>OY804579.1:116172589-116801050 GCA_963680875.1 Bathymodiolus brooksi
ATGTTTTTTGACTGTGTCCCTGTTTATTTTTGTCAACGTTTGATTTCAGCACTATAATCCCCAGATTTCAGTCTATGTTTGTTGGGTCGGGTTGAAGACTTGACATTTGAAGAAACAGTGATTGCGATGGCATCTAAAAGAACAAGTCAGTCAACAGAACCCGCAGATGCAACCGAAAAGAAGAAAAAACAAGTCAGAGTATGGGTTGATGGATGGTAAACTTTTTTCACGTTACATCTACAAATTCACGAATGACTTGTCTTGTCACTGCGTCTGCGGATCTGAACTTGCAGATTTTTTCCGATCGATATCATATTTTCTATTTTTATTTATATTAGGCGTTGTTTCGTTTAATTGTATGAATTTATGTTTAATGAAACTCATTTTCACTCACTGAGGGTGCATACGTTTTCATGAAATATTAATCTGTTGCCAATGTCCATGAATATAAGCAGACGACATAAATTTTTCACTTTCAGGTTATGACAAGTCTGACATCTTGTCTCAAGTCACCCTTGTATTCAGGTCAAGCACCATGGTGTAGCATGGTTAATAGTATTACTGAAACATGCATACTGTTCTACTTTCACTTTACAATTGCATTTTTATAATATCCTTGTCCTTGAGTTGAGGTAATGGTTTCTGACCCTCAACGGAAGTTTGTAAATATCGGTTCCGGGTCCGTTCGCCCTAATACAAATTCAAATTCAAATTCAAATTCTTTATTAATAAAGAAAGCTCTATAAGGAACATGCATGTATGAAAGAATGCACAAATGACGAGAACAAACAAAAGAATAAAACAAGGAAATACAAGGAAAATAATAGCAATACTACAGTTGTACCAGAGGGAGTCATACCCAAATATTTGTAGACTATATATAAACAATACACTGGTATATATATATATATAAATATGAATCAGCACTGTTGGTTATAGAACATAAATATATTCAGTTACTTATTTGATAAATCTCTTATTGAAAGGCAAGTTACTATAAAATTTGCAAGATTTTTACAGATTTCTCTGTCTTTGTTACTTAATAACCATATAAACTTATTTCTATCTGATAATTCCGAAAACAAATTGTTAAATAAGCAACATTATTATGAAAAATCTGGTGGAACGTGCTAATCTGGGTCACGGGTCATTGTAATCGGGTGGCTGTATCGAGAAACAGATACGGTGTTGAAAAAACTGTTGATACTCATAAAATATTGATAAATGAAATAAAATTTTATGAATGTCTTCAAGAAATATGATAGACAAAACCATGTGTGAAGTTTTATGACGAAATATCTCCGATTTCTATGTAAATTTACGAGTTGAAGTTGTGGCTGTATCGAGAAACAGATACGGTGTTGAAAAAACTGTTGATACTCATAAAATACTGTTAAATGCAATAAAATTTTATGTTTGTCTTCAAGAAATATGATTGACAAAACCATGTGTGAAGTTTTATGACGAAATATCTCTGATTTCTATGTGAATTTACGAGTTGAAATGGGGAAACACCCACAGGTAATTTTAGCGATGTATTTTTTATCTTGGACAAGAATAATGAGCATCCTGATTGGATGACCGATTTAAAACACTGACTCTGCATGGTAAAAAGATGCATGTAAAAGAAATCTATGTTATATTTATTCATTTGTTTGATTCTAGAATATTGTTGATCATTGTTTTAAACAAGAAAAAAGGGGGAAAAGGGGGGTGGGTGAATTTTATGGTTAAATAAATGTTATGTTTCGACAGTTTAAAGAGAAAAATTAAACTTGGTTGCGACTAAAGCTTAAATCAGCGTTAAAAATTTAACAAATATCAGTGGTTTTGTAAATGAGATTTATTTTAAATAGAAAATCTGAATTTATTATTTATTAATTTATTATTAATGATACAATTTTATATCCCTTGGGAGGGGGAGGGGGGCTATGGTGAAAATTTGAAATAAAAACACAGGACTGGACTTTAAGCAAAAATAATAATCCAGGATTAGTTTTTTATTAAAAAAATCCAGAATCCCTGTGTACATGATTTTTTTTTTTTTTTTAAATTAATAATATGAAATATCCACACTTGCCTTTTGGACAGCACATTTCTGTGTCCACACTTGTTATATTAGAAAAGAAAGTATTTCTAGCAAAGAAATATTTATTACATTTAATTAATAAGTGTTCTTCATCCTCAACTGCCTCACAGTTACATTGTTTGCATATTCTATTTTCAACTGCAGTTTTTGGAATTGTGTATCTGCCCCTTTCAATTTCAAGTTTATGTGCACTTATTCGAAAGCGTGCTAGGGTTGATCGATTTGATAATTCTTTTATATTATCTAAGTATTTTTCCTGTTGGAATATAAATTTAAATTTACAATACATGTACATGTATGTACGTAATTTATTTTCATTTCTGTAGCTGGGTTTTGCTTAACTAAATTAATCTTCTCCCTCCAAATTTTTGTATATCTCTCTTTTAGTTTTTTTTCTTATTATATTTATTTCTCTTGCACCGCAAGTAAGTGGAGATTTAAACATTTTCAACATATCAAGTTCTTTTAAAATATAATAAATACAGCTAACCCAACAATGCTGACCATTATTATGCATTTTATTATTTTCATCTAATATACAATTTGTTTTATCTTCATGCAATCTAATCCAATATTTTATCATGCTAATAACAATATCTATATACAAAGGATATCTACCAAGTTCTCCAACCACTGCCAATTACATGTTTGCCCTGGGTTCGTTTGCCCTGATAATTATATATATGTGGAATATTAAAAGTAAATGAAGTATAAATGATATTTGATGGTTTATAGATCATAAATTGAGAAATTTTAAATATGGTGCATGCTAAAAAGTGTATATTTCGATAATGAGTAAAGTTTGTCAACGGACATAAGTTAGGAAGTAAATAATTCTTTTATATTTGCAATTTGTTTTACTCATACCAAGCTTACACCAATTAATTGTAATGATGAAATCAACAATCATTAATTTCAATTAAGCATTTCAAACAATATAATACCTAATAATTGCTTGAACAGAACTTAATTAATTTCCAAAAGCTCATAAATTTTTTGTGATTAAAACTTCTTTGATTTCAATTAAAATATGCATTATATATATTCATTAAAATACTTTTTAATTAACAGGGTGAACGGACCCAGTGCGAATGTGTTATTAAATATCTGATTTAGTGTCAACAAGGACCAGAGGTGGTTTTAATTACAATATTTAACTTGTTGTATTTATAATAGATATAAGATGCCTGATTTAGTGTCTTGTTGGTAGATATAAGAAAATAGATATACATTGAAGTCATGGCTTCATCTCCTAATATTTTTAATCATATCAGAAATGCTAGTCATTGATTTGTCAATTACTTGATGTGATGTCACTCCGGAATCGAGAATTGAATGAATCTCATTGCTATGATTACAAGTGCTTTGATCTGATTCAGAGATCAAGAAGAAAATGAGGCCAAAATCAATAATGTCTCAGAAGATGTTTTTCTGTGACACTCTCATTAGCAAGAATGGTTATAAATAATTAATTGTTAAAATTAGTGTTATTTGAGGGGTCGGGCATGACAGAAAATTCTTATTAGACCTTAAAGTTAGCCAATTGGTTTGATATTTATGAGCGAAGGTACAATGTACAGACTGTCAGTATGACACTTTCTTTTGAGAAAATAATGTTATCACTAAACATGCTAAATGTGAAGTTATTGTAATTCCAAATTCGAGGAAACATTGCTGCTTATGTATTTGATTTAGTAAAGTCTGGCTTCAAATTGTCTTTTAAATATCTCAACACTAAAAAATTCAGTTTGAAAATGATTTTATTTTTCAATTAAACTTGATATGAAGTTGTGACACAGCTGTTACTGATTTATTGTAAAATATAACATTAATCTCTGTGTGATAACATTGATTTGATGAGTAATTATAAATATTACATTTGTATCAAATATAGAAAAAATAATATGACGTAAGAGATGATAATAGGATAATAAAAGATAAATGTTATATGTCATGGTCTTGTTTTTGTGTTCAGTGAGTTAAGATGAGAGGTGATTGTTCGTTTTGTTGATGTTGATGGAAATTAAAATGTCAATAAACAAAAAGTTTATATACAGGTCAACTTATATTTATCTTTTCATAATCTTGAACTTCAGCATCTAGCTGTAGTCGATTTTGACTAAAGTACATGCATGTACATTTAACCTATGACCTTTGATATTTCCTGTATTTGTCCAGTATTAAGACTATTACATCTACTTGAAGTTAAAGTCCAGAAGATGACAATCTTTAAATAACTTTTTGATCTTTTCATGCACTTGATCCTTCTTATCATCATTCAATGTTTACTAATTTTGGCTACATTTGACCTTCACCTTGTCCACTCCAAGATATTAAAATATTGAATTTACATATGAAGTTTATGTATAGAAATTGATAATCTTTAGTCATTATGTGTAATATGTATCTGTTACAGTAAAACCTGCCTACACTGAACCTTGAATAAATCGGAATCTTGTATAAACTTGGAATAAAATCTTTGTTAATTTAAACTGTATAAACCGAACACCTGGCTACAAAAGTTGGTCCCAAAGAGGTTCTGTTTAGACAGGTTTCACTGTAGTACTAGTAATTAGTAATCAAACCTCATAATTCATAAATGCCACAATTGATATGTTTACCTACTTCAATGTTTATTATTGGATGTCTCATTTATCAGCCTCTGCTCCAGACATTTATGTATAGATCAGTCTTGACCAATATTTTTGGGCACTTTTTTCCAGACGTATGTCTTCTATTACCTGTATATTCAAATTAAATTGGTGAATAATTATACAATGTTAAATTTTTATTTTTCAGCTTTGACATGGCACATTTTGGACATGCTAATGCTTGTCGACAGGTAATTGATGTTTGATTGATTGATTTTTAGTGTTTAACGTCACTTTCAGCAATATTTCAGCTATATCATGGTGACCAGTTTTAGTGGTGAAAAAAGCTGGAGTACCCGGAGAGAACCACCGACCATGGGCAAGTAACTGGTAAACTTTAATACTTGCAGCTGTGAGTCGAGTGCACCCTTTTTTGTAATTTACAAAGCCGGGCGCGAACCCACGTTGTATTGTGATAAGCTTGTATGAGTTGTTAGGTAATCCAACTACCTAACTCATTGAGCCACCCAGGCCCTTGTAAGATTTCTTGAGATTACAGCTTTGTAATAAGGTTAGATCAACAAGATAAGTACAAAAAATGTACCTTGCTCTGGGTCCAGAATGCAGAGCAATATCAGAAAACAGAAAAACATTTTGATAGATTTTATTTTTTACATGCATATAAAATAAAACAGAAAATATTGGAAGGAGGTCCTTACCTTCCTCTTTATCAAGTAATTAACATTCTTTTATTCACAAGATACCATATTTATTGCATAACACGACCCAATATGTCTGAAGATTTGAATTACTGGAATTGTTAAACTATACACAAATTTTAGAAGTATGATTTATTCAAAACATCTTCCTACAATAATTTCAGCTTATACAGGGGAAAGTACATCTCTATCAAAATTTAGATATGTTCTTTTTTTCAAGTCTCAAAAAAAGCTTTGTGTAATGAAGAATGCATCTTATAATTTGCTTTTATTTATCTTAGATGTCAATGTTATAATGACTTGTAATTCTATATACATTTGTACTAGAACCGACTAAAAATCAATTACCATAATTATATATCTATTACAGGCAAAAGAAAAGGGTGATTTCTTGATTGTTGGTGTTCATTCAGATGGTAGGTCAGCAGGTTTTATTATATTTGACTGTGATTATGTTGATTGTTGGTGTTCATTCAGATGGTAGGTCAGCAGGTTTTATTATATTTGACTGTGATTGTATGGTAGTTGCATTCAATGCCTATCATCACTGAAGTTGTGAGTTTGATGTTCACCTCACATAACAAAAAGTTTTTCAGTGACTTGTGACAGGTCTCAATGTGGTTTTCTCCTCATATTTTCGTTTTCCCTACTAATAAAACTGAGAACCATGATATAACTGTAATATTGTTGAAAAAATATTGCTGTACAATTAAACCTGTCTTGAGTCTAAGAGGTCACCTTTGGAACAAAGAAAAACTGATCTTTTAAGACAGGTGACCTCTTAAAAAGGTTCTATTCATATGAAATTTTCTATGACAGAAATAGAAAAATGTGACATTTTAATACAAGTGACTGCTTAATAGAGGTGGCCACTTTGGAAGTTTGCCTGTATATTGAAGTAATGAAGAGATAGTTATATAACTCTGTCGTGTATGGTAATAAATCACTTGGAATGAATACATATATAATGTTCTACTTAGTAGTATTATACATTTTATTATCAAGCCTCATAAGAGACAACCAACAAACTTAACATATGACAAAATATAATCACTTACTACAAGTGCTCTTTAAATGCAAATTAAATTTACTACAGTCATAACTGAAAATTTATTTTAGACATAGTCATATGAGAACTTTACACAAGAGAGGACACATGTGGCAGAGTGGTTAAGGTTCTTGTTTTATGAGCACATGCGTAACACCACTGACATGGGGTCATGCCCTCATATCAACTTCAAGTGCTCTGGTTTCCAGACAACCTTCTCATGGCTGGTCTATGTCGGGGCTTCCTCTGTCGATAACTTTTATAGTCTTAATATAACTGAACAATTACTGATGGTGACAAAAATACCAATAACCTATTATGAAAAAAAAGTTAAAATGGTGATGGTCAATATTTCCACCAATATCAACAAGACAAAAGAAAGTTAAAACAGTGATGGTCAACAAAGCAAACAATCACCTCTAGACAGTGATTTTCAACAATTCCACCAATATCAACAAAATGGCCAACCACCTAATATGTTTTACACAGATTTTTAAACAGAATAAATATTTATAGTTGTTTTATTGCAGCTGAAGTGACTAAGAACAAGGGGCCTCCTGTTTACGATGAGGAAGAGAGGTACAAGATGGTTAGAGCAATAAAATGGGTCGATCAGGTTTGTTTATTTATTTTTATAGATTTTAAAAACAGACATTCACAAAAACTTTATTTTTTTTTTAATAATCCAAATAATATTCTATATAAATTAGTTGACACGACAAGAAAAATTTAAGAATACAAAAAATGTACTATATAAATTTCAAAAAGGATTCAGAGTTGCTTATTCTACTGAAGCTTTTGTAATTCATTCATTTGTTGCGATCAAAAGTTTATATTCATGAATGATAATGATATATCTTAAAGAGCATCTACATAGTTGATTCTATGTAATAAAATTGAGGTTACATTAACCTCCCAATTGGGGTCATATCATGTACATGTAATCTTTCATTCTTCTTTGACCATTATAGCATATGCAAGATAGTTAAATATATTAACCAATCTGAAAACAGCTCTTGGCATGTACTCGGTTTTGATATCGGAAGATTTAGTAGTTTCATCGATGATTTGTTGGTTGAAAATATGAACCCTGATGTGACTAGGGAATAAGTGGATGATTGTTGTTTAACACCTATATCTATATCATGGTGAGAACAAGTTACATTTCAATGAGATGATAATGAAGTCCGTTTTGTATACGACCAAAATGCTTACACGTAGTTGGATTTTTATTGTGCTTAAGCACACTGACACAAGAGTCGGCTGGTAGACATGTCGCTCCGCTTGGACACATTTTCTGATTCTGAGTCATTCAATCTTTGCTCTAAATGCTATGTGCTTGGCGGATAAGCAGCAAATACCAATTTTATACTCTAGTTTGACAGGATCGGGACTCAAACACATGATCTACCTCAATTGAGTCGAGCGTGATACCCATTACACCACAGATGCGATTCATTTATGAATGAAATATGTTTAAACAAAGGATTGAATGTTTTTATAGGTAGTAGAAGATTCACCATATGTGACAACTTTAGAAACTTTAGAAGAGTACAACTGTGATTTTTGTGTTCATGGAGGTAAAATATCTACAGTAATTTATTTGTGGCATTTTTAGTCATCACTTGCATTGTATGGTTTGTTAGGTTTTTACATTTATAATCTTCTCCTCTTTGATAAATTTTTCCAATTCTGTTGTTGTTTATTGTTTATGTTTAACAAATAAAGTGGAGCTAGGAGTTGTTTATGTTTTACAAATAAAGTGGAGCTAGGAGTTGTTTATGTTTTACAAATAAAGTGGAGCTAGGAGTAACCCGAATAATCCAGTCGTTATATTACGCTTTGCTATATTAACGCCTGAACGACTTTCTCGATAAAACGTGTCAATTGGAAGCTTCAAAATAGCATTTGCATTCTGGGTATAAACTGCGCGTGGTGACTTTTGGCACTAAAAGAAGGAGGAGCTTAGGAAATGTTTGTAAACATAGGTCAATGGAGCGTTCAGGTGTCAAATGTTTTCATTGTACCCACGTGTTTGACCTTACTAATCTAAAAGGTGAAAAGAGAAGAAATGTAGGAAAACTAAATAATGAATTAAGCATCGTTAATCAACTTGTCGATCTCCATTTCTTGTTGTTTGTAAACATTACCGGAAATTGAAAGAACCGCCTTGCTCATACTCGGCAAATAATCATCGCTGATTGGCTCTCTCTTTCAGAGAGCAGCTGACACGTTTTTATCACAAGGAGAGTTCAAGCCCTCATCCAGCGATAGTGCCGATAGAGGGCGCAGTATTATTCGAGTTAAGCTAGGAGTTGTTTATGTTTTACAAATAAAGTGGAGCTAGGAGTTGTTTATGTTTAACAAATAAAGTGGAGCTAGGATTTGTTTATGTTTTACAAATAAAGTGGAGCTAGGAGTTGTTTATGTTTTACAAATAAAGTGGAGCTAGGAGTTGTTTATGTTTTACAGTTTAAGTAATGTTGTTAGGGTTGTCAACTTTTACCATTTAATATTTTCATTTCAAATCTTGCATATTAAAATACAATTTCTTGCTTCTGAAATATAAATAATTTTATATTTTTGTTCTCTTAGATGATATAACCACAACTGCTGATGGTACAGATACATATGCTATTGTGAAAAATGCTGGCAAATATGTGTAAGTAACAGGTTGTCGCAACTCAGAAGTATAAGGTTTATGTATGGGTAATAAAAAAGGGTTAGGGTTATGGTGTTTAACGCCACCTTCAACAATATTTCAGTTATATCGTAGTGGCCAGTTTTATTAGTGGAGGAAACCATAGTACCTGGAGAAAACCACATAATGTTGTATCGAGTACACCTTGCCTAAGCAGGGTTCAAACTCACAAAGTTAGTGGTGATAGGCACTGATTGCATGGATATTTGTAAATACTACCATACGATCACTACCACTACTGCTCCAGTAATAAAAAAACATATCTGTATATCAAATACAATAAAAAGATCATCATAACAGACTTTATAGAATAAAACACAGATGAAGGCCAAAACGTTTGAATGAAAACAAGAGTTAAAAAAAATTATTCAGCATAACAATTTGAAAATATAAGTAAAGTGTGGAAAATACTATTACATAACTCATGGTCTTAATATCAAATTGAAAATTAAAAGTTGAACAGTCAAACAGTACCAACCACTCTTATGTCAAACCTTAACACAGAACTACAGTAAATAAACTGGTAGAAACTTATATCCTGGTTTGGCACAGGCCAAAAAATGTGAATTTAAACTAGTTAATGAGATTTGAACACTTCCATATATACATGTATATACAGTTGACTCTCATTGTCTCGAATTCGGTTGACTCGAATTTCCGGTTGAGTCGAATTTTTATCGAAGTCCCGAACTTCGTTGTGTATAAATATATATAATTTGACTCCTGTTGAGTCGAATTCGGATGAGTCGAAATTTCGGTTGTCTCGAATAAAAGTTTTGGTCCCGAGATGTAGAAAGCCATATTATTTACATTCGTTAAGTCAAATTTACCTGTCAAAACATGTGTATTACCTTAGGTTTAAAATCGGATCACAGGTGAAACATCCAGTCATTGAATTTGACATTTTTACCTTAGGCTATTTCACATGTTTATTTCACAATCTGTCAAATTAATTAGTAATAATATTTGAATTGGCTTGGTATTATGACACAGGTTAGATGTGTACAATCAACAATTATCGATTCATAATAAGTGCGCTTGGGTCGGCATACATCAATGATTATGAAAAGTACACAAAGGAAGCGTTTTATCTATTGAATTATTTGTCGGAAATTAATTTTGATTAAAGAAGAATAGTTTTCTTCTACACTTTATTGAATAATAAAAACACACCATTTATTGTAAATAAACAGTATTGCACAAAGAAAAATACGTCATGATGGGTGAAGTTTAATGACAATGCAACAGATGAAAAACATAAACAAAACGGATAAACATATTCATTCACACAAAAAAAGATATCTAGAAGTTATCAGTCATTTCACAAGATTCAAAGAATTTAACGAAGAGAAAAAAACAGCAACAAAAACATCGAATATGTTTAAAATCGTTCCGAGAATAGGGACATGCGATGCTGGTTTTAGCTCTTCAAAATTTCACTCGAGTTGTCTCCCTTTCGTTGTTAAACAAACCACACTTCCGGTATCTTCGTAGCTCCTCTTCAGTCGAACTACGGTTGACTCGAATTTTTTCCATGGTCCCATCGAATTCGAGATAACGAGAGTCAACTGTATATTAAATTTTCTTTAAAAATATCTTCAGTTGCAAATATTTTCTCTCATCTCAGTAGAGAGACATGTGTTTATAATTGATAAAATATGTGATTTTTGAAATAAAAAATACTACACTACAGATAAACCATCTTTAATTTGATTTTTTTAGAGAGAGGGAATGGAAAGGGAGAATCCATAAATGTTAAACAATATATAATTAAAATGGACATGTTTGTTCTAATGATACATTTGTTTTATTTTTAGAGAATGTAAAAGAACAGCAGGTGTATCTACTACAGATCTAGTAGGAAGGTATGCAACAACTATTTATATAAGTATAAATATGATGAACATAGAATTGTGAGAAAACCATCTTCTGTTTTGCCGATGTTTTAAATTAGACTGATTTTTACTGGAATTTATACGAAAATCTTCATCTCTGAAAACCATTAGGCAAACAACTATGATACAACCGTGGCTCAATTACTCATACAACAGATATGAAGCAAAGCAGCTTAAAGTTTTATCAATATCTTATTAAAATTTGAAAAGCAGAGGTTTTCTTTGTCAAGACTTCCCTTCTGTATCAAATTTTCATAACTTATCAATTTTTAAAAAGCAGAAAATGTATTAAAAATATCTTGAATATTCATGTTTATTATTGCTTCTGTGACCTTGAATTGTAGGCTGTGATCGTGACATACTCACTGTATGATATGACCTAAGAACCATGCTTATTGAAAACATTAGAGTTACAGAGATGAAGTACAGCAATAAAACATGTTTATATACAACCATATTTAACAAAATTTGAAATTGTAATGAGGAATTTCAAATAATTTGAAATTGCTCGCTGGACGTTAAACACCAATCAATCAAATAATTTGAACCACATCGGTGGTCATAATGGTTAGCGTGCTTGTCTCGAGTGCAGTAGATCATGGACTCGAGCCCTGGTTGGGTCAAACCAAAGACTCTAAAATTGGTATTTGTTGCTTCTCTGCTAAGCATGCAGCATTAAGGAGAAAGAGCAAAGACTGGTTGGTGCGGAATCAGGATAATGTATCTGAGTGGGATGTCATGTCTATCCGTAGACTGTTGTTTCAGTGAGCTAGCACTATGAAAATCCAGCTAAACGTTTTGGTCTAGTACAAAGCGGAGCTCATTATCATCTCATTGAAAATTAACTTGTTCTTGCCATGATATAGCTGAAAAATTGCTGAGTTGGCATTAAACAATAATCACTCACTCAAATAATTTGCACTTTAATGTTGAACGGCTAAGCTATGTCCACATTTACCTGTAGCACTGGTTTTATAGAAAACTTATATAGCAAATAGTTCATGGCACTGAGGGTCATATGGCAGTATATTTAAACATGGATTAATACATATTAATACTCTATTACATTATTACACAGAATGTTATTGGTTACTAAGCAACATCATGAAAGAGACGAAGAAAAAATGTTAGATAAAGAGAAAGTAGAAGATATAGGAAAGGTATGAAGTCTTGTGTTTAATGTGTATGATATGTAGTATGTAGTATGTACTTGTGACATCTTTTAGTTTCACCATTGTGGACTTTATGTAAATTAAAGAGTTAATTGACTTAATGGACCTGGGTCTAACCCAGTGGTTCAGGTCACTAACTTCTGACCATAAACCTAACACCACTGACCTGGGTTTATGCCCCTATGCCCTAATCAGGTGCTTTTGGGTTCCAGACACCTATGCCTGGGGGAGGGGGTTCACTAGACAGTTGCTTATTACAGTCCCCCCCCCCCCCTCATACAGTCTGGTAGTCACAATATAGCTGAAAAAATGATTATAATGATGAAAACCCATAGTCCAATACATAATAGAAAATACATCTTTTCAAAGGAAAAAGTCTTGATCTTAAGTTTGAAAAATGTGGTAATTGTTGGATACTTATGGTTCACATTTGTGGACAGACATGTTTTATTTTGCATATTGAACAGCAAAACCTGCCTAAGACAAGCATGGTTTTTCCTCATAATAGACATATTAAATATCTAAAGTTATAAATGCAAGGAGCATTAGTGAGTAAGTGCAAAAACTGGTTGGTTTAGAATCAGGATAATGTGTCTGAGTGGAGCTACACGTCTTTCTGTTGTTTCATTGAGCTAGTGTTAAAAAATCCATCTTATCATGTTGGTCTATTACAATGCAGTCTTATCGAAATATAATTAACCAACTTGTTCTTACCATAATATATCTGAAGAAAATTGAACACTTGGTATTAAATAACAATCACTAACTCACTCAATTATTGAAGTTGTTTTCTCTCTTCAAACCAAAAACGCACACTTGTACATAGCAAAAGAACATAGGGAAAACTGCAAGCCTGATAGTTTGGCACAAATGTCTTTAATTAGTAAAACATAACAACATTTCTAACAAAAGTTGACCTTGACAGAGGCCAAATAAAAAATATGTGTGGTTCTGGTTAAGGCTGATTCAAATTGATGGTAGATGGGGTGGGGGTGAGACATTTAATTTATATATCCAATCCTAGGGGAAATATTTCTAAAACTGCATGAGTTTGAAGAAAATAATCCAAAATATAATCTTATACAAAACCACACCTACTTTTTTATTTGGACTACTATTGGTGGATCACTACACTTTTTTAACTTAGAAAGAAATAGTGATGGTAACTATAGCAACATAAAACTCTACCATAGTTGCATGTTTGTAGACTTTTTGTTATTAATTTTTACACAGATGTCAGCAGATAACAAGGTGAGGTAGCACTAGATAATGTATCCATTACCTATCACTACCATCCAATAGGGTTACAATAATTACCATAAGTCCCCGGTGTCTAAGGGATGAAGTAGCTTCCTTGTTTCCTAATTTTTATTTCATGTAATTTTCTACATCAGTTTTCTATCATGAATACTTAGATTTCCAATGTCATGTGTCACGCTCTTTCCAATGCCATGTGTCATGGTCTTTTTGTGTTTAGATATCCAAGGTCATGTGTCACAGTCTTTTTGTGTTTACCTTTCCAACGTCATGTGTCACAGTCTCAGAGTTCTTGAAAAGATTTTGATCTTGTCAGACATTCGGACTGACAAGAGGGCAAGTTTTGACAGTCCGAACAAATATTTGTCAGTCCGAATAATTTTTGCTATTTTTATTAATATAAATCATTTTTATATTAATTGAATCTAGACAATGAACAGTTCATTAATGATAACAAAACTCATTTAACTACACTGTCACATATTCTATCTCATACTCTATTATTCTGTTGTTGCTTCTAAAGGTTTCCTCCTCACTCATCTCACACTCAGAGCTACTCGTCTCACTTTCTCTTTCACTTTCTTCCTCATCTGTTTGCTCTACAACATTCACTGGTTCTGTCTGTTCTTTCTGCTCATTCTCTTTATCACTTCCCTCAACCTCATTCTCATCAACAACTGTAACTTCAGTCTCTGTTTCTCTCAGACTCTCACAAAGTCTCTTTTGTCTCTTCTACATGTGTTTTTGACTTTTCGTGATCAGATATGGTACTGAACTTATAATTCTTAGACCCTGTTAAGAACAAATTCTTCGTACTAGACCCCTGTTGTTGTTTGGAATTATCGTAAAAGTTGCAACAAATTGTGCACCTCATACCCCTCTCGTCGTGTTGCAACCATGGAATTTGTTCAAGCCAATGCTCCTGAAAACAACTATCACGTTTATCTTCATATTTTCTTTTGTCCAGCTTGGTGGCAACATTTTCTTGCTTCTGTTTTACCCCAGGTTTAGCATTTGGGGAGAAAGATATCGGCCATGCGGCCATTACTGAATATTTGTCCTTGACCGGACAAGGTAAATTGCGGAATAGAAAAATAATATCGGAAAGGAAACAAACTTTTTACGGAAATTCTTTACTGGTCCGGCGGACCGACAATGAATCAATTTTTGTCGGACTTAACATATTTTTGTCGGCCAATCCGACAAAACCGACACTTTTCAGGAACTCTGCAGTCTTTTTGTCCTTAGATTTCCCATGTCATGTGTCATGGTCTTTTGTGTGTTTAAATTTCCAATGTCATATGTCACTGTCATTTTGTGTTTAGATTTCCAAGGTCATGTGTCAAAGTCTTTTTGTGTTTAGATTTCCCATGTCATGTGTCATGGTTTTTTGTGTGTTTAAATTTCCAATGTCATGTGTCACTGTCTGTTTGTGTTTAGATTTCCAATGTCATGTGTCACAGTTTTTTTGTCCTTAGATTTCCCGTGTCATGGTCTTTTTGTGTTTAAATTTCCAGCATCATGTGTCACAGTCTTTTTGTGTTTAGATTTCCAGCATCATGTGTCACAGTCTTTTTGTGTTTAGATTTCCAACATCATGTGTCACAGTCTCTTTGTGTTTAGATTTCCAATGTCATGTGTCATGGTTTTTTTGTGTTTAAATTTCTCAACGTTATGTGTCATGGTCTATTTGTGTTTAAATTTCCCAGCATCATGTGTCACAGTCTATTTGTGTAGATTTCCCATGTCATGTGTCACTGTCTATTTGTGTTTAAATTTCCCAGCATCATGTGTCACAATCTATTTGTGTTTAGATTTCCCATGTCATGTGTCCTGGTCTTTTTGTGTTTAGATTTCCAACATCATGTGTCACAGTATTTTTGTGTTTAGATTTCCAATGTCATGTGTCATGGTCATTTTTTGTTTAGATTTCCAACGTCATGTGTCATTGTCTTTTTGTGTTTAGATTTCCAATGTCATGTGTCACAGTCTATTTGTGTTTAAATTTCTAACCTCATGCGTCACAGCCTTTTTGTGTTGAATGGTTTGAATTGAGAGGTGATTGTGGTGGAATTGTTGATCGTCACCTTTGAAACAAATTGTGTTATTTAGTTTCAAACATTAAACCTTCAACACAAATTTTCTGGGTGGTAGACCATAGGTTTCATTTTACATACATATGATGCCATGTATCATGCTAGAGTTATGTTCCTTGTTTAGTGAAAATACTATGATGCCATGCATCATGCTAGAATTATGTCCCTTGTTTAGTGAAAATACTATGATGCCATTCATCATGCTAGAATTATGTCCCTTGATTAGTGAAAATACAAAATTATTGGATACCATATAATAACTTTTTTTCCTTCACAAACACCATTATTCTTTTATATGATTACGTCCTAGTAACATGTGTCAAGTTTGATTTTTACAAGGATGTCTTTTGAAAAAGTATTTTTTTGTTGTTGTACAATTTATATCCATTAAAAAATACATGTCAATTTTTTGTTGAATGATTAAATGTGTTACATTTTTTTTCATGCAGTCATTAATTTCAGTGATGGTACTTTCGACAATATTAGAGAATTATGTCCCTTGAACAAAAAAAGATAAATATTTAAGTTTCAGGAAGATATTTGGAATTTTAGTGACTTTTATGAACAGATTAAGTATTCTTTTGTTGATAATACCATTAAACATTCTCGAATTATCTTTCATTTAAATGTAAAAAAAATACTGACTGATCGTAACGAGGTTACAACACAGTATTCCAGTGCTTTTTTACACCATTTATGCTAAATACTTAAATATTTAAGTAGAAGACTGTTTATGTGTTACTTTGGTTCTGTGGTTTTTCACGTCTGCCTTTTGAAGTGGGAACATTGAATGAGATATTCTCCAGAACTTTATAACCTATCTTGTCTTATCTTCAACCTTATTCCATCACATTAGAATTTCATTCTTTCAGGTGACAAGGAGTTATATCTTATTGGTCTGTTTGTTTTAACACCCAAAGCTTTCAGGAATGTAATAATTTTAACATACATTTGTATATGGAAACAAGATATGAAAAAAACACATATAGCTATTTTTTTTAGCTTGGCAACAAGCACATAGCTTATATCATAATCAAACTAAATATGCCAAAACTGCTTTGAAAAATGGCAAAGGAAAAAAAAAGTTTTCAATTAATTACTTAATCATTTGATTTCTTGAATAACATATCAACAGTGATTACATATAGATTCTCCTTCTTCTACCAGTGTAAGAGACCATCATGGTCGTGATCATATGGGGGGTGGATTTGCAACTAACTATGCAACCAGTACCTATCACCACTTACATTGTGAGTTCGAATCCTGCTCAGGCCAGGTGTACTTGATACAACATTATGTGATAAAGTTTGTCAGTGACTTTTGGCTGATCGGTGGTTTTCTCCGGGTACTCTGGTTTCCTCCACCAATAAAACTGACCACCACGATATAACTGAAATATTGTAGAAAGTGGCATTAAACACCACAAACCAATCAAACCTCCTAATATCAGTGAATTACAGTATTTCTCCACTTTCTATAGTTAAATTTTCAAATTGTGATCTCTTTCTTTAGCGAGAGTTTTATAATTAGAAAATTTAACTATTTAGAGAGTAGAAATATGATAATCAACTGGTAGAAGAAGGAGATTCTGTCTGACCAAAATGTCGACAATATATTTAAATTGTTTATTTCTGTTGTTAATGGCAGTTGACAAGAAATTTGTGGGAATTCTCATGCAGAAATTTAACATTAGTGATTAAAAATATTATGAAACTTGAACAAACTGGTTAAAAGCACTGAGAATAGGAGAAAGAATTGTCTCCCTTGTTATTGGTTTTCACACATTATAAAGTTATATATTTCTCATATCTTGTAAACATTTAGCATTCTATTATTTATATTCCTTTATTTAAGTGGCATTAAACACCACAACCCTAACCCATTTAAAACCACAATATTCGTTTTGTGGGTCCCAGTGGGTCCCAGGGTCTACGGGAAAATAATAAACTCGTAAAATTTCATATCATTTTCTTTTACTTTCAGTTAATTAAATTTATCTTTTTTTTTTTCTTTTTTTTTCCCCCAAATTTATAGTATTAAATTTACACTACATTTCTAAATAAAATTTAATTAAAAAATATGTAAAATTGAAAATCTGTATTTTTGTTAGAAACTAGATATAATATGATTGATCACCTTTCATCTGATTGTAGTGATTCAAAGGTACTTTCTGTTATGTCATATATATGTGTCATGTTTATAAATAGAAATGTATTATTTTATATGTTCTTTCTAACAAATACTAATAGCTGTATATTACAGCCAAATCTTTTACTACCAACATATTTTTACTCTATATTGTCTTAGCCCTGGAGCAGAACTATTTATGCTGTTATATCTCTAAATAAAACCATAGATATCAAATTTAGTACACATGACATGTTTCTGGAATAATCTTCACCAGGAACGTACAAAATCAAAAGGTTGGAAAGCCAAACAAATGAAAAGTGTTTAGGAGCAATAATACGGAATGGCCTAAACAAGATAGTCAAAAGTGGTTATGTCCTCTATGGATGAGTGAGGAGAACCTTATTTTGATAATAATTACATAATCTAAACTCTGTAAATATCACTAAACTCAGCCAATGATAAATTATACAAACTGTTTAATATTCCATGTCCTATAATCACATTAATTAGTCACACATAACATAATACAAAATGTACATATATATTGCCCTTAACAAATAATTTATTCCATGAATTTTGTTTACTGTTGACGAAATCTAAATTAAAGAATGAGATGAAAAGTTTATAAAACTGTCTGTCATTCATGAAATATACAAGTATAGCTGTTTTATGGGGTTATAGGTCAGCACTTTTTTATTACTATTTTTGGAAAAAAATTCAGCTCGACTTATTATTTAGAAATATTTTTCATTTTACAAAATAAGATACCCGTTACTGTAATAAGTATGCATATTTTATGTCATAAAAATATAAAAAATATTATTGACTGATATTATATTACAGGGAAGTACAGCCAAGAGTCCATACACTGGAGTGTCACAGTTTCTTCCTACCTCAAATAAAATTATACAGTTTGCAGACGGAAAGTCACCGAAACCTGGAGATAAAATAGTTTATGTAGCAGGAGCATTTGACCTATTCCGTATCCTTTTAGCCATATTTCAGTTTTTGTAATTTTCAGGACTGGTGATTTTTAATTAAATTTGGAGATTTATTTTTTTGCTCCGTTTCTTCTTATTATAAAAATTCTTTCTGTAACACGTGAAGCTGTCCGCAGCGGTTCTCAGAAACAGTATGTCCAATGATCTTGGGGTTGGGTATGATGATTGGTCTATGCATCTAGTTTGAAAGTTTGCATGGAGGCTCCTTTGGGTATATTTTGAAGAGTCTAAATAGTTGGGGGCTTACAATATAATCCTAAAGGGACAGTTTTTCTTCAGGAAAAAAACTGGGTTTTTTTTGGTCTGATTGTAATGAAACTTTGCACATTTAGAGTTTGAAACTTTCAAAATGGTCGTCGTTGCCATAGTAACCATGAAACTTTAATTTTTTATTTTTTTTATCTAATTGTAATGAAACTTCACAGGAATTATCCATGGGATATATATTTGTGCATATAGGGTTGGAAATGTTCAAAATGTGTACATTTTTTAAATGGCTGTCCAAAAAGTGTTCATTTAATTCTGAATTTCAAAACATAAAATATCAAGTTAGCAATGGGTTCTCACTAGCTGAGTTTGGGAGACTTTGTAGTCGGAAGACTATGTGAACTTTTAATTTCTATTGTAAACCTCCAGTTACAAATGTGTATTTATTTACTATGTTTTAAAGATAAAAACAATGTCATTAACAATTACAGATACGTACATGTATGTATGAGGAATCTGTTGTTACAATATTCTCCATACTCCTGTCAGTTTCAGGATATACGCTCCTGCTATTTTGTGAAAACTCTGAAATTAATTTCAAGCATATGATGTGTTGTACCTTAACAATATTCAGATGTTGGCTTTGTAGATTTTCTAGAGAAAGTGGCAAAACAGGGTGACTTTGTAATTGTAGGTTTACACACAGATCCAGTGAGTATGATAATATAATGGATGTGGTCTATAATGATTGGTGGTACATTGTATATTATAACTACCGGTACTATTCATTCACCATCAAGTTCAACAGTCACTTTGTTATATCTGTTCAAGCTGACAATGATAATAAACACTAATAACTCTAACCTTACTTGTAATTATTCCTGTCATCAATGCTATGGTAAATTAAACAATTTTCAGTGAATTGTGTTTTACTTTGAGTTATTCAAGGAATATTTGTAATGATATGATTCCACTTGTTATATTCAATGAATATTTGTAATGATATGATTCCACTTGTTATATTCAATGAATATTTGTAATGATATGATTCCACTTGTTATATTCAATGAATATTTGTAATGACATGATTCCACTTGTTATATTCAAGGAATATTTGTTATGATATGATTCCACTTGTTATATTCAATGAATATTTGTAATGATATGATTCCACTTGTTATATTCAATGAATATTTGTAATGATATGATTCCACTTGTTATATTCAATGAATATTTGTAATGATATGATTCCACTTGTTATATTCAATGAATATTTGTAATGATATGATTCCACTTGTTATATTCAATGAATATTTTTAATGATATGATTCCACTTGGTATATTCAAGGAATATTTGTAATGATATGATTCCACTTATTACTACAAATTTTCTTAAAAATCATCTTGCTGATATTGCTGTGATTTTAATGTATGTTGTAAATTTAACAGTTTGTAAATTTGCAGATTTGGTTTTGAAAAGGTTGTTTTAAATTTAAGAGGTTGTGAAATTGCTGATATTTATTCCAGTTAGATTTATGTTGTAAATTTAACAGGTTGTAAAATTACTGATCTTTATTCCAGTTAGATTTATGTTGTAAATTTAACAGGTTGTAAAATTACTGATATTTATTCCAGTTAGATTTATGTTGTAAATTTAACAGGTTGTAAAATTACTGATCTTTATTCCAGTTAGATTTATGTTGTAAATTTAACAGGTTGTAAAATTACTGATATTTATTCCAGTTATATTTATGTTGTAAATTTAACAGGTTGTAAAATTACTGATATTTATTCCAGTTTAATATATGTTATTAACTTGACAGGTAGTAAACAGATACAAAGGATCTAATTATCCCATAATGAATCTACATGAAAGAGTTCTAAGTGTGTTAGCTTGTAGGGTATGTACAAAAGTATATCTTTATTCTCATACAGCCAAATACATCATGGTCGTGATCATATAGTAGTTGGATTTACAACTACAGTTTTTGTACCTGAAGAAGAGTTTGAAGATGCCAAAGGAGCAATCAGAATCTGTACATCAAAGAAGAACAGACAATATAATGATCAAATGAAAAAGTACAAAAGGACAAACAACGATCTATAAAACATACATATAAAACTAAAGATCGAGTAACACAAACCCCACTAAAAACCGGGGTGAACTCGGGTGCCTATCACCACTAAAGTTGTGAGTTTGAACCCCGTTCATGGCGAGGTGTACTCGATACAACATAATGTGATAACGTTTGTTAGTGACTTGCGGCAGGTCAGTGGTTTTCTCCGGTTTCCTCCACCATTAAAACTGACCGCCATGATATAACTGAAATATTGTTGAAAGTGGCGTTAAACACCATAAACCTAAACCAAACTAAATACATTGGTACAGAGAAAAATAACATGATAATAAGATGACAAGACTATTTACAATATATACGAAAGTAATTAGAATCTCTAAACAAGTGGAGACAAACTAATCATGACGAGGTATTCTCGATAGAACATTATGGGATAGAGTTTGTCAGTGACTTGTGATAGATCGGTGGTTTTCTCCGGTTTACTCCACCAATAACACTGACTGCCACATTAACCACCATAAACCATCTACCGGGGTATTTTTTTTTTTTTACACCAGTTTTAATGCTAAAATTGACACAATTTTAAGACACTATGACTAGACCAAACTGTTTTAATAGTGCTATCTCAATGCCAGATAATATCTTACAGGACATAATTTTATTATAAACTAGATCCCTGAAACAACAGTATGCTTCGTAGACATGTTTTCAACACTAATGCATTATCAAAGTTGTCATGGTCGTAATCATATGGTAGTTGGATTTACAAATACCTGTGCAATCAGTGCCTATCACCACTAAAGTTGTGAGTTCGAACTCCGTTCTGAGCGATGTGTACTCGATACAACATTATGTGATAAAGTTTGTCAGTGACTTGCGACAGGTTAGTGGTTTTCTCCAGGTACTCCAGTTTCCTCCACCAATAAATCTGACTGCTACGATATAACTGAAATATTGTTGAAAAAGACATTAATCACAATAAATCAAAACTAATGCATTATCGGTCATTCTTTACAACACTGCATATTAAACAGAGAGATAAGCAGTATTTGTTACATTATTAATCATTGTACAATTGAGGACAAAATGCAAATGATTTGATCTTTAATCTTATTTTAATTTTTAGTATGTAAATGAAGTTGTTATTGGTGCTCCCTATGCTATAACCTCTGACCTCATGGATCATTTTAAGGTAATATTACAACTGTTAAAGTTTAAATAGAAGCTAATGAAAATAAAATACTGGTATACTTCCTCTTGTTGGCAAAAAATCTTTTGATTATGACGGATGAATGTAAAGAGAAAAAAAAAAATCACAGATGTGAAAAGCATTCCTCTAAATAGTGGTTAAATTGTAATTTGTTGCAAACATTTTTAATCAGTCTGGCAAAAATTTGGATCATAAAATTAATTATTTTATTTGATATTTTCAGGTAGATTTAGTATGTCATGGTGATACACCTATCATGGATGATGTAGATGGTGCTGACCCATATGCTGTAAGTCTTGGATATTTTAAAAGGGAAAGGGCATCCTTGTAATAGCCAAAAAAAAGTTGACAAAAATTGTTGCTGTAAAATATTATATTTTTGTTGCTTATACCTAAAAATATAGTATGGTAGTTTGGGTTTATGATTACCTATGCATTCAGTGCCTATCACCACTAACGTTGTGAGTGCAAACCCCACTCAGGCGATGTGTACTCGATGCAAAATTATGTGATAAGGTCAGTGGTTTTCTCTGGGTACTCCGGTTTCCTCCATCAATAAAACTGACTGCCATGATATAACTGAAATATTGATGAAAGTGGCATTAAGCACCACAAACCAAACCAAACCTAAAAATATAGTATGATCAAGAAGTAGTTCAATATCTAAAAGGCTTACTGAGATAGTAAATTTTACAGACTTTAGTTTAATGTACAGTCAAACCTGTCTTAAAGGGATAATGTCTACCACAATCGTAATTTTTTCATACCCAAAATTATTGTCGTTTTCCGTACTGACCTTCATAAAATGAAGATTAAACACCGAATTATTGGCGAACACGTTACGAAACGTTGTTTTTTCGATATAAAAAAGCTGACCATCGTTACTGGAAGCTAATTAATTATTCACTGACCTGAGCAAGGCCAAATCTATTTTTATCTATTTTTATGCCAGTAGCCCGGATGCTGCAGCATGGATGTTAAAATTCGTGTTTGTTTACCTCGCAAATACGGCCGTTTTATGCTATTCATTGACAATAATTTGCTGTTGCCAGGTGCAAGATTACATATATTGAATAATATCTACCGAAAATGATCATAGGCATCATCATAAATTCATAAAATATGAAAAACGATTGAGAAAAGAAGGAAAAAACATGTTCGGCTTACCTATCAAACAAAATATTTGCAAATTCAGCGCAAGTTTGGACGCGTAGCACTTCCTTGAGTTCGTTCCAACGGTCCAACTGATCCCCTACATATATCCTGCATTTGTTCCATTTGGAAGATACTTCACTTCTATTCATCTTTCTCTCTGAATCCGTCAAAGTCCGCTTTCTTCCACGCGTTGACAGTTTCTCTTTTGCCCGAGAACCACATGTTGTTTATTGTTTCTAAACAGTGTGCATGCTCAAGACGTGTTCACATAGAAGGCCATATGAATAGATTTGAATATTGTCATCCAGGACAATAATTCTGATAACGATAGTTTTGGGTCTTTTTTGTCAAAAAATCGTATCTTTTGCAGCATAACTCAGTGTTAATCTTCATTTTATGAAGGTCAGTACGGAAAACGACAATAATTTTGGGTATGAAAAAATTACGATTTTAGTAGACAATATCCCTTTAAAGGGCACATCTATATAAGAAATCACTATCTATAAATGGCAGCCTCATTTCCCCAATTAATGAATAGAGCATATAATTTTAACCTGTATATAAAGGGCACATTTTCAGGTTCCCTCGAGTGGTCTTACTGTACAGGTTTTACTGTATTTTATACATGTTAAGTACAAATTGTTGATAAAAGATTTAGCTGAGGACTAAGACAATGTAATAATATGCAGATCAAGATTATTTTACTTCAAAATCTATGTAAAAAAATACATTTTAACCATAATCCACATGGTCTTATAAAACATAAATATATTGTATTTTACAAACTAAAAATTAAATGATTTAGCAATAAATATTTATTGTAGGAACCAAAGAAAAGAGGGAAGTTTAAGATTATATCTAGTGATAATGCTATGACTACGCATAGGATCATAGAGAGAATTATAGATCATAGGTAAGTCTACTACACATATGATCATAGAGAATTATAGCTCATAGGTAAGTCTACTAGTCATAGGATCATAGAGAGAATTATAGATCATAGGTAAGTCTACTAGTCATATGATCATAGAGAGAATTATAGCTCATAGGTAAGTCTACTAGCCATATGATCATAGAGAGAATTATAGCTCATAGGTAAGTCTACTAGTCATATGATCATAGAGAGAATTATAGATCATAGGTAAGTCTACTACTCATAGGATCATAGAGAGAATTATAGATCATAGGTAAGTCTACTAGTCATATGATCATAGAGAGAATTATAGCTCATAGGTAAGTCTACTAGCCATATGATCATAGAGAGAATTATAGCTCATAGGTAAGTCTACTAGTCATATGATCATAGAGAGAATTATAGATCATAGGTAAGTCTACTACTCATAGGATCATAGAGAGAATTATAGATCATAGGTAAGTCTACTAGTCATATGATCATAGAGAGAATTATAGATCATAGGTAAGTCTACTAGTCATATGATCATAGAGAGAATTATAGATCATAGGTAAGTCTACTAGTCATATGATCATAGAGAGAATTATAGATCATAGGTAAGTCTACTAGTCATATGATCAGAGAGAATTATAGATCATAGGTAAGTCTACTAGTCATAGGATCATAGAGAGAATTATAGATCATAGGTAAGTCTACTAGTCATATGATCAGAGAGAATTATAGATCATAGGTAAGTCTACTAGTCATATGATCATAGAGAGAATTATAGATCATAGGTAAGTCTACTAGTCATATGATCAGAGAGAATTATAGATCATAGGTAAGTCTACTAGTCATATGATCATAGAGAGAATTATAGATCATAGGTAAGTCTACTAGTCATATGATCAGAGAGAATTATAGCTCATAGGTAAGTCTACTAGTCATATGATCATAGAGAGAATTATAGATCATAGGTAAGTCTACTAGTCATATGATCAGAGAGAATTATAGATCATAGGTAAGTCTACTAGTCATATGATCAGAGAGAATTATAGATCATAGGTAAGTCTACTAGTCATATGATCATAGAGAGAATTATAGATCATAGGTAAGTCTACTAGTCATATGATCAGAGAGAATTATAGATCATAGGTAAGTCTACTAGTCATATGATCATAGAGAGAATTATAGATCATAGGTAAGTCTACTAGTCATATGATCATAGAGAGAATTATAGATCATAGGTAAGTCTACTAGTCATATGATCATAGAGAGAATTATAGATCATAGGTAAGTCTACTAGTCATATGATCAGAGAGAATTATAGCTCATAGGTAAGTCTACTACTCATAGGATCATAGAGAGAATTATAGATCATAGGTAAGTCTACTAGTCATATGATCATAGAGAGAATTATAGATCATAGGTAAGTCTACTAGTCATATGATCATAGAGAGAATTATAGATCATAGGTAAGTCTACTAGTCATATGATCATAGAGAGAATTATAGATCATAGGTAAGTCTACTAGTCATATGATCAGAGAGAATTATAGCTCATAGGTAAGTCTACTACTCATAGGATCATAGAGAGAATTATAGATCATAGGTAAGTCTACTAGTCATATGATCATAGAGAGAATTATAGATCATAGGTAAGTCTACTAGTCATATGATCATAGAGAGAATTATAGATCATAGGTAAGTCTACTACTCATAGGATCATAGAGAGAATTATAGATCATAGGTAAGTCTACTAGTCATATGATCATAGAGAGAATTATAGATCATAGGTAAGTCTACTAGTCATATGATCATAGAGAGAATTATAGATCATAGGTAAGTCTACTAGTCATATGATCATAGAGAGAATTATAGATCATAGGTAAGTCTACTAGTCATATGATCATAGAGAGAATTATAGATCATAGGTAAGTCTACTAGTCATATGATCATAGAGAGAATTATAGCTCATAGGTAAATCTACTAGTCATATGATCATAGAGAGAATTATAGCTCATAGGTAAGTCTACTAGTCATATGATCATAGAGAGAATTATAGCTCATAGGTAAGTCTACTAGTCATATGATCATAGAGAGAATTATAGCTCATAGGTAAGTCTACTAGTCATATGATCATAGAGAGAATTATAGCTCATAGGTAAATCTACTAGTCATAGGATCATAGAGAGAATTATAGATCATAGGTAAGTCTACTAGTCATATGATCATAGAGAGAATTATAGCTCATAGGTAAGTCTACTAGTCATATGATCATAGAGAGAATTATAGCTCATAGGTAAATCTACTAGTCATAGGATCATAGAGAGAATTATAGCTCATAGGTAAGTCTACTAGTCATATGATCAGAGAGAATTATAGCTCATAGGTAAGTCTACTAGTCATATGATCATAGAGAGAATTATAGCTCATAGGTAAGTCTACTAGTCATATGATCATAGAGAGAATTATAGCTCATAGGTAAGTCTACTAGTCATATGAGCATAGAGAGAATTATAGCTCATATGATCATAGAGAGAATTATAGCTCATAGGTAAGTCTACTACACATATGATCATAGAGAATTATAGCTCATAGGTAAGTCTACTACACATATGATCATAGAGAATTATAGCTCATAGGTAAGTCTACTACTCATATGATCATAGAGAGAATTATAGCTCATAGGTAAGTCTACTAGCCATATGATCATAGAGAATTATAGCTCATAGGTAAGTCTACTAGTCATATGATCATAGAGAGAATTATAGCTCATAGGTAAGTCTACTACACATATGATCATAGAGAGAATTATAGCTCATAGGTAAGTCTACCACACATATGATCATAGAGAGAATTATAGCTCATAGGTAAGTCTACTAGTTATATGATCATAGAGAATTATAGCTCATAGGTAAGTCTACTACACATATGATCATAGAGAATTATAGCTCATAGGTAAGTCTACTAGTCATATGATCATAGAGAATTATAGCTCATAGGTAAGTCTACTACACATATGATCATAGAGAATTATAGCTCATAGGTAAGTCTACTACACATATGATCATAGAGAATTATAGCTCATAGGTAAGTCTACTACACATATGATCATAGAGAGAATTATAGCTCATAGGTAAGTCTACTACACATATGATCATAGAGAGAATTATAGCTCATAGGTAAGTCTACTACACATATGATCATAGAGAGAATTATAGCTCATAGGTAAGTCTACTAGTCATATGATCATAGAGAGAATTACAGCTCATAGGTAAGTCTACTATACATATGATCATAGAGAGAATTATAGCTCATAGGTAAGTCTACTAGTCATATGATCATAGAGAGAATTATAGCTCATAGGTAAGTCTACTAGTCATATGATCATAGAGAGAATTATAGCTCATAGGTAAGTCTACTAGTCATATGATCATAGAGAGAATTATAGCTCATAGGTAAATCTACTAGTCATAGGATCATAGAGAGAATTATAGCTCATAGGTAAGTCTACTAGTCATATGATCATAGAGAGAATTATAGCTCATAGGTAAGTCTACTAGTCATATGATCATAGAGAATTATAGCTCATAGGTAAGTCTACTACACATATGATCATAGAGAATTATAGCTCATAGGTAAGTCTACTACACATATGATCATAGAGAATTATAGCTCATAGGTAAGTCTACGACACATATGATCATAGAGAATTATAGCTCATAGGTAAGTCTACTAGTCATATGATCATAGAGAGAATTATAGCTCATAGGTAAGTCTACTACACATATGATCATAGAGAGAATTATAGCTCATAGGTAAGTCTACTACACATATGATCATAGAGAGAATTATAGCTCATAGGTAAGTCTACTACACATATGATCATAGAGAGAATTATAGCTCATAGGTAAGTCTACTAGTCATATGATCATGGAGAGAATTATAGCTCATAGGTAAGTCTACTAGTCATCTGATCATAGAGAGAATTATAGCTCATAGGTAAGTCTACTAGTCATATGATCATAGAGAATTATAGCTCATAGGTAAGTCTACTACACATATGATCATAGAGAATTATAGCTCATAGGTAAGTCTACTAGTCATATGATCATAGAGAGAATTATAGCTCATAGGTAAGTCTACTAGTCATCTGATCATAGAAAGAATTATAGCTCATAGGTAAGTCTACTACACATATGATCATAGAGAGAATTATAGCTCATAGGTAAGTCTACTAGTCATATGATCATAGAGAGAATTACAGCTCATAGGTAAGTCTACTACACATATGATCATAGAGAGAATTATAGCTCATAGGTAAGTCTATGTTTACTTTCTGAGAGGACAGAGGAAATGTCACAGGTCATATTCATTGTGGATTAGGGATGTTTTCCTATGTATTTTTCAAAATGTATATTGTATTGTTGTTTATTTCATTAATTTATACATGTCACTGATGCTTTATCATTTTGTAATTGTAATTATATTCTGAGCTGTATTGCTTAGGAATATTATACAATTACTGCACTTGAACGAGATCAATATGAGGTTTTATGGAGCAGAGTACAACAATATTGAACGAGGCGAAGCCGAGTTCAATATTGTTGTACTCTGCTCCATAAAACCTCATATTGATCAAGTTCAAGTGTAGTAATTGTTTTATTACATAAGGCTCTAATTTTGAAATTTTATGAAAACTTTTATCATTTTGAATTTTTTTGAAATCTTATGAAAGTTTTGAAATTTTATGAAAATTTTGAATTTTAAAAAAAAAATTGAAATTTTGAAGAAATGTTTGAAATTTTGATTATTTTTTTTTAATTTTGAACTTTAAATTTATTTATTTTTTTGATTTTATAATTTTGAATATTTTTTTTTAATTTTGAAATTTTATGAAATTTTCTAACATATTGATTAGCAAAAAGCAATTTCTGTGCAATAAAAAACCATATTGCACTCTCATGCCACATAATTTCATTCATTGATTTTGCACGAAAGTGCAATATGATTTTTTATTGCACAGAAATTGCTTTTTGCTAATCAATATGTTAGAAAATGGAATGTCACGTGCATTGTTTCTGGCCAATAGAAAAACAGTAAAATAGAGCCTTATGTAATAATATACAATTATAATCTTTTGTTGAGGCCAATACGAGTTTTTATGGACCTTAAAAAACGATATTCACCGAAGCCTTTAGGCTGAGGTGAATATTGATTTCTAAGGTCCATAGAAACTTGTATTGACCGATACAAAAGACTGTAATTGTTTTATTACATTAAAATGAAAAGTGAAAGTAAAACGAAGTTTCCGAGATTTCTGCAAGCCCATCGCCTGCGTCTGACATGATGATTACTTGTTCATTCTAAAGTAACACTAATACGACGATTCTGAAAGGACGAAATTTCACATTACCTTTATGTCCATTGGTTGAATAGAAATAGAATTCACGTGATTCTTTTTATAGATTTCGTTAGAAAACGAAAGTGAAACCAAGTCAATACGAGTTTTAATCAAACAATATCAAATTTTACGGAATGTCAGGTGACAGCATGATAGCCAATAAAATTGTTTAAATAAAATCATTATGTAATAAAGACTATTATTATTATTATTATAACACAACTTTCAACAATATTTCATTTATATCCTGGAAGTCAATTTTATTAGTTGAGGTAATGGAGTAATAAAGGATTGTCCAGGATTTAAAGAATTATCTGTTCATTTGACACTGTTAAGCCTTTTTATTTTGAACTTATTGAGAATATATTTTACAATAGTCATTCCTAATATGGAGCATTTGATAGCAATATTTTTGTTATAGTAAAGATCTCATTTCTTTTAGAGGCCACCGTGGTCGTGATCGTATGGTAGTTGGATTTACAACTACCTGTTCAATCAGTGCCTATCACCATTAAAATGTGATCAAGTTTATGAGTGACTTGAGACAGGTCGGTAGTTTTCTCCGGTTTCCTCCACGATTAAGTACATAAACCTAAACCTAACCTAATTTTCTTTTATATTTTATAGGTTACAATATGAAGCTAGAAACAAAAAGAAAGAAGCCAAAGAATTAAAAATCCTACAAGCACAAATGGCAAGGAATGGCAACGACGTTAAAGCTGAATAAAACATTTCTGAGATCCAGATTAAAACACAGTCTAGATCTTGAATTCCATTTTATACAACTTTTTATATTTAAATTAAACCAAAAATTTTTATTGTAAATACATGTAAAAAGAGATATAATATATGATCTTATGATTTTATTTTTTTTAGAGGTGTAATATTTATTTCTATGAGGTTGTAGCTGTGTAGTATTGCAATACTTACATTGTGTGTTCATTTCATTTAGAAAGCCCCCATGTTATTGGTCAAAAGGTTGACATGTGACTTCAAAATTGGAACTTTCACCAGTAAATGAAGTGTACAACCATTCATTCTTATCCAGGGATTTATTTTCGAATGTCATAAAAACAAATAAATACACACTATTACAACAATTATAAATGTGGAATATTAAAAAAATGATTATAATTTCAATTGTCTTTAATAATGTAAAAATGTAATTATAAGCATTGAATCATTTTTTTTGCAGTTTTATAGGCTTGGAAAAAGTGTTGACAGAAGTAACTTTTTTATATGAAGTACAACAATGTACTACCACAAAATGTACTTCTGTCAACACTTACACACACCAATAATACTACAGAAGATTGCATTCAATTCTTAAATCTTGAATTTTGTTAGATGTCTTTTTCTGTAATTATTTTTAAAGTGGACTTTCAGAGAACATCTTTATAAATGTGGTCCAATGAATTGTTCAGTATAAAACCAGGATATATCTATCCAATTTTTAATCACACTTTCATTAGTTTTCAGTATGAAACCAGGATATTTGTATCCCAGTCTAATTAAAATCATACCCCAGACTCAATTTTCATATCGTCAGGGTCTGACAGGTATGGCTTACAGGTCATCTTCTCGTGACCTTTCAATTGTCTAATCAAATCACCGCTTCCACGAACTGGGAAGTTCAGGATAGATAACTCCGGTTTCCCATATCCTGTCGGTAGCACAGCTACACAATCCTCACCTGACAGAAGAGCTTGTAAAATTACTTTTTTGTTCTGCTTTCAAACGATCAACTTTGAATTGTTGGAGAGCTAGAGCGATGGCTGCGTCAATCGTCGCCATTTTGAACGGACAACCGAGAAGGCTTTTGTTATGTCGAATCTCATTGGTCAATACTTTGTTTCAATATGCAAATTAATAAGGTCACGAGAAGATGACCTGTAAGCCATACCTGTCAGACCCCGACGATATGAAAATTGGGTCTGGGGTATGATTTTAATCAGACTGTTTGTATCCAGACTTTAACCACAGTCACAAGTTTTTGCCACAATTTAAAACAAAGTTGTGATCGTTCTTCCATCTGGTTGGAACATTTAACCAAGGTTCAGATGTGGGTTTTTTTTACATGAGAAGTAGTATCTCCTTTTTTTTTTTTTTTTATTAATTTATACGATCTGTCTTGTATCAAGATAATGATGGAACAATCTTTTTGTTATAAAGATAAAAATGAATGGCAAATAGTAATGGCAGATATTTTAGTTATCACAACCAATCTAGAACATTGTTCATCTCTATGCAATGGCCAATTTTCAATAAAAAGGTCAAAAAGTTTCTATAAAACCATATATGCATTAGTCCAGAGTCATATCGTAGTCGTTTCACTATTTTTTTCATGCATGGCAAGACATTTCTGACAGTGGCACTGTTAACAAGATCAGGTTTTTTTGATTAGATCAGTTTCTCCATTACCGTACAAGCTAGGTTCACATTACATGGTCCACACATTGATCATTGAGGGTACATGTCAGCTAGGCACAAGTCACTTGGCCTTGACCTCATTTTTATAGTGTACTGACTTTGTTAAATTGACATTAAGTTTTGGTCAACTCATAGATAATAGAACTTTCACATCAACATTAATTTTCATGGTCGACCAACTTTCTTTTACATGAAGGTTTTTTATTAGGACAGTTTCTCCATTGCCATACAACTTAGGTTTACCTATATTTTGTAGACACATTGATGATGGAGGGTACATGCTCAAATGAAATAAAAAATAACAATATGTTGACCTTGACTTTCATTACGAGACTACAGATAGTGTTTTAGATATAATTCACTTGATTACCGGTATTATAATACTTTATTTACATAGACGTATTTATATTTTCATGATTATTTTTTGTTGTTGCTAAATCTACAATATTTGTATAAATGTGCATGTAATTTATTCTTTTTTTCTCTCTGAATCATTATACTGTTTGAAATCGTTGAAACTGAACTTAAACAAAACTTAGTTTTTTGTAATAAAAAATACAATAAGCAAAATTTCTTTTTGGGTTTATTTTTTCCATGTAGATTGGTTTTATGGTGTTTAACGTCACTTTCAACAATATTTCAGTTATATTGTGGCAGTCAGTTTTATTGGTGGAGGAAACCAGAGGACCCGGAGAAAACCACAGACCTGCTGCAAGTCACTGACAAACTTTATCACATAATGTTGTACACATCGCCCTGAGCGAGAGTTGAACCCACAACATCAGTGGTGATAGGCACTGATTGCATAGGTTGTTGTAAATCCAATTACCATATGATCATGGTCACGACGGCCCCTCCCATGTAGACAAAGATCACATGAGGTTATGTTATCCCATTGTGTCATCATCTAACTATTAAGTCTTCCCTTTTAATCTTCTCCTCATAAACAGTTGAGCCATTTGATACAAAACTTTTCCAGGAATGATCTATGGATGGTACTAAAAAAAAACTCTCTTTAGCTCACCCAGCCCAAAGGATCATGTAAGGAATTGTTATCACCTTGCACAAGACAATATTTATTTGATTGATATTGAATTGTGAATCTGCCAGAAATTGATTTAACTAAATCGCGAATCCGCCTGAAAATGATTTTGTGCCCGTCCCAAACCTGGATTTCCAACGTCATATGTCATGGTCTTTTTTGGTTTCAGTGAGTTAAAGGTGAGAGGTCAGTGAGTTAAAGGTGAGAGGCAGTTGTTTGTTTTGTTGATATTGGTAGAATTGTTGACCATCACTGTTTAAGCTTTCTTTTGGTTTGTTGATATTGGTAGAATTGTTGACCATCACTGTTTAAACTTTCTTTTGGTTTGTTGATATTGGTAGAATTGTTGACCATCACTGTTTAAACTTTCTTTTGGTTTGTTGATATTGGTAGAATTGTTGACCATCACTGTTTAAACTTTCTTTTGGTTTGTTGATATTGGTAGAATTGTTGACCATCACTGTTTAAACTTTCTTTTGTTTTGTTGATATTGGTAGAATTGTTGACCATCACTGTTTAAACTTTCTTTTGGTTTGTTGATATTGGTAGAATTGTTGACCATCACTGTTTAAACTTTCTTTTGTTTTGTTGATATTGATAGAATTGTTGACCATCACTGTTTAAGTTTTCTTTTGGTTTGTTGATATTGGTAGAATTGTTGACCATCACTGTTTAAACTTTCTTTTGGTTTGTTGATATTGGTAGAATTGTTGACCATCACTGTTTAAACTTTCTTTTGTTTTGTTGATATTGATAGAATTGTTGACCATCACTGTTTAAACTTTCTTTTGGTTTGTTGATATTGGTAGAATTGTTGACCATCACTGTTTAAGCTTTCTTTTGGTTTGTTGATATTGATAGAATTGTTGACCATCACTGTTTAAACTTTCTTTTGGTTTGTTGATATTGGTAGAGTTGTTGACCATCACTATTTAAACTTTCTTTTGGTTTGTTGATATTGGTAGAATTGTTGACCATCACTGTTTAAACTTTCTTTTGGTTTGTTGATATTGGTAGAATTGTTGACCATCACTGTTTAAACTTTCTTTTGGTTTGTTGATATTGGTAGAATTGTTGACCATCACTGTTTAAACTTTCTTTTGTTTTGTTGATATTGATAGAATTGTTGACCATCACTGTTTAAGCTTTCTTTTGTTTTGTTGATATTGGTAGAATTGTTGACCATCACTGTTTAAACTTTCTTTTATTTTGTTGATATTGGTAGAATTGTTGACCATCACTGTTTAAACTTTCTTTTGGTTTGTTGATATCGGTAGAATTGTTGACCATCACTGTTTAAACTTTCTTTTGTTTTGTTGATATTGGTAGAATTGTTGACCATCACTGTTTAAACTTTCTTTTGGTTTGTTGATATTGGTAGAATTGTTGACCATCACTGTTTAAACTTTCTTTTGGTTTGTTGATATTGGTAGAATTGTTGACCATCACTGTTTAAACTTTCTTTTGTTTTGTTGATATTGATAGAATTGTTGACCATCACTGTTTAAACTTTCTTTTGGTTTGTTGATATTGGTAGAATTGTTGACCATCACTGTTTAAACTTTCTTTTGTTTTGTTGATATTGATAGAATTGTTGACCATCACTGTTTAAACTTTCTTTTGTTTTGTTGATATTGGTAGAATTGTTGACCATCACTGTTTAAACTTTCTTTTGTTTTGTTGATATTGGTAGAATTGTTGACCATCACTGTTTAAACTTTCTTTTGTTTTGTTGATATTGATAGAATTGTTGATCATCACTTGTTTAAACTTTCTTTTGGTTTGTTGATATTGGTAGAATTGTTGACCATCACTGTTTAAGCTTTCTTTTGGTTTGTTGATATTGGTAGAATTGTTGACCATCACTGTTTAAACTTTCTTTTGGTTTGTTGATATTGGTAGAATTGTTGACCGTCACTGTTTAAACTTTCTTTTGGTTTGTTGATATTGGTAGAATTGTTGACCATCACTGTTTAAACTTTCTTTTGTTTTGTTGATATTGATAGAATTGTTGACCATCACTGTTTAAACTTTCTTTTGGTTTGTTGATATTGGTAGAATTGTTGACCATCACTGTTTAAGCTTTCTTTTGGTTTGTTGATATTGGTAGAATTGTTGACCATCACTGTTTAAACTTTCTTTTGGTTTGTTGATATTGGTAGAATTGTTGACCATCACTGTTTAAACTTTCTTTTGGATTGTTGATATTGGTAGAATTGTTGACCATCACTGTTTAAACTTTCTTTTGGTTTGTTGATATTGGTAGAATTGTTGACCATCACTGTTTAAACTTTCTTTTGTTTTGTTGATATTGATAGAATTGTTGACCATCACTGTTTAAGCTTTCTTTTGGTTTGTTGATATTGGTAGAATTGTTGACCATCACTGTTTAAACTTTCTTTTGGTTTGTTGATATTGGTAGAATTGTTGACCATCACTGTTTAAACTTTCTTTTGTTTTGTTGATATTGATAGAATTGTTGACCATCACTGTTTAAACTTTCTTTTGGTTTGTTGATATTGGTAGAATTGTTGACCATCACTGTTTAAACTTTCTTTTGTTTTGTTGATATTGATAGAATTGTTGACCATCACTGTTTAAACTTTCTTTTGTTTTGTTGATATTGGTAGAATTGTTGACCATCACTGTTTAAACTTTCTTTTGGTTTGTTGATATTGATAGAATTGTTGACCATCACTGTTTAAACTTTCTTTTGTTTTGTTGATATTGGTAGAATTGCTGACCATCACTGTTTAAACTTTCTTTTGGTTTGTTGATATTGGTAGAATTGTTGACCATCACTGTTTAAACTTTCTTTTGGTTTGTTGATATTGGTAGAATTGTTGACCATCACTGTTTAAACTTTCTTTTGGTTTGTTGATATTGGTAGAATTGTTGACCATCACTGTTTAAACTTTGTTTTGTTTTGTTGATATTGATAAAATTGTTGACCATCACTGTTTAAGCTTTCTTTTGGTTTGTTGATATTGGTAGAATTGTTGACCATCACTTTAAACTTTCTTTTGGTTTGTTGATATTGGTAAAATTGTTGACCATCACTGTTTAAGCTTTCTTTTGGTTTGTTGATATTGGTAGAATTGTTGACCATCACTGTTTAAACTTTCTTTTGGTTTGTTGATATTGGTAGAATTGTTGACCATCACTGTTTAAACTTTCTTTTGGTTTGTTGATATTGGTAGAATTGTTGACCATCACTGTTTAAACTTTCTTTTGTTTTGTTGATATTGATAGAATTGTTGACCATCACTGTTTAAGCTTTCTTTTGTTTTGTTGATATTGTTAGAATTGTTGACCATCACTGTTTAAACTTTCTTTTATTTTGTTGATATTGGTAGAATTGTTGACCATCACTGTTTAAACTTTCTTTTGGTTTGTTGATATCGGTAGAATTGTTGACCATCACTGTTTAAACTTTCTTTTGTTTTGTTGATATTGGTAGAATTGTTGACCATCACTGTTTAAACTTTCTTTTGGTTTGTTGATATTGGTAGAATTGTTGACCATCACTGTTTAAACTTTCTTTTGGTTTGTTGATATTGGTAGAATTGTTGACCATCACTGTTTAAGCTTTCTTTTGTTTTGTTGATATTGATAGAATTGTTGACCATCACTGTTTAAACTTTCTTTTGGTTTGTTGATATTGGTAGAATTGTTGACCATCACTGTTTAAACTTTCTTTTGTTTTGTTGATATTGATAGAATTGTTGACCATCACTGTTTAAACTTTCTTTTGTTTTGTTGATATTGGTAGAATTGTTGACCATCACTGTTTAAACTTTCTTTTGTTTTGTTGATATTGGTAGAATTGTTGACCATCACTGTTTAAACTTTCTTTTGGATTGTTGATATTGGTAGAATTGTTGACCATCACTGTTTAAACTTTCTTTTGGTTTGTTGATATTGGTAGAATTGTTGACCATCACTGTTTAAACTTTCTTTTGTTTTGTTGATATTGATAGAATTGTTGACCATCACTGTTTAAGCTTTCTTTTGGTTTGTTGATATTGGTAGAATTGTTGACCATCACTGTTTAAACTTTCTTTTGGTTTGTTGATATTGGTAGAATTGTTGACCATCACTGTTTAAACTTTCTTTTGTTTTGTTGATATTGATAGAATTGTTGACCATCACTGTTTAAACTTTCTTTTGGTTTGTTGATATTGGTAGAATTGTTGACCATCACTGTTTAAACTTTCTTTTGTTTTGTTGATATTGATAGAATTGTTGACCATCACTGTTTAAACTTTCTTTTGTTTTGTTGATATTGGTAGAATTGTTGACCATCACTGTTTAAACTTTCTTTTGGTTTGTTGATATTGATAGAATTGTTGACCATCACTGTTTAAACTTTCTTTTGTTTTGTTGATATTGGTAGAATTGCTGACCATCACTGTTTAAACTTTCTTTTGGTTTGTTGATATTGGTAGAATTGTTGACCATCACTGTTTAAACTTTCTTTTGGTTTGTTGATATTGGTAGAATTGTTGACCATCACTGTTTAAACTTTCTTTTGGTTTGTTGATATTGGTAGAATTGTTGACCATCACTGTTTAAACTTTCTTTTGTTTTGTTGATATTGATAAAATTGTTGACCATCACTGTTTAAGCTTTCTTTTGGTTTGTTGATATTGGTAGAATTGTTGACCATCACTTTAAACTTTCTTTTGGTTTGTTGATATTGGTAAAATTGTTGACCATCACTGTTTAAGCTTTCTTTTGGTTTGTTGATATTGGTAGAATTGTTGACCATCACTGTTTAAACTTTCTTTTGGTTTGTTGATATTGGTAGAATTGTTGACCATCACTGTTTAAACTTTCTTTTGGTTTGTTGATATTGGTAGAATTGTTGACCATCACTGTTTAAACTTTCTTTTGTTTTGTTGATATTGATAGAATTGTTGACCATCACTGTTTAAGCTTTCTTTTGTTTTGTTGATATTGGTAGAATTGTTGACCATCACTGTTTAAACTTTCTTTTATTTTGTTGATATTGGTAGAATTGTTGACCATCACTGTTTAAACTTTCTTTTGGTTTGTTGATATCGGTAGAATTGTTGACCATCACTGTTTAAACTTTCTTTTGTTTTGTTGATATTGGTAGAATTGTTGACCATCACTGTTTAAACTTTCTTTTGGTTTGTTGATATTGGTAGAATTGTTGACCATCACTGTTTAAACTTTCTTTTGGTTTGTTGATATTGGTAGAATTGTTGACCATCACTGTTTAAGCTTTCTTTTGTTTTGTTGATATTGATAGAATTGTTGACCATCACTGTTTAAACTTTCTTTTGGTTTGTTGATATTGGTAGAATTGTTGACCATCACTGTTTAAACTTTCTTTTGTTTTGTTGATATTGATAGAATTGTTGACCATCACTGTTTAAACTTTCTTTTGTTTTGTTGATATTGGTAGAATTGTTGACCATCACTGTTTAAACTTTCTTTTGTTTTGTTGATATTGGTAGAATTGTTGACCATCACTGTTTAAACTTTCTTTTGTTTTGTTGATATTGATAGAATTGTTGATCATCACTTGTTTAAACTTTCTTTTGGTTTGTTGATATTGGTAGAATTGTTGACCATCACTGTTTAAGCTTTCTTTTGGTTTGTTGATATTGGTAGAATTGTTGACCATCACTGTTTAAACTTTCTTTTGGTTTGTTGATATTGGTAGAATTGTTGACCATCACTGTTTAAACTTTCTTTTGTTTTGTTGATATTGATAGAATTGTTGACCATCACTGTTTAAACTTTCTTTTGGTTTGTTGATATTGGTAGAATTGTTGACCATCACTGTTTAAGCTTTCTTTTGGTTTGTTGATATTGGTAGAATTGTTGACCATCACTGTTTAAACTTTCTTTTGGTTTGTTGATATTGGTAGAATTGTTGACCATCACTGTTTAAACTTTCTTTTGGATTGTTGATATTGGTAGAATTGTTGACCATCACTGTTTAAACTTTCTTTTGGTTTGTTGATATTGGTAGAATTGTTGACCATCACTGTTTAAACTTTCTTTTGTTTTGTTGATATTGATAGAATTGTTGACCATCACTGTTTAAGCTTTCTTTTGGTTTGTTGATATTGGTAGAATTGTTGACCATCACTGTTTAAACTTTCTTTTGGTTTGTTGATATTGGTAGAATTGTTGACCATCACTGTTTAAACTTTCTTTTGGTTTGTTGATATTGGTAGAATTGTTGACCATCACTGTTTAAACTTTCTTTTGTTTTGTTGATATTGATAAAATTGTTGACCATCACTGTTTAAGCTTTCTTTTGGTTTGTTGATATTGGTAGAATTGTTGACCATCACTTTAAACTTTCTTTTGGTTTGTTGATATTGGTAAAATTGTTGACCATCACTGTTTAAGCTTTCTTTTGGTTTGTTGATATTGGTAGAATTGTTGACCATCACTGTTTAAACTTTCTTTTGGTTTGTTGATATTGGTAGAATTGTTGACCATCACTGTTTAAACTTTCTTTTGGTTTGTTGATATTGGTAGAATTGTTGACCATCACTGTTTAAACTTTCTTTTGTTTTGTTGATATTGATAGAATTGTTGACCATCACTGTTTAAGCTTTCTTTTGTTTTGTTGATATTGGTAGAATTGTTGACCATCACTGTTTAAACTTTCTTTTATTTTGTTGATATTGGTAGAATTGTTGACCATCACTGTTTAAACTTTCTTTTGGTTTGTTGATATCGGTAGAATTGTTGACCATCACTGTTTAAACTTTCTTTTGTTTTGTTGATATTGGTAGAATTGTTGACCATCACTGTTTAAACTTTCTTTTGTTTTGTTGATATTGATAGAATTGTTGACCATCACTGTTTAAACTTTCTTTTGGTTTGTTGATATTGGTAGAATTGTTGACCATCACTGTTTAAACTTTCTTTTGTTTTGTTGATATTGATAGAATTGTTGACCATCACTGTTTAAGCTTTCTTTTGTTTTGTTGATATTGGTAGAATTGTTGACCATCACTGTTTAAACTTTCTTTTATTTTGTTGATATTGGTAGAATTGTTGACCATCACTGTTTAAACTTTCTTTTGTTTTGTTGATATTGATAGAATTGTTGACCATCACTGTTTAAACTTTCTTTTGTTTTGTTGATATTGGTAGAATTGTTGACCATCACTGTTTAAACTTTCTTTTGGTTTGTTGATATTGGTAGAATTGTTGACCATCACTGTTTAAACTTTCTTTTGTTTTGTTGATATTGATAGAATTGTTGACCATCACTGTTTAAGTTTTCTTTTGGTTTGTTGATATTGGTAGAATTGTTGACCATCACTGTTTAAACTTTCTTTTGGTTTGTTGATATTGGTAGAATTGTTGACCATCACTGTTTAAACTTTCTTTTGGTTTGTTGATATTGGTAGAATTGTTGACCATCACTGTTTAAGCTTTCTTTTGGTTTGTTGATATTGGTAGAATTGTTGACCATCACTGTTTAAACTTTCTTTTGGTTTGTTGATATTGGTAGAATTGTTGACCGTCACTGTTTAAACTTTCTTTTGGTTTGTTGATATTGGTAGAATTGTTGACCATCACTGTTTAAACTTTCTTTTGTTTTGTTGATATTGATAGAATTGTTGACCATCACTGTTTAAACTTTCTTTTGGTTTGTTGATATTGGTAGAATTGTTGACCATCACTGTTTAAGCTTTCTTTTGGTTTGTTGATATTGGTAGAATTGTTGACCATCACTGTTTAAACTTTCTTTTGGTTTGTTGATATTGGTAGAATTGTTGACCATCACTGTTTAAACTTTCTTTTGGATTGTTGATATTGGTAGAATTGTTGACCATCACTGTTTAAACTTTCTTTTGGTTTGTTGATATTGGTAGAATTGTTGACCATCACTGTTTAAACTTTCTTTTGTTTTGTTGATATTGATAGAATTGTTGACCATCACTGTTTAAGCTTTCTTTTGGTTTGTTGATATTGGTAGAATTGTTGACCATCACTGTTTAAACTTTCTTTTGGTTTGTTGATATTGGTAGAATTGTTGACCATCACTGTTTAAACTTTCTTTTGTTTTGTTGATATTGATAGAATTGTTGACCATCACTGTTTAAACTTTCTTTTGGTTTGTTGATATTGGTAGAATTGTTGACCATCACTGTTTAAACTTTCTTTTGTTTTGTTGATATTGATAGAATTGTTGACCATCACTGTTTAAACTTTCTTTTGTTTTGTTGATATTGGTAGAATTGTTGACCATCACTGTTTAAACTTTCTTTTGGTTTGTTGATATTGATAGAATTGTTGACCATCACTGTTTAAACTTTCTTTTGTTTTGTTGATATTGGTAGAATTGCTGACCATCACTGTTTAAACTTTCTTTTGGTTTGTTGATATTGGTAGAATTGTTGACCATCACTGTTTAAACTTTCTTTTGGTTTGTTGATATTGGTAGAATTGTTGACCATCACTGTTTAAACTTTCTTTTGGTTTGTTGATATTGGTAGAATTGTTGACCATCACTGTTTAAACTTTCTTTTATTTTGTTGATATTGGTAGAATTGTTGACCATCACTGTTTAAACTTTCTTTTGTTTTGTTGATATTGATAGAATTGTTGACCATCACTGTTTAAACTTTCTTTTGGTTTGTTGATATTGGTAGAATTGTTGACCATCACTGTTTAAGCTTTCTTTTGGTTTGTTGATATTGGTAGAATTGCTGACCATCACTGTTTAAACTTTCTTTTGGTTTGTTGATATTGGTAGAATTGTTGACCATCACTGTTTAAACTTTCTTTTGGTTTGTTGATATTGGTAGAATTGTTGACCATCACTGTTTAAACTTTCTTTTGGTTTGTTGATATTGGTAGAATTGTTGACCATCACTGTTTAAACTTTCTTTTGTTTTGTTGATATTGATAAAATTGTTGACCATCACTGTTTAAGCTTTCTTTTGGTTTGTTGATATTGGTAGAATTGTTGACCATCACTTTAAACTTTCTTTTGGTTTGTTGATATTGGTAGAATTGTTGACCATCACTGTTTAAGCTTACTTTTGGTTTGTTGATATTGGTAGAATTGTTGACCATCACTGTTTAAACTTTCTTTTGGTTTGTTGATATTGGTAGAATTGTTGACCATCACTGTTTAAACTTTCTTTTGGTTTGTTAATATTGGTAGAATTGTTGACCATCACTGTTTAAACTTTCTTTTGGTTTGTTGATATTGGTAGAATTGTTGACCATCACTGTTTAAACTTTCTTTTGTTTTGTTGATATTGATAGAATTGTTGACCATCACTGTTTAAACTTTCTTTTGTTTTGTTGATATTGGTAGAATTGTTGACCATCACTGTTTAAACTTTCTTTTGTTTTGTTGATATTGGTAGAATTGTTGACCATCACTGTTTAAACTTTCTTTTGTTTTGTTGATATTTATAGAATTGTTGATCATCACTGTTTAAGCTTTCTTTTGGTTTGTTGATATTGGTAGATTTGTTGACCATCACTGTTTAAACTTTCTTTTGGTTTGTTGATATTGGTAAAATTGTTGACCATCACTGTTTAAACTTTCTTTTGTTTTGTTGATATTGGTAGAATTGTTGACCATCACTGTTTAAACTTTCTTTTGTTTTGTTGATATTGGTAGAATTGTTGACCATCACTGTTTAAACTTTCTTTTGTTTTGTTGATATTGATAGAATTGTTGACCATCACTGTTTAAACTTTCTTTTGGTTTGTTGATATTGGTAGAATTGTTGACCATCACTGTTTAAGCTTTCTTTTGGTTTGTTGATATTGGTAGAATTGCTGACCATCACTGTTTAAACTTTCTTTTGGTTTGTTGATATTGGTAGAATTGTTGACCATCACTGTTTAAACTTTCTTTTGGTTTGTTGATATTGGTAGAATTGTTGACCATCACTGTTTAAACTTTCTTTTGGTTTGTTGATATTGGTAGAATTGTTGACCATCACTGTTTAAACTTTCTTTTATTTTGTTGATATTGGTAGAATTGTTGACCATCACTGTTTAAACTTTCTTTTGTTTTGTTGATATTGATAGAATTGTTGACCATCACTGTTTAAACTTTCTTTTGGTTTGTTGATATTGGTAGAATTGTTGACCATCACTGTTTAAGCTTTCTTTTGGTTTGTTGATATTGGTAGAATTGCTGACCATCACTGTTTAAACTTTCTTTTGGTTTGTTGATATTGGTAGAATTGTTGACCATCACTGTTTAAACTTTCTTTTGGTTTGTTGATATTGGTAGAATTGTTGACCATCACTGTTTAAACTTTCTTTTGGTTTGTTGATATTGGTAGAATTGTTGACCATCACTGTTTAAACTTTCTTTTGTTTTGTTGATATTGATAAAATTGTTGACCATCACTGTTTAAGTTTTCTTTTGGTTTGTTGATATTGGTAGAATTGTTGACCATCACTTTAAACTTTCTTTTGGTTTGTTGATATTGGTAGAATTGTTGACCATCACTGTTTAAGCTTACTTTTGGTTTGTTGATATTGGTAGAATTGTTGACCATCACTGTTTAAACTTTCTTTTGGTTTGTTGATATTGGTAGAATTGTTGACCATCACTGTTTAAACTTTCTTTTGGTTTGTTGATATTGGTAGAATTGTTGACCATCACTGTTTAAACTTTCTTTTGGTTTGTTGATATTGGTAGAATTGTTGACCATCACTGTTTAAACTTTCTTTTGTTTTGTTGATATTGATAGAATTGTTGACCATCACTGTTTAAACTTTCTTTTGTTTTGTTGATATTGGTAGAATTGTTGACCATCACTGTTTAAACTTTCTTTTGTTTTGTTGATATTGGTAGAATTGTTGACCATCACTGTTTAAACTTTCTTTTGTTTTGTTGATATTTATAGAATTGTTGATCATCACTGTTTAAGCTTTCTTTTGGTTTGTTGATATTGGTAGATTTGTTGACCATCACTGTTTAAACTTTCTTTTGGTTTGTTGATATTGGTAAAATTGTTGACCATCACTGTTTAAACTTTCTTTTGTTTTGTTGATATTGGTAGAATTGTTGACCATCACTGTTTAAACTTTCTTTTGTTTTGTTGATATTGGTAGAATTGTTGACCATCACTGTTTAAACTTTCTTTTGTTTTGTTGATATTGGTAGAATTGTTGACCATCACTGTTTAAACTTTCTTTTGGTTTGTTGATATTGGTAGAATTGTTGACCATCACTGTTTAAACTTTCTTTTGGTTTGTTGATATTGGTAGAATTGTTGACCATCACTGTTTAAACTTTCTTTTATTTTGTTGATATTGGTAGAATTGTTGACCATCACTGTTTAAACTTTCTTTTGTTTTGTTGATATTGATAGAATTGTTGACCATCACTGTTTAAACTTTCTTTTGGTTTGTTGATATTGGTAGAATTGTTGACCATCACTGTTTAAGCTTTCTTTTGGTTTGTTGATATTGGTAGAATTGCTGACCATCACTGTTTAAACTTTCTTTTGGTTTGTTGATATTGGTAGAATTGTTGACCATCACTGTTTAAACTTTCTTTTGGTTTGTTGATATTGGTAGAATTGTTGACCATCACTGTTTAAACTTTCTTTTGGTTTGTTGATATTGGTAGAATTGTTGACCATCACTGTTTAAACTTTCTTTTGTTTTGTTGATATTGATAAAATTGTTGACCATCACTGTTTAAGCTTTCTTTTGGTTTGTTGATATTGGTAGAATTGTTGACCATCACTTTAAACTTTCTTTTGGTTTGTTGATATTGGTAGAATTGTTGACCATCACTGTTTAAGCTTACTTTTGGTTTGTTGATATTGGTAGAATTGTTGACCATCACTGTTTAAACTTTCTTTTGGTTTGTTGATATTGGTAGAATTGTTGACCATCACTGTTTAAACTTTCTTTTGGTTTGTTGATATTGGTAGAATTGTTGACCATCACTGTTTAAACTTTCTTTTGGTTTGTTGATATTGGTAGAATTGTTGACCATCACTGTTTAAACTTTCTTTTGTTTTGTTGATATTGATAGAATTGTTGACCATCACTGTTTAAACTTTCTTTTGTTTTGTTGATATTGGTAGAATTGTTGACCATCACTGTTTAAACTTTCTTTTGTTTTGTTGATATTGGTAGAATTGTTGACCATCACTGTTTAAACTTTCTTTTGTTTTGTTGATATTTATAGAATTGTTGATCATCACTGTTTAAGCTTTCTTTTGGTTTGTTGATATTGGTAGATTTGTTGACCATCACTGTTTAAACTTTCTTTTGGTTTGTTGATATTGGTAAAATTGTTGACCATCACTGTTTAAACTTTCTTTTGTTTTGTTGATATTGGTAGAATTGTTGACCATCACTGTTTAAACTTTCTTTTGTTTTGTTGATATTGGTAGAATTGTTGACCATCACTGTTTAAACTTTCTTTTGTGTTGTTGATATTGATAGAATTGTTGACCATCACTGTTTAAGCTTTCTTTTGGTTTGTTGATATTGGTAGAATTGTTGACCATCACTGTTTAAACTTTCTTTTGGTTTGTTGATATTGGTAGAATTGTTGACCATCACTGTTTAAACTTTCTTTTGTTTTGTTGATATTGGTAGAATTGTTGACCATCACTGTTTAAACTTTCTTTTATTTTGTTGATATTGGTAGAATTGTTGACCATCACTGTTTAAACTTTCTTTTGTTTTGTTGATATTGATAGAATTGTTGACCATCACTGTTTAAACTTTCTTTTGGTTTGTTGATATTGGTAGAATTGTTGACCATCACTGTTTAAGCTTTCTTTTGGTTTGTTGATATTGGTAGAATTGCTGACCATCACTGTTTAAACTTTCTTTTGGTTTGTTGATATTGGTAGAATTGTTGACCATCACTGTTTAAACTTTCTTTTGGTTTGTTGATATTGGTAGAATTGTTGACCATCACTGTTTAAGCTTTCTTTTGGTTTGTTGATATTGGTAGAATTGTTGACCATCACTGTTTAAACTTTCTTTTGTTTTGTTGATATTGATAAAATTGTTGACCATCACTGTTTAAGCTTTCTTTTGGTTTGTTGATATTGGTAGAATTGTTGACCATCACTTTAAACTTTCTTTTGGTTTGTTGATATTGGTAGAATTGTTGACCATCACTGTTTAAGCTTACTTTTGGTTTGTTGATATTGGTAGAATTGTTGACCATCACTGTTTAAACTTTCTTTTGGTTTGTTGATATTGGTAGAATTGTTGACCATCACTGTTTAAACTTTCTTTTGGTTTGTTGATATTGGTAGAATTGTTGACCATCACTGTTTAAACTTTCTTTTGGTTTGTTGATATTGGTAGAATTGTTGACCATCACTGTTTAAACTTTCTTTTGTTTTGTTGATATTGATAGAATTGTTGACCATCACTGTTTAAGCTTTCTTTTGGTTTGTTGATATTGGTAGAATTGTTGACCATCACTGTTTAAGCTTTCTTTTGGTTTGTTGATATTGGTAGAATTGTTGACCATCACTTTAAACTTTCTTTTGGTTTGTTGATATTGGTAGAATTGTTGACCATCACTGTTTAAACTTTCTTTTGGTTTGTTGATATTGGTAGAATTGTTGACCATCACTGTTTAAACTTTCTTTTGGTTTGTTGATATTGGTAAAAATTGTTGACCATCACTGTTTAAACTTTCTTTTGGTTTGTTGATATTGGTAGAATTGTTGACCATCACTGTTTAAACTTTCTTTTGTTTTGTTGATATTGGTAGAATTGTTGACCATCACTGTTTAAACTTTCTTTTGGTTTGTTGATATTGGTAGAATTGTTGACCATCACTGTTTAAACTTTCTTTTGTTTTGTTGATATTGGTAGAATTGTTGACCATCACTGTTTAAACTTTCTTTTGGTTTGTTGATATTGGTAGAATTGTTGACCATCACTGTTTAAACTTTCTTTTGTTTTGTTGATATTGGTAGAATTGTTGACCATCACTGTTTAAACTTTCTTTTGGTTTGTTGATATTGGTAGAATTGTTGACCATCACTGTTTAAACTTTCTTTTGTTTTGTTGATATTGATAGAATTGTTGACCATCACTGTTTAAGCTTTCTTTTGGTTTGTTGATATTGGTAGAATTGTTGACCATCACTGTTTAAACTTTCTTTTGGTTTGTTGATATTGGTAGAATTGTTGACCATCACTGTTTAAACTTTCTTTTGGTTTGTTGATATTGGTAGAATTGTTGACCATCACTGTTTAAACTTTCTTTTGTTTTGTTGATATTGATAGAATTGTTGACCATCACTGTTTAAGCTTTCTTTTGGTTTGTTGATATTGGTAGAATTGTTGACCATCACTTTAAACTTTCTTTTGGTTTGTTGATATTGGTAGAATTGTTGACCATCACTGTTTAAACTTTCTTTTGGTTTGTTGATATTGGTAGAATTGTTGACCATCACTGTTTAAACTTTCTTTTGGTTTGTTGATATTGGTAGAATTGTTGACCATCACTGTTTAAACTTTCTTTTGGTTTGTTGATATTGGTAGAATTGTTGACCATCACTGTTTAAACTTTCTTTTGTTTTGTTGATATTGATAGAATTGTTGACCATCACTGTTTAAGCTTTCTTTTGGTTTGTTGATATTGGTAGAATTGTTGACCATCACTGTTTAAGCTTTCTTTTGGTTTGTTGATATTGGTAGAATTGTTGACCATCACTTTAAACTTTCTTTTGGTTTGTTGATATTGGTAGAATTGTTGACCATCACTGTTTAAACTTTCTTTTGGTTTGTTGATATTGGTAGAATTGTTGACCATCACTGTTTAAACTTTCTTTTGGTTTGTTGATATTGGTAAAAATTGTTGACCATCACTGTTTAAACTTTCTTTTGGTTTGTTGATATTGGTAGAATTGTTGACCATCACTGTTTAAACTTTCTTTTGTTTTGTTGATATTGGTAGAATTGTTGACCATCACTGTTTAAACTTTCTTTTGGTTTGTTGATATTGGTAGAATTGTTGACCATCACTGTTTAAACTTTCTTTTGTTTTGTTGATATTGGTAGAATTGTTGACCATCACTGTTTAAACTTTCTTTTGGTTTGTTGATATTGGTAGAATTGTTGACCATCACTGTTTAAACTTTCTTTTGTTTTGTTGATATTGGTAGAATTGTTGACCATCACTGTTTAAACTTTCTTTTGGTTTGTTGATATTGGTAGAATTGTTGACCATCACTGTTTAAACTTTCTTTTGTTTTGTTGATATTGATAGAATTGTTGACCATCACTGTTTAAGCTTTCTTTTGGTTTGTTGATATTGGTAGAATTGTTGACCATCACTGTTTAAACTTTCTTTTGGTTTGTTGATATTGGTAGAATTGTTGACCATCACTGTTTAAACTTTCTTTTGGTTTGTTGATATTGGTAGAATTGTTGACCATCACTGTTTAAACTTTCTTTTGTTTTGTTGATATTGATAGAATTGTTGACCATCACTGTTTAAGCTTTCTTTTGGTTTGTTGATATTGGTAGAATTGTTGACCATCACTTTAAACTTTCTTTTGGTTTGTTGATATTGGTAGAATTGTTGACCATCACTGTTTAAACTTTCTTTTGGTTTGTTGATATTGGTAGAATTGTTGACCATCACTGTTTAAACTTTCTTTTGGTTTGTTGATATTGGTATAATTGTTGACCATCACTGTTTAAACTTTCTTTTGGTTTGTTGATATTGGTAGAATTGTTGACCATCACTGTTTAAACTTTCTTTTGTTTTGTTGATATTGATAGAATTGTTGACCATCACTGCTTAAGCTTTCTTTTGGTTTGTTGATATTGGTAGAATTGTTGACCATCACTGTTTAAGCTTTCTTTTGGTTTGTTGATATTGGTAGAATTGTTGACCATCACTTTAAACTTTCTTTTGTTTTGTTGATATTGGTAGAATTGTTGACCATCACTGTTTAAACTTTCTTTTGGTTTGTTGATATTGGTAGAATTGTTGACCATCACTGTTTAAACTTTCTTTTGTTTTGTTGATATTGGTAGAATTGTTGACCATCACTGTTTAAACTTTCTTTTGGTTTGTTGATATTGGTAGAATTGTTGACCATCACTGTTTAAACTTTCTTTTGTTTTGTTGATATTGGTAGAATTGTTGACCATCACTGTTTAAACTTTCTTTTGGTTTGTTGATATTGGTAGAATTGTTGACCATCACTGTTTAAACTTTCTTTTGTTTTGTTGATATTGATAGAATTGTTGACCATCACTGTTTAAGCTTTCTTTTGGTTTGTTGATATTGGTAGAATTGTTGACCATCACTGTTTAAACTTTCTTTTGGTTTGTTGATATTGGTAGAATTGTTGACCATCACTGTTTAAACTTTCTTTTGTTTTGTTGATATTGATAGAATTGTTGACCATCACTGTTTAAGCTTTCTTTTGGTTTGTTGATATTGGTAGAATTGTTGACCATCACTTTAAACTTTCTTTTGGTTTGTTGATATTGGTAGAATTGTTGACCATCACTGTTTAAACTTTCTTTTGGTTTGTTGATATTGGTAGAATTGTTGACCATCACTGTTTAAACTTTCTTTTGGTTTGTTGATATTGGTAAAAATTGTTGACCATCACTGTTTAAACTTTCTTTTGGTTTGTTGATATTGGTAGAATTGTTGACCATCACTGTTTAAACTTTCTTTTGGTTTGTTGATATTGGTAGAATTGTTGACCATCACTGTTTAAGCTTTCTTTTGGTTTGTTGATATTGGTAGAATTGTTGACCATCACTGTTTAAACTTTCTTTTGTTTTGTTGATATTGGTAGAATTGTTGACCATCACTGTTTAAACTTTCTTTTGTTTTGTTGATATTGATAGAATTGTTGACCATCACTGTTTAAGCTTTCTTTTGGTTTGTTGATATTGGTAGAATTGTTGACCATCACTGTTTAAACTTTCTTTTGTTTTGTTGATATTGGTAGAATTGTTGACCATCACTGTTTAAGCTTTCTTTTGGTTTGTTGATATTGGTAGAATTGTTGACCATCACTTTAAACTTTCTTTTGGTTTGTTGATATTGGTAGAATTGTTGACCATCACTGTTTAAACTTTCTTTTGGTTTGTTGATATTGGTAGAATTGTTGACCATCACTGTTTAAACTTTCTTTTGGTTTGTTGATATTGGTAAAAATTGTTGACCATCACTGTTTAAACTTTCTTTTGGTTTGTTGATATTGGTAGAATTGTTGACCATCACTGTTTAAACTTTCTTTTGTTTTGTTGATATTGGTAGAATTGTTGACCATCACTGTTTAAGCTTTCTTTTGGTTTGTTGATATTGGTAGAATTGTTGACCATCACTGTTTAAACTTTCTTTTGGTTTGTTGATATTGGTAGAATTGTTGACCATCACTGTTTAAACTTTCTTTTGTTTTGTTGACCATCACTGTTTAAGCTTTCTTTTGGTTTGTTGATATTGGTAGAATTGTTGACCATCACTGTTTAAACTTTCTTTTGGTTTGTTGGTATTGGTAGAATTGTTGACCATCACTGTTTAAACTTTCTTTTGGTTTGTTGATATTGGTAGAATTGTTGACCATCACTGTTTAAACTTTCTTTTGTTTTGTTGACCATCACTGTTTAAGTTTTCTTTTGGTTTATTGATATTGGTAGAATTGTTGACCAACACTGTTTAAACTTTCTTTTGGTTTGTTGGTATTGGTAGAATTGTTGACCATCACTGTTTAAACTTTCTTTTGGTTTGTTGATATTGGTAGAATTGTTGACCATCACTGTTTAAACTTTCTTTTGTTTTGTTGATATTGATAGAATTGTTGACCATCACTGTTTAAGCTTTCTTTTGGTTTGTTGATATTGGTAGAATTGTTGACCATCACTGTTTAAGCTTACTTTTGGTTTGTTGATATTGGTAGAATTGTTGACCATCACTGTTTAAACTTTCTTTTGGTTTGTTGATATTGGTAGAATTGTTGACCATCACTGTTTAAACTTTCTTTTGGTTTGTTGATATTGGTAGAATTGTTGACCATCACTGTTTAAACTTTCTTTTGTTTTGTTGGTATTGGTAGAATTGTTGACCATTACTGTTTAAACTTTCTTTTGGTTTGTTGATATTGGTAGAATTGTTGACCATCACTGTTTAAACTTTCTTTTGTTTTGTTGATATTGGTAGAATTGTTGACCATCACTGTTTAAGCTTTCTTTTGGTTTGTTGATATTGGTAGAATTGTTGACCATCACTTTAAACTTTCTTTTGGTTTGTTGATATTGGTAGAATTGTTGACCATCACTGTTTAAACTTTCTTTTGGTTTGTTGATATTGGTAGAATTGTTGACCATCACTGTTTAAACTTTCTTTTGGTTTGTTGATATTGGTAAAAATTGTTGACCATCACTGTTTAAACTTTCTTTTGGTTTGTTGATATTGGTAGAATTGTTGACCATCACTGTTTAAACTTTCTTTTGTTTTGTTGATATTGGTAGAATTGTTGACCATCACTGTTTAAGCTTTCTTTTGGTTTGTTGATATTGGTAGAATTGTTGACCATCACTGTTTAAACTTTCTTTTGGTTTGTTGATATTGGTAGAATTGTTGACCATCACTGTTTAAACTTTCTTTTGTTTTGTTGACCATCACTGTTTAAGCTTTCTTTTGGTTTGTTGATATTGGTAGAATTGTTGACCATCACTGTTTAAACTTTCTTTTGGTTTGTTGGTATTGGTAGAATTGTTGACCATCACTGTTTAAACTTTCTTTTGGTTTGTTGATATTGGTAGAATTGTTGACCATCACTGTTTAAACTTTCTTTTGTTTTGTTGACCATCACTGTTTAAGTTTTCTTTTGGTTTATTGATATTGGTAGAATTGTTGACCAACACTGTTTAAACTTTCTTTTGGTTTGTTGATATTGATAGAATTGTTGACCATCACTGTTTAAGCTTTCTTTTGGTTTGTTGATATTGGTAGAATTGTTGACCATCACTTTAAACTTTCTTTTGGTTTGTTGATATTGGTAGAATTGTTGACCATCACTGTTTAAACTTTCTTTTGGTTTGTTGATATTGGTAGAATTGTTGACCATCACTGTTTAAACTTTCTTTTGGTTTGTTGATATTGGTATAATTGTTGACCATCACTGTTTAAACTTTCTTTTGGTTTGTTGATATTGGTAGAATTGTTGACCATCACTGTTTAAACTTTCTTTTGTTTTGTTGATATTGATAGAATTGTTGACCATCACTGCTTAAGCTTTCTTTTGGTTTGTTGATATTGGTAGAATTGTTGACCATCACTGTTTAAGCTTTCTTTTGGTTTGTTGATATTGGTAGAATTGTTGACCATCACTTTAAACTTTCTTTTGGTTTGTTGATATTGGTAGAATTGATGACCATCACTGTTTAAACTTTCTTTTGGTTTGTTGATATTGGTAAAAATTGTTGACCATCACTGTTTAAACTTTCTTTTGGTTTGTTGATATTGGTAGAATTGTTGACCATCACTGTTTAAACTTTCTTTTGTTTTGTTGATATTGGTAGAATTGTTGACCATCACTGTTTAAACTTTCTTTTGGTTTGTTGATATTGGTAGAATTGTTGACCATCACTGTTTAAACTTTCTTTTGTTTTGTTGATATTGGTAGAATTGTTGACCATCACTGTTTAAACTTTCTTTTGGTTTGTTGATATTGGTAGAATTGTTGACCATCACTGTTTAAACTTTCTTTTGTTTTGTTGATATTGGTAGAATTGTTGACCATCACTGTTTAAACTTTCTTTTGGTTTGTTGATATTGGTAGAATTGTTGACCATCACTGTTTAAACTTTCTTTTGTTTTGTTGATATTGATAGAATTGTTGACCATCACTGTTTAAGCTTTCTTTTGGTTTGTTGATATTGGTAGAATTGTTGACCATCACTGTTTAAACTTTCTTTTGGTTTGTTGATATTGGTAGAATTGTTGACCATCACTGTTTAAACTTTCTTTTGTTTTGTTGATATTGATAGAATTGTTGACCATCACTGTTTAAGCTTTCTTTTGGTTTGTTGATATTGGTAGAATTGTTGACCATCACTTTAAACTTTCTTTTGGTTTGTTGATATTGGTAGAATTGTTGACCATCACTGTTTAAACTTTCTTTTGGTTTGTTGATATTGGTAGAATTGTTGACCATCACTGTTTAAACTTTCTTTTGGTTTGTTGATATTGGTAAAAATTGTTGACCATCACTGTTTAAACTTTCTTTTGGTTTGTTGATATTGGTAGAATTGTTGACCATCACTGTTTAAACTTTCTTTTGGTTTGTTGATATTGGTAGAATTGTTGACCATCACTGTTTAAGCTTTCTTTTGGTTTGTTGATATTGGTAGAATTGTTGACCATCACTGTTTAAACTTTCTTTTGTTTTGTTGATATTGGTAGAATTGTTGACCATCACTGTTTAAACTTTCTTTTGTTTTGTTGATATTGATAGAATTGTTGACCATCACTGTTTAAGCTTTCTTTTGGTTTGTTGATATTGGTAGAATTGTTGACCATCACTGTTTAAACTTTCTTTTGTTTTGTTGATATTGGTAGAATTGTTGACCATCACTGTTTAAGCTTTCTTTTGGTTTGTTGATATTGGTAGAATTGTTGACCATCACTTTAAACTTTCTTTTGGTTTGTTGATATTGGTAGAATTGTTGACCATCACTGTTTAAACTTTCTTTTGGTTTGTTGATATTGGTAGAATTGTTGACCATCACTGTTTAAACTTTCTTTTGGTTTGTTGATATTGGTAAAAATTGTTGACCATCACTGTTTAAACTTTCTTTTGGTTTGTTGATATTGGTAGAATTGTTGACCATCACTGTTTAAACTTTCTTTTGTTTTGTTGATATTGGTAGAATTGTTGACCATCACTGTTTAAGCTTTCTTTTGGTTTGTTGATATTGGTAGAATTGTTGACCATCACTGTTTAAACTTTCTTTTGGTTTGTTGATATTGGTAGAATTGTTGACCATCACTGTTTAAACTTTCTTTTGTTTTGTTGACCATCACTGTTTAAGCTTTCTTTTGGTTTGTTGATATTGGTAGAATTGTTGACCATCACTGTTTAAACTTTCTTTTGGTTTGTTGGTATTGGTAGAATTGTTGACCATCACTGTTTAAACTTTCTTTTGGTTTGTTGATATTGGTAGAATTGTTGACCATCACTGTTTAAACTTTCTTTTGTTTTGTTGACCATCACTGTTTAAGTTTTCTTTTGGTTTATTGATATTGGTAGAATTGTTGACCAACACTGTTTAAACTTTCTTTTGGTTTGTTGGTATTGGTAGAATTGTTGACCATCACTGTTTAAACTTTCTTTTGGTTTGTTGATATTGGTAGAATTGTTGACCATCACTGTTTAAACTTTCTTTTGTTTTGTTGATATTGATAGAATTGTTGACCATCACTGTTTAAGCTTTCTTTTGGTTTGTTGATATTGGTAGAATTGTTGACCATCACTGTTTAAGCTTACTTTTGGTTTGTTGATATTGGTAGAATTGTTGACCATCACTGTTTAAACTTTCTTTTGGTTTGTTGATATTGGTAGAATTGTTGACCATCACTGTTTAAACTTTCTTTTGGTTTGTTGATATTGGTAGAATTGTTGACCATCACTGTTTAAACTTTCTTTTGTTTTGTTGGTATTGGTAGAATTGTTGACCATTACTGTTTAAACTTTCTTTTGGTTTGTTGATATTGGTAGAATTGTTGACCATCACTGTTTAAACTTTCTTTTGTTTTGTTGATATTGGTAGAATTGTTGACCATCACTGTTTAAGCTTTCTTTTGGTTTGTTGATATTGGTAGAATTGTTGACCATCACTTTAAACTTTCTTTTGGTTTGTTGATATTGGTAGAATTGTTGACCATCACTGTTTAAACTTTCTTTTGGTTTGTTGATATTGGTAGAATTGTTGACCATCACTGTTTAAACTTTCTTTTGGTTTGTTGATATTGGTAAAAATTGTTGACCATCACTGTTTAAACTTTCTTTTGGTTTGTTGATATTGGTAGAATTGTTGACCATCACTGTTTAAACTTTCTTTTGTTTTGTTGATATTGGTAGAATTGTTGACCATCACTGTTTAAGCTTTCTTTTGGTTTGTTGATATTGGTAGAATTGTTGACCATCACTGTTTAAACTTTCTTTTGGTTTGTTGATATTGGTAGAATTGTTGACCATCACTGTTTAAGCTTTCTTTTGGTTTGTTGATATTGGTAGAATTGTTGACCATCACTGTTTAAACTTTCTTTTGGTTTGTTGGTATTGGTAGAATTGTTGACCATCACTGTTTAAACTTTCTTTTGGTTTGTTGATATTGGTAGAATTGTTGACCATCACTGTTTAAACTTTCTTTTGTTTTGTTGACCATCACTGTTTAAGTTTTCTTTTGGTTTATTGATATTGGTAGAATTGTTGACCAACACTGTTTAAACTTTCTTTTGGTTTGTTGGTATTGGTAGAATTGTTGACCATCACTGTTTAAACTTTCTTTTGGTTTGTTGATATTGGTAGAATTGTTGACCATCACTGTTTAAACTTTCTTTTGTTTTGTTGATATTGATAGAATTGTTGACCATCACTGTTTAAGCTTTCTTTTGGTTTGTTGATATTGGTAGAATTGTTGACCATCACTGTTTAAGCTTACTTTTGGTTTGTTGATATTGGTAGAATTGTTGACCATCACTGTTTAAACTTTCTTTTGGTTTGTTGATATTGGTAGAATTGTTGACCATCACTGTTTAAACTTTCTTTTGGTTTGTTGATATTGGTAGAATTGTTGACCATCACTGTTTAAACTTTCTTTTGTTTTGTTGGTATTGGTAGAATTGTTGACCATTACTGTTTAAACTTTCTTTTGGTTTGTTGATATTGGTAGAATTGTTGACCATCACTGTTTAAACTTTCTTTTGTTTTGTTGATATTGATAGAATTGTTGACCATCACTGTTTAAACTTTCTTTTGGTTTGTTGATATTGGTAGAATTGTTGACCATCACTGTTTAAGCTTACTTTTGGTTTGTTGATATTGGTAGAATTGTTGACCATCACTGTTTAAACTTTCTTTTGGTTTGTTGATATTGGTAGAATTGTTGACCATCACTGTTTAAACTTTCTTTTGGTTTGTTGATATTGGTAGAATTGTTGACCATCACTGTTTAAACTTTCTTTTGTTTTGTTGATATTGATAGAATTGTTGACCATCACTGTTTAAGCTTCCTTTTGGTTTGTTGATATTGGTAGAATTGTTGACCATCACTGTTTAAACTTTCTTTTGGTTTGTTGATATTGGTAGAATTGTTGACCATCACTGTTTAAACTTTCTCTTGGTTTGTTGATATTGGTAGAATTGTTGACCATCACTGTTTAAACTTTCTTTTGGTTTGTTGATATTGGTAGAATTGTTGACCATCACTGTTTAAACTTTCTTTTGTTTTGTTGATATTGGTAGAATTGTTGACCATCACTGTTTAAACTTTCTTTTGGTTTGTTGATATTGGTAGAATTGTTGACCATCACTGTTTAAACTTTCTTTTGGTTTGTTGATATTGGTAGAATTGTTGACCATCACTGTTTAAACTTTCTTTTGTTTTGTTGATATTGATAGAATTGTTGACCATCACTGTTTAAGCTTTCTTTTGGTTTGTTGATATTGGTAGAATTGTTGACCATCACTTTAAACTTTCTTTTGGTTTGTTGATATTGGTAGAATTGTTGACCATCACTGTTTAAACTTTCTTTTGGTTTGTTGATATTGGTAGAATTGTTGACCATCACTGTTTAAACTTTCTTTTGGTTTGTTGATATTGGTAGAATTGTTGACCATCACTGTTTAAACTTTCTTTTGGTTTGTTGATATTGGTAGAATTGTTGACCATCACTGTTTAAACTTTCTTTTGTTTTGTTAATATTGATAGAATTGTTGACCATCACTGTTTAAGCTTTCTTTTGGTTTGTTGATATTGGTAGAATTGTTGACCATCACTGTTTAAGCTTTCTTTTGGTTTGTTGATATTGGTAGAATTGTTGACCATCACTTTAAACTTTCTTTTGGTTTGTTGATATTGGTAGAATTGTTGACCATCACTGTTTAAACTTTCTTTTGGTTTGTTGATATTGGTAGAATTGTTGACCATCACTGTTTAAACTTTCTTTTGGTTTGTTGATATTGGTAAAAATTGTTGACCATCACTGTTTAAACTTTCTTTTGTTTTGTTGATATTGGTAGAATTGTTGACCATCACTGTTTAAACTTTCTTTTGGTTTGTTGATATTGGTAGAATTGTTGACCATCACTGTTTAAACTTTCTTTTGTTTTGTTGATATTGGTAGAATTGTTGACCATCACTGTTTAAACTTTCTTTTGGTTTGTTGATATTGGTAGAATTGTTGACCATCACTGTTTAAACTTTCTTTTGTTTTGTTGATATTGGTAGAATTGTTGACCATCACTGTTTAAACTTTCTTTTGGTTTGTTGATATTGGTAGAATTGTTGACCATCACTGTTTAAACTTTCTTTTGTTTTGTTGATATTGATAGAATTGTTGACCATCACTGTTTAAGCTTTCTTTTGGTTTGTTGATATTGGTAGAATTGTTGACCATCACTGTTTAAACTTTCTTTTGGTTTGTTGATATTGGTAGAATTGTTGACCATCACTGTTTAAACTTTCTTTTGGTTTGTTGATATTGGTAGAATTGTTGACCATCACTGTTTAAACTTTCTTTTGTTTTGTTGATATTGATAGAATTGTTGACCATCACTGTTTAAGCTTTCTTTTGGTTTGTTGATATTGGTAGAATTGTTGACCATCACTTTAAACTTTCTTTTGGTTTGTTGATATTGGTAGAATTGTTGACCATCACTGTTTAAACTTTCTTTTGGTTTGTTGATATTGGTAGAATTGTTGACCATCACTGTTTAAACTTTCTTTTGGTTTGTTGATATTGGTAGAATTGTTGACCATCACTGTTTAAACTTTCTTTTGGTTTGTTGATATTGGTAGAATTGTTGACCATCACTGTTTAAACTTTCTTTTGTTTTGTTGATATTGATAGAATTGTTGACCATCACTGCTTAAGCTTTCTTTTGGTTTGTTGATATTGGTAGAATTGTTGACCATCACTGTTTAAGCTTTCTTTTGGTTTGTTGATATTGGTAGAATTGTTGACCATCACTTTAAACTTTCTTTTGGTTTGTTGATATTGGTAGAATTGATGACCATCACTGTTTAAACTTTCTTTTGGTTTGTTGATATTGGTAGAATTGTTGACCATCACTGTTTAAACTTTCTTTTGGTTTGTTGATATTGGTAAAAATTGTTGACCATCACTGTTTAAACTTTCTTTTGGTTTGTTGATATTGGTAGAATTGTTGACCATCACTGTTTAAACTTTTTTTTGTTTTGTTGATATTGGTAGAATTGTTGACCATCACTGTTTAAACTTTCTTTTGGTTTGTTGATATTGGTAGAATTGTTGACCATCACTGTTTAAACTTTCTTTTGTTTTGTTGATATTGGTAGAATTGTTGACCATCACTGTTTAAACTTTCTTTTGGTTTGTTGATATTGGTAGAATTGTTGACCATCACTGTTTAAACTTTCTTTTGTTTTGTTGATATTGGTAGAATTGTTGACCATCACTGTTTAAACTTTCTTTTGGTTTGTTGATATTGGTAGAATTGTTGACCATCACTGTTTAAACTTTCTTTTGTTTTGTTGATATTGATAGAATTGTTGACCATCACTGTTTAAGCTTTCTTTTGGTTTGTTGATATTGGTAGAATTGTTGACCATCACTGTTTAAACTTTCTTTTGGTTTGTTGATATTGGTAGAATTGTTGACCATCACTGTTTAAACTTTCTTTTGGTTTGTTGATATTGGTAGAATTGTTGACCATCACTGTTTAAACTTTCTTTTGTTTTGTTGATATTGATAGAATTGTTGACCATCACTGTTTAAGCTTTCTTTTGGTTTGTTGATATTGGTAGAATTGTTGACCATCACTTTAAACTTTCTTTTGGTTTGTTGATATTGGTAGAATTGCTGACCATCACTGTTTAAACTTTCTTTTGGTTTGTTGATATTGGTAGAATTGTTGACCATCACTGTTTAAACTTTCTTTTGGTTTGTTGATATTGGTAAAAATTGTTGACCATCACTGTTTAAACTTTCTTTTGGTTTGTTGATATTGGTAGAATTGTTGACCATCACTGTTTAAACTTTCTTTTGGTTTGTTGATATTGGTAGAATTGTTGACCATCACTGTTTAAGCTTTCTTTTGGTTTGTTGATATTGGTAGAATTGTTGACCATCACTGTTTAAACTTTCTTTTGGTTTGTTGATATTGGTAGAATTGTTGACCATCACTGTTTAAACTTTCTTTTGTTTTGTTGATATTGATAGAATTGTTGACCATCACTGTTTAAGCTTTCTTTTGGTTTGTTGATATTGGTAGAATTGTTGACCATCACTGTTTAAGCTTTCTTTTGGTTTGTTGATATTGGTAGAATTGTTGACCATCACTTTAAACTTTCTTTTGGTTTGTTGATATTGGTAGAATTGTTGACCATCACTGTTTAAACTTTCTTTTGGTTTGTTGATATTGGTAGAATTGTTGACCATCACTGTTTAAACTTTCTTTTGTTTTGTTGATATTGGTAGAATTGTTGACCATCACTGTTTAAGCTTTCTTTTGGTTTGTTGATATTGGTAGAATTGTTGACCATCACTGTTTAAACTTTCTTTTGGTTTGTTGATATTGGTAGAATTGTTGACCATCACTGTTTAAACTTTCTTTTGTTTTGTTGACCATCACTGTTTAAGCTTTCTTTTGGTTTGTTGATATTGGTAGAATTGTTGACCATCACTGTTTAAACTTTCTTTTGGTTTGTTGGTATTGGTAGAATTGTTGACCATCACTGTTTAAACTTTCTTTTGGTTTGTTGATATTGGTAGAATTGTTGACCATCACTGTTTAAACTTTCTTTTGTTTTGTTGACCATCACTGTTTAAGTTTTCTTTTGGTTTATTGATATTGGTAGAATTGTTGACCAACACTGTTTAAACTTTCTTTTGGTTTGTTGGTATTGGTAGAATTGTTGACCATCACTGTTTAAACTTTCTTTTGGTTTGTTGATATTGGTAGAATTGTTGACCATCACTGTTTAAACTTTCTTTTGTTTTGTTGATATTGATAGAATTGTTGACCATCACTGTTTAAGCTTTCTTTTGGTTTGTTGATATTGGTAGAATTGTTGACCATCACTGTTTAAGCTTACTTTTGGTTTGTTGATATTGGTAGAATTGTTGACCATCACTGTTTAAACTTTCTTTTGGTTTGTTGATATTGGTAGAATTGTTGACCATCACTGTTTAAACTTTCTTTTGGTTTGTTGATATTGGTACTGTTTAAACTTTCTTTTGTTTTGTTGGTATTGGTAGAATTGTTGACCATTACTGTTTAAACTTTCTTTTGGTTTGTTGATATTGGTAGAATTGTTGACCATCACTGTTTAAACTTTCTTTTGTTTTGTTGATATTGGTAGAATTGTTGACCATCACTGTTTAAGCTTTCTTTTGGTTTGTTGATATTGGTAGAATTGTTGACCATCACTTTAAACTTTCTTTTGGTTTGTTGATATTGGTAGAATTGTTGACCATCACTGTTTAAACTTTCTTTTGGTTTGTTGATATTGGTAGAATTGTTGACCATCACTGTTTAAACTTTCTTTTGGTTTGTTGATATTGGTAAAAATTGTTGACCATCACTGTTTAAACTTTCTTTTGGTTTGTTGATATTGGTAGAATTGTTGACCATCACTGTTTAAACTTTCTTTTGTTTTGTTGATATTGGTAGAATTGTTGACCATCACTGTTTAAGCTTTCTTTTGGTTTGTTGATATTGGTAGAATTGTTGACCATCACTGTTTAAACTTTCTTTTGGTTTGTTGATATTGGTAGAATTGTTGACCATCACTGTTTAAACTTTCTTTTGTTTTGTTGACCATCACTGTTTAAGCTTTCTTTTGGTTTGTTGATATTGGTAGAATTGTTGACCATCACTGTTTAAACTTTCTTTTGGTTTGTTGGTATTGGTAGAATTGTTGACCATCACTGTTTAAACTTTCTTTTGGTTTGTTGATATTGGTAGAATTGTTGACCATCACTGTTTAAACTTTCTTTTGTTTTGTTGACCATCACTGTTTAAGTTTTCTTTTGGTTTATTGATATTGGTAGAATTGTTGACCAACACTGTTTAAACTTTCTTTTGGTTTGTTGGTATTGGTAGAATTGTTGACCATCACTGTTTAAACTTTCTTTTGGTTTGTTGATATTGGTAGAATTGTTGACCATCACTGTTTAAACTTTCTTTTGTTTTGTTGATATTGATAGAATTGTTGACCATCACTGTTTAAGCTTTCTTTTGGTTTGTTGATATTGGTAGAATTGTTGACCATCACTGTTTAAGCTTACTTTTGGTTTGTTGATATTGGTAGAATTGTTGACCATCACTGTTTAAACTTTCTTTTGGTTTGTTGATATTGGTAGAATTGTTGACCATCACTGTTTAAACTTTCTTTTGGTTTGTTGATATTGGTAGAATTGTTGACCATCACTGTTTAAACTTTCTTTTGTTTTGTTGGTATTGGTAGAATTGTTGACCATTACTGTTTAAACTTTCTTTTGGTTTGTTGATATTGGTAGAATTGTTGACCATCACTGTTTAAACTTTCTTTTGTTTTGTTGATATTGATAGAATTGTTGACCATCACTGTTTAAACTTTCTTTTGGTTTGTTGATATTGGTAGAATTGTTGACCATCACTGTTTAAGCTTACTTTTGGTTTGTTGATATTGGTAGAATTGTTGACCATCACTGTTTAAACTTTCTTTTGGTTTGTTGATATTGGTAGAATTGTTGACCATCACTGTTTAAACTTTCTTTTGGTTTGTTGATATTGGTAGAATTGTTGACCATCACTGTTTAAACTTTCTTTTGTTTTGTTGATATTGATAGAATTGTTGACCATCACTGTTTAAGCTTCCTTTTGGTTTGTTGATATTGGTAGAATTGTTGACCATCACTGTTTAAACTTTCTTTTGGTTTGTTGATATTGGTAGAATTGTTGACCATCACTGTTTAAACTTTCTCTTGGTTTGTTGATATTGGTAGAATTGTTGACCATCACTGTTTAAACTTTCTTTTGGTTTGTTGATATTGGTAGAATTGTTGACCATCACTGTTTAAACTTTCTTTTGTTTTGTTGATATTGGTAGAATTGTTGACCATCACTGTTTAAACTTTCTTTTGGTTTGTTGATATTGGTAGAATTGTTGACCATCACTGTTTAAACTTTCTTTTGGTTTGTTGATATTGGTAGAATTGTTGACCATCACTGTTTAAACTTTCTTTTGTTTTGTTGATATTGATAGAATTGTTGACCATCACTGTTTAAGCTTTCTTTTGGTTTGTTGATATTGGTAGAATTGTTGACCATCACTTTAAACTTTCTTTTGGTTTGTTGATATTGGTAGAATTGCTGACCATCACTGTTTAAACTTTCTTTTGGTTTGTTGATATTGGTAGAATTGTTGACCATCACTGTTTAAACTTTCTTTTGGTTTGTTGATATTGGTAAAAATTGTTGACCATCACTGTTTAAACTTTCTTTTGGTTTGTTGATATTGGTAGAATTGTTGACCATCACTGTTTAAACTTTCTTTTGGTTTGTTGATATTGGTAGAATTGTTGACCATCACTGTTTAAGCTTTCTTTTGGTTTGTTGATATTGGTAGAATTGTTGACCATCACTGTTTAAACTTTCTTTTGGTTTGTTGATATTGGTAGAATTGTTGACCATCACTGTTTAAACTTTCTTTTGTTTTGTTGATATTGATAGAATTGTTGACCATCACTGTTTAAGCTTTCTTTTGGTTTGTTGATATTGGTAGAATTGTTGACCATCACTGTTTAAGCTTTCTTTTGGTTTGTTGATATTGGTAGAATTGTTGACCATCACTTTAAACTTTCTTTTGGTTTGTTGATATTGGTAGAATTGTTGACCATCACTGTTTAAACTTTCTTTTGGTTTGTTGATATTGGTAGAATTGTTGACCATCACTGTTTAAACTTTCTTTTGTTTTGTTGATATTGGTAGAATTGTTGACCATCACTGTTTAAGCTTTCTTTTGGTTTGTTGATATTGGTAGAATTGTTGACCATCACTGTTTAAACTTTCTTTTGGTTTGTTGATATTGGTAGAATTGTTGACCATCACTGTTTAAACTTTCTTTTGTTTTGTTGACCATCACTGTTTAAGCTTTCTTTTGGTTTGTTGATATTGGTAGAATTGTTGACCATCACTGTTTAAACTTTCTTTTGGTTTGTTGGTATTGGTAGAATTGTTGACCATCACTGTTTAAACTTTCTTTTGGTTTGTTGATATTGGTAGAATTGTTGACCATCACTGTTTAAACTTTCTTTTGTTTTGTTGACCATCACTGTTTAAGTTTTCTTTTGGTTTATTGATATTGGTAGAATTGTTGACCAACACTGTTTAAACTTTCTTTTGGTTTGTTGGTATTGGTAGAATTGTTGACCATCACTGTTTAAACTTTCTTTTGGTTTGTTGATATTGGTAGAATTGTTGACCATCACTGTTTAAACTTTCTTTTGTTTTGTTGATATTGATAGAATTGTTGACCATCACTGTTTAAGCTTTCTTTTGGTTTGTTGATATTGGTAGAATTGTTGACCATCACTGTTTAAGCTTACTTTTGGTTTGTTGATATTGGTAGAATTGTTGACCATCACTGTTTAAACTTTCTTTTGGTTTGTTGATATTGGTAGAATTGTTGACCATCACTGTTTAAACTTTCTTTTGGTTTGTTGATATTGGTACTGTTTAAACTTTCTTTTGTTTTGTTGGTATTGGTAGAATTGTTGACCATTACTGTTTAAACTTTCTTTTGGTTTGTTGATATTGGTAGAATTGTTGACCATCACTGTTTAAACTTTCTTTTGTTTTGTTGATATTGGTAGAATTGTTGACCATCACTGTTTAAGCTTTCTTTTGGTTTGTTGATATTGGTAGAATTGTTGACCATCACTTTAAACTTTCTTTTGGTTTGTTGATATTGGTAGAATTGTTGACCATCACTGTTTAAACTTTCTTTTGGTTTGTTGATATTGGTAGAATTGTTGACCATCACTGTTTAAACTTTCTTTTGGTTTGTTGATATTGGTAAAAATTGTTGACCATCACTGTTTAAACTTTCTTTTGGTTTGTTGATATTGGTAGAATTGTTGACCATCACTGTTTAAACTTTCTTTTGTTTTGTTGATATTGGTAGAATTGTTGACCATCACTGTTTAAGCTTTCTTTTGGTTTGTTGATATTGGTAGAATTGTTGACCATCACTGTTTAAACTTTCTTTTGGTTTGTTGATATTGGTAGAATTGTTGACCATCACTGTTTAAACTTTCTTTTGTTTTGTTGACCATCACTGTTTAAGCTTTCTTTTGGTTTGTTGATATTGGTAGAATTGTTGACCATCACTGTTTAAACTTTCTTTTGGTTTGTTGGTATTGGTAGAATTGTTGACCATCACTGTTTAAACTTTCTTTTGGTTTGTTGATATTGGTAGAATTGTTGACCATCACTGTTTAAACTTTCTTTTGTTTTGTTGACCATCACTGTTTAAGTTTTCTTTTGGTTTATTGATATTGGTAGAATTGTTGACCAACACTGTTTAAACTTTCTTTTGGTTTGTTGGTATTGGTAGAATTGTTGACCATCACTGTTTAAACTTTCTTTTGGTTTGTTGATATTGGTAGAATTGTTGACCATCACTGTTTAAACTTTCTTTTGTTTTGTTGATATTGATAGAATTGTTGACCATCACTGTTTAAGCTTTCTTTTGGTTTGTTGATATTGGTAGAATTGTTGACCATCACTGTTTAAGCTTACTTTTGGTTTGTTGATATTGGTAGAATTGTTGACCATCACTGTTTAAACTTTCTTTTGGTTTGTTGATATTGGTAGAATTGTTGACCATCACTGTTTAAACTTTCTTTTGGTTTGTTGATATTGGTAGAATTGTTGACCATCACTGTTTAAACTTTCTTTTGTTTTGTTGGTATTGGTAGAATTGTTGACCATTACTGTTTAAACTTTCTTTTGGTTTGTTGATATTGGTAGAATTGTTGACCATCACTGTTTAAACTTTCTTTTGTTTTGTTGATATTGATAGAATTGTTGACCATCACTGTTTAAACTTTCTTTTGGTTTGTTGATATTGGTAGAATTGTTGACCATCACTGTTTAAGCTTACTTTTGGTTTGTTGATATTGGTAGAATTGTTGACCATCACTGTTTAAACTTTCTTTTGGTTTGTTGATATTGGTAGAATTGTTGACCATCACTGTTTAAACTTTCTTTTGGTTTGTTGATATTGGTAGAATTGTTGACCATCACTGTTTAAACTTTCTTTTGTTTTGTTGATATTGATAGAATTGTTGACCATCACTGTTTAAGCTTCCTTTTGGTTTGTTGATATTGGTAGAATTGTTGACCATCACTGTTTAAACTTTCTTTTGGTTTGTTGATATTGGTAGAATTGTTGACCATCACTGTTTAAACTTTCTCTTGGTTTGTTGATATTGGTAGAATTGTTGACCATCACTGTTTAAACTTTCTTTTGGTTTGTTGATATTGGTAGAATTGTTGACCATCACTGTTTAAACTTTCTTTTGTTTTGTTGATATTGGTAGAATTGTTGACCATCACTGTTTAAACTTTCTTTTGGTTTGTTGATATTGGTAGAATTGTTGACCATCACTGTTTAAACTTTCTTTTGGTTTGTTGATATTGGTAGAATTGTTGACCATCACTGTTTAAACTTTCTTTTGTTTTGTTGATATTGATAGAATTGTTGACCATCACTGTTTAAGCTTTCTTTTGGTTTGTTGATATTGGTAGAATTGTTGACCATCACTTTAAACTTTCTTTTGGTTTGTTGATATTGGTAGAATTGTTGACCATCACTGTTTAAACTTTCTTTTGGTTTGTTGATATTGGTAGAATTGTTGACCATCACTGTTTAAACTTTCTTTTGGTTTGTTGATATTGGTAGAATTGTTGACCATCACTGTTTAAACTTTCTTTTGGTTTGTTGATATTGGTAGAATTGTTGACCATCACTGTTTAAACTTTCTTTTGTTTTGTTAATATTGATAGAATTGTTGACCATCACTGTTTAAGCTTTCTTTTGGTTTGTTGATATTGGTAGAATTGTTGACCATCACTGTTTAAGCTTTCTTTTGGTTTGTTGATATTGGTAGAATTGTTGACCATCACTTTAAACTTTCTTTTGGTTTGTTGATATTGGTAGAATTGTTGACCATCACTGTTTAAACTTTCTTTTGGTTTGTTGATATTGGTAGAATTGTTGACCATCACTGTTTAAACTTTCTTTTGGTTTGTTGATATTGGTAAAAATTGTTGACCATCACTGTTTAAACTTTCTTTTGTTTTGTTGATATTGGTAGAATTGTTGACCATCACTGTTTAAACTTTCTTTTGGTTTGTTGATATTGGTAGAATTGTTGACCATCACTGTTTAAACTTTCTTTTGTTTTGTTGATATTGGTAGAATTGTTGACCATCACTGTTTAAACTTTCTTTTGGTTTGTTGATATTGGTAGAATTGTTGACCATCACTGTTTAAACTTTCTTTTGTTTTGTTGATATTGGTAGAATTGTTGACCATCACTGTTTAAACTTTCTTTTGGTTTGTTGATATTGGTAGAATTGTTGACCATCACTGTTTAAACTTTCTTTTGTTTTGTTGATATTGATAGAATTGTTGACCATCACTGTTTAAGCTTTCTTTTGGTTTGTTGATATTGGTAGAATTGTTGACCATCACTGTTTAAACTTTCTTTTGGTTTGTTGATATTGGTAGAATTGTTGACCATCACTGTTTAAACTTTCTTTTGGTTTGTTGATATTGGTAGAATTGTTGACCATCACTGTTTAAACTTTCTTTTGTTTTGTTGATATTGATAGAATTGTTGACCATCACTGTTTAAGCTTTCTTTTGGTTTGTTGATATTGGTAGAATTGTTGACCATCACTTTAAACTTTCTTTTGGTTTGTTGATATTGGTAGAATTGTTGACCATCACTGTTTAAACTTTCTTTTGGTTTGTTGATATTGGTAGAATTGTTGACCATCACTGTTTAAACTTTCTTTTGGTTTGTTGATATTGGTAGAATTGTTGACCATCACTGTTTAAACTTTCTTTTGGTTTGTTGATATTGGTAGAATTGTTGACCATCACTGTTTAAACTTTCTTTTGTTTTGTTGATATTGATAGAATTGTTGACCATCACTGCTTAAGCTTTCTTTTGGTTTGTTGATATTGGTAGAATTGTTGACCATCACTGTTTAAGCTTTCTTTTGGTTTGTTGATATTGGTAGAATTGTTGACCATCACTTTAAACTTTCTTTTGGTTTGTTGATATTGGTAGAATTGATGACCATCACTGTTTAAACTTTCTTTTGGTTTGTTGATATTGGTAGAATTGTTGACCATCACTGTTTAAACTTTCTTTTGGTTTGTTGATATTGGTAAAAATTGTTGACCATCACTGTTTAAACTTTCTTTTGGTTTGTTGATATTGGTAGAATTGTTGACCATCACTGTTTAAACTTTTTTTTGTTTTGTTGATATTGGTAGAATTGTTGACCATCACTGTTTAAACTTTCTTTTGGTTTGTTGATATTGGTAGAATTGTTGACCATCACTGTTTAAACTTTCTTTTGTTTTGTTGATATTGGTAGAATTGTTGACCATCACTGTTTAAACTTTCTTTTGGTTTGTTGATATTGGTAGAATTGTTGACCATCACTGTTTAAACTTTCTTTTGTTTTGTTGATATTGGTAGAATTGTTGACCATCACTGTTTAAACTTTCTTTTGGTTTGTTGATATTGGTAGAATTGTTGACCATCACTGTTTAAACTTTCTTTTGTTTTGTTGATATTGATAGAATTGTTGACCATCACTGTTTAAGCTTTCTTTTGGTTTGTTGATATTGGTAGAATTGTTGACCATCACTGTTTAAACTTTCTTTTGGTTTGTTGATATTGGTAGAATTGTTGACCATCACTGTTTAAACTTTCTTTTGGTTTGTTGATATTGGTAGAATTGTTGACCATCACTGTTTAAACTTTCTTTTGTTTTGTTGATATTGATAGAATTGTTGACCATCACTGTTTAAGCTTTCTTTTGGTTTGTTGATATTGGTAGAATTGTTGACCATCACTTTAAACTTTCTTTTGGTTTGTTGATATTGGTAGAATTGTTGACCATCACTGTTTAAACTTTCTTTTGGTTTGTTGATATTGGTAGAATTGTTGACCATCACTGTTTAAACTTTCTTTTGGTTTGTTGATATTGGTAAAAATTGTTGACCATCACTGTTTAAACTTTCTTTTGGTTTGTTGATATTGGTAGAATTGTTGACCATCACTGTTTAAACTTTCTTTTGGTTTGTTGATATTGGTAGAATTGTTGACCATCACTGTTTAAGCTTTCTTTTGGTTTGTTGATATTGGTAGAATTGTTGACCATCACTGTTTAAACTTTCTTTTGGTTTGTTGATATTGGTAGAATTGTTGACCATCACTGTTTAAACTTTCTTTTGTTTTGTTGATATTGATAGAATTGTTGACCATCACTGTTTAAGCTTTCTTTTGGTTTGTTGATATTGGTAGAATTGTTGACCATCACTGTTTAAGCTTTCTTTTGGTTTGTTGATATTGGTAGAATTGTTGACCATCACTTTAAACTTTCTTTTGGTTTGTTGATATTGGTAGAATTGTTGACCATCACTGTTTAAACTTTCTTTTGGTTTGTTGATATTGGTAAAATTGTTGACCATCACTGTTTAAACTTTCTTTTGGTTTGTTGATATTGGTAAAAATTGTTGACCATCACTGTTTAAACTTTCTTTTGGTTTGTTGATATTGGTAGAATTGTTGACCATCACTGTTTAAACTTTCTTTTGTTTTGTTGATATTGGTAGAATTGTTGACCATCACTGTTTAAGCTTTCTTTTGGTTTGTTGATATTGGTAGAATTGTTGACCATCACTGTTTAAACTTTCTTTTGGTTTGTTGATATTGGTAGAATTGTTGACCATCACTGTTTAAACTTTCTTTTGGTTTGTTGATATTGGTAGAATTGTTGACCATCACTGTTTAAACTTTCTTTTGGTTTGTTGATATTGGTAGAATTGTTGACCATCACTGTTTAAACTTTCTTTTGGTTTGTTGATATTGGTAGAATTGTTGACCATCACTGTTTAAACTTTCTTTTGTTTTGTTGATATTGATAGAATTGTTGACCATCACTGTTTAAGCTTTCTTTTGGTTTGTTGATATTGGTAGAATTGTTGACCATCACTGTTTAAACTTTCTTTTGGTTTGTTGATATTGGTAAAAATTGTTGACCATCACTGTTTAAACTTTCTTTTGGTTTGTTGATATTGGTAGAATTGTTGACCATCACTGTTTAAACTTTCTTTTGGTTTGTTGATATTGGTAGAATTGTTGACCATCACTGTTTAAGCTTTCTTTTGGTTTGTTGATATTGGTAGAATTGTTGACCATCACTGTTTAAACTTTCTTTTGGTTTGTTGATATTGGTAGAATTGTTGACCATCACTGTTTAAACTTTCTTTTGTTTTGTTGATATTGATAGAATTGTTGACCATCACTGTTTAAGCTTTCTTTTGGTTTGTTGATATTGGTAGAATTGTTGACCATCACTGTTTAAACTTTCTTTTGTTTTGTTGATATTGGTAGAATTGTTGACCATCACTGTTTAAGCTTTCTTTTGGTTTGTTGATATTGGTAGAATTGTTGACCATCACTTTAAACTTTCTTTTGGTTTGTTGATATTGGTAGAATTGTTGACCATCACTGTTTAAACTTTCTTTTGGTTTGTTGATATTGGTAGAATTGTTGACCATCACTGTTTAAACTTTCTTTTGGTTTGTTGATATTGGTAAAAATTGTTGACCATCACTGTTTAAACTTTCTTTTGGTTTGTTGATATTGGTAGAATTGTTGACCATCACTGTTTAAACTTTCTTTTGTTTTGTTGATATTGGTAGAATTGTTGACCATCACTGTTTAAGCTTTCTTTTGGTTTGTTGATATTGGTAGAATTGTTGACCATCACTGTTTAAACTTTCTTTTGGTTTGTTGATATTGGTAGAATTGTTGACCATCACTTTTTAAACTTTCTTTTGTTTTGTTGATATTGATAGAATTGTTGACCATCACTGTTTAAGCTTTCTTTTGGTTTGTTGATATTGGTAGAATTGTTGACCATCACTGTTTAAACTTTCTTTTGGCTTGTTGATATTGGTAGAATTGTTGACCACCACTGTTTAAACTTTCTTTTGGTTTGTTGATATTGGTAGAATTGTTGACCATCACTGTTTAAACTTTCTTTTGTTTTGTTGATATTGATAGAATTGTTGACCATCACTGTTTAAGTTTTCTTTTGGTTTATTGATATTGGTAGAATTGTTGACCAACACTGTTTAAACTTTCTTTTGGTTTGTTGGTATTGGTAGAATTGTTGACCATCACTGTTTAAACTTTCTTTTGGTTTGTTGATATTGGTAGAATTGTTGACCATCACTGTTTAAACTTTCTTTTGTTTTGTTGATATTGATAGAATTGTTGACCATCACTGTTTAAACTTTCTTTTGGTTTGTTGATATTGGTAGAATTGTTGACCATCACTGTTTAAGCTTACTTTTGGTTTGTTGATATTGGTAGAATTGTTGACCATCACTGTTTAAACTTTCTTTTGGTTTGTTGATATTGGTAGAATTGTTGACCATCACTGTTTAAACTTTCTTTTGGTTTGTTGATATTGGTAGAATTGTTGACCATCACTGTTTAAACTTTCTTTTGTTTTGTTGGTATTGGTAGAATTGTTGACCATCACTGTTTAAACTTTCTTTTGGTTTGTTGATATTGGTAGAATTGTTGACCATCACTGTTTAAACTTTCTTTTGTTTTGTTGATATTGATAGAATTGTTGACCATCACTGTTTAAACTTTCTTTTGGTTTGTTGATATTGGTAGAATTGTTGACCATCACTGTTTAAGCTTACTTTTGGTTTGTTGATATTGGTAGAATTGACCATCACTGTTTAAACTTTCTTTTGGTTTGTTGATATTGGTAGAATTGTTGACCATCACTGTTTAAACTTTCTTTTGGTTTGTTGATATTGGTAGAATTGTTGACCATCACTGTTTAAACTTTCTTTTGTTTTGTTGATATTGATAGAATTGTTGACCATCACTGTTTAAGCTTCCTTTTGGTTTGTTGATATTGGTAGAATTGTTGACCATCACTGTTTAAACTTTCTTTTGTTTTGTTGATATTGGTAGAATTGTTGACCATCACTGTTTAAGCTTTCTTTTGGTTTGTTGATATTGATAGAATTGTTGACCATCACTGTTTAAGCTTTCTTTTGGTTTGTTGATATTGGTAGAATTGTTGACCATCACTGTTTAAACTTTCTTTTGTTTTGTTGATATTGGTAGAATTGTTGACCATCACTGTTTAAACTTTCTTTTGGTTTGTTGATATTGGTAGAATTGTTGACCATCACTGTTTAAACTTTCTTTTGGTTTGTTGATATTGGTAGAATTGTTGACCATCACTGTTTAAACTTTCTTTTGGTTTGTTGATATTGGTAGAATTGTTGACCATCACTGTTTAAACTTTCTTTTGGTTTGTTGATATTGGTAGAATTGTTGACCATCACTGTTTAAACTTTCTTTTGTTTTGTTGATATTGATAGAATTGTTGACCATCACTGATTAAGCTTTCTTTTGGTTTGTTGATATTGGTAGAATTGTTGACCATCACTGTTTAAACTTTCTTTTGGTTTGTTGATATTGGTAGAATTGTTGACCATCACTGTTTAAACTTTCTTTTGGTTTGTTGATATTGGTAAAAATTGTTGACCATCACTGTTTAAACTTTCTTTTGGTTTGTTGATATTGGTAGAATTGTTGACCATCACTGTTTAAACTTTCTTTTGGTTTGTTGATATTGGTAGAATTGTTGACCATCACTGTTTAAACTTTCTTTTGGTTTGTTGATATTGGTAGAATTGTTGACCATCACTGTTTAAACTTTCTTTTGGTTTGTTGATATTGGTAGAATTGTTGACCATCACTGTTTAAACTTTCTTTTGTTTTGTTGATATTGATAGAATTGTTGACCATCACTGTTTAAGCTTTCTTTTGGTTTGTTGATATTGGTAGAATTGTTGACCATCACTGTTTAAACTTTCTTTTGTTTTGTTGATATTGGTAGAATTGTTGACCATCACTGTTTAAGCTTTCTTTTGGTTTGTTGATATTGGTAGAATTGTTGACCATCACTGTTTAAACTTTCTTTTGGTTTGTTGATATTGGTAGAATTGTTGACCATCACTGTTTAAACTTTCTTTTGGTTTGTTGATATTGGTAGAATTGTTGACCATCACTGTTTAAACTTTCTTTTGGTTTGTTGATATTGGTAAAAATTGTTGACCATCACTGTTTAAACTTTCTTTTGGTTTGTTGATATTGGTAGAATTGTTGACCATCACTGTTTAAACTTTCTTTTGGTTTGTTGATATTGGTAGAATTGTTGACCATCACTGTTTAAACTTTCTTTTGGTTTGTTGATATTGGTAGAATTGTTGACCATCACTGTTTAAACTTTCTTTTGTTTTGTTGATATTGATAGAATTGTTGACCATCACTGTTTAAGCTTTCTTTTGGTTTGTTGATATTGGTAGAATTGTTGACCATCACTTTAAACTTTCTTTTGGTTTGTTGATATTGGTAGAATTGTTGACCATCACTGTTTAAACTTTCTTTTGGTTTGTTGATATTGGTAGAATTGTTGACCATCACTGTTTAAACTTTCTTTTGGTTTGTTGATATTGGTAGAATTGTTGACCATCACTGTTTAAACTTTCTTTTGGTTTGTTGATATTGGTAGAATTGTTGACCATCACTGTTTAAACTTTCTTTTGTTTTGTTGATATTGATAGAATTGTTGACCATCACTGTTTAAGCTTTCTTTTGGTTTGTTGATATTGGTAGAATTGTTGACCATCACTTTAAACTTTCTTTTGGTTTGTTGATATTGGTAGAATTGTTGACCATCACTGTTTAAACTTTCTTTTGGTTTGTTGATATTGGTAGAATTGTTGACCATCACTGTTTAAACTTTCTTTTGGTTTGTTGATATTGATAGAATTGTTGACCATCACTGTTTAAGCTTTCTTTTGGTTTGTTGATATTGGTAGAATTGTTGACCATCACTATTTAAGTTTTCTTTTGGTTTGTTGATATTGGTAGAATTGTTGACCATCACTGTTTAAACTTTCTTTTGTTTTGTTGATATTGGTAGAATTGTTGACCATCACTGTTTAAGCTTTCTTTTGGTTTGTTGATATTGGTAGAATTGTTGACCATCACTGTTTAAACTTTCTTTTGGTTTGTTGATATTGGTAGAATTGTTGACCATCACTGTTTAAACTTTTTTTGGTTTAATGATATTGGTAGAATTGTTGACCATCACTGTTTAAACTTTCTTTTGTTTTGTTGATATTGATAGAATTGTTGACCATCACTGTTTAAGCTTTCTTTTGGTTTGTTGATATTGGTAGAATTGTTGACCATCACTGTTTAAACTTTCTTTTGGTTTGTTGATATTGGTAGAATTGTTGACCATCACTGTTTAAACTTTCTTTTGGTTTGTTGATATTGGTAGAATTGTTGACCATCACTGTTTAAACTTTCTTTTGGTTTGTTGATATTGGTAGAATTGTTGACCATCACTGTTTAAACTTTCTTTTGGTTTGTTGATATTGGTAGAATTGTTGACCATCACTGTTTAAACTTTCTTTTGTTTTGTTGATATTGATAGAATTGTTGACCATCACTGTTTAAGTTTTCTTTTGGTTTGTTGATATTGGTAGAATTGTTGACCATCACTGTTTAAACTTTCTTTTGGTTTGTTGATATTGGTAGAATTGTTGACCATCACTGTTTAAACTTTCTTTTGGTTTGTTGATATTGGTAGAATTGTTGACCATCACTGTTTAAACTTTCTTTTGTTTTGTTGATATTGATAGAATTGTTGACCATCACTGTTTAAGCTTCCTTTTGGTTTGTTGATATTGGTAGAATTGTTGACCATCACTGTTTAAACTTTCTTTTGGTTTGTTGATATTGGTAGAATTGTTGACCATCACTGTTTAAACTTTCTTTTGGTTTGTTGAAATTGGTAGAATTGTTGACCATCACTGTTTAAACTTTCTTTTGGTTTGTTGATATTGGTAGAATTGTTGACCATCACTGTTTAAGCTTTCTTTTGGTTTGTTGATATTGGTAGAATTGTTGACCATCACTGTTTAAACTTTCTTTTGGTTTGTTGATATTGGTAGAATTGTTGACCATCACTGTTTAAACTTTCTTTTGTTTTGTTGATATTGGTAGAATTGTTGACCATCACTGTTTAAGCTTTCTTTTGGTTTGTTGATATTGGTAGAATTGTTGACCATCACTGCTTAAATTTTCTTTTGGTTTGTTGATATTGATAGAATTGTTGACCATCACTGTTTAAGCTTTCTTTTGGTTTGTTGATATTGGTAGAATTGTTGACCATCACTGTTTAAACTTTCTTTTGGTTTGTTGATATTGGTAGAATTGTTGACCATCACTGTTTAAACTTTCTTTTGGTTTGTTGATATTGGTAGAATTGTTGACCATCACTGTTTAAACTTTCTTTTGTTTTGTTGATATTGATAGAATTGTTGACCATCACTGTTTAAGCTTTCTTTTGGTTTGTTGATATTGGTAGAATTGTTGACCATCACTGTTTAAACTTTCTTTTGGTTTGTTGATATTGGTAGAATTGTTGACCATCACTGTTTAAACTTTCTTTTGGTTTGTTGATATTGGTAGAATTGTTGACCATCAGTTTAAGCTTTCTGTTGGTTTGTTGATATTGGTAGAATTGTTGACCATCACTGTTTAAACTTTCTTTTGGTTTGTTAGATATTGGTAGAATTGTTGACCATCACTGTTTAAACTTTCTTTTGGTTTGTTGATATTGGTAGAATTGTTGACCATCACTGTTTAAACTTTCTTTTGTTTTGTTGATATTGATAGAATTGTTGACCATCACTGTTTAAGTTTTCTTTTGGTTTGTTGATATTGGTAGAATTGTTGACCATCACTGTTTAAACTTTCTTTTGGTTTGTTGATATTGGTAGAATTGTTGACCATCACTGTTTAAACTTTCTTTTGTTTTGTTGATATTGATAGAATTGTTGACCATCACTGTTTAAACTTTCTTTTGGTTTGTTGATATTGGTAGAATTGTTGACCATCACTGTTTAAACTTTTTTTGGTTTGTTGATATTGATAGAATTGTTGACCATCACTGTTTAAACTTTCTTTTGGTTTGTTGATATTGGTAGAATTGTTGACCATCACTGTTTAAACTTTCTTTTGGTTTGTTGATATTGGTAGAATTGTTGACCATCACTGTTTAAACTTTCTTTTGGTTTGTTGATATTGGTAGAATTGTTGACCATCACTGTTTAAACTTTCTTTTGGTTTGTTGATATTGATAGAATTGTTGACCATCACTGTTTAAACTTTCTTTTGGTTTGTTGATATTGGTAGAATTGTTGACCATCACTGTTTAAACTTTCTTTTGGTTTGTTGATATTGGTAGAATTGTTGACCATCACTGTTTAAACTTTCTTTTGTTTTGTTGATATTGATAGAATTGTTGACCATCACTGTTTAAGTTTTCTTTTGGTTTGTTGATATTGGTAGAATTGTTGACCATCACTGTTTAAACTTTCTTTTGGTTTGTTGATATTGGTAGAATTGTTGACCATCATTGTTTAAACTTTCTTTTGTTTTGTTGATATTGATAGAATTGTTGACCATCACTGTTTAAACTTTCTTTTGGTTTGTTGATATTGGTAGAATTGTTGACCATCACTGTTTAAACTTTCTTTTGGTTTGTTGATATTGATAGAATTGTTGACCATCACTGTTTAAACTTTCTTTTGGTTTGTTGATATTGGTAGAATTGTTGACCATCACTGTTTAAGCTTTCTTTTGGTTTGTTGATATTGGTAGAATTGTTGACCATCACTGTTTAAACTTTCTTTTGGTTTGTTGATATTGGTAGAATTGTTGACCATCACTGTTTAAACTTTCTTTTGGTTTGTTGATATTGGTAGAATTGTTGACCATCACTGTTTAAAATTTCTTTTGTTTTGTTGATATTGATAGAATTGTTGACCATCACTGTTTAAACTTTCTTTTGGTTTGTTGATATTGGTAGAATTGTTGACCATCACTGTTTATACTTTCTTTTGGTTTGTTGATATTGGTAGAATTGTTGACCATCACTGTTTAAACTTTCTTTTGGTTTGTTGATATTGGTAGAATTGTTGACCATCACTGTTTAAGCTTTCTTTTGGTTTGTTGATATTGATAGAATTGTTGACCATCACTGTTTAAGTTTTCTTTTGGTTTGTTGATATTGGTAGAATTGTTGACCATCACTGTTTAAACTTTCTTTTGGTTTGTTGATATTGGTAGAATTGTTGACCATCACTGTTTAAACTTTCTTTTGGTTTGTTGATATTGGTAGAATTGTTGACCATCACTGTTTAAACTTTCTTTTGTTTTGTTGATATTGATAGAATTGTTGACCATCACTGTTTAAACTTTCTTTTCATTATTTATCTGAACACTGAATCAGTCAGATTTAAACTCTTGTCATGAATACCTATGCAATAAATTTATGTAATCTGAATTCAGAATCGGCCAGAAATTAAAACAAATCCTAATTTGATTTAAACTGTATCTTTCGGTAAACCAGAATCTTGTGTAAACTGAACACTGTATTTATTTTTATTATCCCCTCGCCAACGAAGTTGCGAAGGGATATAGAAACGCTACCGTCCATCCTTCCGTAACATCCTTGTGAACACTCTAGAATCAACATCCTTCAATGGATTTTGACCAAACTTGGTACATACTTAAGTCCTTAAGAGAATCTGGAACCCTATTGATTTTCTAGGTCAAAGTTTTAGGCGAGGGGATACGTCACACTTTGCATTGCCCTTGTTTACCTTTTATACGAGACAACACATCAAAATCGATATTTATCTCATAAATGATCTTTATCATTTGGTCATCCAGACCCCTTTATCCAATGTAAGGGGCCCATCAAATTATATCATTCATTTTTATGTCGCCGCCACTAAGTGGCGGGGACATATAGTGTTACCCATGTACGTCATTTTGCAATTCCAAAATAAAACAGTTGTCACCACTTTTTTCGCTATGCTTTGAGATATTGACTTGATATTTGGTATGTGGGTGTATCATGATAATTTACAGATCAAGTTTATGTTTCGTTCCGGTCCAATGATTTTTGGCCAAGTTATGGCCCTTGGACTTTGAAATTTGCCCAAATATTTAGTTGTCACCACTTTTTTTTCGCTGTGCTTGGAGATATTGACTTGATTTTTGCATACAAGTGTATAATGATGAGTTACAGATCAAGTTTACATTTCATTCCAGTCCAATGATTTTTGGTCGAGTTATGGCCCTTGGACTTTGAAATTTGGCCAAATATTTAGTTGTCACAACTTTATTTCACTATGATTTGAGATATTGACTTGATTTTTGGTATGAGAGTGTATAATCATAAGTTACAAATCAAGTATGAAATTCGTTCCGGTTGAATGATTTTTGGCTAACTTACAGCCGTTGGGATTTGAAATTTGGCCAAATATTTAGATGTCTCCACTTTTTTTCGCTGTGCTTGGAAGATATTGACTTGATTTTTGGCATATGAGTGTATAATGATGAGTTACAGATCAAGTTTACATTTCGCTCCGGTCCAATGATTTTTGGCCGAGTTATGTCCCTTAGACTTTGAAATTTGGCCAAATATTTAGTTGTCACCACTTTATTTCACTGATTTGAGATATTGACTTGATTTTTGGTATGAGAGTGTATGATCACAAGTTACAGATCAACTGAAATTCGTTCCGGTTGAATGATTTTTGGCTAACTTACAGCTGTTGGGCTTTGAAATTTGGCCAAATATTTAGTTGTCACCACTTTATTTCACTATGATTTGAGATATTTACTTGATTTTTGGTATGAGGTGTATAATCATAAGTTACAGATCAACTTTGAAATTCGTTCCGGTTGAATGATTTTTGGCCAACTTACAGCTGTTCGGATTTGAAATGTGGCCAAATATTTAGTTGTCACTACTTTTTTTTCGCTGTGCTTGGAGATATTGACTTGATTTTTGCATACAAGTGTATAATGATGAGTTACAGATCAAGTTCACATTTCATTCCAGTCCAATGATTTTTGGCCGAGTTATGGCCCTTGGACTTTGAAATTTGGCCAAATATTTAGTTGTCACCACTTTATTTCACTATGATTTGAGATATTGACTTGATTTTTGGTATGAGAGTGTATAATCATAAGTTACAGATCAAGTATGAAATTCGTTCCGGTTGAATGATTTTTGGCTAACTTACAGCCATTGGGATTTGAAATTTGGCCAAATATTTAGATGTCTCCACTTTTTTTCGCTGTGCTTGGAAGATATTGACTTGATTTTTGGCATATGAGTGTATAATGATGAGTTACAGATCAAGTTTACATTTTGCTCCGGTCCAATGATTTTCGGCCGAGTTATGCCCCTTAGACTTTGAAATTTGGCCAAATATTTAGTTGTCACCACTTTATTTCACTGATTTGAGATATTGACTTGATTTTTGGTATGAGAGTGTATGATCACAAGTTACAGATCAACTGAAATTCGTTCCGGTTGAATGATTTTTGGCCAACTTACAGCTGTTGGGCTTTGAAATTTGGCCAAATATTTAGTTGTCACCACTTTATTTCACTATGATTTGAGATATTTACTTGATTTTTGGTATGAGGTGTATAATCATAAGTTACAGATCAACTTTGAAATTCGTTCCGGTTGAATGATTTTTGGCCAACTTACAGCTGTTCGGTTTTGAAATGTGGCCAAATGTTTAGTTGTTACTACTTTTTTTCAATGTGCTTGGGATATTGACTTGATTTTTGGCATATGAGTGTTTAATGATGAGTTACAGATCAAGTTTACATTTCGTTCCGGTCCAATGATTTTTGGCCGAGTTATGGCCCTTAGACTTTGAAATTTGGCCAAATATTTAGTTGTTACCACTTTATTTCACTATGATTTGAGATATTAACTTGATTTTTGGTATGAGAGTGTATAATTATAAGTTACAGATCAACTTTGAAATTCGTTTCGGTTGAATGATTTTTGGCCAACTTGCAGCCAATGGGCTTTGAAATTTGGCCAAATATTTAGTTGTCACCAATTTATTTCACTATGATTTGAGATATTGATTTGATTTTTGGTATGAGAGTGTATAATCATAAGTGACAGATCAACTATGAAATTCATTCCGGTTGAATGATTTTTGGCCAACTTACAGCTGTTGGGATTTGAAATTTGGCCTAATATTTAGTTGTCATCACTTTTTTTTCACTATGATTTGAGATATTGACTTGATTTTTGGTATGAGAGTGTATAATTATAAGTTACAGATCAACTTTGAAATTCGTTTCGGTTGAATGATTTTTGGCCAACTTGCAGCCAATGGGCTTTGAAATTTGGCCAAATATATAGTTGTCACCAATTTATTTCACTATGATTTGAGATATTGACTTGATTTTTGGTATGAGAGTGTATAATCATAAGTGACAGATCAACTATGAAATTCATTCCGGTTGAATGATTTTTGGCCAACTTACAGCTGTTGGGATTTGAAATTTGGCCAAATATTTAGTTGTCACCACTTTCTTTCACTATGCTTTGAGATATTGACTTGATTTTTGGTATTTGGAATTACAATGATGAGTTACAGATCAAGTTTAGTTTTTGTTCCCACTGAATAATCTTGGCCAAATTACTGTCCTTGGATTTTAGAATTTTACATAGTATTCAAATTGTTGTTCCCACTTAATGCAACTGTGCTTTTAGATATTTGATTTGATTTTGAAAAGTTAGTGTATTATTAAGTAGAGGATGAGACCACATGACACTTTTAATTCAGAAAAAAATTCAATGACTATTAAAAGGTAATGTTTTATAGGTATAGGACTTATTCATATGCAAGTGTTGTAGATTCCTGATCATATCAAGATTTGTTCAGGCAATATGGTTTCCTTGAATAAATCTTGTGAATTTAAGGAGGCTTGAGGATACAGATCTTAAACAATAGTTTGTTATTCTTAGCCTATTACTGAGGGAATTAAAAAAGGGCGAAACATTTACGAACCTCCTTAAAATTCACGGCGGGGACTTGCGTGTCATTCCGACACATCTAGTTTATTTATTAAAATGATATTTTATTCGATAAGTCACTATATAATGCAATATTAAATAAACAAATGTCCCTACAATACAGTTAGTTAATCAAAATTCACATGATGCTTTGTACAAAACAAGTCTATTAGATCATACTCTCTCTGAGATCCATATAGCTCCTCTACACCCTAGTTTTATAACTTGTGACATAGCATCATAGAATGGAGCCTGAAATACAATTAAAAGATGGATTAATACACAAATTATGTCACTGATTTACAAAAAAATGTTTTTTTCCCCCATAAAATTGCTTTTCCCACCCCAAATAGTCACGTACAATTTACAATGTTGACAATATACCTGAAGGACAATAAAGTCAATCTGTCTACCAGAATCTATCATTCATTCCACAATAGGACAAAATTTCAGTTATATTGTCACAACTAGTTTTATTTATAAAGGTGATCAGAGTACATAGAGAACATCACTGACCTGCTGCAAGTAACCACATAAGGATTATCAAGTACACCTCACCATGAGCTGGAGTCTAAACTCACAAACCTGAGTAGTGATGTGCATTGATTTCCATAAATAGATGTAACTCAAACTACCATATGATCACAGCAAAATCAGCCCTCATTTAATAATAATACTAGAGGCTCAGTGGTCTGAGCCTGTGTCGCTCACCTTTCATTCTGCTTTGAGGAAACTTAACACAGAATCTTCCATAGCTTCCCACCAAATTTCGGTTCGTTTTGGCAAAGCAGTTTCAGAAAAGAAGATTTTCAGAAATCAATCAATCTAAAACAAGAATTGCCTGTGGCAGCCATGTTTGTTAATGGATCAAAACGACATGAGCAATCTCTATAGAGGACCTTCCATAGATGCTTCTTACCAAGTTTCATATCATTTGGCCAAGCGGTTTCAGAGGAAAAGCTGTTTTAGAAATCGACCAATAAGAAACAAGAATTGCCCATGACAGCCATGTTTGTTAACAGATCAAAACGGAATGAGCAATTCCCATAGATGCTTCCTACCAAGTTTCAGTCTATTTGGCCAAGCTGTGTCAGAGTAGAAGATTTTTAAAATCAACCAATCAGAAACAAGAATTGCCTGTGGCAGCCATGATAGTTAACGGATCGGGACAAAATAAGCAATCTTTATAGAGAACCTTCCATAGATGCTTCCTACCAAGTTTTGGTTCATTTGGCAAAGCGGTTTCAGAGGAGAAGATTTTTTAGAAATAGACTAATCAGAAACAAGAATCGCCTGTGGCAGCCATGTTTGTTAATGGATTGGGACGGAATGAGCAATCTTTATAGATGACTTTCCATAGATGCTTCCTACTAAGTTTCTGATCATTTGGCCATGCAGTTTCAGAGGAGAAGATTTTTAGAAATAGACCAATCAGAAACAAGAATCGCCTGTGGTGGCCATGTTTGTTAATGGATCGGGACGGAATGAGCAATCTTTATAGAGGACCTTCCATAGAAGCTTCCTACCAAGTTTCGGATCATTTTGGCCATGCGGTTTCAGAGGAGAAGATTCTTAGAAATAGACCAATCAGAAACAAGAATCGCCTGTGGTAGCCATGTTTGTTAATGGATCGGAACGAAATGAGTACTCTTTGTAGAGGACCGCCCATAGATGCTTCTTACCAAGTTTCGGATTATTTGGCCAAGCAGTTTCAGAGAAGAATCTTAAAAATCAACCAATCAGAAACAAGAGTCGCCTGTGGCGGCCATGTTTGTTAACGGATCGGGACGAAATTAGCAATCTTTACAAGAGGACCTTCCATAGATGCTTCCTACCAAGTTTCGGTTCATTTGGCCAAGCGGTTTGAGAGGAGAAATTTTTTTTAAATCTGTAGTCGAGATAAGTGCATTTTAAATACAGATATCTATATTTAAACAAGAGTTATCTTTCTTTTAACAGAGGAGAAGATTTCTTAGAAATCATCCAATCAGAATTTCCTGTGGTGGCCATGTTTGTTAATGGATCGGGACGAAATGATCAATCTTTATAGAGGATCTTCCATAGATGCTTCCTACCAAGTTTCACTTCATTTGGCCCAGTGGTTTCAGAGGAGAAGATTAAAATGTGAAAAGTTAACGGACGACAGACGACGGACGCCAAGTGATGGCAAAAGCTCACATTGCCTTTGGCAAGGTGAGCTAAAAAAAAAAGCATATTTTTACGATCACATTACAAATATGTTAGTAAAATATATGTAATATTCTATGTAATGGGTTTTAACATATTCTTACGATACTTATGAAGTATCCACATGTAGGAAATAATACCAAATCTGTACCTAGATATACTGTCTAAACTCATCATCTCATACTCAGATAACTCGAGGAACAAATACTGTCCATTTATAATAGTTGTTTGTAATGTATCCATGACACCGCATCGGTGGTGTAATGGTTAGTGTGCTCGCCTCGAGTGCGGTAGATCGTGGGTTCAAGCCTGGTTGGGTCAAACCAAAGACTATAAAATTGGTATTTGTTGCTTCTCCGCTAAGCACGCAGCATTAAGGAGTAAGAGCAAAGACGGGTTGGCTCAGAATCAGAATAATGTGTCCAAGTGGGGCGACATGTCTATCCATGGACTGTTGTTTCAGTGAGCTAGCACTATAAAAATCCAACTCAGCGTGTTGGTCTAGAACAAAGCAGATCTCATCATCTCATTTAAAAATTAACTTGTTCTCGCCATGATATAGCTGAAAAATTGCTGACTTGGCATTAAACAACAATCACTCACTGTAGCCCTGACTACTCAAATACTTGGTCAATTAAAAGGAAACTCATTGTTCCATTCAATTTTGACACAAGGATCAATTTTAAATTATATATTATTTTCAATGTCTTGCGGGGAAGTTTACTGATTTCATATTCACTGAGGAGAATTATCGTTGCAGATTTAGACAATATAGATTGAATTCATAGCTACATCATATTTTGACCTAAATATTAACCTTTTCAGCATCATGTTCTAAACCTGTATCATGGTGGTGGAGTTCATCATCTCTAAATTTCTTTATAATCTGAAATATTAAAAAAAAAACAGTCTCAAGGGCTATTCCATTTAAAAGTATGATTGAGAATGAGGGGTTCTAAAACAGGTTCATACTTCTATCATTTCCAGCACACAAAAACAATAGGACATAACCCCTGACCTAAAAATAAAAATCCTACCCCCACCCCAAACTTTAATAGGATAACCTCCATAAAATGTCAATACAGTGGAACTTGTGTGCAATCTGACACCTGTGTTTTTCGACATCCTGTACAATCTGACACATTTCCCTGGCCCCTTGGTGCATCGAATTAGAACAGGTTCTGACATCTTGTACAATTCGACACATTTCCCTGGCCCCTTGGTGTGTCAAATTAGAACAGGTTCTGACATCTTGTACAATCCGACACATTTCCCTGGCCCCTTGGTGTGTCGAATTAGAACAGGTTCCACTGTATATATTACTTTACCAAAGCTTCACGTTTTCTAAAATATTACTTGTATCATTTTTTGTTTGTGATACATAAAGTTATATTTTGGAAGATGAAACATAGCTTGTATATAAATATATTATGATAATCTAAAAGGAATGAACTAGCTAGTGCACAAACAAGTTGTATATAAATATATTATAATAATAAGGAATGAACTAGCTAGTGTACAAACAAGTTGTATATAAATATATTATGATAATCTATAAGGAATGAACTAGCTAGTGCACAAACAAGAACATGCATGCAATAATTTACATCTTCAAGGGCTATAACTCAACTCCTATAATCATTCACAAAAAACTTTACTTTCAAAGTCTGTAACCATTGCCAGTATACAATAAATATGGCAGAGGAAGACCCTGATGGTTACAAGTTTAAGATACTTAGAATATATGTAATTGAATAAATTTACAACTGGGCTAACAAAGATAATATATACATATGCTAGCCTTTCATCAAAATATGAACTATATAAAGCATCTCAGCTTATAAAGGTTATTCATCATATGCAATGAGATCAGAATGACCCTGACCATTAGGGGTCACAAGAATCGTGAACTAACCTTTAATAATTCTTCATGTTTTTCTGGGTCATCTGCCATCAAGTCTCTGATTTGGCTATAAATAGAAGGCAAAATTGAATTGAATAAAAATATTGAAAATTGAGATCCATTAAAGTGTGCAATACATTTTATTCATAGGGAACCAATTTCTACGAATTTTAGAATCCAACGAAGTATAATGTGTTCTTTATATTTTTAAGAGAACAGCACCTAAAAATAACACAATTTTTATATATCTTTTTTATTTTGGAAATTCATAATCCATGATTTCAATTAACAGTGTCTTTACTGTAATGACTCATTCGTGATATTAAGTTCTTTCACAGTACAGTTATTCCCCTTTCTGTAATAATAAAGGTTGCCTTACAAAAGAAGTGGCCTTTCTTGAAGGGGATAATTTAGTAGTATTTTACTATCATGTTGCATCTGAAATCTGGCCTGATAAGAAGGGGACTACTGCGTTACATGAACAATGTCTACAATTCTACTAATTTGTTATATCTGAGCTTATCTTAGTGAAACAAAATATTATAAAATGACTTCTCTGAACTAAGAATGCTGCCTTAAACAGTAAAAGTAAAGACTGGTTGGCTTGTATGCTGAAAAATGGGTGGTCTATTGTTTCAGTGAGCTAGAAATGAACAAATTGAGCTCGACAAGTTGGTCTAATACAAAGCATACATCATTATATCATCAAATATAACATGCTCTTGTCATAATATCGGTGAAAAAGTTGCCCATTTGGGACTCAACAACAATCATTCATTTACTCACTTAATACAACTTTAGAGTTATAAGACCTAACCTATTATAATGTGCCCCTATCACAGACTCATTTACTCACTTAATACAACTTTAGAGTTATAAGACCTAACCTATTATAATGTGCCCCTATCACAGACTCATTTACTCACTTAATACAACTTTAGAGTTATAAGATCTAACCTGTTATAATGTTCCCCTATCACAGACTCATTTACTCACTTAATACAACTTTAGAGTTATAAGACCTAACCTATTATAATGCGCCCCTATCACAGACTCATTTACTCACTTAATACAACTTTAGAGTTATAAGACCTAACCTATTATAATGCGCCCCTATCACAGACTCATTTACTCACTTAATACAACTTTATAGAGTTATAAGACCTAACCTATTATAATGCACCCCTATCACAGACTCATTTACTCACTTAATACAACTTTAGAGTTATAAGATCTAACCTATTATAATGCGCCCCTATCACAGACTCAACAGCCACTGTACATGCCATAGCACCCTCTTTACCAAGTAAAGCTGAACCTGCTCCTGTAATAGACAATCATTAAACCAGAATTACTCATCATTGTTATTAAATCTAGTTCTTACTTGACTGGTAAAATGAAATAACTATTTACACACTTTTCCTGTCCTTTAGAAATGGAAATACAGTAAAACTTGTCTAAACCAAACCTTTTTGGGACCAGCTTATGTGTTCATAATACACAATTGTTCAGCTTATACAGGTTAAATTAAACAATATTTCCTATATTGTGGCTTTATTTAAGGTTTGGTTAATACAGGATTCTGGTTTATTCAGAGTTCAGTTTAGACAGGCTTCACTGTTTATGTCTAGCCCTAAGTAATATTAGAAAAAAAAACCCAATATCTAATAAAAATAGACTTCTGTTTGTACTCTCATTTCAAAGTTTTCTCATTTTAGATTTAAAAAAATACATGTACATGTATATGTATAATGCAATATGTTGCTTCATATTACTGTGCAAAAGAGTTTCTACTTTCATCTTTATTTTTAAAAAAATTATCTCCTGATTTAATTTTTTTCTTATTCAAAGATTGGTCGCAAATTTCAAAATTGATTTTTAAATTGACAATTTACCAGATTAACTTTAAAAGTTCTAAAAATATTCTGCATTAGAACACAAACCTAAAGCAAACCCTGCTATATTCCACAATGGTAACAGTGCAGTAGGTCTGGCCCTATGTTTTACCATCAGTTTATTAAATGTTGCTAAATGTTCTTTTTCTTCTTCCCACATTTGCTGAAATTATACAGACATTCTGAGATAACATTATCTATTTACAGAAGAACATCTATAAATATGCTACAGTTACACTTCTTAATGCACAGTAAAATGGAAGACTTGATGACCCAGTAGCTAAGGTCGTTGACAATTGACCACAAACCAAACAGCACTGATGTGGGTTTCAAGAACTGATAAGTTTGTTATCACTCTTCAGGTTTACTCAACGAAAAAGTCGGGAAGTCATGATTTACAAATAGTTGAAAAGCAGCTGAAATTGACAATACCGTCAAACCAGGACCTACATGTTTTTTGGTGTTCAATATTTAAGGTGAAAGGTGGTTGTTCGTTTTGTTGGTATTGGTACAATTGTTGATCATCACTTAGCTACATAAACCTTTTTTAATGTTCAGTGAGATAAGGTAAGAGGTAATTTTGTTGGTATTGGTACAATTGTTGACCATCATTATTTAAACTTTCTCTTCACAATACCATATAACATCAAACTGAAAATGTTTATACACATATCATATGTAATAATATGTAATATATATACAATACACATATCATATGTAATAATATGTAATATATATACAATACACATATCATATGTAATAATATGTAATATATATACAATACACATATCATATGTAATAATATGTAATATATATACAATACACATATCATATGTAATAATATGTAATATATATACAATACACATATCATATGTAATAATATGTAATATATATACAATACACATATCATATGTAATAATATGCAATATATATACAATACACATATCATATGTAATAATATGTAATATATATACAATACACATATCATATGTAATAATATGCAATATATATACAATACACATATCATATGTAATAATATGCAATATATATACAATACACATATCATATGTAATAATATGCAATATATATACAATACACATATCATATGTAATAATATGCAATATATATACAATACACATATCATATGTAATAATATGCAATATATATACAATACACATATCATATGTAATAATATGCAATATATATACAATACACATATCATATGTAATAATATGTAATATATATACAATACACATATCATATGTAATAATATGTAATATATATACAATACACATATCATATGTAATAATATGTAATATATATACAATACACATATCATATGTAATAATATGTAATATATATACAATACACATATCATATGTAATAATATGCAATATATATACAATACACATATCATATGTAATAATATGTAATATATATACAATACACATATCATATGTAATAATATGTAATATAACTTTATATTTGTAGAAATATTTATGTAAATAAGCATATGTTAAGCTATTAAATGTACCAAAGATTATCTATCTACAGTTTGACAGCTAAAACCTGTCTGTAATCAATGAAACTTGTTTAAACTGAACATATTTAGGGCCTGCTTTTGTGTTTTGGTGATAAGGGTTAAATTAACAAATATTTTCTACTTACTTTAGGTCTTTATTTATAATTCGGTTTATACAGGATTTATTTTTATTCAGGGTTCAGCTTAGACAGGTTTCACTTTATATGTTTGAACTTTTGAACAGAAGAAAAGACATTTTCAATTAGAGAAGATCATAATTCTTAAAAATACAGTTTTAAACAATTTACCATTAAATACAATAAGATTAGTAACCTGTCTACCTTAATAACATATTTATGATCCTATAACCAATATTCACTTTTTATTTTAATGGCAAAACTGACAAACTGGAAGAGATGAATCTGTTTTATAATCAAACAAAAATTATAGATCAAATACTGAAATAGAATTTATTATTATCTATAAAATCTAAAATAGAACTACACAGACTTATAATTTGTTTTCTATTTTGATAATTTACAGTATGGTTTTTTATTTCAGGTATTTTATGATTGATTACATCAAATTAAAGTCTAAAACTTAAAGGTGTGGCAATTTACCATAAAGACTTTTATAAAAGATCAGATTACTCTCAGGTACTTAAACTCATTATGGTTCTAATGACAAACAAATAAAATAAGGAGGCAGCTTAACTATGTCAAATTATCACAGGTGATACTAAAATACATGTATACAAAACTTGTTTTCTAACATATCACCATGATAATTAAAACCAAATATAGCTGGTATTATTTTGGGGTCTTTTGCTAAACTGTATGCAACAACCCCTTTTTCCTACACCCAACATGGTCACCATTACTAAAAATGTAAATTTCTTCATATGGCAAAAATTCTACCATTTAATGACAATGAGGTGAAATTTAAATTGCAGCTAAATTATAATCAATCTTTTAACACACATCCTGGATTTATCTGAAAACTTTCCAATTTTTGCTGTTTTAATTGGCTTGAGCAAATTAGTTTTATTTTGACAAAATTCCAAACTAAAATCTTAAGCTCTGATATAATCAGACCAATTTAATCAAAACTTAGCTGATATTAATTATACTTGGATGATCTCCCTTTCAAAATAATATCTGACAGCAATGCTCTCCACCAAAGACAGTTCCTTCAAATGGTCAAATGTTCTACATTTTAAGTAAGAATGGGCTGCTTAACATTAACTAAGCAAAAATTATCCTTTGAACAATGTGAGTCAATTACCGGTAGAAGTCAACTGAATTTAGTAACAGATTGAAATATCAAATTCCTCTTATATGTGTTTGTGTCCTTATATAGATTACATACCCCAAGTGTTAAGGTTACCAAACAACTAACCATGGCCAAGGCTTTCTGGATTTGTACCATTCAAGTGTTAAGGTTCCCAGACAACTAACCATGGCCAAGGCTTTCTGGATTTGTACCACTCAAGTGTTAAGGTTTCCAGACAACTAACCATGCCCAAGGCTTTCTGGATTTGTACCACTCGAGTGTTAAGGTTTCCAGACAACTAACCATGCCCATGTCTTTCTGGATTTGTACCACTCACATGTTAAGGTTTCCAGACAACTAACCATGGCCAAGGCTTTCTGGATTTGTACCACTCACATGTTAAGGTTTCCAGACAACTACCCATGGCCAAGTCTTTCTGGATTTGTACCACTCAAGTGTTAAGGTTCCCAGACAACTAACCATGGCCAAGGCTTTCTGGATTTGTACCACTCACATGTTAAGGTTTCCAGACAACTAACCATGGCCAAGTCTTTCTGGATTTGTACCACTCAAGTGTTAAGGTTCCTAGACAACTAACCATGGCCAAGGCTTTCTGGATTTGTACCACTCAAGTATTAAGGTTTCCAGACAACTAACCATGGCCAAGGCTTTCTGGATTTGTACCACTCACATGATAAGGTTTCCAGACAACTAACCATGGCCAAGGCTTTCTAGATTTGTACCACTCAAGTGTTAAGGTTTCCAGACAACTAACCATGGCCAAGGCTTTCTGGATTTGTACCACTCACATGTTAAGGTTTCCAGACAACTAACCATGGCCAAGTCTTTCTGGATTTGTACCACTCAAGTGTTAAGGTTCCTAGACAACAAACCATGGCCAAGGCTTTCTGGATTTGTACCACTCAAGTGTTAAGGTTCCCAGACAACTAACCATGGCCAAGGCTTTCTGGATTTGTACCACTCAAGTGTTAAGGTTTCCAGACAACTAACCATGGCCAAGGCTTTCTGGATTTGTACCACTCACATGATAAGGTTTCCAGACAACTAACCATGGCCAAGGCTTTCTGGATTTGTACCACTCACATGATAAGGTTTCCAGACAACTAACCATGGCCAAGGCTTTCTGGATTTGTACCACTCACATGTTAAGGTTTCCAAACAACTAACCATGGCCAAGTCTTTCTGGATTTGTACCACTCAAGTGTTAAGGTTCCTAGACAACTAACCATGGCCAAGTCTTTCTGGCTTTGTACCACTCACATGTTAAGGTTTCCAGACAACTAACCATGGCCAAGGCTTTCTGGATTTGTACCACTCAAGTGTTAAGGTTTCCAGACAACTAACCATGGCCAAGGCTTTCTGGATTTGTACCACTCAAGTGTTAAGGTTTCCAGACAACTAACCATGCCCAAGGCTTTCTGGCTTTGTACCACTCACATGTTAAGGTTTCCAGACAACTAACCATGGCCAAGGCTTTCTGGATTTGTACCACTCAAGTGTTAAGGTTTCCAGACAACTAACCATGGCCAAGGCTTTCTGGATTTGTACTACTCAAGTGTTAAGGTTTCCAGACAACTAACCATGCCCAAGTCTTTCTGGATTTGTACCACTCACATGTTAAGGTTTCCAGACAACTAACCATGGCCAAGGCTTTCTGGATTTGTACCACTCACATGTTAAGGTTTCCAGACAACTAACCATGCCCAAGTCTTTCTGGATTTGTACCACTCAAGTGTTAAGGTTTCCAGACACCTAACCATGGCCAAGGCTTTCTGGATTTGTACCACTTAAGTGTTAAGGTTTCCAGACAACTAGCCATGGCCAAGGCTTTCTGGATTTGTACCACTCACATGTTAAGGTTTCCAGACAACTAACCATGGCCAAGGCTTTCTGGATTTGTACCACTCAAGTGTTAAGGTTTCCAGACAACTAACCATGGCCAAGGCTTTCTGGATTTGTACTACTCAAGTGTTAAGGTTTCCAGACAACTAACCATGCCCAAGTCTTTCTGGATTTGTACCACTCACATGTTAAGGTTTCCAGACAACTAACCATGGCCAAGGCTTTCTGGATTTGTACCACTCACATGTTAAGGTTTCCAGACAACTAACCATGCCCAAGTCTTTCTGGATTTGTACCACTCAAGTGTTAAGGTTTCCAGACACCTAACCATGGCCAAGGCTTTCTGGATTTGTACCACTTAAGTGTTAAGGTTTCCAGACAACTAGCCATGGCCAAGGCTTTCTGGATTTGTACCACTCACATGTTAAGGTTTCCAGACAACTAACCATGGCCAAGGCTTTCTGGATTTGTACCACTCAAGTGTTAAGGTTTCCAAGACAACTAACCATGGCCAAGGATTTCTGGATTTGTATCACTCAAGTGTTAAGGTTCCCAGACAACTAACCATGGCCAAGGATTTCTGGATTTGTATCACTCAAGTGTTAAGGTTCCCAGACAACTAACCATGGCCAAGGCTTTCTGGATTTGTACCACTCAAGTGTTAAGGTTCGCAGACAACTAACCATGGCCAAGGCTTTCTGGATTTGTACCACTCAAGTGTCTGGGGTTTCACTAGTTAGTTTTGTGATCTTACTTACTTTTATCACTGGTCCCACTGGTGTTTTCCCCAACACAGCTAATTGACCCTCATAAATTCTATCAGCTCCTAGTTCACCAGCATGATCCACACGAATTATCCTATCAACTAGTTCTCTTGAGCGTCTCTGTCGAGTGAATTGACTCATGCAGCGACAAGGAATCCTTACAACAGACGCTGAAGCCATAGTTTGTTACCAGATCTGGAAGTAATAAAAAGATAATTTCACAATTTTCAATAACATTTGTAAGCCTGAATAATAAATGTGATAAACTAAATTATATTGACAATGAACAAATCAAATAATTTCATTTCAAAATTTTTCTGAAAGAGCTTGTTTCTATTATCCAATCTTTTGAACACCACGATATAGCAGAAATATTGCTAAAGTTTGTGTTCAACACCAATCAATCAATTAGATCTTTTAGTGATGTTCAATTTTCATTTTTTCAATATTACCAGTTCTTTCAACGATAGTGTTAGGAATCAGAAGGATTTTCATAATAGTTCATTGTTTCATTGCAAGTTACTCATTCCTCTACCAATAAAACTGAAATAACTGAAATATTGTTTAAATTGGCAATAAATGCCATAACCCTAACCCCAAATTACTAATCATTGACCATAACACAGGATACAAGCTGTAATAAATTGGTAATGCTTATTTTTATACATTGTATTTATTGTGGATTTAAAAATCATTAAAACAATATTCTACTTGTTTATATTGATAGATTGTATATCAGAAATTGAAGTCAATTTGTTATTTATTTGTAAAATACTGGATAACAGCTGTTACCTGGCAAAATGTTATCCTAAAGTAGAACATTTTGTATAGAATTTGGATTAGTATACCGATAACTCACAATACTGGAAAACAACTATACAACATCGATAGACATCATTACAGTTTTTGCCTAACCTACTTGCCAGAAAGCCAAATATAGAAAATGTTTCTATTTATTAAAACAAATTCTTTCATAATCTTCACTTGTCGGAATCCAGTTTTACTTGTCCCGAGCTTCGGACAAGTGGGGTAGTGTGAACACTGTCATTAGTATTAGAATGAAATAATACACATATATCTCAAGTACTTTTCAGGTTGAACCATTTCAAGTTTCTGGATGCAGATCTGAATATGGTCCAAAGTCCTAATCTAATTAAATGATATCTCTTACTTGCTCCCTTTCACTGATATGTTACGCCGTGAGAGATCTGAGGAAACCATATTTCGTGTCACGTGAGAGTGACTCTATGTACCAGCCAATGAAAATGTTGATTGCAAAAATATGAAAATGTTACTAAACTTCGCTACATGCTACGAGCAATCTGATTGGCTGAAACATGTATTTATAATATTATTATATATTCATGATATGAGGTCACTCAGACATGACCTGTAATGGAGTTTCCTCAGATATCACATGCCGTGACATTTCAGTAAAGTAGAGCGAGAGGTATGATTTTAATCAGATTGGTTCAAAGGCTAGTATATAGTCTGGTTCTAGACCTGGTTTCATAGTGTACAAAAGAATTTCTAAGTTTATCAAATTCAAATTCTACCATCTCATTTTTTCTGTAAGGGGCAGGAGGATTCAGGATTGGGTGAAATTCTCTCAATTTTCTAAATATTTTTCCATCTGGATGCAGTGGGTGCTATACAACAATATGTGAACAATTTTATAGACCTATCCTACTTTTGGTACTTTTTTGTACAACTGTATGTCCTTTGTGCAACCTTATTTGGAAAATAAATATTCTTGTTCTGTTAGTGTGCAAATATAATTAGAATTAAACATTTTTTCTTTGAACTCAATAAATCATACTCCAAATTTAAAAGAATACTAAAGAAATTTCTTTTCTGTCTCTGGACATGATGGGTCGTAATTCAAAATAAAAAAAAGGCAAGACACTAGTTCTATTAAATATGTATGTTTAACTTTTAGGATATCTTACAAGTGAAAAGAAAATATTGTCAAATGTCAGAATGTGACAATGATTGAACTCCTAAGTTTGTTTCATTGAAAAACAAAAAGTTATTCAACAAAATGCATAACAATAATTATAAACATTTGAAAAACTAGGAGGGTAAATATGGAGCATTACTCTCACTTGGAAATTTCGTTGGACTGAAATGAAACATTACAACAAGTTTATTTTATTTCATACAAATAAAATTTTAATTTTCCAATGCAAAAGAGATAAAATGCCAAGGAAATCTGCTGGGTTAAACTCCATCAATTATATAATGCCATGATGTCGGAATAAGAAATAGGCTAATTTTAACTTTAGAAAGCTGAAACCAATACCAGAAACACAGTGGTCAAACAATTTAAATACTCATTTCAGAAAATGCTATGAGAAAAATGTAAATATTTATAAGACTGTGTGTGTCCAACAATATGAAATAAAATAAAAATGTGTAAAAAGTTTAAAACAATTGGAGTCTAATAGTAATACTAATAGTCAAGATATTGTCTTGATGTCCTCCGTCAATGTGTACATGTGTGATGCCACACATATAGGCATTTTCAGAGAATTAAGAGGAAAAAATAACATTGAATCTAGAATAAAGAAGGGACGAAGAATATCATATGTATTATTAGGAGCTGGTTTACATGAGGAAAATGGCATCAATCCATACATCTCTTATAAGCTACACACAACATTCTGTAGACCTAGAATGAATTACGCATTGGAGGCCATACAACTGTTAGAAGGAGAAAAACTGGAATTACTGAGATACGAAAGAAAACTGCTCAAACAACTTCAAAGTCTTCCTGAAAGATGTGCTACACTAGCTACATATGTGCTCCTTGGTGCTAAACCAATCACTACAGTCATTGAGAAAAATACATTAAATGCTTTTTACAACATTGCTAGACATGAGGATTTTATCGAACATGAAATAGCACGTAGTCAACTAGCAATCAAAGACGAAAATAGCAACAGTTGGTTTACTTACATACGAAAACTATTACAAAAGTACAATTTTCCAACAGCATATGAAATTATGGGAAATCCTCTAACAAAAGGACAGTGGAAAGAATTGTTAAATAAAGAAATAGACAAATATTGGAAAAATTAATGGGAAGTAGAAAAACAAGGAAAATCATCTCTGAAATATCTAACTATTCAGGAAAATCATCTCTGAAATATCTAACTATTCAGGAAAATCATCTCTGAAATATCTAACTATTCAGGAAAATCATCTCTGAAATATCTAACTATTCAGGAAAATCCAACTAGAAATACACATATCATAATGGAAAACAACAAAATTGAACCCTAGATCTGTAGCCAAAACATCAGTTAAAGTGAAAATATTAACTGGGAATTATACTTTATAAGCTAATAGACAAAAATATAATCAACATGAAGTTTCTCCAATCTGTAAGCTGTGTAATCTGGAACCAGAGGATAGAAAACATTTTATTCTGAGGTGCCCCATGCTTGAAACAAAACGGAAATTCTATCTCCATTAGTTATTTGAAATATTAAGAGAACACTCGAAAGAACAGCTGCTTAACACTGCAAGAGAAGAACAGGAACAATTAATGTTATGCATTATGGACTGTACTAATCCTATATTCAATCTAGATGTGAAGGAAGAACTAGATCTAATCAGTGAAATCGAGGAAATTACCAGAAATAAAACATTTGATTTACACAACTGTAGGACAGTGAACATAAAGGACTGTTTGTGATTCAGACAATACTGATAATTATATATGGCAAATCCTATATTAAATGACTTTTCTTCTTTTTTTCTTCTTTTTTCCCCGAATATGAGTGGAAATGGCAGATTTTTACACTGCTACCACCACCACCAACTTGTGACTATTAACCTATGAATATACAATGTAGGTGTGCTCCGATTACAACGGAGGAACCTACAAGACAGAACAGATGCCTCGCAAGACTGGGGAAATGACCAGAAGACAACCACGACAAGTGCAAGTCAATGAATTTTGGTATTTCAAGGATGTGTAATTTAACATGGGACGAAGTCCCAACTATGGTAGAAATAGCAATATTTTGATTCCAGATCCATATCACTAATGGCTTAAATTTCATGCACCGGAAATGACACACCGGAAACTAATACATGGTTAAATCTGCAGAAAATCGGATGCGCAGTAATCTGGAACTACTTCCGGTTATTAATGTTAAAAGTCGTCCCCGATATATCTCGCCCCAAAACATCTTGACACTATTTTGATGCACTGAATGAGCATGAAATTGGCAAATAATTTTCAGATTCGCGAGCATTCATGGCCGTGCCTGTTTCAATAGATGGAAAGAGCATCCTTATATTGCATAGTACTACAGTACCATAGGTACCTCATTTCTAAAAACACAAAAACACTCCTCTAGTCTTTTGTGTTTTTAGAAATGGGCTTATATCGATCTCGGATTGAGTTTTTGGTAATGTTTGAAGTTGTTCAACACTGTTTATAATGAAAACGTCCCACAAAAGTGATGAATTAAATTTTTTTAAAAAAGGGGGTTACCTATGATAAGATACTTTTATTTACCAATTATGGGCCCACGAGGGGCATGAATATTCACATATATAATTATTTAAAACATAACATACCTGTATATTTAACAAAGACAAAGATACAATAATATATACCTATAACATGTCATTTATATGCTCAGTGTGGTTGATATGTTTTAATACATCCAGCTATGATATATGTATCATATAAATACGATGATAAATAAATAGATAGAGCCGACTATTTGTATCCTACCCGTGTCTGAAGCCGAGAGGCAAACACAATAACCTTTCTCCAGGAGACACCAGGTGACAGTGCTAAAAGGATGATAGTCAACCCTTAATTTTGAGGTATGAGCCATTTATATCCTCACTGTGTCTAAAGCAGAAAGGCAAGCACATATGTTGCCCTTCAGCAGAAGACATCAGGGGACGATGCTAAAATGATGTTTGCTCATACCCAAATATTTAATTGTATGAATTGATTATCCTTCCCGTGTTTAAAGCAAACAAGTTAGCGAATAAGGTAGCTTGAATGCAGTAAACACCAGGGGACGGTGCCTCAAGGATATGTTAATTTACTCATACAGTTGATTTTGTATTATAATTAAAAGACAAGATGTAGCAACTTTTTAAGGAAGATGCTTCAAAATAAATTTACATAATGTTTTCAATAATTCAATATTTTCAGAGTTAAAAAGCCAAATCAGTTTGCTTTGACTGTTCAAATTTCTAAAGTTACTACATACAGTTGTAATTTCAAACAACATTGATTCTCGGTCTTCATCGTATTTTGAGCATTCAAATAAAAAATGTAATTCATCTTCAATAACATTTGAAGAACATTTTGTGCATATTCTGTTGTGTCGGGGAACACCATGATACAGGTATCTACCCAATTCTATCTGTAATCTATGTGAGGATGTATGCAGTTTTGTAAAACTTCTCCTTAGCTCAAAATTATTAACTATGGTGAGATATTTTTCAAGACCAAAATTATTCTTACATATATTATATATTTTTTGTTTACTGTCAGAGAATTTATTAATTTGTTTTTTCCATTCTGTGATAAATAATGATTTAAAAAAAATGTTAACATTATTTTTGAATTTTCCCAAGTGTTTTTTTTAGAAGAAGATTAATATCAGTGTGTGTTGTCTTAAGTATGTTCACAATGATATTAATTGATCCATACCATGATGGTTTTTTAGAAAGATACAACAGTTTGAGTTTCATTATATGCTTCTTTTAATAGTGGTAATTCTTTTCCAAGATTTTCTAAGCAATACCAATATAATAACATGCCTTTAATTATGTTGAAATATAATGGAAATCTTCCTAGCTCTGACAATACTGCAATGTTGTACAGTACACTGTACGGGTACCTATGTACAGTACACTCCAAAAAGTACACAAAGGTAAGTAAAATTTCTATTTCAATCATCCCAAGGATTTACAAATTCAAATTCTTTATTAATAAAGAAAGCTCCATAAGAAACATGCATGTATGAAAGAATGCACAAATGACTAGAACAAACAAAAGAATAAAACAAGGAAATACAAGTAAAATAAAAATAATGACAATACTACAGTTGTACCAGAGAGAGTCATACCCAAATATTTGTAGACTATATATAAACAATACACTGGTATACATATATATATATAAACATGAATCAGCACTGTTGGTTATAGAACATAAATATATTCAGTTACTTATCTGATAAATCTCTTATTGAAAGGCAAGTTGCTATAAAATTTGCAAGATTTGTACAGATTTCTCTGTCTTCGCTACTTAATAACCATATAAACTTATTTCTATCTGTTAATTCCAGAAAAAAATTGTTATTTATATTAAAAAAGAAAGTATTTCTAGCAAAGGAATATTTATTACATTTAATTAATAAGTGTTCTTCATCCTCAACTGCCTCACAGTTACATTGTTTGCATATTCTATTTTCAACTGCAGTTTTTGGAATTGTATATCTGCCCCTTTCAATTTCAAGTTTATGTGCACTTATTCGAAAGCGTGCTAGGGTTGATCGATTTGATAATTCTTTTATATTATCTAAGTATTTTTCCTATTGGAATATAAATTTAAATTTACAATATGTACGTAATTTATTTTAATTTCTGTTAGTAGCTGGGTTTTGCTTGACTATATTAATCTTCTCCCTCCAAATTTTTGTTTATCTCTCTTTTAATTTTTTTCTTGTTATATTTATTTCTCTTGCACCGCAAGTAAGTGGAGATTTGAACATTTTCAACATATCAAGTTCTTTTAAAATATAATAAATACAACTAACCCAACAATGCTGACCATTATTATGCATTTTATTATTTTCATCTAATGCTCATGCTGCTTTAAGTATACAATTTGTTTTATCTTCATGCAATCTAATCCAATATTTTATCATGCTAATAACAATATCTATATACAAAGGATATCTACCAAGTTCTCCAACCACTGCCAAATTTGAGGCTTTGCTACCCACCCCAAGAATACTCTTTAGACTTTACATGATTTAAATATTAGATAATGTGGATTGTGCTTCGCAGCACTACAGGTAGCACCTGTCTCATATTGTTTAATAAAAATTATTGGACTTCGTCCCAAGTAACCAAGTTAGGTAACACCTATTATCATATTACGTGAAATTCAGCACGATTTCCCGCACTGGTATATATTTTTTACAAACAAGTGCCTGTGATTTCCCGTCATAGAACTATCATTCGTTTCAAAACCTAAAATAGACATTAAACCGTACAAATTCTACTTATTGTAATGAGTCTTACAATGTAGAAAACCATAAAGTAAACTGCATACAAATAACAGTTGACCCGTTACACAAAAATTATATAAAATCGTCTGCACAAACAATAACAAGCATGGGAGCTGACATATTGTAGACTCGGGGTAAATATAAAAAATAAAATATCAAAAATTCTATTAGCAAATATTTGAATTATTTTTGAGTAATTTGCGTCCAAAATTGCAAATAAATAAATATGAATATTTTAATCAATATATTTTTAAAGTTTAACATTTTTTATTGACCAATCAAATTAAAGAATTTCATCATATTTTGATGAAACAGCTGAGAGGCAAGTGGCTGTCAGATTTTGTGAATGGAATTGAAAGATTTTTGTGTATTCGGGAATTTCACTAGATACAGAACAGATAGATTACATAGAAAACGATTTAGGAGAAGTAAATAAAAGAGATTCGTCAGTTGACATGAAACATTAGGTAAGAAATAATACATTTGATTTTCATCATGCCAAATTACGATGTCGATGTGATTTGTGACAAATAAATGTGTATTGTCTAATAACAGAGTAGTAACAGCTGGTTATATGAATATATGTATGGTAATTATAGAAGTTCAACGAATTCAAACATCTTATGACTTATGATTAGAATCATGATTGTTTTGTTGAAGTAAAGTACAGATGGTAGAACATTTTTCTTATTGATTTTTTCTTGTAAAATATTAACAAAGTGTTAAACAGGATGTTAATTCATCTTATGCATTGCTATGCAGAATAATTCTTTTCCACATCCTAAATTTTATTACAATTTGTATGTAACATTATTTTAAGCTAACAATGATATGCAGCCCTATATCAGATACACTTATGTACAGCAAATACACCACTGTAATTTATATAATAAAACACCAAATATTTTTAAAGATTTTTTTTCAAATTGAAATTGTAAAATTTTGGAAAACTTTTTTTAATTTTTATTTGTATTAATATAAATAAATTTGTCTGGTTGATTAACTTATTCATCAAATTCTATGTCATTTCAAATTTCATCTCCAAAATTACAACTAAAATGTCATAATTCAAAATTTTTCAATAAGAAAATTAATATAGTTTAGGTTTTTTTTTGGCAATCAAACAGATATCTGGCAGATGGATAGATAATAAATATCATATTTTACAGATATACTATCTTTTCCTATCATTTCATGATACTCAGTCCATATTTATGGTAAATAATGTTTAATGTCTTAATTTTGCCACATGAGGACCTATAATAGGAACAGTAAAATACAATTACATTGTATATTATTGTCATTGGACAGAGCTTCTTCAACTTTCATTTAATTTTGTACATTCATTTCAAGAAACTGTGCATCAGTACCAGGTGCATGTACATCATAAAAAGATATAATTGATAGAAAATGACATAATGTAATAAATAAAATGACAGATTGATATCATATTTAAATAATAACAATCTACATTATATGTTCATTTCATTTAGAAGGGCCTAAAACTAAAAATACACACAATAACTGCAGCTGAAAACGTGGAATCTTAAAACATACCAGGTATATAATAATTTCAATAGACTATTTGCACATTTCCAACTTTGACTCTAAAATTATATGTATTACAGAAGTTTTTTCCCATTTAAAAGGGTCCCCTTCCATGTAAAGTTCATTGAAAATAATATATATGTTTTCCATAATCTGTTCAAAATTTTAATGTTGTAACAACTTGTGAATTACTATAAAATTATCCTCTGATTTTTTTTTACAAGGTTCAAATATCTACAAATTATAAGAAAATTATACTCAAATATGTTGTCCTTTCCATTTCTCTTGCTAGAACAAACACCATTTTGTCAGTTGTAAGGGAAATAACTCATATAAATAAAGGTGTATAAACATTTAATTTTAGAGTTGGGGGTTTAACACCACTTTCAACAATATTTCAGTTATATATTGTGGTGGTCAATTTTATTGGTGGGGGAAACCAGAGTATCGGAGAAAAACACAGACAAACTTTATCACATAATGTTGTATCGAGTATACCTCACCATTTTAGAATGAAATAGAGAATGTACAAAAGGTCTATTGTATTTGATAATGTAAAAATGTAATTATAAGTATTGAATGCAATTTTTGCAGTTTTTAAGGGGTTATCTTGTAAAAAAAAATTGCATTGCGAGAAGAAGCACTACAGCGCTTCATACAAAATGTACTTCAGTCAATACTATTACATGCCAATAAGACTACAAAATGTAGATACATGATAATAATTGTAAAGAAAGATAATAAGTTTTGAAATCAGATGAAGGTCATTTTAATTTATTCCTGTCACATTTGGTTCAATTCACAGCTTGACAATGTTTCAACAAATAATTGTGAACTGTTGATACAATAATTCTGAACTGTTTATAAAATAATTCTGAACTGTTTATAAAATAATTCTGAACTGTTTATAAAATAATTCTGAACTGTTTATACAGGATGTGGGGGTTTGAGAGGGACTAATTTATTGTGAAACAACCACAAAATCTCTTATGAATTTTGAGAAATGTATATTTGCATGGTTGATAAATGAGAATATTCAATTACATACATGTACAGTGTACATGTAGCTGTGGAACAGTAGCCCTTAATTTTTTTTGTGATCATAAAAATTTTAAAGATCATACAAACTAATTGTTTCCACAGCTAAGTGTACTGACACAGTACATATGTCACATCAGTTAAAATACATGTACATGTAATTGTATGTACATGTAGTCCCAAATGTCAAATAAAAACTACCTTACATGTACGAATGTATCTTATATTTGGTTACAGTTTGTAGGTTATTATTTTCACTGGTTTCAGAATCTGTTTTAAATTCTTCTGAAAAATTATAGTTCTAAGTCATCAATGGCAAAAAAACTTTGTACTCATTAGCAAGGAGGAATCACTTAAAGATAATGAATGAATGTGTCTTGGGTGTTATAGAATTATAAAAGGACATACAATACAATAACCAAAAGAGGAAAAGAGGAAAAGGCTAATAGTAATCCACACTACACAGAAAACCGGGGGAACACATTAGTCCTACTGAATGGTAAGCAGCATCTCTTACAATAGTTGCACCTGCCATGTTACTCTTGCTAAAATTCCTATGACTACCATCAAAATGTTACTCATGTTTAAATTCCTGAGACTTCTATCAATGTTGTAATGGTAAATGATTTTAATTTGTCTCTCAGTGTGGAAAATTGTAGGATAGGTCAACGGTCATATCAAACCAAAAACTGAAAAATGAGCATTTCCAACTTTTCCGCAAGGAGCAAAGATTTGTTAAATTGGAGTCAGGTCTGATGATAAAGTGTCAAAGTAGAGCAACATGTAGACATCTCTTTCAGACTGAGCTATCACTATGGTTTTGGTTTTTATAGTCTTTAATGCCACTTTCAACAATATTTCAGACTATCACTATTAAAATCCAGATATACATAATTGGTCTAGTACAAAGGAGGCATAAAAAGTAACTTTTTGCCATGAAACAGCTGAAACATTATCCACTTGGAATTAAAGAGTAATATGGCTGGTTGACTGGTGCACTTGAACCTCCACAGAGAATAAAGGGACTTTTGGAGTTTGTTTTTACAGGGCAGAAAAATATTTTTTTACTAATTAACTGGTATTAATAATCATAACAGAGTTTGAACATGATACTTTTCATAAATACATTGAAGAAAATTTATGAATTGAAACTGTTTGTAGATCATTTAGTTAAGTTCTAAAATAGTTGGCATGTAACTTATTGAAATTGATATTCAAAATGATATTTAGGAAAATTTGATGTTATTTTAAAAGGACATACAATAAATAAGTACATGTGATTGGTAATAAACGAACTGTGATTAAACATTTGTGCATTTTAGTAGTTCATTATGTTAAGTGGTATTTTAAAAGGAAATCATTTCATGTCAGACCCATTCATTTTTAATAAATAAATATAACACTAAATTACATTCAAAATATATATATACTAAGTACAAATTGTGCAATAGTGCAGAAGATTTGCATTGAGTCAAGGTTAAGACTAAATATGCTTTGTTTAATTTCCTGACAAGGATTGATTGATTGATTTATGGTGTTTAATGCCACTTTTAGCAATATTTCAGCTACAACATGTATATCATGGCGACCAGTTTTAGTGGTGGAGGAAGCCGGAGTACACGGAGAGAACCACCGACCATGGGCAAGCAACTGGTAAGCTTTATCACTTGCGGCTGCGAGTTGAGTGCACCCTTTTTAGCTCACCTGGCCAAAGGCCATGTGAGCTTTTGCCATCACTTGGCGTCCGTCCGTCGTACGTCGTAAACTTTCACATTTAAATCTTCTCCTCTGAAACCGCTGAACCAAATTAAACCTAACCTTGCAGGGATGGTTCTGGGTGGGTCCCTTTCAAAATTGTGTCCGACAGCTCTGCCCTCCATTCAAGATGGCTGCTGTTACTAAATATAGAATTTTTCTTTCAGCCGATTTTTACCGATTATGCAAATTAGGTATATTTTTATAAAAGATCACATTTAAATCTTCTCCATTCAAGATAGCTGTTGTTACCAAAAATAAAAATTTCTTCAATTGCTGCTTTAGTATAAGTCAAAATGAGCTCACATTTTAACTGCAGCTACATGGCAAGGAGTAGTTTAACATATATTCCGGGTTTTTCTGTGAAATTTTTCTTTCAGCCGATTTTTACTGATTATGCAAATTAGGCATATTTTGATAAAAGATCACATTCAAATCTTCTTCTGTGAAACCGCTGAACCAAAATAAACCAGATTTGGCTGAGATAGTCCTTGGGTAGTCCCATTTCAAAATTGTGTCCGACAGCTCCGCTCTTCATTCAAGATGGCTGCTGTAACTAAAAATAGAAATTTCTTCAATTGTCCATTGCTGCTTTATTATAAATTAAAATGAGCTCAAATTTTAACTACAACTACATGACAATGAGTAGATTAACATATATTCGGGGTTTCTCTGTGAAATGTTTCCTTCAAACGATTTATACCGATTATACAAATTAGACATATTTTGATAAAAGATCACATTTAAATCTTCTCCTCTGAAACTGCTAAACTAAATTAACGCAAATTTGGCTGGGATGGTCCTTGGGTGGTCCCCTTTCTATATTGTGTCCGACATCCCCGCCCTCCATTCCAAATGGCTGCTGTCACTAAAAATAGAAATTTCTTTAGTTATCAATTTCTGCTTTATTACACATCAAAATGAAATCAAATTTTAACTGCAGCTACATGGCAATGAGTAGTTTAACATACATTATGGTTTTTCTTTGAGATTTTTTCAGCCAATTTATTCCATTTAGGAATATTATGAGAACAAAAATCACATCTAAATCTGTTGCTCAGAAATTATGTGTAACACCCCCATTTTCTATCAACTTTAAATGTCAAATTAAAAACCAGGTGAGCGATTACAGGCTCCTGGGAGCCTCTAGTTTGTAATTTTAAAATTTACAAAGCCGGGCGCGAACCCACGTCGTATTGGTGATAGGCTTGTATGAGTTGTTAGGTAATCCAACTACCTAACTCATTGAGCCATCCGGGCCCCTCCTGACAAGGATATTATAAAAAAAAGCTATGATTGGTAAGTAGGTTGGCTGTATTAGTCTGTTATAATCATGGCATGGTTTAATTCTACTTTAGCTTGAGTGAGTGAGTGATTGTTGTTTAACACCAACTCAGCTATTTTTCAGCTATATCATGGTGAGAACAGATTAATTTTCAATGAGATGATAATGAAATCTGCTTTGTACTAGACCAACAAGCTTACCGGGTTGTTGTATTTTTATAGTGCTTAAAGCTCACTGAAGCAACAGTTGGTTTGACCTGATCAGAGCTTGAACCCACGATCTACCACACTCCAGGTGAGCACTCTAACCATTACACCTCCGATGTGTTTATTTTATCTTGACAGATAGGTGGTCGGTCTACATGTACTGCATATATACATTTGACATGTTTTACTTTTGTTGTTAAAGAGTTATGGGACTTAATGCAAAATGTGTATGTGACACATATGTTGATTGAATTCGTAAAATAAAGAGCAATGGGTAAACAAGAATTGATTCAGTTGAAGCACAGAATTTCAAAGAATCCCAATAATGCTAATGAGCATGTAGTATGCATATTATGTTTTGTATTTACATGAATATGTACAGATGTAATTTTGTATTACATGTAAATGTATAGACTGACAATTGCCTGTCTCAATCTAATGTAAATGTACAGATGTAATTTTGTATTACATGTAAATGTACAGATGTAATTTTGTATTACATGTAAATGTACAGATGTAATTTTGTATTACATGTAAATGTACAGATGTAATGTATTACATGTAAATGTACAGATGTAATTTTGTATTACATGTAAATGTACAGATGTAATGTATTACATGTAAATGTACAGATGTAATTTTGTATTACATGTAAATGTACAGAGATAATTTTGTATTACATGTAAATGTACAGATGTAATTTTGTATTACATGTAAATGTACAGATGTAATTTTGTATTACATGTAAATGTACAGATGTAATTTTGTATTACATGTAAATGTACAGATGTAATTTTGTATTACATGTAAATGTACAGATGTAATGTATTACATGTAAATGTACAGATGTAATTTTGTATTACATATAAATGTACAGGTGTAATTTTGTATTACATGTAAATGTGCAGATGTAATGTATTACATGTAAATGTACACATGTAATTTTGCATTACATATAAATGTACACATGTAATTTTGTATTACATGTAAATGTACAGCAGATATAATTCTCTGACAATAGACGGTGACAAATGTGATCATCTGAGATTATGAACCAGTTCCCAGAATTCCTCAGTATGATTCCTAATCATAGAATAGTCTCAGCATCTTACATGATTTGATTAATTAATCAAGTTTTTTTTTATGTGTTACAGTGAAGAGTACATATAAAACAGTTTCTTATCATATATAACAGATAGTAGCTTTATATACTATTTATAGATAAAACACTTGTATACGATGTCCTAGAGGATGTACTAATATAGTACTTCCTAATTTTATCTTTTATGTTAAATATTTCAAACAAATGTCAAGATGATAATGATTAAAACTAAAGTGGATCTTTTGTTTGAACCCTTTAATAAATACTTGTAGAATATAATTTCCTTGTAATAACCAAAAAAATAAAAATAAGGAAAAAAACGGAGCTTTTTTGTTGACTTTACTAAATGTTGTCTATATATGTCACCCATTCTTCTTACAGAAGACTTTGTAAAAATTTGTGTTGAATCCCTTTGTCGTATGTTTTGCAAATAAAATATGTTTTCTACAAAAAAAAATGTATGCATTATCTGTTTATTTTTTTAAAATTTTATTTCATATGGAAGGCAAAAAAAAAAAAAAAAGAGGAGAGGGTACACAAACGTCTTTGAATGCTATTTTTACCAGACCTACATGTACATGTATGTGTATAATGAATTTATATTCCTTTTAAAGATTTCTGTATAATATAGCATTAAATGTCATTGACCCATTCTCTCATATTTTCAGCCCTACTTGAGAATGTTGACCTTTAATCTAGTTATAATATATACTAGAATATGCTATTATATTTGCTAAGTACACAAAAAGCCTATTGAACTATTATAAATATTTGTATAACACACATTTTAAATAGATTTATGTTATTAAATGCCTTAATCCCTATGGGATGTTTAGTTAACCTTTAGCTGACCTGTATATTTATAGGTGTACTACCACTAAACATGGGTACCAGTCGAAAAGAACGTATGGGAAAGTAGTACGTAAACAGAAAATGGATTCCTACATTGTTGGATAAAAAATAAACCCTATTAGATACTGCAAAATACTGAATGTCAGCAGACACCTACATATTTTAGGATAATTTTAAGCCCATATTTGATGTCCTTGTGGTTTTAAATAAAACATTGATTGCATTGGATAGATACCACCTGAATTTGTGTTAAATCGAAAGTGAAAGTAGGATTTTTGATGGTAGACATCTTCAGACTGACTGTTTTTTCTTATATGCCATTAAATGTATGTTGATTTTCGGACTTAAGCTTCCTATTAGGTACCCCTTCCGTGAAATATGAGTGTCACTTAGATTAAACTTAAGATGAATCCTGTATGAAAGCTCAATTTTTTTTTATTTAACATAGAAGGCTATGGAGAATTCTTTAGTGGTATTACACCTTTTAGGCAAAAAGCAAGAAACTTGTTTTTGATGGTACCACACTCAAATTGGCTTTGAACAGTCACAACAGACCCAGTTTGACATTTTCCACACCAAAATGTTACAAAATACATCAAGGTGTCATGTTACAGCTTCAATATGAATATTATGCAATATTTTGGAAAATATTCCCCATGCACTAGATGTACATGCACAGAGGGTATTGAAATATAATTTTATACTTATTTATGACTTTACAATTATTGTGACTGGTACATTTAATGTGTTTTTGTAGTAAAAGGGCAGATAATGTTGAAAAAGATTGCTAAAATTAAGAATTTTAACAATTTCATGTTGCGGCATTTAGTCGACTTCAAATACGGTATATGATGATACCGTTTTTGAACATTTTATAATCCTACTTGTTTTTTCTGATAAATTTTGGTAGTTATAGTTAGAACACATGTAAAATGTACAAATGAAAAAAATATAAGGCTATAGAAAGCAGCTTTATTTCAGAATTATGTACTTAAAACCAGGGAATTTTAGTGATCCCAGGAGAATTGTATTTGTCACTGGACATTTATTGTTAATTTTTCAAATTGTCAATGTGGATTTTATATTTTAGAATATAAATTGACTGTAAATGTACATTTGTGCATCCGTCTAACTTGAAACATAACAAAAGTTGTCAAGAAATATTCATTTATTGAGTTTTGAAGAAAATTACAGTTGCAGGTCACAAGAAATAACAGAAACCTGAAAATCAACAATCATAATTTTACATATTTTGGGCAATTTGAAATAATTTTTGCTTAATATCTAGGTATTAGGTCTTATTTAATGTCTTGCAATGCATAATTAATGGGAACATAGCATGAATTAACATAATTTAGTATATTGTGAGATCATTTCTAGGAGGCCAAAAAAAAAGGGGGGGTATGCTTAAAATAAAACATTTCATATTAATTAGATGTTAAATGTACAAATGAAGCATATATACATGTCATAAGATGCTTATTGTGTTGAAAATCAGCTTCATACTTGTAATATATTGAGATAAAAAGCCATTGTCATGTTATTTCACAATCTCAACTCAACAGCTGAAAAATCAGATTTTTTCATTAAAAGCTTCATGGAGGTACCTTTGTATATGGACATTAATTCTTTCAAATATTGGACTGCCATATACCTGATATAGTTTTTTTGACTGGATATTGATATAGGAATATAAATAAGGCAAAGAAAAGGTTAAAGAAACAAGTTTTTATTGCTCTTAGGTGTACTACCACTAAACATGGGTACCAGTCGAAAAGAACGTATGGGAAAGTAGTACGTAAACAGAAAATGGATTCCTACATTGTTGGATAAAAAATAAACCCTATTAGATACTGCAAAATACTGAATGTCAGCAGACACCTACATATTTTAGGATAATTTTAAGCCCATATTTGATGTCCTTGTGGTTTTAAATAAAACATTGATTGCATTGGATAGATACCACCTGAATTTGTGTTAAATCGAAAGTGAAAGTAGGATTTTTGATGGTAGACATCTTCAGACTGACTGTTTTTTCTTATATGCCATTAAATGTATGTTGATTTTCGGACTTAAGCTTCCTATTAGGTACCCCTTCCGTGAAATATGAGTGTCACTTAGATTAAACTTAAGATGAATCCTGTATGAAAGCTCAATTTTTTTTTATTTAACATAGAAGGCTATGGAGAATTCTTTAGTGGTATTACACCTATAATGTGTTACAGATATATGTACTAGTATGATCAAGAGTAAAAAAAGATAAACCTGTTAAGATATTGAATAAGATTTGATCATCTATAGTTATCTCCCTTGATTAAAAAAAAAATGCAAATTACTGTAACCACAACATATTTAAAATGCATGTTACTTGTAAATCAGAGTTAAAAGCCACACAGGATGTTCATCAATTTTAGAAATTAACAACAAATAGGCATTTAGGTGTCAAACCACTAATTCACCAATCAGAGCTCAGAGCTTAGAACATACGAAAGTAGTCCCTTTTCAAGAAAAAAGTTCCTTTCACTTTGTAGTATTGTGAAAACTACTGAATGGAGTGGACTAATTAAAATTGATAATTGAAGTTAAATATATAGGGATTATTTTGAGCCCAAATTTGATGGACTTAGTTGTATTTTAATACCTCTATGGAGGATTTGTTGCATGACCTATAAATACTGAATTTCTTGGGGATGACGGAGCTATTTTTAGAGTAGGTGTTTTCCATAGCATGGCATTTCACTGCAAGACTTTAAACATGCCCTGATATTTTGACAGAACGTAGAGGAATCATGTACGTTTCAGAAAATATATGGTCTTGGAAAGGTTAAACTGAAGATAAAATGGCCAGGTAGGCTTGAAAAAACACAAATTTAGTAGAAAACCTTGAAGAGATTAATTACCTTAAGGCAAAAAACAAACAAAATTATCTTTTGTTGCTATCATGTTCAAATTAGCCTAAAAATGTCACAACAGACCAAGAGTGACATTTTTCATACAAAAATGTTACAAAATGCATTGTGGTGTAAATATTACATGGTCAAAATGCATGTTATGTAATATTTTGGAATATTTCTCCCAAACACTGGATGTACATGGACACAGGGTATTGCAACTCATTTTATTTTTGTTTATGACTTTATAATTATTGGGAATATGTTATTGAATGTGTTTTTGCAGTAGCAGGGCATATCATATTGAAAATATGGTTGATATTAAGAATTTAAAAAATTTCATCATGCAGCAGTTTGTCGACTTCAAATATAGAATATGGTGATATCATGATTGGATTTTTTTCAAGCCTACAAATTTTTCCCGGTAAATTTTGATAGTTTCAGTTAGAATACATGTACAATGTACTTATAAAATAATATAAGGCTATGGAAAGCAGTTTTAATTGAAAATTATGTAGTTAAAACCTGGTAATTTAAGTGATCCCAGAAAAATTATTTTGACTGCTTAGCATTTTCTGTTAATTTTTCAAATTGTCAATTTGGATTTCATGTTTTAGAGTATTATTTGGCTGTAACAGTACATTTGAACATCCAGCTTACTTAGACAGTGGAAAAAATGATGTGGAAGCATATATTTATTGAGTTTTGGGGGAAATTATAGTTGTGCACCATCAGAAATTCCAAGACTTGAATATCAATACCGGTAAATCATATTTTTGCAAATTTGATGGAATTAGAAGGAATTTCAACTAAAGATCTAAATACAAAAACTTATTTTATGTCTTAAGCTACATAATTTATGGGGTAAAAGCATGAATTAACAAAATTAAGAATGATATGAACTCCTTTTATGAGACCCCAAAAAAAAGGGGGGGGGGGTCTAAATGCAAACATTTCATAGTATTTAGCTATTAAATATACAACTGAGGCATATACCGGTATATGTGTTAAAATTGCTTATTATGTTAGAAATTAGCTTTAATAACTGTAATATATAAGAGAATAGGTAAGTTTTGGTATATTACACAATTTGAACTCAATAGCTGTAAATGAAGATATTTTCATCAAAAATCTTCAAGGGGGTACCTTTGCATTTGAACATTTATACTTGCAAATATCAGACAGCCATATACCTTATGAGGTTTTTTTGGGTTGATATTGCCTAAGGAATAAAAATTAGGCCAACAAATGGTTAAAGAAACAAGTTTTTTTGCTCTTTAGGTGTCAAACCACTAATTCACCAATCAGAGCTTAGAACATATACGAAAGTAATCTCTTTTCAAGAAAAAAGTTCCTTTCACTCTGCAGTATTGTGAAAACTATTGAATGTAGTGGACTAATTAAAATTGATAATTGAAGTTAAATATATAGGGATTATTTTGAGCCCAAATTTGATGGACTTAGTTGTATTTTAATATCTCTATGGAGGATTTGATGCATGACCTATAAATACTGAATTTCTTGGGGATGACCGAGCTATTTTTAGAGTAGGTGTTTTCCATAGCATGGCATTTCACTGCAAGACTTTAAACCTGCCCTGATATTTTGACAGAACGTAGAGGAATCATGTACCTTTCAAAAAATATATGGTCTTGGAAAGGTTAAGCTTAAGATAAAATGGGCAGGTACATGTAGGCTCGAAAAAACACAAATTTAGTAGAAAACCTTAAAGAAATTAATTAGTGGTTTCACACCTTAACGTATTTATTGTCATGAAATTGATCTGATTTTCAGTATTTTTCAACTACACCATAAATACAAAGTTGAAACCTTAGAAAATTGTATATTAAACACATGTGGGTGGATGGTATAAAATTTAGTATCCTTCAATCTAATTAGCCATTAATGTTGAAGTTTGTATCAATAATGATGTTGTTGGATGAAATCAGCTCATAACAGTTTAATTATAAAAGGTGATAATGTATTTATAACATGTTACTATAGATAATTAGAATATGCAAATTTAAGCACAATTTAGATATTTTCTGTTGTGACTTGTGAAAATGATGTAAAGAAGTGGTGTGTTTTAAAGATGATTTAAAAGTTTGCATTTATTTAAAGGCATAAATCGATATAAGGTAAGGATGTAATTTTTTAAAGCTATTCTGGATATAAGTTTGTCACTCTTCTCCTATTGAGAAGAAAAACATGTATGAGCTACACACTTCCTGTAATAAGTCTGAATATGTCACAGTAAATGTGGACTATGAACGATACTCCTCAAATGATGTAGGAGGCCGTCAACTACCTGTGCAATCAGTGCCTGTCACCATTAAAGTTGTGAGTTCTAACCCTATTCATGGCAAGGTGTACTGATACAATGTTATTTGATAAAGTTTGTCAGTGACTTGTGACAGGTCGGTGGTTTTCTCTGGGTATTCTGCTTTCCTCCACCAATAAAACTGACCACCACGATATAACTGAAATATTGTTGAAGGTGGCATTATGCACCATAAATCATCAAATAATGTATAGTCAGCATGTTGAAGGTGGCATTATGCACCATAAATCATCAAATAATGTATAGTCAGCATGTTGAAGGTGGCATTATGCACCATAAACCATCAAATAATGTATAGTCAGCATGTTGAAGGTGGCATTATGCACCATAAACCATAAAATAATGTATAGTCAGCATGTTGAAGGTGGCATCACCATAAACCATCAAATAATGTATAGTCAGCATGTTGAAGGTGGCATCACCATAAACCATCAAATAATGTATAGTCAGCATGTTGAAGGTGGCATTATGCACCATAAGCCATCAAATAATGTATAGTCAGCATGTTGAAGGTGGCATCACCATAAACCATCAAATAATGTATAGTCAGCATGTTGAAGGTGGCATTATGCACCATAAACCATCAAATAATGTATAGTCAGCATGTTGAAGGTGGCATCACCATAAACCATCAAATAATGTATGGTCAGCATGTTGAAGGTGGCATCACCATAAACCATCAAATAATGTATAGTCAGCATGTTGAAGGTGGCATCACCATAAACCATCAAATAATGTATAGTCAGCATGTTGCAATGTTTTTGTTGATTTTGTTCCATTAAATGCGTCATCTCTGGGATATTATTTTTCATTGAAGGTTTTTATTTCCAGCAAGTTAATAGATATATGATGTAATAATTTTAGAAATATTACCCCTTTTATTTAAATTTTATAAGCTGGAGCACTCCAAAGTCAGCATCTAAATACTAAAAAGCTTTTACCTCTTTTTGTTAAATATAGACACAGTTTCAACTGTGGTCCACAGGATCCCATTTACTGCTATCACTCATAATTTGTTACTTTAATTTCATACCCTCATTTTCACAATGTGAACAATATTAAATTATGCAATAGATTTATTTTTGCCAATACCATGTTCTCATAGGCAACTCATAATTTCATACTCTCAGTTTCACAATGTGAAACTATATCACCAAAATAGATTTATTTTTGTTTGTGCCATGTTCCCACAATAAGATGCAACAGCAATATTCTATAATTTCCTGTGTACTTCAAGTTAAGGGATTTGGTAAATAGCAAATCACATGTCAAAGAGAAATCTTATGAAGATCATGATTGGAATTGTCAGGTAGATATTCAAGTGTTTTTTCTTTGTTTTTTAAATTTTTATAGAAGCATACTAAATGATCATTCACATCTTTTAGCATTCAATTGTTTGCCTGGTATCTTAAAATGTCATTTTTGGTAACTCATAGCTGATCATGTGCTAATTACTCTCCATCAATTATGAGTCATGAGATGAGAGTAATCAGCATAATCAGCTGTTTAAATTATAATTTTTAGCCATTATTTGTCATCCACAATTCTTTTCATTGTAAAGCATATGTGTCCGAGTCCAGTGACACATATACCTGCAAATTCAGCTCATGGCGAGGTATACTCGATACAACATTATCATAATCGTATTATGTGATAAAGTTTGTCAGTGACTTGCCTCAGGTCTGTGGTTTTCTCCAGGTCCTCCGGTTTCCTCCACCAATAAAACTGACCGTCATGATAGAGCTACTGTTGAAAGTGGCGTTAAACATCATAGCCCCCCCTCTCATATACCTGCCGATTGTTTATTGTAATCAGTGAACACTAGCACTATAAAATCCAGTTCAAATTGTTTTTCTTGTATAAAACACATCAACTCATAAAAAAATAATAAATGAAATATTGCTCTCTTGGCATTAAACAACAATCACTCATACTTTTGTTTGTAGTGGTCTCTCATGGGGAGCCTCTTTAATGAAGTTTTTGTTTGTAGTGGTCTCTCATGGGGAACCTCTTTAATGAAGTTTTTTTCTTTGTTCGTGACAGTTGATCATTATGTGACCATTAAAGCAGGAAGTAGATTAAGAGTTTGTAGAATTAGCTTTTAGTGAAAATTTTGCTGTTCTGCATATTAAGTTCTGAATAAAGATTAAATAATGATATATTGCGATGCATGTTTTTTTTTTTAAGCCAAATTGTTTTTTCTGTAAGATTTTATGCACAAACCACAAATTAATGAATTTCTACAATTGAGATTTTTTTTTTAAGTTGACATGGTAAAGTATGAATCAGTCAATACTCCAGTGAATTGTGTTGATTAAATCACATTATTCATGGCTTCAAATGGTTCCGATTCACATCCATCACTTAATAACAGGAGGGGTTTTTTTCTTTTACAAAATGTAAGTCATAAATGGCACACAACTGAATTTATTTGGGACGTGTAGAGATAATCAGGGTTTTGGGTTAAAATTTTGGGAGAGAATTTGGGTGTATATATCATAATTCAGCCCTTAATTGTAATCGGAATAAATATGATTAGATTTTTAGCCGGACGATAAGCGTTTCCTATGGTAGAACTTCTCTTAAGCGGCATAAATCTTTTTCATTTACATTTTATATATTAGCAGTGACAGAATGTTTAATGAAAACTTTTGCATGTCAAATCCAATCCTGCCGTTACCAAATATAACTTGTTCTGGCAAATGGAGCCATACAAATACTTAATAAGATATGTGGTTAACCAAAGAAAGCTATTTTGTCATAAGAATATTGCCAATAGTTGTGTAAAACGACTCGTTAAAACCGTAGGAGCCTAGGTAAAGTGGTTCTGAAATACAAGTAATTACATAATGCTTTATAAAATCATTGAATTTTATAGATGGCGCTATTGTTCTACTGCATTTAATTTTTATTTTATTAAGAGACACGTAATAGATCGTAGTTTTTTAATTTTGAAGGAATACAAATCATTTGACATTAATTAAGGTAAATTTAATGATGTCTGTCAAGTATTTTACTGTTGGAAATTTGTAGTTTGGTTTTATAAATGTAGCATTGATGAAAACATAGAAATATAAATGTGAAAGTACTATTTAGAGGATAAATGTGTTGTATTGTAAATTGCAGACATTAATCTATATTTAACTTTAGAAAATTACTTTACCTAGTAAATAAAATATTTATGAATGACAAATATTAAAATAACAGATAAAAAAACATTACAGTATTCTCCCTCTTATAATGCCACCTGTTCTGCAATGAAAAAGTGGCCATATAATAGGGGTGACCTCTCTTCAGGGGACAAGTTAGTAGTACATGTATTTACTGTCTCATTGCATAGCTCTCCTAAAGCAAGGGTAAAGGTTGAATTTGACCAGGGCCCTAGTAGATCGCCACCCCGTCAAAATTAGATCTAGATCTTAGCAAGATACCACCCCCAACACCTTCTAGAAAAAGTAGTTTAGCCACTGCTAAAACTTTGTTTGGCGCATTGAACACGTCAGATATTCAGTCGTCAACTGTTCAGAGACCCAGAATCCCAATATTTTCAGGGGACCAGAAGGGTGAAACCACATTCGAAGTGTGGAAGTTTGGAGTGAAATGTATCATTAGGGAGGGGAATTATTTGGATGTTGTAATTCTTCAGTCGATTTGTAACTCCCTAAAGGGACCAGCTAGGAACCTACTTTTGACATTGTCTGAGAATGCTACCCCTTTGCAAATTTTAGATAAATTAGAAGGAGTTTTTGGGAATGTTTATAGTAGTGAGGCACTTTTACAGATGTTTTATATGGAAAAGCAACAGTCAAACCAAACAGTTGCTGATTATGGAATGAAATTGGAATCCATTTTACAATCCGCGATTGAGAAGGGTCATATAAGTTCGTCCTCTATAGATGAAATGTTAAGGTCAAAGTTCTGGTTTGGTCTGAAAGACCCACTCTTACAAAATGCATATCAGCATATATTTGACACTGTTAAAGATTTTGACACTTTGAGAAGAGAAATACGAGCAATTGAGTTAAATTTATCCAATTCATCAGCAAATAATGCCATTAACACCCCAACAGTTCAACAAAATTCTATTTCTGTTGAATCCCAGAAACTTACTGAAGTATTGAAAAAATTAGTTGCATTCAATAAGCGCATAGATTCTATGGAAACGGAATTAAGAGAATTAAAGGTCAAAGACGATTCTAAGCAGAGCAGTTCTGCAAGAGGATCTTATAATCAAGGTTTTAACAGAGGTAACCCACGCAGACGTTGGAATGGTCATAGAGGTCAATATGGTCAAGGTCAGAATAGAGGTCAAGAACAGAATAGAAATCAGGGTCAATATGGTCAAGGTCAAGGTCAGAATAGAAATCAGAGTCAATATGGTCAAGGTCAAGGTCAGAATTTAAATAGCCCTAATTCTGATTTATATGAAAGAATCGTTGGCAATGCTAATGAGACAGGAGTGTTTATTAATGGCACAAGGTGCAATGCACTTTTAGATAGTGGCTCTATGATTTCCACTATATCAGACAAAATGGTTAGAGCATTAAACCCTACACCTGAGATTCTTCAGTTAGATAACTTCATGCTTTCCATTAATGTAGCTAGTGGTGCAAAGTTACCTTACTTGGGTTATGTAGAGGTAGATTTGAAAATTCCCTTCTTTGAGAATGCATTCCCTGTCCCATTATTAGTAGTTTCTAGAACAGATTAAAATGAGAAGGTACCGATAGTAATTGGTACGAATGTTTTGAACTTGTGCAATGAGGCTAAACGTTCACATGACAAAGTTCCTTCTAGTTGGAACGTGGCTATGTCGTCACTTTGTACAGATACTAGGTTTGTCCATGACGGGTTACCATTGGAAATTAATTCTCGACTTAGAAAACTTATCGCTAAATGGAAACCAATTTTTTTCACGGGTCCAACAGATCTCGGATTTACTAATTTGGTCGAACACGAGATAAAATTGACTGACGAAACTCCATTTAAGGAATCATACCGACGAATACCTCCTTCAATGTTCAATGAGGTCCGCAAACATCCGTGATATGTTCGAATCCGGTGCAATCCGTGAATCTATGAGTCCATATTCTAGTAATGTTGTTCTCGTTCGGAAAAAGGACAATTCGTTGCGTATGTGCATAGACTTTCGTCGTCTTAACCGCATCACTGTAAGGGACGCATACCCATTACCGAGGGTTGACGAGACTATAGATTGTCTTTCGGGAGCTAATTATTTCAGCAAAATTTACTTACATTCAGCATATTGTCAATGTGGCATTAAAGAAAGCGATAAGCCCAAAACCGGCTTTTCTCTTGGTCCTCTAGGTTTATACGAATATAACCGACTCGCTTTTGGGTTTACCCGATATATGTACTTTGTCTCGTAAAGAATATCCTTTGTACCTAGGAATCTCACATAGATACATGTATGACATCGAGAGAATGTAATTTATTGAAAGCTTACACTGATCAAATGATTGAAGTTAAAAATTGATTGAAACAATTAAATTGTAAGGTTATATTTGCAACTGTTACTACCATGAATTTTGAAAAGTGGAATCGGCATAGGTTGATGATTCGAAATAAGGGTACCACTTACTTAAATTTTGAGTCTGAGTATGATGCTATGCAAAAAAGATTAAACTCTATGTTGACCAAGCTGAATCAATTCATAACTGAATTGAATGTTAAGAATAGTGTATTTACTCCCTTTCTTCACAGTTATGTGCATCAGAGATGTTCAGGGGGAAAACTACGTTATAAATATACCAAACTTGTCGACAGCATTCATCCATCTTCTGATTTAGTCCAGAAATGGCAAAGCCATTTGTTGAAGGTTATCCAAGACAATGAATCTAAATTAATATCTTGAACTTATGTTTGAAGTGTTGTTTATTTTGTACAGATATTTTGTTATATTGAAACTTTGATTTAAAGTGGTTTATAGCATGTCCTTGATAATGAGGCATTGCTATTCATTATAGATTATCTCTTACTTGAATACATTTGAAATTCGGGACAAATTTTTGTTCTGAGGGGGGTCTGTGTCACAGCAGATATTTTTGTATTAAATGTTTTATATGTTGTTTGAATATTTGTTGCATTAAATACTGAATTTATCTATTCATCTCATTAATCTCATTCATATTGACTGTTGACAATGACATGTACCGTTGCACTATTAATATATCGAACACACCAGGGGCAGATCCAGGATTGCAAGTTAGGGGGGGGGCCCACTTAAATTTTTTTTGGGGGTATTTCGTGTGAAAAATCACGATTTTACGCCAAAAAAATCTTATTTTTTCCAATTTTAGGGGGGGTGCGTGCCGGGTGCACCCCCCTCCCCCCCGGATCCGCCCCTGCACACCTTTCCTGCATGTACTTGTGTTTTCCCGCCAAATCCAGTTATATACTTGTGTAACATCATTCTGTAGTAAGGCGTTGACACTAGCTGTTGGTTAAACCCAAAGCTGTATTTGCAGAATAAATATGGGCAGTATTTAATATTTTCATTCATCGCCATATATGAGGAAAAGTTATATAGCCATGTACGAATTCCCTGGCGACACATTTGAAACCTGGCTTGATAATTGTGGTGGCCTTATAAGGTTATGGGGTTTAATGTCACTTTCAACAATATTTCAGTTTATATCGTTGTGATCAGTTTTATTGGTGGAGGAAACCGGAGTACCAGAAGAGAACCACCAGCCACAAGTCACTAACAAACTTTATATGTGTATGTCAGAAGGGACAAACAAGGTGAATTAAAAGAAATTGAACTTTTTCTTATGATTTTTCATCCAATTTTAATGCAGTTTTTTTTTTGGCAAAATGATAATCATGGGTTATTGATGAACCATAAAAGATATTTTGCTATTCTATTTGAAAAGGGGCCCAAATTCTAACTTTTTGCATATTTGGAAGGTATAGTATAATTTTTAAAGTTTTTTTCTTTGAATTCATTTTGTTGAGAGCTTCCAGCAGAGTGTTTACCTATTTCCTCTGTCTAACTTAACTGAAAGGGGCCAACAAAAGCTGAATTCCAAAATTTTAACTTTCTTATTTTTCATTCAATTTTAATGCATTTTTTTGGCAAAGTACTCATCTTTCTGAGTTATCATTTATAAATTAGTCATTACAGGGCCAGGGTGGCTCAATGAGTTTGGTAGTTGTAGGGCCCAGGTGGCTCAATGAGTTAGGTAGTTGTAGGGCCCGGGTGGCTCAATGAGTTTGGTAGTTGTAGGGCCCGGGTGGCTCAATGAGTTTGGTAATTGTAGAGCCCGGGTGGCTCAATGAGTTTGGTAGTTGTAGGGGGCCCGGGTGACTCAATGAGTTTGGTAGTTACATTACCTAACAACTCATACAAGCCTATCACCAATATGGCATGGGTTCGCGCCCAGCTTTGTAAATTACAAAAAAGGGTGCACTCGACTCGCAGCCGCAAGTGATAAAGTTTACCAGTTGCTTGTCCATGGTCGGTGGTTCTCTCCAGGTACTCTGGTTTCTTCCACCACTGAAACTTGTCGCCATGATATACAGGTAGCTGAAATATTGCTGAAAGTGGCATTAAAACACCAAAAATCAATCAATCAGAATCAATCTTTTAGTCATTACAGAAAATGAACTAATTTTTAATGGAAAAGAGGCTAAATGGGAACAAAATTCAGAAATTTCGCAATTATGGAAGATATAGACAATTTATAATTTTCATCTAATTTTGACATGTTTGATGCACATTTTTCTGTGAATTGATTGTTTAATTATTTTCAGTTGTATTCTTATAACATCCAGTGCCATCTTAACGCATGGGCACGCTCTGCAGTTGCCCGGGGCCCCACGAGGATAGGGGCCCCATGCTAATCTATGTATGGTGTGTACAGCATGTTTTTAATGTTTAAATGCTGATTTACTTGGAAGTGCCAACACAATATTTATATGTTTAATTTTATTGACCATTTATAGTTTTATTCCTATGAGTGGTTGAGTAGGTAGGGGCCCAGTGCACTGCTTTGCCCAGGGGCCTATTATACTGTTAAGACCGCCCTGATAACATCCCCTGCCTGTATGTTTTTCAATCAGGTTTGACCTAGCTGGTGCTTATGGTTTCCAGATTAAAAGGATTAAAGGGAACTAATATGAACCAATACTTTAGATAGTTATATGAGACAAATGTCTAAGCTGTAGTGGGTCCAGCAGTCTCTCCAACATTATTGTGTCAAGTGAAATTCTCTGTCCACACTTGCTTTTGATATACACTTGTTCTAATTTCCCTTGTCGACATAAATGTACTGCCGTTTTATCATGGTGCACTTGGCGTAGCCATTCATTTATGCCCATGGACTTATTAAATTTCATGAAATTAACAGTTTTCTACACATTTGTTTGTATTGCGAAGAGATTTTGTCCTGTATTTTGTCCTGTTACGAGACGCTACCGAAGTTTGAGTTTTCTTCTGACAATGAATGCATGTCTTTTCATATAGCTGCTGGTAGTAGGGGGGCATGTATTACTTTAACAATACTCTTAGAATGCTTGTTTTAAGTAAAAACACAAAATTAGGTAAGATATTGGTTTATAAAACAGAGAAGAGAAATGAATATATTTTAATTCTCACCAAAGTAAATGAAATTAACTTGGTATGGCCTAAACAAACTCATTAATTACCAATATGTATTGTGTTATTATTGATATTTATAATAAGACAATTTTGACCTACATGTAAACCCTGGTATATGTACAATGTATGTCATCAGTAAAAACAGATAAAACAAATGGAATTAAACATGTTTGTATGGGAGTGGTGAAATTTTGAATTTTTAAGGTGAAATTTTGATATTTTCAGTGTTTGGTCATGCCATGAGTGGGATGGTAGATAATCTGTATTATTGGTTTTTATTATCTCTGCTATATATGATTCTTGACATAACATAGCACTCTTTATTGGAAGCATGACCTGTTTTGTGCTAAGAATCAGTTTAAAATTTAACAAGAACGGATTTGAACATATAAGAAAATTTAAGTAAATAGAAAAAAAAAATGCCTTAAGAGTTGTGACATATCATTTTTAGCATAATTAGAAGAGTCCTGAAAGTAGGTCTTGTTTTACATTGTACTTAATTTTAGTCTAGACTTGATCTTCATATGATCATCTTGAACTCTTAATTTTAGTCTAGACTTGATCTTCATATGATCATCTTGAACTCTTAATTTTAGTCTAGACTTGATCTTCATATGATCATCTTGAACTCTTAATTTTGATAGAAAAGAATATGCTATGTCAGCTATTTACAAACTTAATTGTGATATTATTAGATTAAGTAGAATTGCTATTATTAGATAATTTTGGTCCTGGAATTCATTTGGGACATTTAAATCTACATTGTATTCTTTAAAAGTTTTGAAGATAATGTTTTGTTTTTCTGACAGTTAATGTTAAGTTATATGGGTTAAGATAATTGGTGTTTATTGTCATTTTCAACTATAACATGACTTACAGACATTATAAAGGAAGACATAAATGATAGTCACCCTGGGTGTTATAACGTGACTTACAGACATTATAAAGGAAGACATAAATGATAGTCACCCTGGGTGTTATAACGTGACTTACAGACATTATAAAGGAAGACATAAATGATAGTCACCCTGAGTGTTATAACATGACTTACAGACATTATAAAGGAAGACATAAATGATAGTCACCCTGGGTGTTATAACGTGACTTACAGACATTATAAAGGAAGACATAAATGATAGTCACCCTGGGTGTTATAACGTGACTTACAGACATTATAAAGGAAGACATAAATGATAGTCACCCTGGGTGTTATAATAACATGACTTTCAGACATTATAAAGGAAGACATAAATGATAGTCACCCTGAGTGTTATAACATGACTTACAGACATTATAAAGGAAGACATAAATGATAGTCACCCTGGGTGTTATAACGTGACTTACAGACATTATAAAGGAAGACATAAATGATAGTCACCCTGGGTGTTATAACGTGACTTGCAGACATTATAAAGGAAGACATAAATGATAGTCACCCTGGGTGTTATAATAACATGACTTTCAGACATTATAAAGGAAGACATAAATGATAGTCACCCTGAGTGTTATAACATGACTTACAGACATTATAAAGGAAGACATAAATGATAGTCACCCTGGGTGTTATAACGTGACTTACAGACATTATAAAGGAAGACATAAATGATAGTCACCCTGGGTGTTATAACGTGACTTGCAGACATTATAAAGGAAGACATAAATGATAGTCACCCTGGGTGTTATAACGTGACTTACAGACATTATAAAGGAAGACATAAATGATAGTCACCCTGGGTGTTATAATAACATGACTTACAGACATTATAAAGGAAGACATAAATGATAGTCACCCTGGGTGTTATAACGTGACTTACAGACATTATAAAGGAAGACATAAATGATAGTCACCCTGGGTGTTATAACGTGACTTACAGACATTATAAAGGAAGACATAAATGATAGTCACCCTGGGTGTTATAACGTGACTTACAGACATTATAAAGGAAGACATAAATGATAGTCACCCTGGATGTTGTAACGTGACTTACAGACATTATAAAGGAAGACATAAATGATAGTCACCCTGGGTGTTATAACGTGACTTACAGACATTATAAAGGAAGACATAAATGATAGTCACCCTGGGTGTTATAACGTGACTTACAGACATTATAAAGGAAGACATAAATGATAGTCACCCTGGATGTAATAACGTGACTTACAGACATTATAAAGGAAGACATAAATGATAGTCACCCTGGGTGTTATAACGTGACTTACAGACATTATAAAGGAAGACATAAATGATAGTCACCCTGGGTGTTATAACGTGACTTACAGACATTATAAAGGAAGACATAAATGATAGTCACCCTGGGTGTTATAACGTGACTTACAGACATTATAAAGGAAGACATAAATGATAGTCACCCTGGGTGTTATAACGTGACTTACAGACATTATAAAGGAAGACATAAATGATAGTCACCCTGGATGTTATAACGTGACTTACAGACATTATAAAGGAAGACATAAATGATAGTCACCCTGGGTGTTATAACGTGACTTACAGACATTATAAAGGAAGACATAAATGATAGTCACCCTGGGTGTTATAACGTGACTTACAGACATTATAAAGGAAGACATAAATGATAGTCACCCTGGATGTAATAACGTGAATTACAGACATTATAAAGGAAGACATAAATGATAGTCACCCTGGGTGTTATAACGTGACTTACAGACATTATATTGGAAGACATAAATGATAGTCACCCTGGGTGTTATAACGTGACTTACAGACATTATAAAGGAAGACATAAATGATAGTCACCCTGGGTGTTATAACATGACTTACAGACATTATAAAGGAAGACATAAATGATAGTCACCCTGGGTGTTATAACATGACTTACAGACATTATAAAGGAAGACATAAATGATAGTCACCCTGGATGTTATAACGTGACTTACAGATATTATAAAGGAAGACATAAATGATAGTCACCCTGGGTGAAACCCCCTGCATTGGGTTAATGTCAGGAAACTGTAACAGTTGAGGTTGATTATCGTTGAAAAAACCCTACGTGAGTGGTGTTAATCTTGTGGTCAGAAGTCGATGACCTGAACCACTCGGCCACCAATACTCTCTTTGACTGATATGTTTATGAAAGTTTAAACAGCGATGGTCAATCATGCCACCAATATCAACAAAACTAACAGCCACCTCTCACTTCAAAGCATTAAACATAAAAAAAACCATGGCATATGACATTGGAAATCCAGGTCCTGACTTGGAACAGACACAAAAATGTCGTGGGGTTAAACTGGTGGATGAGATTGCAAACCACCCCCTCTGATAATTGGATTCCCAACGACAATAACTTAATTTTTATCTTGAGTTTCCATCCTGTTAAAAGTGGGCTATTGGTAATGTATAATCCTCCATGTCTATTTGAAATTCAAGATGGCTGCCATCAGCACCATTGAAAATAGTTAAGCACATGTAATTGCATTATCTAAAAGTACATAGTTTATATTTCATTTGACAAAACATGTATTTTTTACTTTACTGCTGCGTTTTTATTTCTTCGAAAATTCTAACCATGCTAATATGTGATACAAATGTTGAAATTAAAAAAAAGGTTTTGCCCTTCAACCAAGAAGATCTCTAATTTCTGTCTGAAGTATTCGTAAAAAAATGTTACAAAATCTCTCCCCATATGGAATTTACTGACCCCATATATATTGTATTAGGTTACTAACACACAGCTGTGTGACTAATAATATCCAGTTGAATGGAGATAATATTTCAAGTTAAACCAAGGTCAAAAGTATTATGGGTAGATATTAGAGATGTTCTTAGAGGTCATAACTAGAAAGCAAAACACATTGTACCTAGAAAAGTCTTTTCTTAGCGATTTGTCAACTTGAGGTAATTTATTTAGCTTTCATTGTAATTTTTAAATTTGTATTCATCAGTTTAATTTGAGTGAACTATTTATAAGATTTCTCTTTAAATAGACAGTACTAGTATATAAAATAATATACTAGGGATTGGGATAGTTAACGGGGAAATGTCGTTTTAGTATCTTTTCTGTAATCTTTTTTTTTGACTTTGCTAGAAGTTTTTCATCAATTAGGTTTAGTACATAAATATTCCAGTGTTTCGTAGACTGTTAACATTTTTTTCTTGCAGCACAATGTATTTTATATTGAACAATGTAAATTATTCAAATTTGCATTGGCCAAATTCTCAAACTGTTTACAAGCCTTGTGGCTGATGAATGTACATAACCTTTTGATTTTGTCGATTTTCACATTTGCTGTTGCAGAGTAAAGGAGCTTTCTCCGTAAAAAAGGAGGCCATTCCTTCATTTGTCATAACGATAACTTTGTACATTTTATTTATTATTAAAGATTTTCACTTTTGCTACTCCATATTTATGTATAAAAGAATAGTCATTTTTTAAACATGTCTGATGATAATTCGAGTTTGCAATAAACCAACTTATGAGTGATAAATAAAAGATATGGTGCTTGAAGATTACCCTTATGCAATTACAGAGTAATGGTACTTTGTTCTCAATGAAAATATAACATTCCACATCTGTTATGATAACTTTAGTTTGCTTCCACTAAGTCTCATGAAATATTTCTGCAATATAAAGATTGATCAAAGTGAGCATTTTTTAGCTCACCTGACCCGAAGGGTCATGTGAGCTATTGCCATCACTTGGCATCCGTCGTCATCGTCCGTCGTACGTCGTAAACTTTTTAAAAAATCTTCTCCTCTGAAAGTACTAGACCAATGGAAACCAAACTTGGTCAGAATCATCACTAGGGTGTCTAGTTTCAAAATTGTGTCCGGTGATGCCGTGCACCAACCAACATAGCCGCTGTTACTAAAAATAGAACATATGGTAAAATTGCAGGTTTTGGGTAATAACTCAAAAACCGTTAATAATATCAAAAATCTGACATGGGATAAAAATGATCAGCACAGCAAGATCTACCTACCCTGCAATTTTGAAGTAAATCTGATTACCCATCTTGGAGTTATTGCCCTTTTTTCATCAAATTTGTAAAAAAAAAAAAATACTTTTCGTCTTATATTTCAAAAACTATAAGAGATTATAAGGTTAAGTTAAAATTGCAAAAATGTGCAACATGTCAAGATCTACCCACCCTGCAATTTTGAAGTAAATTCCATTACCCATTTTGGAGTTATTTCCCTTTTTTCATCAAATTTTCAAAATTTTAATACTTTTCGTCCTTTATTTCAAAAACTATAAGAGACAGATGGTAAGTTGAAACTGCAAACATGTTCAGCATGTCAAGATCTACCTACCCTGCAATTTTGAAGTAAATCTGATTACCCATCTTGGAGTTATTGCCCTTTTTTCATCATTTTTATTTTTTTATTTTAATAGTTTTCGTCTTATATTTCAAAAATTATTTAGAGATAGATGTTAAGTTTAATTTGCAAAAATGTGCAGCATGTCAAGATCTACCTAACCTGCAATTTTTAAGTAAATCCCATTACCCATTTTGGAATTATTTCCCTTTTTAGCTCACCTGGCCTTTAGGCCATGTGAGCTATTGCCATCACTTTTCGTCCGTCCGTCAACATTTCACATTTTAATCTTCTCCTCAGAAACCACTGGGCCAATTGCAACCAAACTTTGGTGGAATGGTCCTTGGATGGCCCCCTTCCAAAATTGTGTCCGTTGATCCCGATTTTCAACCAAAATGGCCGCCAAGCTAAAAATAGAAAAAAGGGGGGATTAAATTTTAATTGTCCATTGCTGCTTTAGTATAAGTCAAAATGAGCTCAAATTTTAACTGCAGCTACATGGCAAGGAGTAGTTTAACATATCTTCTGGGTTTTTGTGTGAAATTTTTCTTTCAGCCGATTTATACTGATTATGCAAATTAGGCATATTTTGATAAAAGATCACATTTAAATCTTCTCCTCTGAAACCGCTGAACCAAATTAAACCAAACCTGGCAGGGATGGTCCCTGGGTCGGTCCCTTTCAAAATTATGTCCGATAGCCATGCCCTCCATCCAAGATTGCCGCCATTACTAAAAATAGAAATTTCTTCAAATGGCCAAAACTGCTTTATTTTAAGCCAGAATGTGTCCAAATTTGAACTGTATAAGCATAATGATGAGCTTTTTAACATATATTATGGGATTTTTTATGAACTTTGAACTTTGACCGATTATGCAAATTAGAAAAAAGGGGGGATGAAATTTAAATAAAATCTTCTCCTCTGAAACTACTGAGCCAATCTCAACCAAACTGCTGAAGTGATTCTTGGGTGGTCCTCTTCCAAAATTGTGTCCGGCATTTCAGAACACTGACCAAGATGGCTGCCACAGCCGAACTTAATTTAAGATAGGACCCTATGGGAAATTCCCATAAAAATCTTCTTGTCTGAAACCATTTGCTCAATAAGAACAAAATTTTGATGAAATAGTCATTGGATGGTTCTCTTCCAAAAATGTGTCCGGCGGTTCGGCCCTTCGATCAAGATGGCCCCACAGCCGCACTTAGCTTAACATAGGACCCTATGGGAAATTCACATAAAAATCTTCTCAGAAATCACTGGGCCAATTGCAACCAAACTTTTGTAGAATGATCCTTGGATGGTCCCCTTCCAAAATTGTGTCCGGTGATCCCGACTTCCAACCAAGATGGCCACCAAGCTAAAAATAGAAAAAAGGGGGGATGAAATTTTAAAAAAATCTTCTCCTCTGAAACTACTGAGCCAATCTCAACCAAACTTTACTGAAATGACCCTTGGGTGGTCCCCTTCCAAAATTATGTCTGGCATTTCAGACCTCCGACCAAGATGGCCACCACAGCCGAACTTAATTTAACATAGGACCCTATGGGAAATTCCCATAAAAATCTTCTTGTCTGAAACCATTTGCTCAATAAGAACAAAATTTGGATGAAATAGTCATTGGATGGTTCTCTTCCAAAAATGTGTCCGGCGGTTCGGTCCTTCGACCAAGATGCCCCCCACATGGGAAATTCACATAAAAATTTTCTTGTCTGGAACCAGTTGCTCAATTGGCTATATCACACTTATTTTAAAATCATAGATCTTAGATACACCAGACTTATTTATATCTTGTACACCCATTTATCGTATCAGGGAATTTGTTGTATCCATTAAAAAATATAACCACGAAATTTATTTGATGAAAATACTGGTAGTTATTTTTTCATGGAAAATGTATTGTATAGTCATATACAGGTATATAATATTGTGTGACCTATGTGTACTCTCTAATGTATATAAATGCCGTATTATTTACAACACAGGAATTTATAGGTTATCTTATATAAATGTGGTATTTATTGAAAGTCTATTATTAGTGATGGGGGAAGTTCATTAAAATCATTTGTTTTCTTGATTTGTATGGAGGGAGACATCATTGGGTTATAATTAGTTTTTCGTGGTAATATATGGTAAGGTAAGTTACATGTAATTTGGGTTAGATATATGGGATGATTTAAACAATTTTAAGTATGTTTATTTTCTTCCCTCCCAGGTATTGATCATCAAAAGATTTTAGTAGAAGTTATAAAGTTGGGGTTCATTAAGGATATTTATCAATTTTTGCTATACTGGTTCTTCTTGTTTTTTTTTGTATAACAGCAAGATTTCATCATCAAAATTGTAAAAATTTTATAATGATTTTATTTAACAGAATATAAGTTCATTTCAAAATGGGCTGCCACGATATATAACTGAAATGTTGTTGAAAGTGGTGTTAACTACCATAATCCCTCAAAATTAGGGAGAGGGCTTTTGAATTCTATTGGTTTTTTTAATGGAATACAAGGGTTAGAATTAAAATTTTCACAAATTTTTACTGAATTCATTGAAATTTGGTGTCCATATTTTGTTCTACCCATGCTGTAATATTATCATTCATTCATAGATAACCTTTGACCTGCTGCAAATAATTGACAGAATTTACTGCATAAAAAAATTGAATGTACATGTCACTGTACTGTAGGCATCAAGCTGAAACTTCATGGTCATCATGGCACTTGTTAGTAGGTAGATATAACTACAGTAGAACTTTAGTGGCTTGAACTCTAATGGACTGTCAACATGTGTTTGAGTTATCAGGAGTTCCAGTCACCGATGTTCCATAATTTCAGAGAGAGAAAAATAAAATCTGGTTCCGATCTGGTGATCATGGCCACAGAGGTCCTTAAGCAACATAAATATACCAATAGTTTGTGTAATTCATGAAAATATTAACAGGCTTAATGGGAACAGTGATAAATCACGGGACCTATCTATCCAGAGATGTCCTTTTTATTTTTAAATTAAATTTTCAAGTGTTTTCTTTGAAAACTTTAATGTAAATATTTTAACCAAAAGACTGTGATTTGTTTTAATGTCCACATATAAAAGTGACCGATTGGGCAAAAACATTGGTGTTTGCTGACCTTTAAGGGCTTTCAGCAAACATTGACTCGACCATAACATAGTGGGAGTAGAACAGGTATTTAGTGGGTACTTGATAAAGTTGAATTTTTATTGTATATTATCCCTATCTAAGGTAATTAAGATAAAAATAAACTGAAATTGATTTAAATTCAACAATTACAGGTAAGTTAAAATATTGTCAAAAACAGATCAATTTTACTTTAAATTAAATGCCAATTTAGGTATTGATTTGTGCTAAAATTGTAACTTTATCTGACTGCATATTTTTGTTATGCATACAGATAAAAAAAAGTACTTCACCTTGTATGGAAAGAAATTTCACGAATTAAAACCTTACAGATGATCAATTTGTTATATTTGATTATAAAGATTTTTTAAATTTTATTTATTTCATATAAACTGAGGTGTTTGTTTCATTATGTTATTTCAATATAAAGATATTGAAAAAAACAAAGTGTCTTGCATTACTTAGAATCAGCTGCAGTGTACCCGGGTATACTAAATTTATATAGTACAGAAGTAAAGAAAACAATTACATGTATTTGTACACTTGTTATTTGTTTAATAGTTAGCATGATAAATATATATATTAGTCTAGAAGCCATGAAAATCTCTGTTCTTTTGTTATAATTTGTGTCCTTGTGTAAAATTAGATAGTCTCTCATGTTGATTTACATCTGTATCCTCTTTACTTACTTCTAAAAACTTGTAAATTATTTAGTTTTCCAATGGTTTGACTTTGACCTTGATGAATGTCATTCTACAAAATCATAGACTAAAGTAGATATCTACGTTGTTTTTCTTACTTTGATCTGATTTTGATTTATTGTGTCTTAGTGCCACTTTCAGCAATATTTCAGCTATATCATGGCGACCAGTTTTAGTGGTGGAAGAAGCCGGAGAGCCCGGAAAGAACCACTGACCACAGGCAAGCAACTGGTAAACTTTATCACTTGCGACTCCGAGTCGAGTGCACCCTTTTTTGTAATTTACAAAGCCGGGTGCAAACCGACGCCGTATTGGTGATAGGCTTGTATGAGTTGTAAGGTAATCCAACTACCTAACTCATTCAGCCACCCGGCCCTTTTTTTCTTACTAATTGTTTAGTATTACATGTAGTTTCTTGTGTCAAATAACAAAGAGAAGAAGATTTTGAGTTGACAGTGACATAATTTTGCCTTATCCATGTCATTACAAGATAAAAACAAAAACAATATTTTGTGTATTATATACAAATACACAATCATATGTCTGATACCAATATGTAATATTAAATAAAATATCCATACATTGTTGGGAGATATTAATTTTTATGCCAGGTTTAAAAACCAGCAGACATTGATGTGAGATTCATATCAGATTTGCCAGGTGTTTCCAGACAAATACTAATATAATATTGATGCGAGCAATCTTTCATTTATAAACATTTAAAAAGGCTTTTTTTAAGAACCTCATAAAAAAAGAAGAACAAGGATTACTATGGCTTCAAGTGTTATGGGTGTTAGTTTCAAGAAATTGTTATCAGTCAGTTATTTTGTTGAATGAAACTGGAGTTCCCAGAAAAAACCCAATGACCAATGGTTAATAAATGACAAACATTATTACAAAAAGTTATAATGTGTACACCTCGCCATGAGAGAGAATAGGCAATGAATGTACAGGTAGATGTAAATTACCATAAGATCACTGCTATGGTTACCCTTTGGTTTGTTTTTATAAGATCACTGCTATGGTTACCCTTTGGTTTGTTTTTATAAGATCACTGCTATGGTTACCCTTTGGTTTGTTTTTGTACCAGAATGTTTGTTGTTAATCTGTTTTTGATGAGTTTTTTTTTCTAAATTAATTTCTTTAGAAAATCCCTTTCAGTAAAATGCATAGCTTTATTATGCATAGCCGACTTTGAATTAAAATGGACCAAAAAAGAGAGAGTAGACGTCCAAAATTAGAACTTTTTTTGTAAAATGATTTTTTTTTATCTATTCAATCAATCAATCATCTTTATTCTCATAAACCATATACAACGGTACAGAGAAGACATAAATATACATCTAACACATACAGAATAGATATAAACATATATACAGTATATACAACAAAGACATGGGTGTGAGACAGCCTAGAGAACAAAAGATTTATTTATATTTTGTATAAATTTACATAATTTTGTTTTTGATAATCACTCATGATTTGTTTAAATTTAAGAATATTTGGTCTTTCTCGTAAATTTGTAACAATGAACCTATTTCTAAAGTTTGAAAAATGTTCACATTAATTTCCATTATGTAATGGTATTCATCTCCAATAGTTATATTGTCACATTTTGTACATATTCTATTGACACTGTCAATATTATTCCACCGACCAGTTTCTATAGATAATTTATGATTGGTAGTTCTGAATTTGCATAGGGTATAAATATCCTTGTTTTCTAAAATTCTAAAGTAATTTTCAAATTCGAAATTTTCTTTAAATATTCTATAATTCAATGCTTTTGGGGAGTGTTCAATTAGGGAGTACCAGCCCTGTTTAAATTGATCATGCAGTTGTAATTTGATACTCGAAATTAACCAATTAGAATTTGGAATATCTTGATTTATCCAAATACTAGAGTAGCCTGTTTCATCGAAAAGTTCTTTTAAATATTTAATTCAGACGAAGTGAACATTTTCTTCAATTGAAAGAGTGTATAAGTTTATATGATAAGTACGAGAGTTTTGTTTCTTTCCCCAATAAAAGTCTGGCCCAAAATGACACCATCTTTATTTTTATATCAATTTCGATAGGAAATCGCTTCAGTTCCCCCATAAATCATATAATTTGGCGTCGATGATTTTAATTTCAATAGTAATTTACAAAATCGTAATTGTATTTTTTCCAGATAATCAATATTTTTACTAAATCCCCAAATTTCCGACCCATAAAGAAGTATAGGTTTAACCATTTTATCAAATAGTTCGAGTTGGCATTCAACAGATAAGTTATGAGTGCGTCCTCTTTTTAAAACTTCATACATAGCCTGTTTGGCCTTTTCTGCTTGCTTTGTGATTGCTTTATTAAAATTTTCAGCTCTGTTTAAAAGTATTCCGAGGTAATTAAATTCGTTTACAATTTCTATTTCAGATCCATTTAATGAAAAATGTAGATCTACAAGAGGTCGTCCTCTAGAAAAAATGAAAATTTTAGTTTTTTCTGCATTTACTTTCAATTTCCATTTTTTGCAGTATTCTCCAAAAACATTCAATTGAACTTGTAGATCTTCGCGTGATTCAGCCATAATAACAGTATCATCTGCATACAATAGAACGAAAAGTTTCAAATACATATTTAAATTTTCTTCAATTTTTTCTGAAATTGTTTTAAGACCTGGTAGTTTTTCTTTTTCCAAGAAGCTTTGTAAATCGTTTAAGAACAATGCAAACAGAAAAGGGGACACATTTTCACCTTTTCTCACTCCCATATCACAAGAAAAGTAAACTGATTTACAATTATTATAATTTATACAAGATTTAACATCATTATACATGTTTAAAATAACATTGTACATTTTCCCGTTTATATTATTTAATAGGAGTTTATACCACAGTGCTACTCTCCAGACAGTGTCAAACGCCTTCTCAAAGTCAACAAAAGCACAAAATAATTTCTTCTTTTTACTTTTTAAAATTTCGAAAAATGAAAATAATGTAAAAATACTGTCTGTAGTCGAATATGATTTCCTAAATCCGAATTGGTTTTCCTCTAACCAAAAAACTTCATCTGAGAACACCTGTAGTCTTTCATTTAAAATAGCAGTAAACAGTTTGCCAAGACAACTAAGAATGGTAATTGGACAGAAGTTTTTGGGATCTAAAGGATTACCTTTATTCTTATATATCGGTTTAATACTCCCTATCAGCCAAATATCTGGTAAAAAGCCTGTTTCAAAAATTAAATTAAATATCTTCTCGTAAATTGGCAAGAACAGGCCCGATGTTGATTTAATATATTTGTTTATTATGTGATCTTCAACTTTATTATTTTTGAGTTTCTTAATACAAGAAAGTATTTCTTCCTGTGAAATATAAGTATTGATACTCTCATTTAACTGTTCAAAATTAACATTATCCAAATGTTCATGATTTAAATGTTCTTCCTCCCAAGTTGGCAAATCGGACGCCGTATTCAATTAAAAAAGGAGTCAAAAGGGGCCCAAATTCCCAAAAATTTCATGATTGGAAGATATACAGAAGTTTTTATCCAATTTTGATGCATTTTTTTTCCTTAAATTGATTGTGTTGAGACCTTGCAGAAATATGTCGGCAGATTTGCTCTGTCATCTCTTATGGTTTCGTAAATAAACTCCTTTGAAAGGGGACAAAAAGTGTCTAAGTCCAAAATTTGAACTTAATTTTTCATCCAAATTTTGCATATTTGGAAGATAGACACAATTAATATTTTTTCATCTAATTTTGATGTGGTTTTTTTCTTCTTTGAATTGATTATAAACAAGTGCTTCAGGTATTCCAGCATATTTCCTCTACCAGTTATGGTTTTCAAGTTAAACTTGACTGCAGTAAAACTGGTGCATGAGGTAGGCCTTGTTGACTGGCTGCAGTCATATCATGCTGTACCTAGCTATATAGCATATCCAATTATTTTACAAATTATAGCCCCAGGTTCTATGGGGGAAGAGACCCTGGTAATTGAAGATAAGATTCTAAAGAACTATAATTGCAATGATTATGTAGTATGTAGAACCATGGTGATATGCGTTTGTTGATGTGAAATTCAAGATGACCATCAATGCAATATGATCCTATGCTATTACATTGATTAAACCAAGCTGTTGTTGGTCCTTTAAAAAGATTTGGTATCCTATCAATATGCAAGATGACCACCCTTCACATATGACCCTTTAGGACATTTTTTTTTTAGGTCATATGAGATTGAACTTCTACTATTCAATGGATAATGATTGGATGGCTCTGTTCCAATGTTGAAAAGTTAACTTTAATGATTTGAGTTTCCTGTAAAGATCCTATCTTCCAAATAATTGAAATTGATTTGAGAATTCTTCGTTTGATCAACTGTCTTTTATTATTATAATCAAAGAGAAAACAATAATTACACCAGTCAAACTGTTCATCATCATCAACACCACCACGACATCTTAATGAATTGAAAATCTTACAGAAGATCAAACTAAGGGAGATAACTCTATAGAACACACAGGGAGATAACTCTATAGAACACATATTTTCTATAGTCAAATTGTGCTATCTTGAACAATTTTCTAAGATAACTTGATTTAATGAAATGTAGATATCCTATTAAGTACACATGACATGTTTCTGGAATAAACTTCATCAGGTATGTGCATAGTCAAAAGATTGGAATGATGCAACTGAAGTATTATTGAAAGTGGTGTTAAGCACCATAAACCAAACCAAACCAAAAGATTGGAGAGCCAAATAATTTTAAAGTCTTTGGGAGCCATTTATCCAAAGGGCCTCACAACAGGATAGCCAAAGGTTAAGAATTGGGACCAATATAAACAAGTTAATGCTACAAAATAATATTTCATCATTTAGATTACACAAGTTTGACTAGTGATTTATTCAGGGTTTTACTTGTATAATGAATTTTAGGAATATCTTGAATCAATATTTTTTAATTAAAATATATCATTTTGTTTCATGAACTTAATTTATGTTCAACTTCCAGAAAAGTGCAAATTTTAGGTTAACCTGATCATTTTTATAGCTCTGTTATTATGTGTTATATCAAATATACATGATTATATATTCTTCTTTATTGCACTCGAGGGTTGGGTGGGTGAAAAAACAATTTACTACCAGCAAAAAAAGCTGTATACCTAGTAATTTCTTTCCAGCAAAATTTAGTGCAATAAAATTATTTGTGTAGAAAAAAAAGAAAAAAAAAGTTTAAGATTAACTGAATACAATGAAGAATCTGTTACAATTAGCAGTGAAGCATGTGTTTGTCTGTCTCCTAATTGACATGTTGCATGCCATTGCATATCTGTTTTGAGTCAGATAGAGTAGCTAAGTTCAATTATGCCTTACATCAATACATGCATAGGAAATATTGAAAATTTTATTTTTTGCTTTTTGTTTGATGGTGTTTAATTCCACTTTCAACAATATTTCAGTTATATCATGGCGGTCAGTTTTATTGTAGGAGGAAACCGGAGGACCCGGAGATAACCACCGACCTGTCTCAAGTCACTGACAAACTTTATCACATAATGTTGTACACCTCGCCCTGATCGAGATTCGAACTCACAACATCAGTGGGGATAGGCACTGATTGAATAGATAGTTGGTTTTACATACGATCACGATACTGACCACGATACTGACCACGATGGCCCCTTTGAAAATTTAAGGAAACAAGTAAAGTAACAATATATTTTAAATTAGAGAAACAAATGAGACTTTATGACTATGTTGATGATGACCTTGTTAAAGTAGAAACTAGAGATAGTTGTAATGTCAAGGTTAAAGTAGAAACTAGAGATAGTTGTAATGTCAAGGGTTAAAGTAGAAACTAGAGATAGTTGTAATGTCAAGGGTTAAAGTAGAAACTAGAGATAGTTGTAATGTCAAGGGTTAAAGTAGAAACTAGAGATAGTTGTAATGTCAAGGGTTAAAGTAAAAACTAGAGATAGTTGTAATGTCAAGGGTTAAAGTAAAAACTAGAGATAGTTGTAATGTCAAGGGTTATAGTAAAAACTAGAGATAGTTGTAATGTCAAGGGTTAAAGTAAAAACTAGAGATAGTTGTAATGTCAAGGGTTATAGTAAAAACTAGAGATAGTTGTAATGTCAAGGGTTAAAGTAAAAACTAGAGATAGTTGTAATGTCAAGGGTTAAAGTAAAAACTAGAGATAGTTGTAATGTCAAGGGTTAAAGTAAAAACTAGAGATAGTTGTAATGTCAAGGGTTATAGTAAAAACTAGAGATAGTTGTAATGTCAAGGGTTATAGTAAAAACTAGAGATAGTTGTAATGTCAAGGGTTAAAGTAGAAACTAGAGATAGTTGTAATGTCAAGGGTTAAAGTAAAAACTAGAGATAGTTGTAATGTCAAGGGTTAAAGTAGAAACTAGAGATAGTTGTAATGTCAAGGGTTAAAGTAAAAACTAGAGATAGTTGTAATGTCAAGGGTTAAAGTAGAAACTAGAGATAGTTGTAATGTCAAGGGTTAAAGTAAAAACTAGAGATAGTTGTAATGTCAAGGGTTAAAGTAAAAACTAGAGATAGTTGTAATGTCAAGGGTTAAAGTAAAAACTAGAGATAGTTGTAATGTCAAGGGTTAAAGTAAAAACTAGAGATAGTTGTAATGTCAAGGGTTATAGTAAAAACTAGAGATAGTTGTAATGTCAAGGGTTAAAGTAGAAACTAGAGATAGTTGTAATGTCAAGGGTTAAAGTAAAAACTAGAGATAGTTGTAATGTCAAGGGTTATAGTAAAAACTAGAGATAGTTGTAATGTCAAGGGTTAGAGTAAAAACTAGAGATAGTTGTAATGTCAAGGGTTATAGTAAAAACTAGAGATAGTTGTAATGTCAAGGGTTATAGTAAAAACTAGAGATAGTTGTAATGTCAAGGGTTATAGTAAAAACTAGAGATAGTTGTAATGTCAAGGGTTAAAGTAAAAACTAGAGATAGTTGTAATGTCAAGGGTTAAAGTAAAAACTAGAGATAGTTGTAATGTCAAGGGTTAAAGTAAAAACTAGAGATAGTTGTAATGTCAAGGGTTAAAGTAGAAACTAGAGATAGTTGTAATGTCAAGGGTTAAAGTAAAAACTAGAGATAGTTGTAATGTCAAGGGTTATAGTAAAAACTAGAGATAGTTGTAATGTCAAGGGTTAAAGTAAAAACTAGAGATAGTTGTAATGTCAAGGGTTATAGTAAAAACTAGAGATAGTTGTAATGTCAAGGGTTAAAGTAAAAACTAGAGATAGTTGTAATGTCAAGGGTTAAAGTAAAAACTAGAGATGGTTGTAATGTCAAGGGTTAAAGTAAAAACTAGAGATAGTTGTAATGTCAAGGGTTATAGTAAAAACTAGAGATAGTTGTAATGTCAAGGGTTATAGTAAAAACTAGAGATAGTTGTAATGTCAAGGGTTAAAGTAGAAACTAGAGATAGTTGTAATGTCAAGGGTTAAAGTAAAAACTAGAGATAGTTGTAATGTCAAGGGTTATAGTAAAAACTAGAGATAGTTGTAATGTCAAGGGTTAAAGTAAAAACTAGAGATAGTTGTAATGTCAAGGGTTAAAGTAGAAACTAGAGATAGTTGTAATGTCAAGGGTTATAGTAAAAACTAGAGATAGTTGTAATGTCAAGGGTTAAAGTAGAAACTAGAGATAGTTGTAATGTCAAGGGTTAAAGTAAAAACTAGAGATAGTTGTAATGTCAAGGGTTATAGTAAAAACTAGAGATAGTTGTAATGTCAAGGGTTAAAGTAAAAACTAGAGATAGTTGTAATGTCAAGGGTTAAAGTAAAAACTAGAGATAGTTGTAATGTCAAGGGTTAAAGTAAAAACTAGAGATAGTTGTAATGTCAAGGGTTAAAGTAGAAACTAGAGATAGTTGTAATGTCAAGGGGGTTTTAAGTGGGTTTAGAAAATTTGTAAATATTATGCAGCAGTAAGAATATTCTATATCAATATCCATAATGCACTTTTTGTCCAAGATACATATTTGAAAAATCTTTGATCATGTAGCCAGAATATTATGACATTGCAGCAATTTATGCAATTTCGTTTTAGTAGGGTCTTTTATATTGGTCAGGAGAAAACTGGAGTACTCTGCAGAGAAAAGCATTGACTTACAAGTACCATAATTAACCAATCAAATACAGTTGTATCGAGTAAGCAAAGCTCTGGCCATGTGTTGGAGTCTTAACTTACAAACTGGCACAAGTTCATTTTTGTAGATCATAGTACATGTAGCACAGTCATGATCTTAGCCAAAGTGGTTGTTATTCTGGATGAATATACACCAGACCACAACAAGAATACAGACTTACCAATACCATTATGCAATCACCACTGATGTTGTGAGTTTGAATCTCTATCAGAGCAAGGTGTACAACATTATGTGATAAAGTTTGTCAGTAGCTTGCAACTGGTCGGTGGTTTTCTCCCTGTCCTCCGGTTTCCTCCACCAATAAAACTAACCGCCACGATATATCTGAAATATTGTTGAAATTGGTGTTAAGCACCATCAAACAAACAAACAAACAAACCATTACCAATACCAACAAGAGGAGTGTTTTCATCATTGTTATGTTAACTAATGATATTCTTTCTTCATTAAGTACTTATATTTTGTCTATTGTAGGTGATTAGTCTAGTCAGCCATGGGGGCAGAGGAGAGTAAAGGATTGAATTATGGTCTGATGGGGCCTAGTGCAGTGGTGGCCAACATGAACCGTCAGGCCCAAGCTGCCAGGCCGTGGTCTTTATTGCACATGTGTTCAGTGGACCAATGGAAATCAGGGCATGCAGGCTAGTATAATCAAAATAATTTACAAAACTGTCAATTGTAAGATGTTATTAAAAAATATTTTCTTTATGCATATAAAGGGCTGTCATGGTTGTGATCGTATGGTAGTTGGATTTACAACTACCTATGCAATCAGTGCATATCATCACTAAAGTTATGAGTTTGAATGCTGGTCATGGCGAGGTGTACTAGATACAACATTTTGTGATAAAGTTTGACATTGACTTGCAGCAGGTTGGTGGTTTTCTCTGGATACTAGGGTTTCCTCTGCCAATAAAGCTGACCGCCACGATGTAATTGAAATATTGTTGAAAGTGGCTATAAACACCATAAACCTCAAATCTCTTTATTCATAATGTTTTGACTCTCAAAAATTTGTTTCTATTCCATCTGGGAAATTGTCATTGATCTCTCATTCATCTTTTTAATTTAGTGAAAAAAAATATTAGGTTTTTATTCAATTATCATGAAGTAAGTACAAGGTATATGAATTTTAAAAAAGATGAAAAGTACCCAAAACAAATTTGGAATTGTTTTTTTGTCATTTTCAATAAAAAAAAAACATTATTTGTTTTTGTTGTCATCATTTTCGATGAAGATCAAGTGAGTGCTGTTTGTGATTCTGACCTGTTGAACTGTGATCTGGTACCCCTTGTTTATTTGACTTATAGACCAGGAACCATGAACAAAACCAATTTATGCACTTCAAACTGTTTAATGGAAAACAACAATGCCATTGTCATGAAAAAATAGTGTTTTTTTCATATCCATTAGAAATTTAAGTTGCTCGCCATTGTTGGACACTATTTTAATAGTGGAGTTTTATAAAGGGGGAACATTTGTTTTCAATTTGTGCTATGAGCCTCTAGTATATAATTAAACAGCTGCCTTCTGCTACTCTAAAGTAAAGAAATCAATAAAACAATCTTCTTTTATGTTTTCTATAGCAGCATTTTACTTCTTTTTATTTGACTGAGTTTGAGGAATAAATTTCATTTTTCATCTTTTTTGTTGTTGGTTTCTTTGGTAACAGTGTGTAAATGATGTTTTCTGTACTGTTAATTTGTACTATACAAGAAAACCTTTGCTCCAAATCATGAATGATTGATAATATACAGTCAAACATGCCTTTTGTGACCACCAAGGGAACAGTGAAATATGGTCACATAAGGCAGATGGTCACTTAATACAGGTTTAATTGATATGATATGTATTGTGAAGGGAAATAAAAATGAAGGTCACATAATACATATACAATATACATACATTGTCGGTAAATATAAAATTTATTTGTACGAGCTTTAGAAACAGGCAGAATAGCAAGCCTTTGGCGAGCTTTTCAGGCCTGTTTCGCAGCGAGTACAAATGAATTTTATATTTAACGACAATGTACGTATATTGTGTTTATCCTGCAATGTCAAAAAAGTCGGAAAACTTGTCAGATTTAAACAAAAAGGACAGAAACAAGCGTCATTCCTCGCCTTTCATAAATGTTGTCAAGGGTGTCTTCTTCGTGGTCCGCGTTACATTAGTACCAATTTCATACTTGTCTGCACCCTCTGCTGTACATAGCTACAGGGTACCAGGAAAGTTTATTCGTAGGCTGAAAAGTTTATTCGTCTAGTACGAATAAAGCAAAAATTTATTCGTATAGCATATTTGTACAGCAAATGTACTGATTGCAGGATAAAAGTTATTACTTAATAGAGCTGAGGTGGTCACTAATGCAGGTTGACTGTATTTTAATTCATCAAGGGATTTTATTTGATCGGGATTTTTGTAATCGTTTACTATTGTTCTATGACTAGTTTTCATGAATGAAACTAATAAAAAAAAATGCTTTTATGCATTTGAGAATTTGTTTTGTGTTGTGAAAAGAATTTCAATTTTCTTTATTTTCCATAAATCTTGTTTCCAAGGTTTTTAATAAGTTTAACAGTTGAAATATGCAGCTGTGCACATTTTACATTCACAAATGATTTGTCAGACAAACTTTTAAAAAAATGAACTAAATGTGATGAAATAATTGATTTATAACTGATGTATTTTGTAACTGGTTAATAATTGTTTTTCCTTAGCAACAGTAGAATGATGTCTTAAACATTGAGATATGTAGATTTATATTAATAAAATGAAACTTGAAGCTTTTATCTTCTGTAAGCTACAACTATGTGAACATTGAAATTAATTGACTGGATCTCAAAACCTTTTATCTAAAAACATTTGCTTTAATTATTCGTGTAATGTTATCAATTGTTTATTATTACATCTCACTAACAACAAAGGGAGACATCATTGTTTTTCTTACATCTCCCTAACAACAAAGGGAGACATCATTGTTTTTCTTACATCTCCCTAACAACACAGGGAGACATCATTGGTTTTCTTACATCTCCCTAACAACACAGGGAGGCATCATTGTTTTTCTTACATCTTCCTAGCAACACAGGGAGACATCATTGTTTTACCCAGCATTGTTTTTCTTGTTGCATTTGTTGTTTCTTATCTCATACAAGTCTATCTGGGCCATTTTTTTTATCCTCCTGATGATTGCAAAACATTAAATGGCAAATGATTCTCGCACAAAATATTTTGATTTCAACTGGCATTCTCATGATCAAAAGACACTACATTTTGACTGGCATCATCTTGATCACAAGACACTACATTTTATCTGGCATCATCTTGATCACAAGACACTACATTTTAACTGGCATCATCTTGATCACAAAACACTACATTTTAACTGGCATCATCTTGATCACAAGACACTACATTTTAACTGGCATCATCTTGATCACAAGACACTACATTTTAACTGGCATCATCTTGATTACAAAACATTACATTTTAACTGGCATCATCTTGATCACAAGACATTACATTTTAACTGGCATCATCTTGATCACAAGACATTACATTTTAACTGGCATCATCTTGATCACAAGACACTACATTTTAACTGGCATCATCTTGATCACAAGACACTACATTTTAACTGGCATCATCTTGATCACAAGACACTACATTTTAACTGGCATCATCTTGATTACAAAACATTACATTTTAACTGGCATCATCTTGATCACAAGACATTACATTTTAACTGGCATCATCTTGATCACAAGACATTACATTTTAACTGGCATCATCTTGATCACAAGACACTACATTTTAACTGGCATCATCTTGATCACAAGACACTACATTTTAACTGGCATCATCTTGATCACAAAACATTACATTTTAACTGGTATCATCTTGATCACAAGACACTACATACATGTATATAATTTTGAAATATATATATATATATTTATGAAATTTAAGAAAACAAATCTTTTTGGAAACCATAATTTATTGAATATTTTATCATGGACATAGCATGTGTCCACTGAAAGTCTACTGAAAGTGACATGATTAAGAGGGGAAATTTACAGATCATAAATCATCAATAAATCATAGCCTACTATAAATTATTCCCATTCTAATATGGCTATGAAATGACTTCAATGGAAGAAGTACATCCGTGAAATTATGTTCAACCATTCCATGACGTACTAATAGACAAATTCCCTGGTGACATCAATAAATTACACTGCCATGTCATGATATAGCTTGCTCAGATTTCTAACATAAGGAAATTTGTACAAGAAGTATAAACGGTTGTGATTCAACCAGAAAGTCTTCCTCCTTAGGTAGTAGTTGGTTTAATATAAATATGGTATTCATTGACCATGCTATTATATTGTCTATTTTTGTCATTTCTGTTATCATATGTGGTCTTTTTGTGTTGGAACATTGAGTTTGTGTAGGTTTTTTTTTGTGTCGCTGTGTTACAATTGTCATGATATACAGTGTATGCTGTGGGCAACTAACTACTTCTAAATTTTTCCATTTAGAACTTTTTAGCTTTGCAGGATTTTTGTTTATATATCAAAGGTGTGCATTTCGCTAGGATTTAGATTTTGAACAAATATTCCACAAAATTAGAGGTAGTTGAACCTAATCGTTTTTCACAATTATTTAAAAAGGAGAGTTTTTCAAATTTTTCCATTTAGAGCTTTTCAACTTTGCAGCACATTTGTTTATATATTTGAAGATGTGCATGTGGTTAGGATAAAGATATTGAATAATTTTCTACAAAATTACAATTTGCTCATCTTATTTAGATGTCTGAGGACCAAAAAGGACCAATGCCTAAAATTTATGATTTTTATTTCAAGTCCAATTTTAAAGGATTAAAGTTTAACATACGACTCTACGTGGAATTGAATAAATATTTTTTCTCAAAAACTCTACCTATGCTATCAGTGTCTATTACCTCTCAAGTTATGAGGTTGTTTTCTTAACAGTGAGAAGGTGTAATCATTACAACTTTATCTAGTAAAGTTTATCAGTGACTAATAAGATATACAATAGGTTAGTGATTTTGTTTGGTACGATCCAGTTTACTTCACCAATAAAACTGACCACTACAATATGAATGAAATTCTGTTAAAAGTGGTGTTAAACACCAATGACTCAGCCTTTGTCTTAATTTTTAGCTCACCTTGCCAAAGGCAATGTGAGTTTTTGCCATCACTTGGCGTCCGTCGTCTGTCGTCCGTTAACTTTTCACATTTTAATCTTCTCCTCTGAAACCCCTCAGCCAAATGAAGTGAAACTTGGTAGGAAGCATCTATGGAAGGTCCTTTATAAAGATTGCTCATTTTGTCCCAATCCATTAACAAACATGGCTGCCACAGGTAATTCTTGTTTCTAATTGGCCGATTTTTTAAAATCTCCTCCTCTGAAACCGCTTGGTCAAATGAACCGAAACTTGGTAGGAAGCATCTATGGAAGGTCCTCTATAAAGAGTGCTCATTTCGTCTCGATCCGTTAACAAACATGGCCACCACAGGCCATTCTTGTTTCTGATTGGTTGATTTCTAAAAAATCTTTTCCTCTGAAACCGCCTGGCCAAATAAATCAAAACTTGGTAGGAAGCATCCTTGGAAGGTCCTCTATAAAGATTGCTCATTTAGTTCTGATCCGTTAGCAAACATGGCCACCACAGGCCATTCTTATTTTTGATTGGTTGATTTCTAAAAAATCTTCTCCTCTGAAACCACGTTCCCAAATGAACTGAAATTTGGTAGGAAGCATCTATGGAAGGTCCTCTATAAAGATTGGTCATTTTGTCCTGATCCGTTAACAAACATGGCCACCACAGGCAATTCTTGTTTCTGATTGGTGGATTTCTAAAAATCTTCTCCTCTGAAACCATTTTACCAAATGAACCGAAACTTGGTAGGAAGCATCTATGGAAGGTCCTCTATAAAGATTGCTCATTTCGTCGCGATTCGTTTGCAAACATGGCTTCCACAGGCAATTCTTGTTTCAGATTGGTTGATTTCTAAAAATCTTTTTCCCTGAAACTGCTTAGCCAATTGAACCAAAACTTGGTAGGAAGTATCTATGGAAGGTCCTCTATAAAGATGGCTAATTTCATCCCGATCTGTTAACAAACATGGCTTCCACAGGCAATTCTTGTTTCAGATTGGTTGATTTCTAAAAAATCTTCTTCCCTGAAACTGCTTAGCCAATTGAACCAAAACTTGGTAGGAAGTATCTATGGAAGATCCTCTATAAAGTTTGCTAATTTCATCCCGATCTGTTAACAAACATGGCTGCCATAGGCAATTCTTGTTTCTGGTTTGTTGATTTCTAAAAATCTTCTTCTCTGAAACTGCTTGGCCAAATGAACCGAAACTTGGTGGGAAGCACCTATGGAAGGCTCTGTATTAAGTTTCCTCAAAGCAGAATGAAAGGTGAGTGACACAGGCTCAGCCCACTGAGCCTCTAGTTTTTCACCTATTGGCCTGAAAGCCAAATTTAGAAAATTTATTCAAACAAATTCTTTCATAATTTTCACTTGTCCGAATCCAGTTTTACTTGTCCCGCGCTTCAGGCAAGTGGGTTAACGTGAAGACTGATGACTCCAGCCATTACTCCAGTTCATATTTCGCACTATGCCATTATGCAAGGAATTTTAAAATTTGCATGAAAAAGTTGTCTTTGATCATTTGCACCTGTTTATTATTACTAAAGTGTAAATAGTTTAAATCTTACAACACCTTACAAAAGAAATATTATGATAAACATAGATGATAAAGTTATTTATTGGCATAATGTCAAGGTCGTAATTGGTTCTTTGAGTGCATATAATCTTGTCATTATAAATAAAGCTATTTTTTTAATGTTAATGATATTTTCTTTAAACATTTAAGTCCATCAAGGATCTTTGTTAGAGAAGTGTCACTTTTAAGACCATCAAGGATGATAAAGAAATATAATTATGTGGGGATTTGTAATGGTCAATGTTCATTTGATTCCCATCAATTATTTTGTGCAGTGTTAGAGCTGGTGGCCTTCTTCATGGTGAAAACTTACATACAAATCACAACTTCCTGTTAATAGTGAACCTGATGTAATAGGAAGGACTATTTGATTTTAATCTAATTTATGACCTTGAGGAAAGTAAAAAAACCACCACACCAAGATGTACAAAATATTTTCATTGTTTGATTTTTGTCAAGAGTTGTCTCCCCCTTCTAGTCCTAAGATTTGAGATGTTGTAATGACTCAAGTTGAGCAGGAACTGCTAATTATTCCAGGCACCTGAGTTCAACCCTGGGTTTTAGTGGTGTTCGTGTTGCTCAATCTTTAGATTTCTGTGTAATGTTTTTCTTTTTTGGTCATTGTATTGTCTGTCCTTCTTTGATTTACGGCTTCTGATTGCCCCTTTGGTATCTTCAAATTTCTCCTATTGAGATATTGCAATGTTGTGTTATGTATACACAATGTAAATTATGCAATAGAAAACACCACTATCTTTAGTTTTACAACAATCTTAACCATTTCCTCACGTACATTTTTTGTAATAACTACATGTTTCTTTTAGAATAAATTAGACAAGTTAACAGTTATTAGTAGACAAAGGTCATGACCTTTTATTATTTATGATTAAATCTACATGTAATTATTGTACATTTTTATTGTGACATCTGATTTACCATATCAATCAAATTACACTATTTAATATTAAATTTAAGAGAAGGAATTTATATGTTTGTGTTTTTTACTTAATGTTTGTTGGCTACAGTTTTGTTTAAAAATATTATGACACAACGAACAGAATTGGAATGGATTTTTGAGACTGAAGAGTTACTTCAAGATACCCAACTTTTTGACACAACGAGGAGTAATTTATATTGAAAAGCACTAAGTTTAAAACAGGACTTCAGATAAGTTTTGACTTACCGAAATTTCAAGTAAGCTGATTTTGACATAACAAGATTCAACTGTTTCTTCATCTTGGAAACCATTCAAAGGCAAATAGAAATAATTCTCGGAATATTTTTTAGAAAATATGTATTTTTTTTGTATATTGGATGCCAAGACATAGTTTAATATGGAAAGTTTTAAAATACTATAAGAAATGATGTGAAAAATGACCTTTTCTTAAAATACTATAAGAAGTGATGTGAAAAATGACTTTTTCTTAAAATGCTGAAAGAAATGATGTGAAAAGTGGCCTTTTCAAAAACTGACCTTCCACCTCACCAAAATTTACTCAACAATGACTTAAAAGTTACTTTGGATTTTCATATATTTTCATGTAAGTGGAATTTATGTGGAGCCTCATCCAGTGACTGATGCAGACTTTAAGGCCGGTACACATGATAAGATTTGTATCATAAGACTTGTATTATAAGATTTTTGTATTATAAGACTATCTTGTACACATGCTAAGATTAATCTGATCAGATTATAAACAAATGATCAAATACCTTTTGTTTTTTCCCCGTCAAATGGTGTCCACAATGGAAGATGAAGTTTGTTAATTTGTCCAGTCAAGGAGATAATAGAACAAGGATTGAAAACCGAGAAATTCGTGATGAATGTTGTGACTATTTCATCAGCGGTGGACAGGTTTCATGGCAATGGGAAATGATCTGATAGAATTGTGACTATTTCATCAGCGGTGGACAGGTTTCATGGCAATGGGAAATGATCTGATAGAATTGCTGTTCATATCATAATAAAAATATGATTCTTACCAAAGTACTAATTGATTGCATGGGTACGATTTGGTCCACATCAATAATTGAGAAGTCGGCCATGTTTTGCAAGAACCATGTGCTTTAAGTTACACGTGTATGTATTATGGTACTGATGCAGATGTGTAACCCCTAAATTGATAATTTTGATAGGATAAAAATGAAAGGTCAACTAAGACTTGCATTAAGGATAGAACATTGCTCTATACTTAATACAGTCTCATAAGATTTAAAAAATCTTACAATACACTGTATTTAGACGGTAGACACAATAAGATTTTGCATTATAATACAAGTCTTATGATACAAATCTTATCGTGTGTACTGGCCTGTACACAGTTCATAATATTTTTTTATTAAGGGAAGAGATGTGTTTTTTCAGATGTGGAGAGCTTTTCTATAAAGTAGAGTTATTAGTAATTATAAAACACAGACAAGAAGTAGCTTAATAACGGCTTCTCAATACCTAGATATGTATATTGATCTCAATACCTAGATATGTATATTGATCTCAATACCTAGATATGTATATTGATCTCAATACCTAGATATGTATATTGATCTCAATACCTAGATATGTATATTGATCTCAATACCTAGATATGTATATTGATCTCAATACCTAGATATGTATATTGATCTCAATACCTAGATATGTATATTGATCTCAATACCTATATATGTATATTGATCTCAATAATATTTATTTATCAATCGTAGAAATCGGAAAGCTGTGTTCTGACAATTGTATCTATTGACTAGGGCTAATCCTACACACAGGCTGGCTAATTACAAGCCATAAAAGGCTTATAAAAGAAGACTAAATTGACTTATGTTGTAATTATTATAGATATACACAATTTATGGCGTGTCAAGCTTATTATCTCATCTTATTGGCTGACTTTATCACAAATTCTACGTTTTATGATTCCACAGGGGAAGATGCACATTTTTAGACTTCAAAGATGCTAATAACATTTCTGTTAAAAATGCAGACATACTGTCAGACATTAAGAAAGAGATATTTTTTTTGTAAAAGATTGATTTCGTCTAAAAAAAAATGTTATCTATGTTATGTAGCATCCCTTTCTTTATTGCTAGTGCTAATGATAAAAGTTGATGGCTTGAAATACGTAAGGAAAAAGCCTGACTAAAGGCTGGTACACACCATAAAATTTGTATCATAAGACTTGTATTATATAAGATTTTTGTATTATAAGACTCTTGTACACACACTAAGATTAATCTTATCAGATTATAAACATATGATCAAAAACCTCATGTTTTTTTCCCGCTAAATGGTGTCAACAATGGAAGATGAAGTAATTGCAAATGTGTCCATTATTTTGCTATGTGCTGCTATGAAATTATTGAAAAAGAGGAAAGTTAAGAGGAAATGCTGGACAAGACCTTGGATAAAACAAAGAAATGTATTTGGAGCACATCATCCCTTGCTAGAAGAGCTGAGAAGGGAAGATCCAAATAGTTATAAAAACTTTTTAATTTTCCCCCGATATATTCCATAAATCTTCTTCTTTTTTTCATGCAACAATAACCTTTTCCATGTCAATATTTGAAAAGTCGACCATGTTTTTCAAGAACCATGCACTTTAAGTTACACATGTATTTATTATTGCACTGATGCAGATGTGTAACCCCCAAATTGATAATTTTGATTGGATAAAAATGAAAGGTCAGCTAAGACTTGCATTAAGGATAGAACATTGCTTTATACTTAATACAGTCTCATAAGATTTAAAAAATCTTATAATACACTGTATTTAGACTGTAAACACGATAAGATTTTGTATTATAATACAAGTCTTATGATACAAATCTTATCGTATGTACCGACCTTAATACATACATTGTATGAGACGATCCCTTCTAAAGAAATTGATTAATGAGTGGTTGTTATTTGATACAAAGTGATTAACTTTTCGTTCCTATCATATGGCATGGTGAGAACAAGTTCCTCTTTAATGAGATGATATTGATGCCTGTATTTTAATAAACCAACATACTTAGTTGAACTTTAAAATGGGCAGTATACTGAAACAGTTCACATGTAGACACACTTGAATACATTATCTTGACTCTGAACCTAACATGATTGATTGATTGATTGGTGTTTAATGCCAACATTAGCAATATTTCAGCTATATCATGGCATGAACAGATTTTATTTCTGACAGTCTTTGTTCTTATTCTCTCCTGTTTAATTGTACACATTTATCTAAAGCACTATGTTTTTGTATGTTAGAGTTTGCTTCTTTAATGCAACTAAACAATGATGTCTCCCAAATTTAGGTCAAAATTGTCTAATGCAATAATTGGTTCTCTTTTAAACTGATAGTTTTGGGGAAGACAATTTTAAAAAGATTTTTCCAACTAGAACATTAATCACAAATGATGTCCCAAATTTAGGTCAAGATCTAAAAATGAAATCAATTCTCTTTTCAAGTTGAGGAAAACAATTTTAAAAAGATTTTCCCACTAGAACACTGAACACGGTAAATTCATCAAACAAAATCAATTCAATACAACAATCATGAAATATTATTTCAAACAAAGACATACAATTACGTTTTGTTGCTAAGAAATCGGCAAACTAGACAAATATTGATGTCTTGTAGATTTGTGTAATAGTAAAGATTTAACTTGATAAAGAGTAATGGAAGCCCTCACACTGTCTATCATATATGATCACAATAGTAATATAGTTGTAGTAATTGTGGATTATGTCCCCTGTCAAGTACTCTTGTAGGTACATCATTATGTTAACTTATGACTCAATACAATGGTAACACATCACTTTATGTGAGTTATGGTGGTAATAATCAGTGTGGCAAGGTAGACCTATAGACAATATCTATGTAAAATCAAGCTGGTCTACAATGTATGTCAAATTATTGGTAGACCTATAGACAATATCTATGTAAAATCAAGCTGGTCTATGTCAAATTACTGGTAGACCTATAGACAATATCTATGTAAAATCAAGCTGGTCCATGTCAAATTACTGGTAGACCTATAGACAATGTCTATGTAAAATCAAGCTGGTTTATGTCAAATTACTGGTAGACCTATAAACAATGTCTATGTAAAATCAAGCTGGTCTATGTCAAATTAGTGGTAGACCTATAGACAATGTCTATGTAAAATCAAGCTGGTCTATGTCAAATTAGCAGTAGACCTATAGACAATGTCTATGTAAAATCAAGCTGGTCTATGTCAAATTAGCAGTAGACCTATAGACAATGTCTATGTAAAATCAAGCTGGTCTATGTCAAATTAGCAGTAGACCTATAGAGAATGTCTATGTAAAATCAAGCTGGTCTATGTCAAATTAGCAGTAGACCTATAGACAATGTCTATGTAAAATCAAGCTGGTCTATGTCAAATTAGCAGTAGACCTATAGACAATGTCTATGTAAAATCAAGCTGGTCTATGTCAAATTAGTGGTAGACCTATAAACAATGTCTATGTAAAATCAAGCTGGTCTATGTCAAATTAGCAGTAGACCTATAGACAATGTCTATGTAGAATCAAGCTGGTCTGTGTCAAATTAGCAGTAGACCTATAGACAATATCTATGTAAAATCAAGCTGGTCTGTGTCAAATTAGCAGTAGACCTATAGACAATGTCTATGTAAAATCAAGCTGGTCTTTGTCAAAGTAGTGGTAGACCTATAGACAATGTCTATGTAAAATCAAGTTGGTCTATGTCAAATTAGTGGTAGACCTTGTCTATGTAAAATCAAGCTGATCTGTGTCAAATTAGCAGTAAACCTATAGACCATGTCTATGTAAAATCAAGCTGGTCTATGTCAAATTAGCAGTAGACCTATAGACAACATTTATGTAAAATCAAGCTGGTCTATGTCAAAGTAGTGGTAGACCTATAGACAATATCTATGTAAAATCAAGCTGCAGAGGCGGATCCAGGGGGGGGCGCACCTGGCGCACGCCCCCCCTAAAATTGGAAAAAAAATGATTTTTTGCCGTAAAATCGTGATTTTTCACATGAAATACCCCAAAAATTTTCGCGCCTCCCTCCGCAATTGGAAAAAATATGATTTTTTGTCGTAAGATCGTGATTTTTCACACGAAATACCCCAAAAATGTTCGCGCCTCCCTCCGCTCGGCGCAATTTTTTTAAGTGTGCCCCCCCCTAACTTGAAATCCTGGATCCGCCCCTGAGCTGGTCTATGTCAAATTAGTGGTAGACCTTGTCTATGTAAAATCAAGCTGGTCTGTGTTAAATTAGCAGTAGACCTATAGAGAATGTCTATGTAAAATCAAGCTGGTCTATGTGAAATTAGCAGTAGACCTATAGACAATGTCTATGTAAAATCAAGCTGGTCTATGTCAAATTAGCAGTAGACCTATAGACAATGTCTATGTAAAATCAAGCTGGTCTATGTCAAATTAGCAGTAGACCTATAGACAATGTCTATGTAAAATCAAGCTGGTCTATGTCAAATTAGCAGTAGACCTATAGACAATGTCTATGTAAAATCAAGCTGGTCTATGTCAAATTAGCAGTAGACCTATAGACAATGTCTATGTAAAATCAAGCTGGTCTATGTCAAATTAGCAGTAGACCTATAGACAATGTCTATGTAAAATCAAGCTGGTCTGTGTCAAATTGTAAAATTTTGTATATAATGTACAGTGAGGACTATGTAAAATAGAGATTGGTCTATGATACCACAACATTTAATTTCACACACTGCATAATGTTGAAGATTGACTTTTACTAGCAGACAGGGGTGATGTACAACATTATGTGATAAAGTTTGTCAGTGACTTGTGACAGGTCGGTGGTTTTCGCCAGGTCCTCCAGTTTCCTCCACCAATAAAACTGACCACCACGATACTGAAATATTGTTGAAAGTGGTGTTAAACACCATCAAACAAACAATCTTATTGGAATCTGACAGGTAAAAAAGTTGTTGATGGTACTAGTGGCACTTAATATTTACAGGGGCTGTTGTGGTTGTGATCGTATGTTAGTTGGATTTATAATTACCTATGTAATCAGTGCCTATCACCACTAACGTTGTGAGTTCGAATCCTGCTCGATACTATGCTATATGATAAAGTTTGTCAGTGACTTGTGACAGTGTGGTGGTTTTCTTCGAGTACTCCGGTTTCCTCCACCGATAAAACTGACCCTAGCGATATGAAATATTGTTGAAAGTGTCATTAAGCACTATAACCCCTATAATATTCACATCTTTGTATGTTATATTCTTTCAGAAGCTGCTGGATTTTCAGAGACCACCATGTCTTGCAATGGCGTTGTGTTCAAAGACTGTAGTCCTACTTTTTGTATTAGCCGACAAGGCATCATCAACATCAATAAATCACATTCTGTGTTCAGCTTCAGAAGACGCAACAAATTCACTAAGATGGCCGAACATTTTGAGTACAATCATATACCTGCACAGCTATCGTCCATTCAGAATTTTCATGTGAAAAGTGTTCTGTGCTATCATGAATCAACAGTCATTCTTCATCTAGTCAGAAATATGATGACTCAATTCGGCGTGATCAATTTAGAAACAAACAAATTTTTAGGTGTTTTTGGTAAGAAAAACGTTGAATTTGTGAATGATGCCTTGCGTGGAGAAATAAGTCCTGATGGAAATTTGTGCCTGATTAAAATTCCAAGCATAAAATCAGACACAAACAGTTCATTTGTCTTCCAATTGTTTTGCATAAAAAAGAGAGAATTAATAAGTGAAGTAACTCTGCCTTTTCATCATAGTTTATTTGCATTTGACCCTCGCTTCAGTTCATCTAGAATAGCTGCCACAAGTTTTATAAAGGGAGAGGATAACAGTTTAAGTTTGGTGCAAGTCGAGTCATGGGCGGTGCTGCGGACAAATCCACGGGTAGATGATATGCATTCTAGTCTTAATCCACATTTGAAGGATATATTTTTTGCCAAAGATGGCTACCTGATTTTTGCTGTTATGGTTTCTGGGGGTACAGGATGTTGTTGTCGTGAGAAACGGGCTAGAAAGATGCAGCCAGTTGATGTATGTGTGTACATTTTCAATGCAGATACAACACAGACTCTCCATTGTATACAGTATAATCGTTTCATTTGTTCAGTACATTCATGTCCTGTTAATTATTTACCGATATTTTCAAACTGTGGTAGTAGAATGGCAATAGTGCTGAATGATAAAGAGACACAATATGATCACTTACAAATCTACAAGCTGCCGACAGCTGGAAGTTTACAAAATAGATGTAGAATGAGAATTTTACAGCAATTTCAATCCCCAGATATTATTCAGCGGTTACCGTTGCCAACAAGGCTGATACAGTATCTGCAGTTTCAGCCAGAATATGCATAATTATTTTTTGGGTGAAAGCAAACTGATTTGTATTTGCCAATGAGAATTTGGTATAAGTCTGCTGCTGAAAAGCATCATCATAAGTGCAAAATCACAAATATTAATAACATGAGGCAAATAAAAAATGAAGTTTATAAGTCGGAAATTTATTTTTACATGCCAGTTAGCCAGACATTATTATATTTTATCTCGAAAACAGTGATGATGTAACATTGGCAACTACAGTCCTCGTTATAGAACAAATTTAGTCCCTGAGAAGTTTGTCACTTGTGGGAAGTGGCAAATGAAATAAATGGTGTGTTTGAACAAATATAAACTGTTACAGTATATTGATATAATAGTCCACAAAATTTTTAATTTTTGTCGTCACTTCACAATCATCGTCTGCCATTGTTCTTGTTGCTTTTAATTTATGATATCTGTTAACTGGTCAGTATTTTCCTTAGAAATTCTTTTTTCAAGTTAAATTTTAAATGATAGACATATATGGATGGTCCTGAAAACCAATCTTCCTTTTCGGTCGTTTCAAAATCCAATATAGCAATCATGGCATCACAGGACATAATATTACCTAATGATTGCCCAAATTATGAAAAAAACCTCAATACAATAATGTCTGCATGTCTGAATGGTCACCTTGTTATTACAAAAAAGTCCTTATGTTTGGATAGTCAGTTTGTTTTATTACAATGAAGTCCTCGTGTCTGGATAGTCAGTTTGTTTTATTACAATGAAGTCCTCGTGTCTGGATAGTCAGTTTGTTTTATTACAATGAAGTCCTCGTGTCTGGATAGTCAGTTTGTTTTATTACAATGAAGTCCTCGTGTCTGGATAGTCAGTTTGTTTTATTACAATGAAGTCCTCGTGTCTGGATAGTCAGTTTGTTTTATTACAATGAAGTCCTCGTGTCTGGATAGTCAGTTTGTTTTATTACAATGAAGTCCTCGTGTCTGGATAGTCAGTTTGTTTTATTACAATGAAGTCCTCGTGTCTGGATAGTCAGTTTGTTTTATTACAATGAAGTCCTCGTGTCTGGATAGTCAGTTTGTTTTATTACAATGAAGTCCTCGTGTCTGGATAGTCAGTTTGTTTTATTACAATGAAGTCCTCGTGTCTGGATAGTCAGTTTGTTTTATTACAATGAAGTCCTCGTGTCTGGATAGTCAGTTTGTTTTATTACAATGAAGTCCTCGTGTCTGGATAGTCAGTTTGTTTTATTACAATGAAGTCCTCGTGTCTGGATAGTCAGTTTGTTTTATTACAATAAAGTCCTCATGTTTGGATGGTCAGTTTATTACATTACAATAAAGTCCCCCATGTCTGGATAGTCAACTTGTTATTACAATCAAGTTCTCATGTCTGAGCGGTCAGTTTATTATGTTATGATGAAGTCCTTGTGTCTGGACGGTCAGTTTATTATTTTACAATAAAGTCCTCATGTTTGGATGTGCCATAAAATGAAAAACAAAAAAATACCACACTGTCATACTGGCATGCTACAGTTGTTGGCATAATACACCAGAAGTTAGTCAATGTTGTTGTGTGCTCAAGGTTTGCCATCAGTACTGTTTGTGCTTTTATAAAGTGTGAGCATTTTTCTTGTTATTACTTGTTTTTTAATGAGTAAATGTGTGTTGTCAAATGAATGAATGTTATAAATATTTATTGTTATATATCTATGCTAAAATAATACATGTATGTTATTTTATTAATCAGATTTGCAAAATCTGAAAAAGGATTAGGATTTATTTTTTATTGTTGAAGTTTTATGCAGCCAGAATTTAAAATTCTGTAGCATTTGTTTACTTTCTGTGTAACCAGGACAACAATTTACCATTTTAGAAACTAGTGTATGTATCCTGGGAATTTCATACATTGTACATCTATTATGATGTCAAGCATTATAAGTTACTGAACAATTAATGGTTTAGGATTTTATTAGTTTCTGCCATGGTTAATCGGTAAGATAGGTGGTTACTGATGGATCGGCACATGGGCATGCCAATGACTGGCAGAAATTAGAATTTTTTTCAACACAAATACTCATGTTCTATGTTTTTTGTTAGTCTTTCCTTTTAATAGTCATATTCTCTGATATACAAAGAATTATTTTGTTACAACAGAGGACAATCTCGGCCAGAACATTGCAACTGATTTTTCTCCAAAATTAAAAACACCCATTATTGGAAATAAACTAATTTGTAAACTGTTCCTTTTTATTTTAAAATTATAATTGCAAAAAAAAATTTTTATCAGAAAAAAGTCTTTCTCGGTCAACAATAATATTCAAGGTGAAATAAACAACTTATATGTTGATAAACAGTTAGAAGGATAAATTAATAGTGGACACCTGGTTCATACAGGGTTGTCAATCTAATACTCTAACCTGTTATAATATTCTTTTGACAATAACACTCTAATAACCATTAGATACTGGAACTTTAATTCTTATCTCAGAATTGTTGGAGTGTTCTTGTCAAATGAATTTTATTATGAAAAAAAAAAGTTTTATTTCTTCACATTTAAGTTTTTAGCTAATTTTACTACAGTTGATATGATTTTCAACTTAAATTTCTCACGTTCATATATTTTGGCATGTTTGCAGGTTTCTTTTACTAAACCATAATAATGTGTAATATTATGACATACAAATATAATCTTAATAGCTTTCACTGTGCCAAAATGTATTGATATGTACATAATGTTGTATCTATGACTTGTATAAGGAGTCCTGCAATATGAAGACTTGTCTGTCCCTTTAAACAATTCTGTGACGAAGGGTCGCATTAGCTATTCTACACAGTTTGTTTGTTTGTTTTATGGATGAATTATTCTGCTTCCTGTTTCAAGAGTTATTTATGTGAATATACATATTACTGAGAATAAAATGACCATTAGTTCTGATATATGATGGCTCGTCAAGAATAAAGCTGTAATACTGCTTACGTTAAACCAATAAATCAGCTTACTATGAAGAAGAAGAGGGGTGGTTGTTTTTTCAATGCTAAATTAAATTTGCCTTGAAATCCGAAGTTAGCCCTTAGCATATCAATTTTGCATGTGGAAAGATTAGGATGTGATCAGTAAAAAAAATGCATTGAGACGTGTATACCTGTCTAACACTTGATTACCGGTAGGTAATTAAAATTAACGATTTAATGAAAGTAATTTTCTGAAGAAGAACAACGAAACTAATTAATTATTGACTTCTGACCTTGAAGAAACACTTAAGAAATAACCAAAACAATACCAGTAATTAAAGCAGAGCAAATAATAGGTGATATCACAGAAATCAATCAATAAAGAGCTTGTTATATGTATCCTGTGTCAGATACAAGACACTGATGTTCGTTACGGTCAGATGTCCTAGTTAACCACTTGACATGTTTTCTACTAATGTTTCAATAAAACAATCATATCTTATGCTCAATTCCTTAGGTGGTTTTCTCCGGGTACTCAGGTTTCCTCCACCAATAAAACTGACTTCCACGATATAACTGAAATATTGTTGAAAGTGGCGTTAAACACCATACTCTAACTCTAACCCTTCATTTTTATAAAGGTACTAAATTATTTCTTGGTATTATTTTATTCCATTGGATAATAGAGACGAGGAGGGAATATATTGGTCAACTTTTTTCAAATATAGGCCATTAACATACTGTACCATTCTTTAACAGAATACTGCTTATTTTCCATTTCAGAAACTAACTTGTCAAGTGAAATTTATTCCAGCCATGCATCAAACTTTAAAATAATATTACCATATTTGACTGTGTAGTGTACACATTGATGCATAACGATTACCATAAATGGCTGTGTATAGTATGAGATGTATAATGTGCACCCCTTCCATGGTCCATTTAATGACTGATTATAATAGAAGTATGTATCCTTTATGCTTTATTGTGTTATAATACTTTTACAAGCTGATCAGAAACATTTCTCTGCACAATTTTATGTTATACACAACTTCTTTTTTTTTTTATACAGTATATCAATGGTCAATGTCCCATTGTTTACAGCACTTTTAGATAATGCCATCACTTTTGTGTTTGTATATCCCATGATATGCTAGTTTCTGAAATCTTGATTTGAGGTAAAATTATGTTAATGTGCAATTGACCAACCTTATTTTATATAATAAGTAGATAATCAAACTGAAAAAAAGGAAGTTTTAAAATGGTTACTTTGAAGATTGCCAAAATGACAGATTTTGTTAAATTATGATTTTAGAAAACTTATAAGATTTCAGTATCAGCTTAATTATATTGTTAGCTAGAAGATTATATATGTAGAATTAATATGACGGGAAAAACATGTAAATGGTGGAAAAATATCATATAAAAAGCACATCATGTAAAATGGCAAAAAATTATCATCTGACAGTCATATGACTGTCCATAATATACTGCTTAACATCATTGTAAATGTTATGAACATGTAATTGACCTGTAATTAGCATTTGTTTAGCAATGATTATCGACAAATGTCATGTGACAGCTATAAATAGAAAATGGAAATCTGTATATTTTTGCATTACAGAATTTTATTTATATATTATTTATGCAAGAATGTAAAACAGTCAAGAAGTAGTTGCTTACAATATTATATAATATGTATAAAAGAATTTATTGTATTTTTGAAAAATATTGATACATGTATATGAGCTTTGTCACCCATTTTGCAATAGTGTGAAATTATTTTTGTTTTATTTATCAAATATCATGCATTTCAATGACCAATGAAAAATTAATTCTTAATTTTGATCATAAAACACATTTATACTTTAAATCTTTCTGAATGACACCCCCATATTGGTAATGTTACGAGGGGGCCTAATGGGTTATTTCTCATGTTACGTATATGAGCAATATTATTTTTGTAAAGCATAGTTATGAGACTCACGTAAATCTATTTTTTTTTGTGTGGAACATATTTTATGAATGGGAAAGTGTTATTCTTTTATCTTTTATAATGTTGATGAGTACTACCCCACCCAGTTAGTTATTAAGGTTTAACGTCCGGCTACCTTCTACAGGTGTTGCAGACAATACCCCACCCATTAGGCTTATATATAATTACCTGTTATTTATTGGTTGAACAAAATCATTCAAATTGTCCAATGAACAAGTATCATAATCCAGAGTCAAACAGGCCTTATTCTTACATCAGGACTGGGTTGTATAAACCTTAAAAGAAAATTTAAGTGTAAATTAAAACTTAATTGACACTTAAAATTACATGAAATGTACATTAAATTAAATTTAAACTTCAGGTTTAATTGAGAGTTAAATTTAGCTGATGTTTGTGCAATCCAGTCCTGGTTGTTAAAGGAAAGGCATTTTCTGAGTTTGATGTAATAAAGTTCACTTTTTTTTTTGGACATATTACTGATGATGACCACTAGTATCATGTATACAGTAGGGATATTATTGACAGTTTTCATATTTTTAGCTCACCTTGCCAAAGGCAATGTGAGCTTTTGCCATCACTTGGCGTGTGAGCTTTTGCCATCACTTGGCGTCCGTCATCCATCGTCTGTCGTCTGTCAAAAAAAAACCAATCAGAACACTGTATGCAATTGAATATATCCAGTGTTCTGATGGCATGATTGTGGAGTACGAGTTCAAAACTCTTACTCAATAGTGATATGACTGTAATGTCAAATCTTCTACACCAACCTCCCATCCTCATGTGGAGATCATCCTCATTACATCAAAACTGTTTTCCCTACAAATGAGTTGACTATTTTTCAGTGAAAATTGAAAAGCTCATTTAATTTTTCTTTTTTTATCAGTGAAAATTGAAAAACTTCATTTAATTTTCTATTTTTCAGTGAAAATTGAAAAACTTCATTTTATTTTTTTTTTTTATTTTTTTTTTTTTTAATGTTATCAAAATGACAATATAATATTCCTTTATTAATCCACCCACTATGATAATTTAAAATGGTAACAGATATTACAATTTAAAACACATCCATCAAATGAAACTTCTAAAAGGAAATTGGAGTTGTTTTTTTCTGGAGAATTTCTTTGAAAATATAAAAATGACATGATTGGATCGTTAAAGAGGAGATAATATATTGTATAAAATACTTTCGTTATGTTTCCCGAAACATCAGTCTTAAATCCTTGAAATAATCCTGTTTGCATCTTTACATGAACAATGAAGATATTGATTTCTGTAAAAAGATCCTGGTAGCAATTTGTAACAGTGATTTTATTGTATATAATGACATGTTTATATGTCATAATTATATTTACAAAAAACATTCTAGTCAGACCCCGACATTCATGCCTCAAGTTTCACCTAATTTCTCCTGTCTAGTAGTTCTAGTGACATCAGTGTTTTAATCATATTGTCTGTATGTAGGATTTTTCACAAGTTTCTTACAAGTCTAATACTTGACCGTTAATTTTTGTTGCTTCATTTGTTGGGTATGAGTATGAACAAATGGTAAAATGCCTGTGATATGAATTCTGTAAATCAAAAAGACTTAAGTTAATTTGTCCATGAACCAACCCAGGGTAGGAGTGTTAAACTGTGTGATTTATATTAGAAAATTTACTTGTAAGAAAAGATGTTATTTATTACATTAGTATTGTTTTGGTTTAAATTGAAACTCAAAACTTTTACTAGAAATATTTTTCTTTGAAAATCTGCTGTCATAAAATATGTGATATACTTGTACAAATCAATTTTTTTATGTTTGGTTGTTTTTCTTCAATTTACTATTTCAATTTTTTGCAAATGGAGGAAAAAGTAATTAATATATGGTTCCATTAATTGTAAATCAATATCCAGCAATAATGTACAAAATTCATGTAAAAAGGTCAACAACACTCCTCCCCCTGATTACCCCCTTCCTAAAATATTGAAATCTTTGTATAAATGCCCAAGCATCATGGGTCCCTTTAAGTATCAAATGTTTAGAAAGAACAGGACAAGTAGGATTTTGTCCGGACAAGTAAATTTTTTCAGATAACTTGCCCGGGAAAAAGCACAATATTTCCGCATTTCCACACCCCTGTGGGATAAATTATTATGAGTAAGACCTCCACATGATAACCATTACATATATTTTAGTAGAGAATTGATCAGTTTTAAAGTGTGTAAGTTTCAGTTCATTGTTGAACTGTCAAGCATCAATGGTAATTTTATTTTTTTGTTTTAAAGTTTATGGTTTTGATGAACTGCTGTAAAGCCAATATATATTGTTGTTTTATAGACATTAGACTTTCTTTATTGTATTTCTAGGAGATCCTTCCATTTCCTATCAATTTTAAATAAGTCACTTAAATAATTAGAACATTAAATCTGCCTAGGTATGTTTTCACTTATTGATTAGATTTCAAAGCAAATTTGTAGGTTGTTAGAATACAATTAGTGCTTACACAGGTTTCTATATTCAGCTTCCTCCCTGGGGCGACTGCATGTTTGCTTTACACAACCCTTTTGTAATAACATTTGGCAGTGATGTGGAAAATCAAGGTTTCTCTGGGTACTCTGGTTTCCTCCACCAAAAACCTGACTACCATGATATAGCTGAATAACTGATCAAAGTAGCCAGATAACAATACAAAGATAAATCATTTCAATTAACCTATTTCATTGTGTTTTATTTATAATCCCTAACTACTTCAGGTAATCATATTGCTAATGCCAGTATCAGTAGTATTGAAGATTCAAAAAGGGGGGTGATTTCCTTTATGTTTCTTTTTAAATTTTTGTTTGTTTTCTTTACTGTTCTTTATAGTCATTATGGCACTATTTACTTCATTCTTTACTTAGTGTGATGCTCTAATGTTTTATTTAGTTGAAAAGGGAGGTAATAGATTATGTTCTAGATTATAATGTTTTAGAATAATATCCATACATTGTTTTAGAGTTCCTGGTCAAAAGAATGATTGAATGGTTAATGTCAATCTTTTTAGACCACGAACAAACATTTGTATTTTCACAAAGTCTTTTATGTATTATCTAGACAAATACAGTCAAACCTGGTTATCTAGAACTCTGATAAGTTGTTTTCTAGGATAGCTCACAGGCAGACTAGCCATACAGCATTTGGCCAATGCCATATGGACTACTCAGATAGGCTATATATTAATGAACAATAGGTGATGTATGCCTGGGCCGTTATTAAGACCTCATTGTTCAGACCCAACCACTTCCAGGATAACTCAAAGTAAAAGTTTAGTCAATTCATTTTACCATTCAGCTTGATTTATCCCAGATTGTTCCCAGATAAGTCTAATACTTAGATATTTTGAGTTCAGGCATTATTCGGCCTTGATATTTGGTTAGACTGTATAACATTCTAATCAAAAATTCCATGTTTGTTGGATGTTTTTGTAATTTTGTTTTCAATGATACACTACAGATCCTGCAGTCATAAAACTTTTGAGTATGATTTTTGTACTCTTACTCGAAAAACAGCCAATCAAAACACTACAATTAAAACAGCCAATCAAAACACTACACTTAAAACAGCCAATCAGAACACTACACTTAAATCAGTTAATCAAAACACTACACTTAAAGCAGCCAATCAAAACACTACACTTAAAACAGCCAATCAGAACACTACACTTAAAAGTTTTATGACCATAAGACTGAGCCATAAAATGTTTATTAAACCAATCATGGTGTCCATCTTACTGAGCAAAATAATTACAGTATATAAATCATAATACAGGTAATACCAGAAGTCATGTTTTAAATGGACCAATCAGTAATGAGCCTTCCAAATTTTGAGATATTTTAAACCAAGCAGATGCTGAGAGCTGTCACCCCATTGGTTAATTTTTTTTAACTATCTTTCTTTGATTGGACGGTTGAATATGAATCAGAATGAAAGGTTACCTGACATGACCTCATGTGGGATGTCTTTAGATGTTAGTGTATAACCAAAGGTTACCTGACATGACCTCATGTGGGATGTCTAGATGTTAGTGTATCACCAAAGGTTACCTAACATTACCTCATGTGGGATGTCTAGATGTTAGTGTATCACCAAAGGCTACCTGACATGACCTCATGTGGGATGTCTTTAGATGTTAGTGTATCACCAAAGGTTACCTGACATTACCTCATGTGGGATGTCTAGATGTTAGTGTATCACCAAAGGTTACCTGACATGACCTCATGTGGGATGTCTTTAGATGTTAGTGTATAACCAAAGGTTACCTGACATGACCTCATGTGGGATGTCTAGATGTTAGTGTATCACCAAAGGTTACCTAACATTACCTCATGTGGGATGTCTAGATGTTAGTGTATCACCAAAGGCTACCTGACATGACCTCATGTGGGATGTCTTTAGATGTTAGTGTATCACCAAAGGTTACCTGACATTACCTCATGTGGGATGTCTAGATGTTAGTGTATCACCAAAGGTTACCTGACATGACCTCATGTGGGATGTCTTTAGATGTTAGTGTATCACCAAAGGTTACCTGACATGACCTCATGTGGGATGTCTTTAGATGTTAGTGTATCACCAAAGGTTACCTGACATGACCTCATGTGGGATGTCTTTAGATGTTAGTGTATCACCAAAGGTTACCTGACATGACCTCATGTGGGATGTCTTTAGATGTTAGTGTATCACCAAAGGTTACCTGGCATGACCTCATGTGGGATCTCTAGATGTTAGTGTATCACCAAAGGCTACCTGACATGACCTCATGTGGGATGTCTTTAGATGTTAGTGTATCACCAAAGGTTACCTGACATGACCTCATGTGGGATGTCTTTAGATGTTAGTGTATCACCAAAGGTTACCTGACATGACCTCATGTGGGATGTCTTTAGATGTTAGTGTATCACCAAAGGTTACCTGACATGACCTCATGTGGAATGTCTTTAGATGTTAGTGTAGCACCAAAAATAAAAAAAAGATCCAGGTAACATCTAATTTGATTTTTCTGACTGTATAATATTGTGCAAAATTATTATGCATGTGAATATTGATATTGGTATATGCTTAATTATCTATGTGTGGACCTGCTTTATTTACATAGTACATGTACATGTATTTCATGACTCCCATAGGTAATAGGTAAAAATGTATCAAGGTATTAAAATATGTAAGAATGCCATGAAATAGAATTTTTGGGGTCAAGCAATAGTTTAGAACCTCTTGTAATCCAATAATATTTTACCAATAAAGAATTTTGTCGGATAAAACAAACCCCATTTTATTTGATCATTTTTACTGATAAAGTATGGTATTACAGATTTATTGTAATTTTACATGTCAACTATGATATTGTTATTAAAATCAATAATGGAAATTTTAGTTCATTGTATTAGGGACCAATTTTATATGACATGGAAAAATTAGATTAACAGATGAAATAGTGCCATCATGTCTGGTTGTATTTTTTTGTATATAACTTTTGTTATATTGCTAGTCTTTTGTATACAACAGTTAACCCTATCTAAACTTACCAATCATCAATAAACATCAAATTCAGTTCAAATATGAAATTTAATCAGGATGCTTTAAATGTTTTCAACTATATATTTTAACCTGTCTAATCAAAATACAGTCAGACAAGCCAATGTGGTTACCTCTATTAAGCAGCCACCTGTATTAAAAAATCATATTTTTCTTGCCCTGTCATAGAAAATTTCATTTGAATTTAACCTCTTTTAAGAGGTAACCTGTCTTAAAAGACCTTTGTTTATTTGTCCCAAATGTGGCCTCTTAATACAGGTTTGACTCTTGTCTATTTATGAAAAAAGTTGCCTTCTCAAAGGATTCTGGTTTGGACAGGTTTTACTGTAGATTTTATATGATATAATACATATATGAGAATGTTTATATAGTGATACCTGTTTAAAAAAGAACCTCTGTGGGACCAACTTTTGTGTTCTGAATAGACAGGTGCTCTGTTCATCCAGGTTAACAGATTTCATATATTGTGACTTGGATTATACAGGATTCTGTTTATTTTTGGGTTTGGTTTAGACAGGTATCCGTTTTTTCAGGGTTTAGTTTAGACAGGTATCCATTTTTTCAGGGTTTAATTTAGACAGGTATCCATTTTTTCAGGGTTTAGTTTAGACAGGTTTAACTGTACATTTTAAGCCAGTAGCAGAATTTTAAAATTTAAGCAAAACGTTGTCAAACTGGCAAGCATAAAAATAGTTTCAGAAATGTGCAATTTTGCATGTTTCTATCATTGTTTATTATTTTGTTATTTAAATTTGTTAATTATTAGTATATTAATTAGTGTTTTGCCTGCCAAAAATATGAGCTCAAGTGCTAAGCAGTGTGTGTCAAATGTCCACATATACCTGAGATCACTGTGGAATAAATATACTTAAAACAAAATAGTATCTTACTTGTTTTATTTGAAAGTTTGGTGCCAAATGTTGGGGATGGTGATGACTCAGATATTAAGGGGGATTGAGGCATTTGGAGATGATAGGCTGGAATTTAAGAATAGATACAAACAGATTACAAGCTTGGAGATCTGTATTCAAGTAGTGGTGTACAGAAGTGATATGCCCACATTGTCTAATCCCATGTTCTAGTATCGAAGGGTTAAATTAGAAAGGGAATGTGGGTTTGTAGGCTATGAGATGGGATTAGGGGACACAGACTAAGAAACACTGATACAGTATTATTGGTATCAACGTCTTCAATACCAGTATATATAATTAGGAATTTGGATGTCAAATATCATAATTTAAATTTTCTCAAACTACTTCCCAACCATTTAGTTTACCTATCTGAAGTCTGTGTTCTTTCACCTTCTGGTCATCATTCTACATATATTTTAGCTCATCTGGCCCATAATTCATTCATTTTCTCACAAATAGCTTGACCAAATTAAACTAAGCATGGTAAATATGTTAATTGGATGGTCCTCAATATGTTGGGTGATTTGCACTTCATTACACAGAAGGCTTGACTGGAATACTTTTCTAATACTCCTCTACAATATAATTATTTTAGTGTGACCTATTTTAATACATGTATACGGGAATATGAATAAATAACTTTTTCTCAGCAAATACAAACTTGATGGAACCCAATATGCATGAATATTCTAGTGTGCCTCTAGTATTTATATTTAATCTGGAGAGTATTCATGTTTATAGATGTCCACCATTAAATAGTTTTAAGTTTAGTACTGTTTGTAATATTAGAGTAAATCTCGTCTTACAGTTGTATAACATCGTTAAGAGTCTATGCTAGGACGCCGAAGATTAAAAATAAGATACTATAACTTAACAACATGAATTACAACTAAAATATGTAGATGAGAAGATGCCACGTGATTATCCTGCTTCACTAATGTCTACCAACCATACTAACATCGTTTATAGGGAGACATCTTAATACATAAAGAAACATAACCTAGAGTTGGGTAAAAGTTACATATACGGTAAAACCTGCCCATACAGTCACCTGTATTTGAAGGTCAACAAATGTCATATGAATTGAACCTCTAAAATGCAATCTTTTCTTTGTCCCAAAAATGACTTCTTAATACAGGTTTGACTGTGCAAAAAATAATTAGATAAATTATAGGATTGTCAGTTTGTTCTTCGTTTAGGGACCGACCATTTAACTTGAAGAGGGGGGGGGGGGGAGGTTATGGTTTTTTGTTTCATTCAGAATTTTTTTTTCGGACAACACAAGAGTTAGAATATTTTTTTCAGCAACATTGGGAATCAGAATATTTTTTTAGAAAAAAACCATACCCCCCCCCCCCCTCCCTTCAAGTTAATTGGTCGTTCCCTTACAATTTTGACCTTGGTGGTTTTGAGGATGACAACATCGTGTTTCAGAGAATTTTTCAAAACATTAAACGCACAAAACGGTTTAAGACATTTAAAATTGTAGCGAACCTGACCTGGAACATGTCTGCAATATAGACAAGTAATATAAGGCTATTAAATTTATTACTTTTAGTTAAAAGACGTGTAGTGGTGCTATGAAAAGTCTGCTGTAATGATGGAGATCGTGTTAATTCTCGTCAACATTCATTTCCTTCAAACGTTTCTATAGACTTCTAGGATTGGGTACTTAAATGGTTACATTTATATCGATAAAGTGTCCCATTCCTGGAGAGAATTTAATTTCCCTGTTTGATTTATATGTGCTTTAATCTTTCTTGTTGAACGTCACTGTAATGACAGGAGTGGAGAAGTTTAAATTTACAGTATTAGTAGGCTATTGTCTGTGATCACAGATGTGAACATTAATATACATCAAAGCTACTAAATCTCCACTGAGAAATTGTCAGCGAAAAAAGGAATAATTAGATTTGAGTAACACGAAGCCACAACGTTATTGTAAACAGGAGAATTGGGGATAATAAGTTTGATTTAAGATCTTGAAAACATTGTTCAATCTTTGAAAGTTTTTTTCCCATGAGGAGTTTTATCACTCCTCAGACTAGACTACACATGAGGCTTCTGAGGATATCCCTGGACTCTGTTAGTGTCAATTATATATAATTTCACATGCTCTCTTGTTAAAATTACTGTTAAAGGAAATATAGAAAGGTTAGACATTTTTTCATGTTAAAATGTTTAACAAAATATATGTGCGCACTTACTTATTCTCATATGAGTAGAGGGCCCGGGTGGCTCATTGAGTTAGGTAGTTGGATTACCTAGCAACTCGTACCAGCCCAGCACCAATACGGCGTGTGTTCGCGCACGGCTTTGTAAATTACAAAAAGGGTGCACTCGACTCGCAGCCGCAAGAGATAAAGTTTACCAGTTGCTTGCCCATGGTCGGTGGTTCTCTCCGGGTACTCCGTCTTCTTCCACCACTAAAACTGGTCGCCATGATATTGCTGAAATATTGCTGAAAGAGACGTTAAACACAATAAACCAATCAATCATATGAGTAACAAAAAATGTATCATCCCAACTTATGTGTTTTAGTCTTAATCTAACAAAAAAATATATGATCGGATGAACGAAGCGAAAGGGATCATAAAGATATATCATTCAACAAATCGACGAGATATAGATGTATATGTATGCAGTCATGTGTTTACTTTTAACCAATCAAAAGTGAAATTGATAATGCTGATATCTACAAATCGCAAATAACTATGTATAAGTTTTCAGTGTTTTCGGATGCTGCGATGAGAACTGAAAAAAGGTTAATGTCAGTTACTAGTATGCAATAAAAGATTGGTTAAAACCCGATTCAAACACTGCCTTAGTTGGATAGTTGTTTTACGTCGTCACTTTCTGCGATAGTTCACTGTGCCTCAGTGCTGACATAAAATTAATTGATATTATTCTATAAATTTACAGACATGATTGATCTCCCTTGGTATCATATTTGGCTGTAGGTCTGGACATAATGAAGGTATTTTGTGTTTGGTATTTAACTTTGATTATGAAACTGTTTGACATCGAGCACCACTGAATAATCTATAAAAAAAAAAAAAAATGCTCATCTGGTGCTCTAAATTAATATATTTATGGGTTTATTACAGTATCGACCAAAATTGTCCAACCAGAACACCGTATTCCCATTTGTTCGATACGGTGTTTTGATTGGCAGTTTTTCGAGATCGAGTCCAAAAATAGTATCCGACAGATTGATGGCCGTAATGCCTGGTTTAATGGCCAGGAAGATCTGAGTGGCAGGGGAAAAAAAATCACAGATCGGTAGTAAGTCAATCGTGAGCCCTAGATAATAGTATATTATGCGAGCACTCTTCTGGAGCCATTATAGCATACATTTTCTAGGAAATCAAGATAATATGATTAGCTATCATTGACGTCACTGGAAGCCATAAAGAGGACCAAAGTGATATTTAAATAAAATCAATTAAAAATTCTTTTGTTACGTTATTTTCGGAAGATCATAGAACTAATGGAAACATGGTCAATAGTTGTCAAGGCAACAATTTGCTCATGTCCAACAAGTCGTTCATTACCGGTTTGTCGTTCTTAAGTATTTTGTTAAAGAGATGTTTGTTATTTCTCCATTAGAATGTCCCAAAATAGCATTTTATTTTAAAATAATAAGATATATCAAGGATTTATAGAGTAAGACTTACTATATAAATCCATGGATATATTCTATAGAGTATTTGATTTTGTGGATAGCAGTAATCATTCTTTATTTTGTGAGTCAAACAAATACAATACAATTACAAAATAACTAACATACATGCACATAAAACAGTAGAATCGTTTGCACAATGTTGACTTCATTTTTACAATTCTAATGATTGCTTTGTAAATTTGAACAATTAGTGCATATCACCGAGAGTTGTGACTTCGATTCCTACGAGTGGCGAGGTGTACTCGTTACACGTTAACGTGATAAAGTTTGTCAGTGACTTGCCACAGGTAGGTGTTTTCGACTTGATACTCCGGTTTCCTCCGCCAATAAAACTGGCCACAATGATATTCGATATTAATAACTGAAATAGTGTTAATCATTCAGAATCATAACTATAATTAATCATGTCTAGACTTAATTAAGTTTGGCTGTAGACGTTTGATATTTTCGTTATTCTGTTCTTCCGTGTTTGGTATTTATATTTGGTGTTCCGTTTGTTTGGTGCAGAGCATAACTGAAGGAGTTCAATACGAAAATGTGGATTTGGTGTTTAACTAAAAACTCCATTTCCATTACAGTGAAGCAAATTTCTTTTAAATTAAAAAAAATTTATATTTACAGAATATCCGTGTTTCAACCGAGGAGTGGCTCAATGAGTTAGGTATTTGCATTACCTAACAACTCGTATAAAGTTTACCAGTTGCTTGCCCATGATCGGTGGTACTCACCGGGTACTCCGACTTCTTCCATCACTAAAACTGGTCGCCATGCTATAGCTGAAATATTGCTGAAAGTGGCGTTAAGCACAATAAATCAAATCAGTCAACCAAGGACAGTGATGTTCTCAATGTAATAGTCAAATTTGATACCAATGGCCACCTGTTTACCAACCGCTCCCACGTATGGAGTTTATATTTCACACCTCATACTTGCAGTGTGTATTCAGACTTTTTACAACGTCATCGTATTTTGAGTATTACACTATTAAATCATGGTTATTTAAAGAATCGTCTCATCTTATGTTTCAAAAAGGGTTTTCGGAGGATATGAACATCTTGTTGAAAATTATTCTGTCAGTTACGTAGAGATGACGAAAGGTGGTATTTGCAATTACAATTTGGTTCCAAGTTGACTATTGTATCACTATTATGTCACATCTCATACGTCACATCTCATACGTTACATCTCATACGTTACCCTCGAGCTTGCATTTGTATTACGACTTGTTGCCACATCACCGTCGTCTGAGTACTAAACTATTAAGACAAGCATTTTTAGAGAATCGTATCATCTCGCATTGCATCTTTTAAAATAATTTTTCAGAAGATATCAACGCAGTGTTGTGTCACGTCCATACAGATGACGAAGGATGGTATTGGAAAGATGTTAGTCCATCTCTGTTATGTCTTCTGATGTCGTTGTGTAATATCTAATATTTAAACAATGGTTGAGGTCATCTGCTCTCTATGATAGAACTAATATAATACATATGACAACTTCTGTGTCACGAACATTAAATATATTATGTATAATGTACAAGATTATAGCGTTCTTTATTATAACACTGTTCGCCCGGTTATATGCAAAGTTTGGCATTTAACTCCTCGCATGTGGAAAGCACTTGTATGATCGCATCACTTCAATAGGAAGGGAGGTTTGGACCCATAAAACTAGTTTAGCTATCCCACTTTTTATTACAGTTCCTGAACCAAGCCAGGAAAGTTGAGCGGTCATGAATGTATTTGTATTAGGTGTATTGCCTCTTTCTACGATCTTGGTATTGTTCCGCCAGTGTGGTATCTGTTCCGCCAGTGTGGTATCTGTTCCGCCAGTGTGGTATCTGTTCCGTCAGTGTGGTATTGTTCTGTCAGTGTGGTATCTGTTCCGCCAGTGTGGTATCTGTTCCGCCAGTGTGATATCTGTTCCGCCAGTGTGGTATTGTTCCGTCAGTGTGGTATTGTTCTGTCAGTGTGGTATCTGTTCCGCCAGTGTGGTATTGTTCCGCCAGTGTGATATCTGTTCCACCAGTGTGGTATTGTTCCGCCAGTGTGGTATCTGTTCCGCCAGTGTGGTATTGTTCCACCAGTGTGGTATTGTTCCACCAGTGTGGTATTGTCCGCCAGTGTGGTATTATTCCGCTAGTGTGGTATTGTTCCACTAGTGTGGTATTGTCCGCCAGTGTGGTATTGTCCCGCCAGTGTGGTATTGTTCCACCAGTGTGGTATTGTTCCACCAGTGTGGTATTGTTCTGCCAGTGTGGTATTGTTCCGCCACGTTGGTATTGTTCCGCCAGTGTGGTATTGTTCCACCAGTGTGGTATTGTCCGCCAGTGTGGTATTGTTCCGCCAGTGTGGTATTGTTCCACCAGTGTGGTATTGTTCCACCAGTGTGGTATTGTTCCACCAGTGTGGTATTGTCCGCCAGTGTGGTATTGTTGCGCTAGTGTGGTATTGTTCCACTAGTGTGGTATTGTCCGCCAGTGTGGTATTGTTCCGCCAGTGGGGTATTGTTCCGCCAGTGTGGTATTGTTCCACCAGTGTGGTATTGTTCCACCAGTGTGGTATTGTCCGCCAGTGTGGTATTTGTTCCGCCAGTGTGGTATTGTTCCACCAGTGTGGTATTGTTCCACTAGTGTGGTATTGTCCGCCAGTGTGGTATTGTTCCGCTAGTGTGGTATTGTTCCACCAGTGTGGTATTGTTCCACCAGTGTGGTATTGTTCCGCTAGTGTGGTATTGTTCCACTAGTGTGGTATTGTCCGCCAGTTTGGTATTGTTCCACCATTGTGGTATTGTTCTGCCAGTGTGGTATTGTTCCGCCAGTGTGGTATTGTTCCGCCAGTGTGGTATTGTTCCACCCGTGTGGTATTGTTCCACCAGTGTGGTATTGTTCCACCAGTGTGGTATTGTTCGCCAGTGTGGTATTGTTCCGCTAGTGTGGTATTGTTCCACTAGTGTGGTATTGTTCCACCAGTGTGGTATTGTTCCACTAGTGTGGTATTGTCCGCCAGTGTGGTATCTGTTCCGCTAGTGTGGTATTGTTCCACTAGTGTGGTATTGTCCGCCAGTGTGGTATCTGTTCCGCCAGTGTGGTATTGTTCCGCCAGTGTGGTATTGTCCCACTAGTTTGGTATTGTTCCACCAGTGTGGTATTGTTCCACTAGTGTGGTATTGTCCGCCAGTGTGGTATCTGTTCCACCAGTGTGGTATTGTTCCACCAGTGTGGTATTGTTCCACCAGTGTGGTATTGTTCCGCTAGTGTGGTATTGTTCCGCGAGTGTTGTATTGTTCCACCAGTGTGGTATTGTTCCACCAGTGTGGTATTGTCCACCAGTGTGGTATTGTCCGCCAGTGTGGTATTGTTCCACCAGTGTGGTATTGTCCGCCAGTGTGGTATTGTCCACCAGTGTGGTATTGTCCGCCAGTGTGGTATTGTCCACCAGTGTGGTATTGTTCCACCCGTGTGGTATTGTCCGCAAGTGTGGTATTGTTCCGCCAGTGTGGTATTGTCCACCAGTGTGGTATTGTCCACCAGTGTGGTATTGTCCGCCAGTGTGGTATTGTTCCGCCAGTGTGGTATTGTTCCGCCAGTGTGGTATTGTTCCACCAGTGTGGTATTGTTCCACTAGTGTGGTATTGTTCCGCCAGTGTGGTATTGTCCACTAGTGTGGTATTGTCCGCCAGTGTGGTATTGTTCCACCAGTGTGGTATCTGTTCCGCCAGTGTGGTATTGTTCCGCCAGTGTGGTATTGTTCCGCTAGTGTGGTATTGTTCCACTAGTGTGGTATTGTCCGCCAGTGTGGTATTGTTCCACCAGTGTGGTATTGTCCGCCAGTGTGGTATTGTCCGCCAGTGTGGTATTGTTCCACTAGTGTGGTATTGTCCGCCAGTGTGGTATTGTTCCACTAGTGTGGTATTATCCGCCAGTGTGGTATTGTTCCACTAGTGTGGTATTGTTCCACTAGTGTGGTATTGTCCGCCAGTGTGGTATTGTTCCACCAGTGTGGTATTGTCCGCCAGTGTGGTATTGTCCGCCAGTGTGGTATTGTTCCACTAGGGTGGTATTGTCTGCCAGTGTGGTATTTTTACACTAGTGTGGTATTGTCCGCCAGTGTGGTATTGTTCCACTAGTGTGGTATTGTTTCACTAGTGTGGTATTGTCCGCCAGTGTGGTATTATTCCGCCAGTGTGGTATTGTTCCACTAGTGTGGTATTGTCCGCCAGTGTGGTATTGTCCACCAGTGTGGTATTGTCCGCCAGTGTGCTATTGTTCCGCCAGTGTGGTATTGTTCCGTCAGTGTGGTATTGTTCCACCAGTGTGGTATTGTTCCACTAGTGTGGTATTGTTCCGCCAGTGTGGTATTGTCCACTAGTGTGGTATTGTCCGCCAGTGTGGTATTGTTCCACCAGTGTGGTATCTGTTCCGCCAGTGTGGTATTGTTCCGCCAGTGTGGTATTGTTCCGCTAGTGTGGTATTGTTCCACTAGTGTGGTATTGTCCGCCAGTGTGGTATTGTTCCACCAGTGTGGTATTGTCCGCCAGTGTGGTATTGTCCGCCAGTGTGGTATTGTTCCACTAGTGTGGTATTGTCCGCCAGTGTGGTATTGTTCCACTAGTGTGGTATTGTCCGCCAGTGTGGTATTGTTCCACTAGTGTGGTATTGTTCCACTAGTGTGGTATTGTTCCGCTAGTGTGGTATTGTTCCACCAGTGTGGTATTGTCCGCCAGTGTGGTATTGTCCGCCAGTGTGGTATTGTTCCACTAGGGTGGTATTGTCTGCCAGTGTGGTATTGTTACACTAGTGTGGTATTGTCCGCCAGTGTGGTATTGTTCCACTAGTGTGGTATTGTTTCATTAGTGTGGTATTGTCCGCCAGTGTGGTATTATTTCGCCAGTGTGGTATTGTTCCACTAGTGTGGTATTGTCCACCAGTGTGGTATTGTTCCACTAGTGTGGTATTATTCCGCCAGTTAGGTATTGTTCCACTAGTGTGGTATTGTCCGCCAGTGTGGTATTGTTCCACCAGTGTGGTATTGTTCCGCTAGTGTGGTATTGTTCCACTAGTGTGGTATTGTTCCACCAGTGTGGTATTGTTCCACCAGTGTGGTATTGTCCGCCAGTGTGGTATTGTTCCGCTAGTGTGGTATTGTTCCACTAGTGTGGTATTGTCCGCCAGTGTGGTATTGTTCCACTATTGTGGTATTGTCCGCCAGTGTGGTATTGTTCCACTAGTGTGGTATTGTTCCGCTAGTGTGGTATTGTTCCACTAGTGTGGTATTGTTCCACCAGTGTGGTATTGTTCCACTAGAGTGGTATTGTCCGCCAGTGTGGTATTGTTCCGCTAGTGTGGTATTGTTCCACCAGTGTGGTATCTGTTCCGCCAGTGTGGTATTGTTCCGCCAGTGTGGTATTGTTCCACCAGTGTGGTATTGTTCCACTAGTGTGGTATTGTCCGCCAGTGTGGTATTGTTCCGCCAGTGTGATATCTGTTCCGCCAGTGTGGTATTGTTCCACTAGTGTGGTATTGTTCCACTAGTGTGGTATTGTTCCGCTAGTGTGGTATTGTTCCACCAGTGTGGTATTGTCCGCCAGTGTGGTATTGTCCGCCAGTGTGGTATTGTTCCACTAGGGTGGTATTGTCTGCCAGTGTGGTATTGTTACACTAGTGTGGTATTGTCCGCCAGTGTGGTATTGTTCCACTAGTGTGGTATTGTTTCATTAGTGTGGTATTGTCCGCCAGTGTGGTATTATTTCGCCAGTGTGGTATTGTTCCACTAGTGTGGTATTGTCCACCAGTGTGGTATTGTTCCACTAGTGTGGTATTATTCCGCCAGTTAGGTATTGTTCCACTAGTGTGGTATTGTCCGCCAGTGTGGTATTGTTCCACCAGTGTGGTATTGTTCCGCTAGTGTGGTATTGTTCCACTAGTGTGGTATTGTTCCACCAGTGTGGTATTGTTCCACTAGTGTGGTATTGTCCGCCAGTGTGGTATTGTTCCGCTAGTGTGGTATTGTTCCACTAGTGTGGTATTGTCCGCCAGTGTGGTATTGTTCCACTATTGTGGTATTGTCCGCCAGTGTGGTATTGTTCCACTAGTGTGGTATTGTTCCGCTAGTGTGGTATTGTTCCACTAGTGTGGTATTGTTCCACCAGTGTGGTATTGTTCCACTAGAGTGGTATTGTCCGCCAGTGTGGTATTGTTCCGCTAGTGTGGTATTGTTCCACCAGTGTGGTATCTGTTCCGCCAGTGTGGTATTGTTCCGCCAGTGTGGTATTGTTCCACCAGTGTGGTATTGTTCCACTAGTGTGGTATTGTCCGCCAGTGTGGTATTGTTCCGCCAGTGTGATATCTGTTCCGCCAGTGTGGTATTGTTCCACCAGTGTGGTATCTGTTCCGCCAGTGTGGTATCTGTTCCGCCAGTGTGGTATTGTTCCGCCAGTGTGGTATTGTTCCACTAGTGTGGTATTGTTCCGCCAGTGTGGTATTGTTCCGCCAGTGTGGTATTGTCCCGCCAGTGTGGTATTGTTCCGCCAGTGTGGTATTGTTCCACTAGTGTGGTATTGTTCGCCAGTGTGGTATCTGTTCCGCCAGTGTGGTATTGTTCCGCCAGTGTGGTATTGTTCCACTAGTGTGGTATTGTTCGCCAGTGTGGTATCTGTTCCGCCAGTGTGGTATTGTCCGCCAGTGTGGTATTGTCCGCCAGTGTGGTATTGTCTGCCAGTGTGGTATTGTCCGCCAGTGTGGTATCTGTTCCGCCAGTGTGGTATTTTCCGCCAGTGTGGTATTGTCCGCCAGTGTGGCATCTGTTCCGCCAGTGTGGTATCTGTTCCACTAGTGTGGTATCTGTTCCGCCAGTTTGGTATCGTTTGTATTTCGTTGTATTATATCTCTATTTTATTATCTTGCTCTCCTGCTGCATCTTTCGAATCGAAGTACGTTACCCTTCCGAAAAGCGTTTCACATATTAATCCATTTCTCTCAAATCACTAGCCCACACAGGACAAATGAAAACATATTCAAAAATGTTACTTCCCTAAAACCACAGAGCATTTTCACACTGCACCTGACTGAAATATTCATAGATGTCAAAGTTACTTCAAACGGCGCGTTTCTGGAATAACCTTCATCAGGTACGCGCTCAAGGTCAAAATAATTAAAAGCAAAATAATAATACTCATGTGTAGCTGCAAATACCAAAGAACGGTACATGTATATTGACAAAAATGGGGTATATTGGTTATGTGTAGCTATAAAGGACAACATTAAGGTACATGACCACATTAGTATGTGTAACCATGAACGATAAAGGGAATATACAAGGCATATGTGTAGCTATGAATAAATAAAGAAGGCATATGGGTTACATTTGTATTTGTAACTACAAATGACGAAATATAGAACATGATTTATGTGTGCTACAGATGACAAAAGGAATGTTTATGACTTATGTGTGGATACAGAAGACAAACAATGGACTAAAAATCTACGAATGACCCTTGTATATTGCAGGAATTTTGTTCTAGATATATCGAGACAGAAAAGTGTACACTAATATGTATACATTCTTAAGAATTTGGAAATTCACAGATAAAAAAAAATACTACAAATATTTAAAAACAACTTTCGGTTCGTCGTTACCTCCAGTTGTTTGTAGGAGGGTTCACGTCTTATTTACGTTATTTGTGTTTGTTTGCGCATGGTGGTGTCCATCACATATTGACTATATGAGTAACATGGTGGGTGTCTTATAAGAGGCAGGAACTGCTTGCCCTTCGTGGGCACCTGTGTTCACCCCAGTGTTTCGTGAGGTCCGAGCTGTTTCTCATTTTAGTTTTCTGTGTTGTGTTTTTTGTCTGGTTTGTCTTCTCCCTGTGTCTTGCGTCTAGTGTACCCAACTGTTGCCAGTTTCTCTGGATTGTCCATTCTTGATTGCCTTGTGTCTTGTGTCTAGTGTACCCAAATGTTGCCAGTTTCTCTGGATTGTCCATTCTTGATTGCCCTGTGTCTTGTGTCTAGTGTACCCAAATGTTGCCAGTTTCTCTGGATTGTCCATTCTTGATTGCCTTGTGTTTTGTGTCTAGTATACCCAAATGTTGCCAATTTCTCTGGATTGTCCATTCTTAATTGCCCGGTGTCTTGTGTCTAGTGTACCCAAATGTTGCCAGTTTCTCTGGATCGTCCATTCTTGATTGCCTTGTGTCTTGTGTCTAGTGTACCCAAATGTTGCCAGTTTCTCTGGATTGTCCATTCTTGATTGCCCTGTGTCTTGTGTCTAGTGTACCCAAATGTTGCCAGTTTCTCTGGATTGTCCATTCTTGATTGCCTTGTGTCTTGTGTCTAGTGTACCCAAATGTTGCCAGTTTTTCTGGATTGTCCATTCTTTATTGCCCTGTGTCTTGTCTCTAGTGTACCCAAATGTTGCCAGTTTCTCTGGATTGTCCATTCTCGATTGCCCTGTGTCTTGTGTCTAGTGTACCCAAATGTTGCCAGTTTCTCTGGATTGTCCATTCTTGATTGCCCTTGGTCTTGTGTCTAGTGTACCCAAATGTTGCCAGTTTCTCTGGATTGTCCATTCTCGATTGCCCTGTGTCTTGTGTCTAGTGTACCCAAATGTTGCCAGTTTCTCTTGATTGTCCATTCTTGATTGCCCTGTGTCTTGTGTCTAGTGTACCCAAATGTTGCCAGTTTCTCTGGATTGTCCATTCTTGATTGCCCTGTGTCTTGTGTCTAGTGTACCCAAATGTTGCCAGTTTCTCTGGATTGTCCATTCTTGATTGCCTTGTGTCTTGTGTCTAGTGTACCCAAATGTTGCCAGTTTCTCTGGATTGTCCATTCTTGATTGCCTTGTGTCTTGTGTCTAGTGTACCCAAATGTTGCCAGTTTCTCTGGATTGTCCATTCTTGATTGCCCTGTATCTTGTGTCTAGTGTACCCAAATGTTGCCAGTTTCTCTGGGTTGTCCATTCTTGATTGCCCTGTGTCTTGTGTCTAGTGTACCCAAATGTTGCCAGTTTCTCTGGATTGTCCATTCTTGATTGCCTTGTGTCTTGTGTCTAGTGTACCCAAATGTTGCCAGTTACTCTGGGTTGTCCATTCTTGATTGCCCTGTGTCTTATATCTAGTGTACCCAAATGTTGCCAGTTTCTCTGGATTGTCCATTCTTGATTGCCCTGCGTCTTGTGTCTAGTGTATCCAAATGTTGCCAGTTTCTCTGGGTTGTCCATTCTTGATTGCCCTGTGTCTTGTGTCTAGTGTACCCAAATGTTGCCAGTTTCTCTGGATTGTCCATTCTTGATTACCTTGTGTCTTGTCTCTAGTGTACCCAAATGTTGCCAGTTTTTCTGGATTGTCCATTCTTGATTGCCCTGTGTCTTGTGTCTAGTGTACCCAAATGTTGCCAGTTTTTCTGGATTGTCCATTCTTGATTGCCCTGTGTCTTGTGTCTAGTGTACCCAAATGTTGCCAGTTTCTCTGGATTGTCCATTCTTGATTGCCTTGTGTCTTGTGTCTAGTGTACCCAAATGTTGCCAGTTTCTCTGGATTGTCCATTCTTGATTGCCCTGTGTCTTGTGTCTAGTGTACCCAAATGTTGCCAGTTTCTCTGGATTGTCCATTCTTGATTGCCTTGTGTCTTGTGTCTAGTGTACCCAAATGTTGCCAGTTTTTCTGGATTGTCCATTCTTTATTGCCCTGTGTCTTGTCTCTAGTGTACCCAAATGTTGCCAGTTTCTCTGGATTGTCCATTCTCGATTGCCCTGTGTCTTGTGTCTAGTGTACCCAAATGTTGCCAGTTTCTCTGGATTGTCCATTCTTGATTGCCCTTGGTCTTGTGTCTAGTGTACCCAAATGTTGCCAGTTTCTCTGGATTGTCCATTCTCGATTGCCCTGTGTCTTGTGTCTAGTGTACCCAAATGTTGCCAGTTTCTCTTGATTGTCCATTCTTGATTGCCCTGTGTCTTGTGTCTAGTGTACCCAAATGTTGCCAGTTTCTCTGGATTGTCCATTCTTGATTGCCCTGTGTCTTGTGTCTAGTGTACCCAAATGTTGCCAGTTTCTCTGGATTGTCCATTCTTGATTGCCCTGTGTCTTGTGTCTAGTGTACCCAAATGTTGCCAGTTTCTCTGGATTGTCCATTCTTGATTGCCATGTGTCTTGTGTCTAGTGTACCCAAATGTTGCCAATTTCTCTGGATTGTCCATTCTTGATTGCCTTGTGTCTTGTGTCTAGTGTACCCAAATGTTGCCAGTTTCTCTGGATTGTCCATTCTTGATTGCCTTGTGTCTTGTGTCTAGTGTACCCAAATGTTGCCAGTTTCTCTGGATTGTCCATTCTTGATTGCCCTGTATCTTGTGTCTAGTGTACCCAAATGTTGCCAGTTTCTCTGGGTTGTCCATTCTTGATTGCCCTGTGTCTTGTGTCTAGTGTACCCAAATGTTGCCAGTTTCTCTGGATTGTCCATTCTTGATTGCCTTGTGTCTTGTGTCTAGTGTACCCAAATGTTGCCAGTTACTCTGGGTTGTCCATTCTTGATTGCCCTGTGTCTTATATCTAGTGTACCCAAATGTTGCCAGTTTCTCTGGATTGTCCATTCTTGATTGCCCTGCGTCTTGTGTCTAGTGTATCCAAATGTTGCCAGTTTCTCTGGGTTGTCCATTCTTGATTGCCCTGTGTCTTGTGTCTAGTGTACCCAAATGTTGCCAGTTTTTCTGGATTGTCCATTCTTGATTGCCCTGTGTCTTGTGTCTAGTGTACCCAAATGTTGCCAGTTTCTCTGGATTGTCCATTCTTGATTGCCTTGTGTCTTGTGTCTAGTGTACCCAAATGTTGCCAGTTTCTCTGGATGGTCCATTCTTGATTGCCCTGTGTCTTGTGTCTAGTGTACCCAAATGTTGCCAGTTTCTCTGGATTGTCCATTCTTGATTGCCTTGTGTCTTGTGTCTAGTGTACCCAAAAGTTGCCAGTTTCTCTGGATTGTCCATTCTTGATTGCCCTGTGTCTTGTGTCTAGTGTACCCAAATGTTGCCAGTTTCTCTGGATTGTCCATTCTTGATTGCCCTGTGTCTTGTGTCTAGTGTACCCAAATGTTGCCAGTTTCTCTGGATGGTACATTCTTGATTGCCCCTTCGGTTTTCTCTAATGCTTATTTAATATCTATATTTTTATTGAAATAAAGTAAGAGGTAGTTCTACATACTTTGATATTTTATTGAAGAAAATGTTGAAGATACCAAAAGGGTAATCAGAAACCGTAAAGGACAGACAATACAACGACCAAATGAAAAAGGACAAAGGATAAACAATGACGTACAAAACACTACACATAAAACTGAAGATCGAGCAACACGAACCTCACTTAACACGGAGAGGGGTGAACTCAGGTGCTCCGGAAGGATAGGTAGTTGCTGCTCCAGGTGTGGCATCCACCGTGTTGCTCTTGTTACATACACGGTGATAAGTCATGAATGAGGAAAGATTGTGATTATGACAAACGGAACATATTCGTGGTCATTTGTGACACAGATCCTCCGTAACGGTTAACCAAGTCATGGTGATGACCGTAAAATGTTTGAAGAGATGACTTCAACTTCAATAGGATCCCTTGGTTCAGTAGCTTCCTTGTTAACAGCAACTCTCTATCAAGGAAATCATGATAGCAACCACAAGCTCTAGAATATGTTATCAACTGAGAGATATATACTCCATATGAAGGTGTTGCTGGAATGTTGCTACATATATAAATGGAAAGTTGACAATGTGAAAATGGGTATCAACTATTTTAGTTTTATTGTTTTTTTTTTTATAATGAACACAGAAATGTGCTGTTCTACAGGCAAGAGTGGATGTCAATATTTCATATTATTAACTTTAGAAAAAAAAAACATGGACACAGGTGTCCTGGATTTATTTAATAAAAAACTAATCCTGGATTATTATTTTTGCTTAAGGTTCGGTCCTGTGTTTTTATTTCAAATTTTCAAGGGATATAAATAATAAATTCAGATTTTCTATTTAAAATAAATCTCATTTACAAAACCATTGATATTTGTTCAATTTTTAACGCTGATTTAAGCTTTAGTCGCAACAATTTTTTATTTTTCTCTTTAAACTGTCGAAACAACATTTATTTAACTGTAAAATTCACTAATAAAATTCACTCCCCCCACTTTTCTTGTTTAAATCAATGATAAACAATGTTCCAGAATCAAACAAATGAATAAATATAACATAGATTTCTTTTACATGCATCTTTTTACCATGCGGTGTCAATGTGTTTTAAATCGGTCATCCAATCAGGACGCTCATTATTCTTGTCCAAGATAAAAATACATCGCTAAAATTACCTGTGGGTGTTTCCCCATTTCAACTCGTAAATTTACATAGAAATCGGAGATATTTCGTCATAAAACTTCACACATGGTTTTGTCTATCATATTTCTTGAAGACAAACATAACATTTTATTGCATTTATCAATATTGTATGAGTATCAACAGTTTTTTCAACACCGTATCTGTTTCTCGATATAGCCGCCCGATTACAGTGACCCGAGACCCAGATTAGCACGTCCCAGCAGTTTTTTTCTTAATAATGTTGTTTAATAAATATATGTATTTCAATGTCCTGATTTGTTACTCATCTGTAAAAGAATTCTTATCAAATCTAAATAAGAACACATTTATGTGACTTCCCAAATATTTTGGTTGTGTTCGCTGTATGCCAGGAGTTTATCAACCACTCTTAATATAATTTACTAATAGTTTGTAAATAAACCAAATGGGATTTTACATAAGCGACAACAACACGAAAAAGCGCCATCTTCTATGATTAATTAATTTGTGAATCATGTTTTACGATTTTTTGTCTCTCTTTTATTTTTAATGTTAAGATTTTATAGCGGTTACATGTCTATCTTCATAAGTTAGGAGTTCAGATTCAATATAATTCAGGACAAAAAAAAACAAAACAAAAAACAACACAAAAAACCCCAAGAAACCCCCCAAAAAAACCCCAAAACAAAACGTGAAATGATTCAGAATTTTACAGTAATCTTGACATACTTTCAGATGATGCGAATCATTTTGTGAAGTACATATCATATGGTTAATAGCTATATAAACTAAGACTAAGACATTACAGATGCTTTACAGAATAACAAAAAAATCGATGAAAGAAGGACAACTCCAGATAACTTCACGTTCATTATTGGGTTGAAGAAACCTTAATATCAATTAATCCTAATAAGTGTTAGTTAAATTTATGAATATTTCAACTAATATCATGTGTTGACTAGCACTTATTTAAAAAAAAGGAAAATGTAATTAAAGATGAAATGTAACATAATATAGCCAAACATAAGTCGTGGTGGTCTTTTGTGTGGTAATCAGAAGTCATAATCGAAGGACAGACAACACAATGGCCAAAAGACAGACAACACAATGGCCAAAAGACAGACAACACAATGGTCAAAAGACAGACAACACAATGGCCAAAAGACAGACAACACAATGGCCAAAAGACAGACAACACAATGGCCAAAAGCCAGACAACACAATGGCCAAAAGACAGACAACACAATGGCCAAAAGACAGACAACACAATGGCCAAAAGAAAAAGTACAAAAGGACGAACAACGATCTACAAAACATTACACAGAAAACTACAGATTCAGCAACACGAACCCAACTAAAAACCGGGGTGAACTCAGGTGCTCCGGAAGGGTGGACCGGTCATGCTCCACATGTGACACCCGTCGTGTCACTCTTGTTACAAACCCGGTGATAAGTCATGAATGAGGAAAGTGCCGGATTGTGATTACGACAAACGGAACATTGTGACACAGATACTCGTAATGGTTGGCAACAAACTAGCCCTCTAGTAAATACGTAATGGTTATGGTGGCAACACACTAGTCCTCTAGTACACACTTAATAGTTATGGTGGCAACAAACTAGTCCTCTAGTAAACACGTAATGGTTATGGTGGCAACAAACTAGTCCTCTAGTACACACGTATTGGTTATGGTGGCAACACACTAGTCCTCTAGTAAACACGCAATGGTTATGGGGGCAACAAATTAGTCCTCTAGTAAACACGTAATGGTTATGGTGGCAACAAACTAGTCCTCTAGTACACACGTAATGGTTATGGGGGCAACACACTACTCCACTAGTAAACACGCAATGGTTATGGTGGCAACAAACTAGTCCTCTAGTAAACACGCAATGGCTATGGTGACAACAAACTAGTCCTCTAGTAAACACGCAATGGTTATGGTGGCAACAAACTATTCCTCTAGTACACACGTAATGGTTATGGTGGCAACAAACTAGTCCTCTAGTACACACGTAATGGTTATGGTTGGCAACAAACTAGTCCTCTAGTACACACGTAATGGTTATGGTGGCAACAAACTAGTCCTCTAGTACACACGTCATGGTTATGGTGGCAACAAACTAGTCCTCTAGTACACACGTAATGGTTATGGTGGCAACAAACTAGTCCTCTAGTAAACACGTAATGGTTATGGTGGCAACAAACTAGTCCTCAAGTACACACGTAATGGTTATGGTGGCAACAAACTAGTCCTCTAGTACACACGTAATGGTTATGGTGGCAACAAACTAGTCCTCTAGTACACACGTAATGGTTATGGTTGGCAACAAACTAGTCCTCTAGTACACACGTAATGGTTATGGTGGCAACAAACTAGTCCTCTAGTAAACACGTAATGGTTATGGTGGCAACAAACTAGTCCTCTAGTACACACGTAATGGTTATGGTTGCAACAAACTAGTCCTCTAGTACACACGTAATGGTTATGGTTGGCAACAAACTAGTCCTCTAGTACACACGTAATGGTTATGGTGGCAACAAACTAGTCCTCTAGTAAACACGTAATGGTTATGGTGGCAACAAACTAGTCCTCTAGTACACACGTAATGGTTATGGTGGCAACAAACTAGTCCCCTAGTAAACACGTAATGGTTATGGTTGCAACAAACTAGTCCTCTAGTACACACGTAATGGTCATGGTGGAAATACACTAGCCCTCTAGTAAACACGCAATGGTTATGGTGGCAACAAACTAGTCCTCTAGTACACACGCAATGGCTATGGTGACAACAAACTAGTCCTCTAGTAAACACGCAATGGTTATGGTAACAACAAACTATTCCTCTAGTACACACGTAATGGTTATGGTGGCAACAAACTAGTCCTCTAGTACACACGTAATGGTTATGGTTGGCAACAAACTAGTCCTCTAGTACACACGTAATGGTTATGGTGGCAACAAACTAGTCCTCTAGTACACACGTCATGGTTATGGTGGCAACAAACTAGTCCTCTAGTACACACGTAATGGTTATGGTGGCAACAAACTAGTCCTCTAGTACACACGTAATGGTTATGGTTGGCAACAAACTAGTCCTCTAGTACACACGTAATGGTCATGGTGGCAACAAACTAGTCCTCTAGTAAACACGTAATGGTTATGGTGGCAACAAACTAGTCATCAAGTAAACACGCAATGGTTATGGTGGCAACAAACTAGTCCTCTAGTACACACGTAATGGTTATGGTTGCAACAAACTAGTCCTCTAGTACACACGTAATGGTTATGGTTGGCAACAAACTAGTCCTCTAGTACACACGTAATGGTTATGGTGGCAACAAACTAGTCCTCTAGTAAACACGTAATGGTTATGGTGGCAACAAACTAGTCCTCTATTAAACACGCAATGGCTATGGTGACAACAAACTAGTCCTCTAGTACACACGCAATGGTTATGGGGGCAACAAACTAGTCCTCTAGTAAACACGTAATGGTTATGGTGGCAACAAACTAGTCCTCTAGTACACACGTAATGGTTATGGGGGCAACACACTACTCCACTAGTAAACACGCAATGGTTATGGTGGCAACAAACTAGTCCTCTAGTAAACACGCAATGGCTATGGTGACAACAAACTAGTCCTCTAGTACACACGTAATGGTTATGGGGGCAACAAACTAGTCCTCTAGTAAACACGTAATGGTTATGGTGGCAACAAACTAGTCCTCTAGTACACACGTAATGGTTATGGGGGCAACACACTACTCCACTAGTAAACACGCAATGGTTATGGTGGCAACAAACTAGTCCTCTAGTAAACATGCAATGGCTATGGTGACAACAAACTAGTCCTCTAGTAAACACGCAATGGTTATGGTGGCAACAAACTATTCCTCTAGTACACACGTAATGGTTATTGTGGCAACAAACTAGTCCTCTAGTACACACGTAATGGTTATGGTTGGCAACAAACTAGTCCTCTAGTACACACGTAATGGTTATGGTGGCAACAAACTAGTCCTCTAGTACACACGTCATGGTTATGGTGGCAACAAACTAGTCCTCTAGTACACACGTAATGGTTATGGTGGCAACAAACTAGTCCTCTAGTAAACACGTAATGGTTATGGTGGCAACTAACTAGTCCTCAAGTACACACGTAATGGTTATGGTGGCAACAAACTAGTCCTCTAGTACACACGTAATGGTTATGGTGGCAACAAACTAGTCCTCTAGTACACACGTAATGGTTATGGTTGGCAACAAACTAGTCCTCTAGTACACACGTAATGGTTATGGTGGCAACAAACTAGTCCTCTAGTAAACACGTAATGGTTATGGTGGCAACAAACTAGTCCTCTAGTACACACGTAATGGTTATGGTTGCAACAAACTAGTCCTCTAGTACACACGTAATGGTTATGGTTGGCAACAAACTAGTCCTCTAGTACACACGTAATGGTTATGGTGGCAACAAACTAGTCCTCTAGTAAACACGTAATGGTTATGGTGGCAACAAACTAGTCCTCTAGTACACACGTAATGGTTATGGTGGCAACAAACTAGTCCTCTAGTAAACACGTAATGGTTATGGTTGCAACAAACTAGTCCTCTAGTACACACGTAATGGTCATGGTGGAAATACACTAGCCCTCTAGTAAACACGCAATGGTTATGGTGGCAACAAACTAGTCCTCTAGTACACACGCAATGGCTATGGTGACAACAAACTAGTCCTCTAGTAAACACGCAATGGTTATGGTGGCAACAAACTATTCCTCTAGTACACACGTAATGGTTATGGTGGCAACAAACTAGTCCTCTAGTACACACGTAATGGTTATGGTTGGCAGCAAACTAGTCCTCTAGTACACACGTAATGGTTATGGTGGCAACAAACTAGTCCTCTAGTACACACGTCATGGTTATGGTGGCAACAAACTAGTCCTCTAGTACACACGTAATGGTTATGGTGGCAACAAACTAGTCCTCTAGTAAACACGTAATGGTTATGGTGGCAACAAACTAGTCCTCAAGTACACACGTAAAGGTTATGATGGCAACAAACTAGTCCTCTAGTACACACGTAATGGTTATGGTTGGCAACAAACTAGTCCTCTAGTAAACACGCAATGGTCATGGTGGCAACAAACTAGTCCTCTAGTAAACACGTAATGGTTATGGTGGCAACAAACTAGTCATCAAGTAAACACGCAATGGTTATGGTGGCAACAAACTAGTCCTCTAGTACACACGTAATGGTTATGGTTGCAACAAACTAGTCCTCTAGTACACACGTAATGGTTATGGTTGGCAACAAACTAGTCCTCTAGTACACACGTAATGGTTATGGTGGCAACAAACTAGTCCTCTAGTAAACACGTAATGGTTATGGTGGCAACAAACTAGTCCTCTAGTACACACGCAATGGTTATGGTGGCAACAAACTAGTCCTCTAGTACACACGTAATGGTTATGGTTGCAACAAACTAGTCCTCTAGTACACACGTAATGGTTATGGTTGGCAACAAACTAGTCCTCTAATACACACGTAATGGTTATGGTGGCAACAAACTAGTCCTCTAGTAAACACGTAATGGTTATGGTGGCAACAAACTAGTCCTCTAGTACACACGTAATGGTTATGGTGGCAACAAACTAGTCCTCTAGTAAACACGTAATGGTTATGGTTGCAACAAACTAGTCCTCTAGTACACACGTAATGGTCATGGTGGAAATACACTAGCCCTCTAGTAAACACGCAATGGTTATGGTGGCAACAAACTAGTCCTCTAGTACACACTTAATGGTTATGGTGGCAACAAACTAGTCCTCTAGTACACACGTAATGGTTATGGTGGCAACAAACTAGTCCTCTAGTAAACACGTAATGGTTATGGTGGCAACAAACTAGTCCTCAAGTACACACGTAATGGTTATGGTGGCAACAAACTAGTCCTCTAGTACACACGTAATGGTTATGGTGGCAACAAACTAGTCCTCTAGTACACACGTAATGGTTATGGTGGCAACAAACTAGTCCTCTAGTAAACACGTAATGGTTATGGTGGCAACACACTAGTCCTCTAGTACACACGTAATGGTTATGGTGGCAACAAACTAGTCCTCTAGTACACACGTAATGGTTATGGTGGCAACAAACTAGTCCTCTAGTAAACACGTAATGGTTATGGTGGCAACACACTAGTCCTCTAGTACACACGTAATGGTTATGGTGGCAACAAACTAGTCCTCTAGTACACACGTAATGGTTATGGTGGCAACAAACTAGTCCTCTAGTACACACGTAATGGTTATGGTGGCAACACACTAGTCCTCTAGTAAACACGCAATGGTTATGGTGGCAACAAACTAGTCCTCTAGTAAACACGCAATGGTTATGGTGGCAACAAACTAGTCCTCTAGTACACACGTAATGGTTATGGTGGCAACAAACTAGTCCACTAGTAAACACGTAATGGTTATGGTGGCAACAAACTAATCCTCTAGTAAACACGTAATGGCTATGGTGGCAACAAACTAGTCCTCTAGTAAACACGTAATGGTTATGGTGGCAACAAACTAGTCCTCTAGTACACACGTAATGGTTATGGTTGCAACAAACTAGTCCTCTAGTACACACGTAATGGTTATGGTGGCAACAAACTAGTCCTCTAGTAAACACGTAATGGTTATGGTGGCAACAAACTAGTCCTCAAGTACACACGTAATGGTTATGGTGGCAAAAAACTAGTCCTCTAGTGCACACGTAATGGTTATGGTGGCAACAAACTAGTCCTCTAGTACACACGTAATGGTTATGGTTGGCAACAAACTAGTCCTCTAGTACACACGTAATGGTTATGGTGGCAACAAACTAGTCCTCTAGTAAACACGTAATGGTTATGGTGGCAACAAACTAGTCCTCAAGTAAACACGCAATGGTTATGGTGGTAACAAACTAGTCCTCTAGTACACACGTAATGGTTATGGTGGCAACAAACTAGTCCTCTAGTAAACACGTAATGGTTATGGTGGCAAAAAACTAGTCCTCTAGTACAAACGTAATGGCTATGGTTGCAACAAACTAGTCCTCTAGTAAACACGTAATGGTTATGGTTGCAACAAACTAGTCCTCTAGTACACACGTAATGGTCATGGTGGAAATACACTAGCCCTCTAGTAAACACGCAATGGTTATGGTGGCAACAAACTAGTCCTCTAGTAAACACATAATGGTTATGGTGGCAACAAACTAGTCCTCTAGTACACACGTAATGGTTATGGTGGCAACAAACTAGTCCTCTAGTACACACGTAATGGTTATGGTGGCAACAAACTAGTCCTCTAGTAAACACGTAATGGTTATGGTGGCAACACACTAGTCCTCTAGTACACACGTATTGGTTATGGTGGCAACAAACTAGTCCTCTAGTACACACGTAATGGTTATGGTGGCAACAAACTAGTCCTCTAGTACAAACGTAATGGCTATGGTGGCAACAAACTAGTCCTCTAGTACAAACGTAATGGCTATGGTTGCAACAAACTAGTCCTCTAGTAAACACGTAATGGTTATGGTTGCAACAAACTAGTCCTCTAGTACACACGTAATGGTCATGGTGGAAATACACTAGCCCTCTAGTAAACACGCAATGGTTATGGTGGCAACAAACTAGTCCTCTAGTAAACACATAATGGTTATGGTGGCAACAAACTAGTCCTCTAGTACACACGTAATGGTTATGGTGGCAACAAACTAGTCCTCTAGTACACACGTAATGGTTATGGTGGCAACAAACTAGTCCTCTAGTAAACACGTAATGGTTATGGTGGCAACACACTAGTCCTCTAGTACACACGTAATGATTATGGTGGCAACAAACTAGTCCTCTAGTACACACGTAATGGTTATGGTGGCAACAAACTAGTCCTCTAGTACACGCGTAATGGTTATGGTGGCAACACACTAGTCCTCTAGTAAACACGCAATGGTTATGGTGGCAACAAACTAGTCCTCTAGTAAACACGCAATGGTTATGGTGGCAACAAACTAGTCCTCTAGTACACATGTAATGGTTATGGTGGCAACAAACTAGTCTTCTAGTAAACACGTAATGGTTATGGTGGCAACAAACTAATCCTCTAGTAAACACGTAATGGCTATGGTGGCAACAAACTAGTCCTCTAGTAAACAAGTAATGGTTATGGTGGCAACAAACTAGTCCTCTAGTACACACGTAATGGTTATGGTGGCAACAAACTAGTCCTCTAGTACACACGTAATGAATATGGTGGCAACAAACTAGTCCTCTAGTACACACGTAATGGTTATGGTGGCAACAAACTAGTCCTCTAGTAAACACGTAATGGTTATGGTGGCAACAAACTATTCCTCAAGTACACACGTAATGGTTATGGTGGCAACAAACTAGTCCTCTAGTGCACACGTAATGGTTATGGTGGCAACAAACTAGTCCTCTAGAACACACGTAATGGTTATGGTTGGCAACAAACTAGTCCTCTAGTACACACGTAATGGTTATGGTGGCAACAAACTAGTCCTCTAGTAAACACGTAATGGTTATGGTGGCAACAAACTAGTCCTCTAGTACACACGTAATGGCTATGGTTGCAACAAACTAGTCCTCTAGTAAACACGTAATGGTTATGGTTGCAACAAACTAGTCCTCTAGTACACACGTAATGGTCATGGTGGAAATACACTAGCCCTCTAGTAAACACGCAATGGTTATGGTGGCAACAAACTAGTCCTCTAGTACACACGTAATGGTTATGGTGGCAACAAACTAGTCCTCTAGTAAACACATAATGGTTATGATGGCAACAAACTAGTCCTCTAGTACACACGTAATGGTTATGGTGGCAACAAACTAGTCCTCTAGTACACACGTAATGGTTATGGTGGCAACAAACTAGTCCTCTAGTAAACACGTAATGGTTATGGTGGCAACACACTAGTCCTCTAGTACACACGTATTGGTTATGGTGGCAACAAACTAGTCCTCTAGTACACACGTAATGGTTATGGTGGCAACAAACTAGTCCTCTAGTACAAACGTAATGGCTATGGTTGCAACAAACTAGTCCTCTAGTAAACACGTAATGGTTATGGTTGCAACAAACTAGTCCTCTAGTACACACCTAATGGTCATGGTGGAAATACACTAGCCCTCTAGTAAACACGCAATGGTTATGGTGGCAACAAACTAGTCCTCTAGTACACACGTAATGGTTATGGTGGCAACAAACTAGTCCTCTAGTAAACACATAATGGTTATGGTGGCAACAAACTAGTCCTCTAGTACACACGTAATGGTTATGGTGGCAACAAACTAGTCCTCTAGTACACACGTAATGGTTATGGTGGCAACAAACTAGTCCTCTAGTAAACACGTAATGGTTATGGTGGCAACACACTAGTCCTCTAGTACACACGTAATGATTATGGTGGCAACAAACTAGTCCTCTAGTACACACGTAATGGTTATGGTGGCAACAAACTAGTCCTCTAGTACACACGTAATGGTTATGGTGGCAACACACTAGTCCTCTAGTAAACACGCAATGGTTATGGTGGCATCAAACTAGTCCTCTAGTAAACACGCAATGGTTATGGTGGCAACAAACTAGTCTTCTAGTACACATGTAATGGTTATGGTGGCAACAAACTAGTCTTCTAGTAAACACGTAATGGTTATGGTGGCAACAAACTAATCCTCTAGTAAACACGTAATGGCTATGGTGGCAACAAACTAGTCCTCTAGTAAACAAGTAATGGTTATGGTGGCAACAAACTAGTCCTCTAGTACACACGTAATGGTTATGGTGGCAACAAACTAGTCCTCTAGTACAAACGTAATGGTTATGGTGGCAACAAACTAGTCCTCTAGTACACACGTAATGGTTATGGTGGCAACAAACTAGTCCTCTAGTAAATACGTAATGGTTATGGTGGCAACAAACTATTCCTCAAGTACACACGTAATGGTTATGGTGGCAACAAACTAGTCCTCTAGTGCACACGTAATGGTTATGGTGGCAACAAACTAGTCCTCTAGAACACACGTAATGGTTATGGTTGGTAACAAACTAGTCCTCTAGTACACACGTAATGGTTATGGTGGCAACAAACTAGTCCTCTAGTAAACACGTAATGGTTATGGTGGCAACAAACTAGTCCTCAAGTAACCACGCAATGGTTATGGTGGCAACAAACTAGTCCTCTAGTACACACGTAATGGTTATGGCGGCAACAAACTATTCCTCTAGTAAACACGTAATGGTTATGGTGGCAACAAACTAGTCCTCTAGTACAAACGTAATGGCTATGGTTGCAACAAACTAGTCCTCTAGTAAACACGTAATGGTTATGGTTGCAACAAACTAGTCCTCTAGTACACACGTAATGGTCATGGTGGAAATACACTAGCCCTCTAGTAAACACGCAATGGTTATGGTGGCAACAAACTAGTCCTCTAGTACACACGTAATGGTTATGGTGGCAACAAACTAATCCTCTAGTAAACACATAATGGTTATGGTGGCAACAAACTAGTCCTCTAGTACACACGTAATGGTTATGGTGGCAACAAACTAGTCCTCTAGTAAACACGTAATGGTTATGGTGGCAACAAACTAGTCCTCTAGTACACACGTAATGGTTATGGTGGCAACACACTAGTCCTCTAGTAAACACGCAATGGTTATGGTGGCAACAAACTAGTCCTCTAGTACACACTTAATGGTTATGGTGGCAACAAACTAGTCCTCAAGTAACCACGCAATGGTTATGGTGGCAACAAACTAGTCCTCTAGTACACACGTAATGGTTATGGTGGCAACAAACTATTCCTCTAGTAAACACGTAATGGTTATGGTGGCAACAAACTAGTCCTCTAGTACAAACGTAATGGCTATGGTTGCAACAAACTAGTCCTCTAGTAAACACGTAATGGTTATGGTTGCAACAAACTAGTCCTCTAGTACACACGTAATGGTTATGGTGGAAATACACTAGCCCTCTAGTAAACACGCAATGGTTATGGTGGCAACAAACTAGTCCTCTAGTACACACGTAATGGTTATGGTGGCAACAAACTAATCCTCTAGTAAACACATAATGGTTATGGTGGCAACAAACTAGTCCTCTAGTACACACGTAATGGTTATGGTGGCAACAAACTAGTCCTCTAGTAAACACGTAATGGTTATGGTGGCAACAAACTAGTCCTCTAGTACACACGTAATGGTTATGGTGGCAACACACTAGTCCTCTAGTAAACACGCAATGGTTATGGTGGCAACAAACTAGTCCTCTAGTACACACTTAATGGTTATGGTGGCAACAAACTAGTCCTCTATGAAACACGCAATGGTTATGGTGGCAACAAACTAGTCATCTAGTACACACGTAATGGTTATGGTGGCAACAAACTAGTCCTCTAGTACAAACGTAATGGTTATGGTGGCAACAAACTAGTCCTCTAGTAAACACGTAATGGTTATGGTGGCAATAAACTAGTCCTCTAGTACACACGTAATGGTTATGGTGGCAACAAACTAGTCCTCTAGTACACACGTAATGGTTATGGTGGCAACAAACTAGTCCTCTAGTACACACGTAATGGTTATGGTGGCAACACACTAGTCCTCTAGTAAACACGCAATGGTTATGGTGGCAACAAACTAGTCCTCTAGTACACACGTAATGGTTATGGTGGCAACAAACTAGTCCTCTAGTAAACACGCAATGGTTATGGTGGCAACAAACAAGTCCTCTAGTACACACGTAATGGTTATGGTGGCAACAAACTAGTCCACTAGTAAACACGTAATGGTTATGGTGGCAACAAACTAATCCTCTATAAAACACGTAATGGCTAAGGTGGCAACAAACTAGTCCTCTAGTAAACAAGTAATGGTCATGGTGGCAACAAACTAGTCCTCTAGTACACACGTAATGGTTATGGTGGCAACAAACTAGTCCTCTAGTACACACGTAATGGTTATGGTGGCAACAAACTAGTCCTCTAGTAAACACGTAATGGTTATGGTGGCAACAAACTAGTCCTCTAGTACACACGTAATGGTTATGGTGGCAACACACTAGTTCCCTAGTAAACACGCAATGGTTATGGTGGCAACAAACTAGTCCTCTAGTACAAACGTAATGGTTATGGTGGCAACACACTAGTCCTCTAGTAAACACGCAATGGTTATGGTGGCAACAACTAGTCCTCTAGTACACACGTAATGGTTATGGTGGCAACACACTAGTCCTCTAGTAAACACGCAATGGTTATGGTGGCAACAAACTAGTCCTCTAGTACACACGTAATGGTTAAGGTGGCAACAAACTAGTCCAAGGTAAACACGTAATGGCTATGGTGGCAACAAACTAATCCTCTAGTAAACACGTAATGGCTATGGTGGCAACAAATTAATCTTCTAGTAAACACGTAATGGTTATGGTGGCAACAAACTAGTCCTCTAGTAAACACGCAATGGCTGTGGTGACAACAAACTAGTCCTCTAGTACACACGTAATGGCTATGGGGGCAACAAACTAGTCCTCTAGTAAACACGTAATGGCTATGGTGGCAACAAACTAGTCCTCTAGTACACACGTAATGGTTATGGGGGCAACAAACTAGTCCACTAGTAAACACGCAATGGTTATGGTGGCAACAAACTAGTCCTCTAGTAAACACGCAATGGCTATGGTGACAACAAACTAGTCCTCTAGTAAACACGCAATGGTTATGGTGGCAACAAACTATTCCTCTAGTACACACGTAATGGTTATGGTGGCAACAAACTAGTCCTCTAGTACACACGTAATGGTTATGGTTGGCAAAAAACTAGTCCTCTAGTACACACGTAATGGTTATGGTGGCAACAAACTAGTCCTCTAGTACACACGTCATGGTTATGGTGGCAACAAACTAGTCCTCTAGTACACACGTAATGGTTATGGTGGCAACAAACTAGTCCTCTAGTAAACACGTAATGGTTATGGTGGCAACAAACTAGTCCTCAAGTACACACGCAATGGTTATGGTGGCAACAAACTAGTCCTCTAGTACACACGTAATGGTTATGGTGGCAACAAACTAGTCCTCTAGTACACACGTAATGGTTATGGTTGGCAACAAACTAGTCCTCTAGTACACACGTAATGGTTATGGTGGCAACAAACTAGTCCTCTAGTAAACACGTAATGGTTATGGTGGCAACAAACTAGTCATCAAGTAAACACGGAATGGCTATGGTGGCAACAAACTAGTCCTCTAGTACACACGTAATGGTTATGGTGGCAACAAACTAGTCCTCTAGTAAACACGTAATGGTTATGGTGGCAACAAACTAGTCCTCTAGTACACACGTAATGGTTATGGTGGCAACAAACTAGTCCTCTAGTAAACACGTAATGGTTATGGTGGCAACAAACTAGTCCTCTAGTACACACGTAATGGTCATGGTGGAAATACACTAGCCCTCTAGTAAACACGCAATGGTTATGGTGGCAGCAAACTTGTCCTCTAGTACACACGTAATGGTTATGGTGGCAACAAACTAGTCCTCTAGTAAACACATATTGGTTATGGGGGCAACAAACTAGTCCTCTAGTACACACGTAATGGCTATGGTGGAAACAAACTAGTCCTCTAGTACACACGTAATGGTTATGGTGGCAACAAACTAGTCCTCTAGTACACACGTAATGGTTATGGTGGCAACACACTAGTCCTCTAGTAAACACGCAATGGTTATGGTGGCAACAAACTAGTCCTCTAGTACACACTTAATGGTTATGGTGGCAACAAACTAGTCCTCTATGAAACACGTAATGGTTATGGTGGCAACACACTAGTCCTCTAGTACACACGTAATGGTTATGGTGGCAACAAACTAGTCCTCTAGTACACACGTAATGGTTATGGTGGCAACAAACTAGTCCTCTAGTACACACGTAATGGTTATGGTGGCAACACACTAGTCCTCTAGTAAACACGCAATGGTTATGGTGGCAACAAACTAGTCCTCTAGTAAACACGCAATGGTTATGGTGGCAACAAACTAGTCCTCTAGTACACACGTAATGGTTATGGTGGCAACAAACTAGTCCACTAGTAAACACGTAATGGTTATGGTGGCAACAAACTAATCCTCTAGTAAACACGTAATGGCTATGGTGGCAACAAACTAGTCCTCTAGTAAACAAGTAATGGTTATGGTGGCAACAAACTAGTCCTCTGGTACACACGTAATGGTTATGGTGGCAACAAACTAGTCCTCTAGTACACACGTAATGGTTATGGTGGCAACAAACTAGTCCTCTAGTAAACACGTAATGGTTATGGTGGCAACAAACTAGTCCTCAAGTACACACGTAATAGCTATGGTGGCAAAAAATAAGTCCTCTAGTGCACACGTAATGGTTATGGTGGCAACAAACTAGTCCTCTAGTACACACGTAATGGTTATGGTTGGAAACAAACTAGTCCTCTAGTAAACACGTAATGGTTATGGTGGCAACAAACTAGTCCTCAAGTAAACACGCAATGGTTATGGTGGCAACAAACTAGTCCTCTAGTACACACGTAATGGTCATGGTGGCAACAAGCTAGTCCTCTAGTAAACACGTAATGGTTATGGTGGCAACAAACTAGTCCTCTAGTACAAACGTAATGGCTATGGTTGCAACAAACTAGTCCTCTAGTAAACACGTAATGGTTATGGTTGCAACAAACTAGTCCTCTAGTACACACGTAATGGTCATGGTGGAAATACACTAGCCCTCTAGTAAACACGCAATGGTTATGGTGGCAACAAACTAGTCCTCTGGTACACACGTAATGGTTATGGTGGCAACAAACTAGTCCTCTAGTAAACACATAATGGTTATGGTGGCAACAAACTAGTCCTCTAGTACACACGTAATGGTTATGGTGGCAACAAACTAGTCCTCTAGTACACACGTAATGGTTATGGTGGCAACAAACTAGTCCTCTAGTAAACACGTAATGGTTATGGTGGCAACAAACTAGTCCTCTAGTACGCACGTATTGGTTATGGTGGCAACACACTAGTCCTCTAGTAAACACGTAATGGTTATGGTGGCAACAAACTAGTACTCTAGTACACACGTAATGGTTGTGGTGGCAACACACTAGTCCACTAATAAACACGCAATGTTTATGGTGGCAACAAACTAGTCCTCTAATACAAACGTAATGGTTATGGTGGCAACAAACTAGTCCTCTAGTAAACACGCAATGGTTATGGTGGCAACAAACTAGTCCTCTAGTACACACGTAATGGTTATGGTGGCAACAAACTAGTCCTCTAGTACACACGTAATGGTTATGGTGGCAACAAACTAGTCCTCTAGTGCACACGTAATGGTTATGGTGGCAACACACTAGTCCTCTGGTAAACACGCAATGGTTATGGTGGCAACAAACTAGTCCTCTAGTACACACGTAATGGTTATGGTGGCAACAAACTAGTCCACTAGTAAACACGTTATGGTTATGGTGGCAACACACTAGTCCTCTAGTAAACACGTAATGGTTATGGTGGCAACAAACTAGTCTTCTAGTAAACACGTAATGGTTATGGGGGCATCAAACTAGTCCTCTAGTAAACACGCAATGGTTATGGTGGCAACAACCTAGTCCTCTAGTACACACGTAATGGTTATGGTGGCAACAAACTAGTCCACTAGTAAACACGTAATGGTTATGGTGGCAACAAACTAATCCTCTAGTAAACACGTAATGGCTGTGGTGGCAGCAAACTAGTCCTCTAGTAAACAAGCAATGGTTATGGTGGCAACAAACTAGTCTTCTAGTAAACACGTAATGGTTATGGTGGCAACAAACTAGTCCTCTAGTACACACGTAATGGTTATGGTGGCAACACACTAGTCCTCTAGTAAACACGCAATGGTTATGGTGGCAACAAACTAGTCCTCTAGTACACACTTAATAGTAATGGTGGCAACAAACTAGTCCTCAAGTAAACACGCAATGGTTATGGTGGCAACAAACTAGTCCTCTAGTAAACACGTAATGGTTATGGTGGCAACAAACTAGTCCTCTAGTACACACGTAATGGTTATGGTGGCAACAAACTAGTCCTCTAGTACACACGTAATGGATATGGTGGCAACAAACTAGTCCTCTAGTGCACACGTAATGGTTATGGTGGCAACACACTAGTTCTCTAGTAAACACGCAATGGTTATGGTGGCAACAAACTAGTCCTCTAGTACACACGTAATGGTTATGGTGGCAACAAACTAGTCCTCTAGTAAACACGCAATGGTTATGGTGGCAACAAACTAGCCCTCTCGTACACACGTAATGGTTATGGTGGCAACAAACTAGTCCACTAGTAAACACGTAATGGTTATGGTGGCTACAAACTAGTCCTGTAGTACACACGTAATGGTTATGTTGGCAACAAACTAGTCCTCTAGTACACACGTAATGGTTATGGTGGCAACAAACTAGTCCTCTAGTAAACACGTAATGGTTATGGTGGCAACAAACTAGTCCTCTAGTACACACGTAATGGTTATGGTTGGCAACAAACTAGTCCTCTAGTACACACGTAATGGTTATGGTGGCAACAAACTAGTCCTCTAGTAAGCACGTAATGGTTATGGTGGCAACAAAGTAGTCTTCTAGTACACACGTAATGGTTATGGTGGCAACAAACTAGTCCTCTAGGACACACGCAATGGTTATTGTGGCAACACACTAGTCCTCTAGTAAACAGGCAATGGTTATGGTGGCAACAAACGAGTCCTCTAGTACACACGTTATGGTTATGGTGGCAACAAACTAGTCCTCTAGTACACACGTTATGGTTATGGTGGCAACAAACTTGTCCACTAGTGAATACGTAATGGTTATGGTGGCAACAAACTAGTCCTCTAGTACACACGCAATGGTTATGGTGGCAACACACTAGTCCTCTAGTAAACACGTAATGGTTATGGTGGCAACAAGCTAGTCCTCTAATACACAGGTAATGGTTATGGTGGCAAAAAATTAGTCCTCTAGTACACACGTAATGGTTATGGTGGCAACAAACTAGTCCTCTAGTACACACGTAATGGTTATGGTGGCAAAACACTAGTCCTCTAGTAAACAGCAATGGTTATGGTGGCAACACACTAGTCCTCTAGTACACACGTAATGGTTATGGTGGCAACACACTAGTCCTCTAGTAAACACGTAATGGCTATGGTGGCAACACACTAGTCTTCTAGTAAACACGTAATGGTTATGGTGGCAACAAACTAGTCCTCTAGTAAACACGCAATGGTTTTGGTGGCAACAAACTAGTTCTCTAGTAAACACGTAATGGTTATGGTGGCAACAAACTAGTCCTCTAGTACACACGTAATGGTTATGGTTGGCAACAAACTAGTCCTCTAGTACACACGTAATGGTTATGGTGGCAACAAACTAGTCCTCTAGTAAGCACGTAATGGTTATGGTGGCAACAAACTAGTCTTCTAGTACACACGTAATTGCTATGGTGGCAACAAACTAGTCCTCTAGTACACACGTAATGGTTATGGTGGCAACAAACTAGTCCTCTAGTACACACGTAATGGTTATGGTGGCAACAAACTAATCCTCTAGTACACACGTAAAGGTTATGGTGGCAACAAACTTGTCCACTAGTAAATACGTAATGCTTATGGTGGCAACAAACTAGTCCTCTAGTAAACACGTCATGGTTATGGTGGCAACAAACTAGTCCTCTAGTAAACACGTAATGGTTATGGTTGCAACAAACTAGTCCTATAGTACACACGTAATGGCTATGGTGGCAACAAACTAGTCCTCTAGTACACACGTAATGGATATGGTGACAACAAACTAGTCCTCTAGTAAACACGTAATGGTTATGGTGGCAACAAACTAGTCCTCTAGTACACACGTAATGGTCATGGTGGCAACACACTAGTCCTCTTGTAAACACGCAATGGTTATGGAGGCAACAAACTAGTCTTCTAGTACACACGTAATGGTTATGGGGGCAACAAACTAGTCCTCTAGTAAACACGTAATGGTTATGGTGGCAACAAACTAGTCCTCTAGTACACACGTAATGGTTATAGTGGCAACACACTAGTCCTCTAGTAAACACGTAATGGTTATGGTGGCAATAAACTAGTCCTCTAGTACACACGTAATGGTTGTGGTGGCAACACACTAGTCCTCTAATAAACACGCAATGGTTATGGTGCCAACAAACTAGTCCTCTAGTACACACGTAATGGTTATGGTGGCAACAAACTAGTCCTCTAGTAAACACGTAATGGTTATGGTGGCAACAAACTAGTCCTCTAGTACACACGTAATGGTTATGGTGGCAAAAAACTAGTCCTCTAGTAAACACGTAATGGTTATGGTGGCAACAAACTAGTCCTCTAGTACACACGTAATGGTTATGGTGGCAACACACTAGTCCTCTGGAAAACATGCAATGGTTATGGTGGCAACAAACTAGTCCTCTAGTACACACGTAATGGTTATGGTGGCAACAAACTAGTCCACTAGTAAACACGTTATGGTTATGGTGGCAACAAACTAGTCCTCTAGTAAACACGCAATGGTTATGGTGGCAACAAACTAGTTTTCTAGTAAACACGTAATGGTTATGGGGGCAACAAACTAGTCCTCTAGTAAACACGCAATGGTTATGGTGGCAACAACCTAGTCCTCTAGTACACACGTAATGGTTATGGTGGCAACAAACTAGTCCACTAGTAAACACGTAATGGTTATGGTGGCAACAAACTAATCCTCTAGTAAACACGTAATGGTTATGGTGGCAACAAACTAGTCTTCTAGTGAACACGTAATGGTTATGTTGGCAACAAACTAGTCCTCTAGTACACACGTAATGGTTATGGTGGCAACACACTAGTCCTCTAGTAAACACGCAATGGTTATGGTGGCAACAAACTAGTCCTCTAGTACACACTTAATAGTAATGGTGGCAACAAACTAGTCCTCAAGTAAACACGCAATGGTTATGGTGGCAACAAACTAGTCCTCTAGTAAACACGTAATGGTTATGGTGGCAACAAACTAGTCCTCTAGTACACACGTAATGGTTATGGTGGCAACAAACTAGTCCTCTAGTACACACGTAATGGATATGGTGGCAACAAACTAGTCCTCTAGTGCACACGTAATGGTTATGGTGGCAACACACTAGTTCTCTAGTAAACACGCAATGGTTATGGTGGCAACAAACTAGTCCTCTAGTACACACGTAATGGTTATGGTGGCAACAAACTAGTCCTCTAGTAAACACGCAATGGTTATGGTGGCAACAAACTAGCCCTCTAGTACACACGTAATGGTTATGGTGGCAACAAACTAGTCCACTAGTAAACACGTAATGGTTATGGTGGCTACAAACTAGTCCTGTAGTACACACGTAATGGTTATGTTGGCAACAAACTAGTCCTCTAGTACACACGTAATGGTTATGGTGGCAACAAACTAGTCCTCTAGTAAACACGTAATGGTTATGGTGGCAACAAACTAGTCCTCTAGTACACACGTAATGGTTATGGTTGGCAACAAACTAGTCCTCTAGTACACACGTAATGGTTATGGTGGCAACAAACTAGTCCTCTAGTAAGCACGTAATGGTTATGGTGGCAACAAAGTAGTCTTCTAGTACACACGTAATTGCTATGGTGGCAACAAACTAGTCCTCTAGTACACACGTAATGGTTAACGTGGCAACACACTAGTTCTCTAGTACACACGTAATGGTTATAGTGGCAACACACTAGTCCTCTAGTAAACACGTAATGGTTATGGTGGCAATAAACTTGTCCTCTAGTACACACGTAATGGTTGTGGTGGCAACACACTAGTCCTCTAATAAACACGCAATGGTTATGGTGGCAACAAACTAGTCCTCTAGTACACACGTAATGGTTATGGTGGCAACAAACTAGTCCTCTAGTAAACACGTAATGGTTATGGTGGCAACAAACTAGTCCTCTAGTACACACGTAATGGTTATGGTGGCAAAAAACTAGTCCTCTAGTACACACGTAATGGTTATGGTGGCAACAAACTAGTCCTCTAGTACACACGTAATGGTTATGGTGGCAACACACTAGTCCTCTGGAAAACATGCAATGGTTATGGTGGCAACAAACTAGTCCTCTAGTACACACGTAATGGTTATGGTGGCAACAAACTAGTCCACTAGTAAACACGTTATGGTTATGGTGGCAACAAACTAGTCCTCTAGTAAACACGCAATGGTTATGGTGGCAACAAACTAGTTTTCTAGTAAACACGTAATGGTTATGGGGGCAACAAACTAGTCCTCTAGTAAACACGCAATGGTTATGGTGGCAACAACCTAGTCCTCTAGTACACACGTAATGGTTATGGTGGCAACAAACTAGTCCACTAGTAAACACGTAATGGTTATGGTGGCAACAAACTAATCCTCTAGTAAACACGTAATGGCTATGGTGGCAGCAAACTAGTCCTCTAGTAAACAAGCAATGGTTATGGTGGCAACAAACTAGTCTTCTAGTGAACACGTAATGGTTATGTTGGCAACAAACTAGTCCTCTAGTACACACGTAATGGTTATGGTGGCAACACACTAGTCCTCTAGTAAACACGCAATGGTTATGGTGGCAACAAACTAGTCCTCTAGTACACACTTAATAGTAATGGTGGCAACAAACTAGTCCTCAAGTAAGCACGCAATGGTTATGGTGGCAACAAACTAGTCCTCTAGTAAACACGTAATGGTTATGGTGGCAACAAACTAGTCCTCTAGTACACACGTAATGGTTATGGTGGCAACAAACTAGTCCTCTAGTACACACGTAATGGATATGGTGGCAACAAACTAGTCCTCTAGTGCACACGTAATGGTTATGGTGGCAACACACTAGTTCTCTAGTAAACACGCAATGGTTATGGTGGCAACAAATTAGTCCTCTAGTACACACGTAATGGTTATGGTGGCAACAAACTAGTCCTCTAGTAAACAAGCAATGGTTATGGTGGCAACAAACTAGCCCTATAGTACACACGTAATGGTTATGGTGGCAACAAACTAGTCAACTAGTAAACACGTAATGGTTATGGTGGCTACAAACCAGTCCTGTAGTACACACGTAATGGTTATGTTGGCAACAAACTAGTCCTCTAGTACACACGTAATGGTTATGGTGGCAACAAACTAGTCCTCTAGTAAACACGTAATGGTTATGGTGGCAACAAACTAGTCCTCTAGTACACACGTAATGGTTATGGTTGGCAACAAACTAGTCCTCTAGTACACACGTAATGGTTATGGTGGCAACAAACTAGTCCTCTAGTAAGCACGTAATGGTTATGGTGGCAACAAAGTAGTCTTCTAGTACACACGTAATTGCTATGGTGGCAACAAACTAGTCCTCTAGTACACACGTAATGGTTATGGTGGCAACAAACTAGTCCTCTAGGACACACGCAATGGTTATGGTGGCAACACACTAGTCCTCTAGTAAACAGGCAATGGTTATGGTGGCAACAAACGAGTCCTCTAGTACACACGTTATGGTTATGGTGGCAACAAACTAGTCCTCTAGTACACACGCAATGGCTATGGTGGCAACACACTAGTCCTCTAGTAAACACGCAATGGTTATGGTGGCAACAAGCTAGTCCTCTAATACACACGTAATGGTTATGGTGGCAACAAATTAGTCCTCTAGTACACACATAATGGTTATGGTGGCAACAAACTAGTCCTCTAGTACACACGTAATGGTTATGGTGGCAAAACACTAGTCCTCTAGTAAACAGCAATGGTTATGGTGGCAACACACTAGTCCTCTAGTACACACGTAATGGTTATGGTGGCAACACACTAGTCCTCTAGTAAACACGTAATGGCTATGGTGGCAACACACTAGTCTTCTAGTAAACACGTAATGGTTATGGTGGCAACAAACTAGTCCTCTAGTAAACACGCAATGGTTTTGGTGGCAACAAACTAGTTCTCTAGTAAACACGTAATGGTTATGGTGGCAACAAACTAGTCCTCTAGTACACACGTAATGGTTATGGTTGGCAACAAACTAGTCCTCTAGTACACACGTAATGGTTATGGTGGCAATAAACTAGTCCTCTAGTAAGCACGTAATGGTTATGGTGGCAACAAACTAGTCTTCTAGTACACACGTAATTGCTATGGTGGCAACAAACTAGTCCTCTAGTACACACGTAATGGTTATGGTGGCAACAAACTAGTCCTCTAGTACACACGTAATGGTTATGGTGGCAACAAACTAGTCCTCTAGTACACACGTAAAGGTTATGGTGGCAACAAACTTGTCCACTAGTAAATACGTAATGCTTATGGTGGCAACAAACTAGTCCTCTAGTAAACACGTCATGGTTATGGTGGCAACAAACTAGTCCTCTAGTAAACACGTAATGGTTATGGTTGCAACAAACTAGTCCTCTAGTACACACGTAATGGCTATGGTGGCAACAAACTAGTCCTCTAGTACACACGTAATGGATATGGTGACAACAAACTAGTCCTCTAGTAAACACGTAATGGTTATGGTGGCAACAAACTAGTCCTCTAGTACACACGTAATGGTCATGGTGGCAACACACTAGTCCTCTTGTAAACACGCAATGGTTATGGAGGCAACAAACTAGTCTTCTAGTACACACGTAATGGTTATGGGGGCAACAAACTAGTCCTCTAGTAAACACGTAATGGTTATGGTGGCAACAAACTAGTCCTCTAGTACACACGTAATGGTTATGGTGGCAACACACTAGTTCTCTAGTAAACACGTAATGGTTATGGTGGCAACAAACTAGTCCTCTAGTACACACGTAATGGTTGTGGTGGCAACACACTAGTCCTCTAATAAACACGCAATGGTTATGGTGGCAACAAACTAGTCCTCTAGTACACACGTAATGGTTATGGTGGCAACAAACTAGTCCTCTAGTAAACACGTAATGGTTATGGTGGCAACAAACTAGTCCTCTAGTACACACGTAATGGTTATGGTGGCAAAAAACTAGTCCTCTAGTAAACACGCAATGGTTATGGTGGCAACAAACTAGCCCTCTAGTACACACGTAATGGTTATGGTGGCAACAAACTAGTCCACTAGTAAACACGTAATGGTTATGGTGGCTACAAACTAGTCCTGTAGTACACACGTAATGGTTATGTTGGCAACAAACTAGTCCTCTAGTACACACGTAATGGTTATGGTGGCAACAAACTAGTCCTCTAGTAAACACGTAATGGTTATGGTGGCAACAAACTAGTCCTCTAGTACACACGTAATGGTTATGGTTGGCAACAAACTAGTCCTCTAGTACACACGTAATGGTTATGGTGGCAACAAACTAGTCCTCTAGTAAGCACGTAATGGTTATGGTGGCAACAAAGTAGTCTTCTAGTACACACGTAATTGCTATGGTGGCAACAAACTAGTCCTCTAGTACACACGTAATGGTTATGGTGGCAACAAACTAGTCCTCTAGGACACACGCAATGGTTATAGTGGCAACACACTAGTCCTCTAGTAAACAGGCAATGGTTATGGTGGCAACAAACGAGTCCTCTAGTACACACGTTATGGTTATGGTGGCAACAAACTAGTCCTCTAGTACACACGTTATGGTTATGGTGGCAACAAACTTGTCCACTAGTGAATACGTAATGGTTATGGTGGCAACAAACTAGTCCTCTAGTACACACGCAATGGTTATGGTGGCAACACACTAGTCCTCTAGTAAACACGCAATGGTTATGGTGGCAACAAGCTAGTCCTCTAATACACACGTAATGGTTATGGTGGCAACAAATTAGTCCTCTAGTACACACGTAATGGTTATGGTGGCAACAAACTAGTCCTCTAGTACACACGTAATGGTTATGGTGGCACAACACTAGTCCTCTAGTAAACAGCAATGGTTATGGTGGCAACACACTAGTCCTCTAGTACACACGTAATGGTTATGGTGGCAACACACTAGTCCTCTAGTAAACACGTAATGGCTATGGTGGCAACACAATAGTCTTCTAGTAAACACGTAATGGTTATGGTGGCAACAAACTAGTCCTCTAGTAAACACGCAATGGTTTTGGTGGCAACAAACTAGTTCTCTAGTAAACACGTAATGGTTATGGTGGCAACAAACTAGTCCTGTAGTACACACGTAATGGTTATGGTTGGCAACAAACTAGTCCTCTAGTACACACGTAATGGTTATGGTGGCAACAAACTAGTCCACTAGTAAGCACGTAATTGTTATGGTGGCAACAAACTAGTCTTCTAGTACACACGTAATTGCTATGGTGGCAACAAACTAGTCCTCTAGTACACACGTAATGGTTATGGTGGCAACAAACTAGTCCTCTAGTACACACGTAATGGTTATGGTGGCAACAAACTAGTCCTCTAGTACACACGTAAAGGTTATGGTGGCAACAAACTTGTCCACTAGTAAATACGTAATGCTTATGGTGGCAACAAACTAGTCCTCTAGTAAACACGTCATGGTTATGGTGGCAACAAACTAGTCCTCTAGTAAACACGTAATGGTTATGGTTGCAACAAACTAGTCCTCTAGTACACACGTAATGGCTATGGTGGCAACAAACTAGTCCTCTAGTACACACGTAATTGATATGGTGACAACAAACTAGTCCTCTAGTAAACACGTAATGGTTATGGTGGCAACAAACTAGTCCTCTAGTACACACGTAATGGTCATGGTGGCAACACACTAGTCCTCTTGTAAACACGCAATGGTTATGGAGGCAACAAACTAGTCTTCTAGTACACACGTAATGGTTATGGGGGCAACAAACTAGTCCTCTAGTAAACACGTAATGGTTATGGTGGCAACAAACTAGTCCTCTAGTACACACGTAATGGTTATGGTGGCAACACACTAGTCCTCTAGTAAACACGTAATGGTTATGGTGGCAACAAACTAGTCCTCTAGTACACACGTAATGGTTGTAGTGGCAACACACTAGTCCTCTAATAAACACGCAATGGTTATGGTGGCAACAAACTAGTCCTCTAGTACACACGTAATGGTTATGGTGGCAACAAACTAGTCCTCTAGTAAACACGTAATGGTTATGGTGGCAACAAACTAGTCCTCTAGTACACACGTAATGGTTATGGTGGCAAAAAACTAGTCCTCTAGTACACACGTAATGGTTATGGTGGCAACAAACTAGTCCTCTAGTACACACGTAATGGTTATGGTGGCAACACACTAGTCCTCTGGTAAACACGCAATGGTTATGGTGGCAACAAACTAGTCCTCTAGTACACACGTAATGGTTATGGTGGCAACAAACTAGTCCACTAGTAAACACGTTATGGTTATGGTGGCAACAAACTAGTCCTCTAGTAAACACGCAATGGTTATGGTGGCAACAAACTAGTCTTCTAGTAAACACGTAATGGTTATGGGGGCAACAAACTAGTCCTCTAGTAAACACGCAATGGTCATGGTGGCAACAACCTAGTCCTCTACTACACACGTAATGGTTATGGTGGCAACAAACTAGTCCACTAGTAAACACGTAATGGTTATGGTGGCAACAAACTAATCCTCTAGTAAACACGTAATGGCTATGGTGGCAGCAAACTAGTCCTCTAGTAAACAAGCAATGGTTATGGTGGCAACAAACTAGTCTTCTAGTAAACACGTAATGGTTATGGTGGCAACAAACTAGTCCTCTAGTACACACGTAATGGTTATGGTGGCAACGCACTAGTCCTCTAGTAAACACGCAATGGTTATGGTGGCAACAAACTAGTCCTCTAGTACACACTTAATAGTAATGGTGGCAACAAACTAGTCCTCAAGTAAACACGCAATGGTTATGGTGGCAACAAACTAGTCCTCTAGTAAACACGTAATGGTTATGGTGGCAACAAACTAGTCCTCTAGTACACACGTAATGGTTATGGTGGCAACAAACTAGTCCTCTAGTAAACACGCAATGGTTATGGTGGCAACAAACTAGTCCTCTAGTACACACGTAATGGTTATGGTGGAAACAAACTAGTCCTCTAGTAAACACGCAATGGTTATGCTGGCAACAAACTAGCCCTCTAGTACACACGTAATGGTTATGGTGGCAACAAACTAGTCCACTAGTAAACACGTAATGGTTATGGTGGCAACACACTAGTCCTGTAGTACACACGTAATGGTTATGTTGGCAACAAACTAGTCCTCTAGTACACACGTAATGGCTATGGTGGCAACAAACTAGTCCTCTAGTAAACACGTAATGGTTATGGTGGCAACAAACTAGTCAACAAACTAGTCCTCTAGTAAACACGTAATGGTTATGGTGGCAACAAACTAGTCCTCTAGTACACACGTAATGGTTATGGTTGGCAACAAACTAGTCTTCTAGTACACACGTAATTGCTATAGTGGCAACAAACTAGTCCTCTAGTACACACGTAATGGTTATGGTGGCAACAAACTAGTCCTCTAGTACACACGCAATGGTTATGGTGGCAACACACTAGTCCTCTAGTAAACACGCAATGGTTATGGTGGCAACAAACGAGTCCTCTAGTACACACGTTATGGTTATGGTGGCAACAAACTAGTCCTCTAGTACACACGTAATGGTTATGGTGGCAACAAACTTGTCCACTAGTGAATACGTAATGGTTATGGTGGCAACAAACTAGTCCTCTAGTACACACGTAATGGTTATGGTGGCAACACACTAGTCCTCTAGTAAACACGTAATGGTTATGGTGGCAACAAGCTAGTCCTCTAATACACACGTAATGGTTATGGTGGCAACAAATTAGTCCTCTAGTACACACGTAATGGTTATGGTGGCAACAAACTAATCCTCTAGTACACACGTAATGGTTATGGTGGCAAAACACTAGTCCTCTAGTAAACAGCAATGGTTATGGTGGCAACACACTAGTCCTCTAGTACACACGTAATGGTTATGGTGGCAACACATTAGTCCTCTAGTAAACACGTAATGGCTATGGTGGCAACACACTAGTCTTCTAGTAAACACGTAATGGTTATGGTGGCAACAAACTAGTCCTCTAGTAAACATGCAATGGTTGTGGTGGCAACAAACTAGTTCTCTAGTAAACACGTAATGGTTATGGTGGCAACAAACTAGTCCTCTAGTACACACGTAATGGTTATGGTTGGCAACAAACTAGTCCTCTAGTACACACGTAATGGTTATGGTGGCAACAAACTAGTCCTCTAGTAAGCACGTAATGGTTATGGTGGCAACAAACTAGTCTTCTAGTACACACGTAATTGCTATGGTGGCAACAAACTAGTCCTCTAGTACACACGTAATGGTTATGGTGGCATCAAACTAGTCCTCTAGTACACACGTAATGGTTATGGTGGCAACAAACTAGTCCTCTAGTACACACGTAAAGGTTATGGTGGCAACAAACTTGTCCACTAGTAAATATGTAATGGTTATGGTGGCAACAAACTAGTCCTCTAGTACACACGCAATGGTTATGGTGGCAACACACTAGTCCTCTAGTAAACACGCAATGGTTATGGTGGCAACAAACGCGTCCTCTAGTACACATGTTATGGTTATGGTGGCAACAAACTAGTCCTCTAGTGAACACGTAATGGTTATGGTGGCAACAAACTTGTCCACTAGTGAATACGTAATGGTTATGGTGGCAACAAACTAGTCCTCTAGTACACACCCAATGGTTATGGTGGCAACACACTAGTCCTCTAGTAAACACGTAATGGTTATGGTGGCAACAAGCTAGTCCTCTAATACACACGTAATGGTTATGGTGGCAACAAATTAGTCCTCTAGTACACACGTAATGGTTATGGTGACAACAAACTAGTCCTCTAGTACACACGTAATGGTTATGGTGGCAAAACACTAGTCCTCTAGTAAACAGCAATGGTTATGGTGGCAACAAACTAGTCCTCTAGTACACACGTAATGGTTATGGTGGCAACACACTAGTCCTCTAGTAAACACGTAATGGCTATGGTGGCAACACACTAGTCTTCTAGTAAACACGTAATGGTTATGGCGGCAATAAACTAGTCCTCTAGTAAACACGCAATGGTTGTGTCGGCAACAAACTAGTTCTCTAGTAAACACGTAATGGTTATGGTTGCAACAAACTAGTCCTCTAGTACACACGTAATAGTTAAGGTGGCAACAAACTAGTCCTCTAGTAAAAACGTAATGGTTATGGTTGCAACAAACTAGTCCTCTAGTACACACGTAATGGTTATGGTGGCAACAAACTAGTCCACTAGTAAATACGTAATGCTTATGGTGGCAACAAACTAGTCCTCTAGTAAACACGTAATGGTTATGGTGGCAACAAACTAGTCTTCAAATAAACACGTAATGGTTATGGTCGCAACAAACTAGTCCCCTAGTACACACGTAATGGTTATGGTGGCAACAACCTAGTCCTCTAGTACACACGTAATGGTTATGGTTGCAACAAACTAGTCCTCTAGTACACACGTAATGGTTATGGTGGCAACAAACTAGTCCTCTAGTAAACACGTAATGGTTATGGTGGCAACAAACTAGTCCTCTAGTACACACGAATGGTTATGGTGGCAACAAACTATTCCTCTAGTACACACGTAATGGTTATGGTGGCAACAAACTAGTCCACTAGTAAATACGTAATGCTTATGGTGGCAACAAACTAGTCCTCGAGTAGACACGTAATGGTTATGTTGGCAACAAACTAATCTTCTAGTAAGCACGTAATGGTTATGGTGGCAACAAACTAGTCCTCTAGTACACACGTAATGGTTATGGTGGCAACAAACTAGTCCTCTAGTAAACACGTAATGGTTATGGTGGCAACACACTAGTCCTCTAGTAAACACGCAATGGTTATGGTGGCAACAAACTAGTCTTCTAGTACACACGTAATGGTTATGGTGGCAACAAATTAGTCCTCTAGTACACACGTAATGGTCATGGTGGCAACAAACTAGTCCTCTAGTACACACGTAATGGTTATGGTGGCAACAATCTAGTCCTCTAGTAAACACGTAATGGTTATGGTGGCAACACACTAGTCCTCTAGTAAACACGTTATGGTTATGGTGGCAGCAAACTAATCCTCTAGTAAACACGTAATGGCTATGGTGGCAACAAACTAGTCTTCTAGTACAATCGTAATGGTTATGATGGCAACAAACTAGTCCTCTAGTAAACACGTAATGGTTATGGTGGCAACAAACTAGTCCTCTAGTACACATGTAATGGTTATGGTGGCAACACACTAGTCCTCTAGTAAACACGCAATGGCTATGGTGGCAACAAACTAGTCTTCTAGTACACACGTAATGGTTATGGGGGCAACAAACTAGTCCTCTAGTAAACTCGTAATGGTTATGGTGGCAACAAACTAGTCCTCTAGTACACACGTAATGGTTATGGTGGCAACAAACTAGTCCTCTAGTAAACACGCAATGGTTATGGTGGCAACAAACTAGTCCTCTAGTACACACTAATGGTTATGGTGGCAACACACTAGTCCTCTAATAAACACGCAATGGTTATGGTGGCAACAAACTAGTCCTCTAATACACACGTAATGGTTATGGTGGCAACAAACTAGTCCTCTAGTAAACACGTAATGGTTATGGTGGCAACAAACTAGTCCTCTAGTACACACGTAATTGTTATGGTGGCAACAAACTAGTCCTCTAGTACACACGTAATGGTTATGGTGGCAACACACTAGTCCTCTAGTACACACGTAATGGTCATGGTGGCAACACACTAGTCCTCTAGTAAACACGCAATGGTTATGGTGGCAACAAACTAGTCCTCTAGTACACACGTAAAGGTTATGGTGGTAACAAACTAGTCCACTAGTAAACACGTTATGGTTATGGTGGCAACACACTAGTCCTCTAGTAAACACGTAATGGTTATGGTTGCAACAAACTAGTCTTCTAGTAAACACGTAATGGTTATGGGGGCAACAAACTAATCCTCTAGTAAACACGTAATGGCTATGGTGGCAACTACCTAGTCCTCTAGTACACACGTAATGGTTATGGTGGCAACAAACTAGTCCACTAGTAAACACGTAATGGTTATGGTGGCAACAAACTAATCCTCCAGTAAACACGTAATGGCTATGGTGGCAACAAACTAGTCCTCTAGTAAACAAGTAATGGTTATGGTGGCAACAAACTAGTCTTCTAGTAAACACGTAATGGTTATGTTGGCAACAAACTAGTCCTCTAGTACACACGTAATGGTTATGGTGGCAACACACTAGTCCTCTAGTAAATACGCAATGGTTATGGTGGCAACAAACTAGTCCTCTAGTACACACTTAATAGTTATGGTGGCAACAAACTAGTCCTCAAGTAAACACGCAATGGTTATGGTGGCAACAAACTAGTCCTCTAGTAAACACGTAATGGTTATGGTGGCAACAAACTAGTCTTCTAGTACACACGTAATGGTTATGGTGGCATCAAACTAGTCCTCTAGTACACACGTAATGGTTATGGTGGCAACAAACTAGTCCTCTAGTGCACACGTAATGGTTATGGTGGCAACACACTAGTCCTCTAGTAAACACGTAATGGCTATGGTGGCAACAAACTAGTCCTCTAGTACACACGTAATGGTTATGGTGGCAACAAACTAGTCCTCTAGTAAACACGCAATGGTTATGGTGGCAACAAACTAGTCCTCTAGTACACACGTAATGGTTATGGTGGCAACAAACTAGTCCACTAGTAAACACGAAATGGTTATGGTGGCAACACACTAGTCCTCTAGTACACACGCAATGGTTATGGTGGCAACAAACTAATCCTCTAGTAAACACGTAATGGTTATGGTGGCAACAAACTAGTCCTCTAGTACACACGCAATGGATATGGTGGCAACAAACTAGTCCTCTAGTAAACACGTAATGGTTATTGTGGCAACACACTAGTCCTCTAGTACACACGTAATGGTTATGGTTGGCAACACATTAGTCCTCTAGTAAGCACGTAATGGTTATGGCGGCAACAAACTAGTCCTCTAGTAAACACGTAATGGTTATGGTGGCAACAAACTAATCTTCTAGTAAAAAGGTAATGGTTATGGTGGCAACAAACTAGTCCTCTAGTACACACGTAATGGTTATGGTGGCAACAAACTAGTCCTCTAGTAAGCACGTAATGGTTATGGCGGCAACAAACTAGTCCTCTAGTAAACACGTAATGGTTATGGTGGCAACAAACTAGTTTTCTCGTAAAAACGTAATGGTTATGGTGGCAACAAACTAGTCCTCTAGTACACACGTAATGGTTATGGTGGTAACAAACTAGTCCTCTAGTAAACACGTAATGGTTATGGTGGCAACAAACTAGTCCTCTAGTACACACGTAATGGTTATGGTGGCAACACACTAGTCCTCTAGTAAACACGCAATGGTTATGGTGGCAACAAACTAGTCTTCTAGTACACACGTAATGGTTATGGTGGCAACAAACTAGTCCTCTAGTAAACACGTAATGGCTATGGTGGCAACAAACTAGTCCTCTAGTACATACGTAATGGTTATGGTGGCAACACACTAGTCCTCTAGTAAACACGCTATGGTTATGGTGGCAACAAACTAGTCCTCTAGTACACACGTAATGGTTATGGTGGCAACAAACTAGTCCTCTAGTACACACGTTATGGTTGTGGTGGCAACACACTAGTCCTCTAGTAAACACGCAATGGTTATGGTGGCATCAAACTAGTCCTCTAGTAAACACGTAATGGTTATGGTGGCAATAAACTAGTCCTCTAGTACATACGTAATGGTTATGGTGGCAACAAACTAGTCCTCTAGTACACACGTAATGGATATGGTGGCAACAAACTAGTCCTCTAGTACACAAGTAATGGTTATGGTGGCAACACAATAGTCCTCTAGTAAACACGTTATGCTTATGGTGGCAGCAAATTAATCCTCTAGTAAACACGTAATGGCTATGGTGACAACAAACTAGTCCTCTAGTAAACAATTAAAGGTTATGGTGACAACAAACTAGTCCACTAGTAAACACGTAATGGTTATGGTGGCAACACACTAGTCCTCTAGTATACATGTAATGGCTATGGTGGCAACAAATTAGTCTTCTAGTACACACGAAATGGTTATGTTGGCAACAAACTAGTCCTCTAGTACACACGTAATGGTTATGGTGGCAACAAACTAGTCCTCTAGTAAGCACGTAATGGTTATGGCGGCAACAAACTAGTCCTCTAGTAAACACGTAATGGTTATGGTGGCAACAAACTAGTTTTCTAGTAAAAACGTAATGGTTATGGTGGCAACAAACTAGTCCTCTAGTACACACGTAATGGTTATGGTGGCAACAAACTAGTCCTCTAGTACACACGTAATGGTTATGGTGGCAACAAACTAGTCCTCTAGTACACACGTAATGGTTATGGTGGCAACACACTAGTCCTCTAGTAAACACGCAATGGTTATGGTGGCAACAAACTAGTCTTCTAGTACACACGTAATGGTTATGGTGGCAACAAACTAGTCCTCTAGTAAACACGTAATGGCTATGGTGGCAACAAACTAGTCCTCTAGTACATACGTAATGGTTATGGTGGCAACACACTAGTCCTCTAGTAAACAAACTATGGTTATGGTGGCAACAAACTAGTCCTCTAGTACACACGTAATGGTTATGGTGGCAACAAACTAGTCCTCTAGTACACACGTTATGGTTGTGGTGGCAACACACTAGTCCTCTAGTACACACGTAATGGTTATGGTGGCAACAAACTAGTCCTCTAGTACACAAGTAATGGTTATGGTGGCAGCACAATAGTCCTTTAGTAAACACGTTATGCTTATGGTGGCAGCAAACTAATCCTCTAGTAAACACGTAATGGCTATGGTGACAACAAACTAGTCCTCTAGTAAACAATTAATGGTTATGGTGACAACAAACTAGTCCACTAGTAAACACGTAATGGTTATGGTGGCAACACACTAGTCCTCTAGTATACATGTAATGGCTATGGTGGCAACAAACTAGTCTTCTAGTACACACGAAATGGTTACGTTGGCAACAAACTAGTCCTCTAGTACACATGTAATGGTTATGGTGGCAACAAACTAGTCCTCTAGTACAGACGTAATGTTTATGGTGGCAACAAACTAGTCCACTAGTAAATACGTAATGATTATGGTGGCAACAAACCAGTCTTCTAGTAAACACGTAATGGTTATGGTGGCAACACACTAGTCCTCTAATAAACACGCAATGGTTATGGTGGCAACAAACTAGTCCTCTAGTACACACGTAATGGTTATGGTGGCAACACACTAGTCCTCTAGTACACACGTAATGGTTATGGTGGCAACACACTAGTCCTCTAGTAAACACGCAATGGTTATGGTTGCAACAAACTAGTCCTCTAGTACACACGTAAAGGTTATGGTGGCAACAAACTAGTCCACTAGTAAACACGTTATGGTTATGGTGGCAACACACTAGTCCTCTAGTAAACACGTATTGGTTATGGTGGCAACAAACTAGTCTTCTAGTAAACACGTAATGGTTATGGGGGCAACAAACTAATCCTCTAGTAAACACGTAATGGCTATGGTGGCAACAACCTAGTCCTCTAGTACACAGTTAATGGTTATGGTGGCAACAAACTAGTCCACTAGTAAACACGTAATGGTTATGGTGGCAACAAACTAATCCTCTAGTAAACACGTAATGGCTATGGTGGCAACAAACTAGTCCTCTAGTAAACAAGTAATGGTAATGGTGGCAACACACTAGTCCTCTAGTAAATACGCAATGGTTATGGTGGCAACAAACTAGTCCTCTAGTACACACTTAATAGTTATGGTGGCAACAAACTAGTCATCAAGTAAACACGCAATGGTTATGGTGGCAACAAACTAGTCCTCTAGTAAATACGCAATGGTTATGGTGGCAACAAACTAGTCCTCTAGTACACACGTAATGGTTATGGTGGCAACAAACTAGTCCTCTAGTAAACAATTAATGGTTATGGTGGCAACAAACTAGTCCTCTAGTACACACGTAATGGCTATGGTGGCAACAAACTAGTCCTGTAGTACACACGTAATGGTTATGGTGGCAAAAAACTAGTCCTCTAGTACACACGTAATGGTTATGGTGGCAACAAACTAGTCCTCTAGTGCACACGTAATGGTTATGGTGGCAACACACTAGTCCTCTAGTAAGCACGCAATGGTTATGGTGGCAACACACTAGTCCTCTAGTACACACGTAATGGTTATGGTGGCAACAAACTAGTCCTCTAGTAAACACGCAATGGTTATGGTGGCAACAAACTAGTCCTTTAGTACACACGTAATGGTTATGGTGGCAACAAACTAGTCCTGTAGTACACACGTAATGGTTATGTTGGCAACAAACTAGTCCTCTAGTACACACGTAATGGTTATGGTGGCAACAAACTAGTCCTCTAGTAAACACGCAATGGTTATGGGGGCAACAAACTAGTCCTTTAGTACACACGTAATGGTTATGGTGGCAACAAACTAGTCCTCTAGTGCACACGTAATGGTTATGGTGGCAACACACTAGTCCTCTAGTAAACACTCGATGGTTATGGTGGCAACAAACTAGTCCTCTAGTACACACGTAATGGTTATGGTGGCAACAAACTAGTCCTCTAGTAAACACGCAATGGTTATGGTGGCAACAAACTAGTCCTCTAGTACACACGTAATGGTTATGGTGGCAACAAACTAGTCCTGTAGTACACACGTAATGGTTATGGTGGAAACAAACTAGTCCTCTAGTACACACGTAATGGTTATGGTGGCAATAAACTAGTCCTCTAGTGCACACGTAATGGTTATGGTGGCAACACACTAGTCCTCTAGTACACACGCAATGGTTATGGTGGCAACAAACTAGTCCTCTAGTAAACACGTAATGGTTATGGTGGCAACAAACTAGTCTTCTAGTACACACGCAATGGATATGGTGGCAACACACTTGTCCTCTAGTACACACGTAATGGTTATGGTGGCAACAAACTAGTCCTCTAGTACACACGTAATGGTTATGGTGGCAACAAACTAGTCCTCTTGTACACACGTAATGGTTATGGTGGCAACAAACTAGTCCTCTAGAAAACACGTAATGGTTATGGTGGCAACAAACTATTCCTCAAGTACACACGTAATGGTTATGGTGGCAACAAACTAGTCCTCTAGTGCACACGTAATGGTTATGGTGGCAACAAACTAGTCCTCTAGAACACACGTAATGGTTATGGTTGGCAACAAACTAGTCCTCTAGTACACACGTAATGGTTATGGTGGCAACAAACTAGTCCTCTAGTAAACACGTAATGGTTATGGTGGCAACAAACTAGTCCTCTAGTACAAACGTAATGGCTATGGTTGCAACAAACTAGTCCTCTAGTAAACACGTAATGGTTATGGTTGCAACAAACTAGTCCTCTAGTACACACGTAATGGTCATGGTGGAAACACACTAGTCCTCTAGTAAACACGCAATGGTTATGGTGGCAACAAACTAGTCCTCTAGTACACACGTAATGGTTATGGTGGCAACAAACTAGTCCTCTAGTAAACACATAATGGTTATGGTGGCAACAAACTAGTCCTCTAGTACACACGTAATGGTTATGGTGGCAACAAACTAGTCCTCTAGTACACACGTAATGGTTATGGTGGCAACAAACTAGTCCTCTAGTAAACACGTAATGGTTATGGTGGCAACACACTAGTCCTCTAGTACACACGTATTGGTTATGGTGGCAACAAACTAGTCCTCTAGTACACACGTAATGGTTATGGTGGCAACAAACTAGTCCTCTAGTACAAACGTAATGGCTATGGTTGCAACAAACTAGTCCTCTAGTAAACACGTAATGGTTATGGTTGCAACAAACTAGTCCTCTAGTACACACCTAATGGTCATGGTGGAAATACACTAGCCCTCTAGTAAACACGCAATGGTTATGGTGGCAACAAACTAGTCCTCTAGTACACACGTAATGGTTATGGTGGCAACAAACTAGTCCTCTAGTAAACACATAATGGTTATGGTGGCAACAAACTAGTCCTCTAGTACACACGTAATGGTTATGGTGGCAACAAACTAGTCCTCTAGTACACACGTAATGGTTATGGTGGCAACAAACTAGTCCTCTAGTAAACACGTAATGGTTATGGTGGCAACACACTAGTCCTCTAGTACACACGTAATGATTATGGTGGCAACAAACTAGTCCTCTAGTACACACGTAATGGTTATGGTGGCAACAAACTAGTCCTCTAGTACACACGTAATGGTTATGGTGGCAACACACTAGTCCTCTAGTAAACACGCAATGGTTATGGTGGCAACAAACTAGTCCTCTAGTAAACACGCAATGGTTATGGTGGCAACAAACTAGTCCTCTAGTACACACGTAATGGTTATGGTGGCAACAAACTAGTCCTCTAATAAACAATTAATGGTTATGGTGGCAACAAACTAGTCCTCTAGTACACACGTAATGGTTATGGTGGCAACAAACTAGTCCTGTAGTACACACGTAATGGTTATGGTGGCAACAAACTAGTCCTCTAGTACACACGTAATGGTTATGGTGGCAACAAACTAGTCCTCTAGTGCACACGTAATGGTTATGGTGGCAACACACTAGTCCTCTAGTAAGGACGCAATGGTTATGGTGGCAACACACTAGTCCTCTAGTACACACGTAATGGTTATGGTGGCAACAAACTAGTCCTCTAGTAAACACGCAATGGTTATGGTGGCAACAAACTAGTCCTTTAGTACACACGTAATGGTTATGGTGGCAACAAACTAGTCCTGTAGTACACACGTAATGGTTATGTTGGCAACAAACTAGTCCTCTAGTACACACGTAATGGTTATGGTGGCAACAAACTAGTCCTCTAGTAAACACGCAATGGTTATGGTGGCAACAAACTAGTCCTTTAGTACACACGTAATGGTTATGGTGGCAACAAACTAGTCCTCTAGTGCACACGTAATGGTTATGGTGGCAACACACTAGTCCTCTAGTAAACACGCGATGGTTATGGTGGCAACAAACTAGTCCTCTAGTACACACGTAATGGTTATGGTGGCAACAAACTAGTCCTCTAGTAAACACGCAATGGTTATGGTGGCAACAAACTAGTCCTCTAGTACACACGTAATGGTTATGGTGGCAACAAACTAGTCCTGTAGTACACACGTAATGGTTATGGTGGAAACAAACTAGTCCTCTAGTACACACGTAATGGTTATGGTGGCAATAAACTAGTCCTCTAGTGCACACGTAATGGTTATGGTGGCAACACACTAGTCCTCTAGTAACCACGCAATGGTTATGGTGGCAACAAACTAGTCCTCTAGTACACACGTAATGGTTATGGTGGCAACAAACTAGTCCTCTAGTAATCACGCAATGGTTATGGTGGCAACAAACTAGTCCTTTAGTACACACGTAATGGTTATGTTGGCAACAAACTAGTCCTCTAGTACATACGTAATGGTTATGGTTGCAACAAACTAGTCCTCTAGTAAACACGTAATGGTTATGGTTGCAACAAACTAGTCCTCTAGTACACACCTAATGGTCATGGTGGAAATACACTAGCCCTCTAGTAAACACGCAATGGTTATGGTGGCAACAAACTAGTCCTCTAGTACACACGTAATGGTTATGGTGGCAACAAACTAGTCCTCTAGTAAACACATAATGGTTATGGTGGCAACAAACTAGTCCTCTAGTACACACGTAATGGTTATGGTGGCAACAAACTAGTCCTCTAGTACACACGTAATGGTTATGGTGGCAACAAACTAGTCCTCTAGTAAACACGTAATGGTTATGGTGGCAACACACTAGTCCTCTAGTACACACGTAATGATTATGGTGGCAACAAACTAGTCCTCTAGTACACACGTAATGGTTATGGTGGCAACAAACTAGTCCTCTAGTACACACGTAATGGTTATGGTGGCAACACACTAGTCCTCTAGTAAACACGCAATGGTTATGGTGGCAACAAACTAGTCCTCTAGTAAACACGCAATGGTTATGGTGGCAACAAACTAGTCCTCTAGTACACACGTAATGGTTATGGTGGCAACAAACTAGTCCTCTAATAAACAATTAATGGTTATGGTGGCAACAAACTAGTCCTCTAGTACACACGTAATGGTTATGGTGGCAACAAACTAGTCCTGTAGTACACACGTAATGGTTATGGTGGCAACAAACTAGTCCTCTAGTACACACGTAATGGTTATGGTGGCAACAAACTAGTCCTCTAGTGCACACGTAATGGATATGGTGGCAACACACTAGTCCTCTAGTAAGCACGCAATGGTTATGGTGGCAACACACTAGTCCTCTAGTACACACGTAATGGTTATGGTGGCAACAAACTAGTCCTCTAGTAAACACGCAATGGTTATGGTGGCAACAAACTAGTCCTTTAGTACACACGTAATGGTTATGGTGGCAACAAACTAGTCCTGTAGTACACACGTAATGGTTATGTTGGCAACAAACTAGTCCTCTAGTACACACGTAATGGTTATGGTGGCAACAAACTAGTCCTCTAGTAAACACGCAATGGTTATGGTGGCAACAAACTAGTCCTTTAGTACACACGTAATGGTTATGGTGGCAACAAACTAGTCCTCTAGTGCACACGTAATGGCTATGGTGGCAACACACTAGTCCTCTAGTAAACACGCGATGGTTATGGTGGCAACAAACTAGTCCTCTAGTACACACGTAATGGTTATGGTGGCAACAAACTAGTCCTCTAGTAAACACTCAATGGTTATGGTGGCAACAAACTAGTCCTCTAGTAAACACGCGATGGTTATGGTGGCAACAAACTAGTCCTCTAGTACACACGTAATGGTTATGGTGGCAACAAACTAGTCCTCTAGTAAACACGCAATGGTTATGGTGGCAACAAACTAGTCCTCTAGTACACACGTAATGGTTATGGTGGCAACAAACTAGTCCTGTAGTACACACGTAATGGTTATGGTGGAAACAAACTATTCCTCTAGTACATACGTAATGGTTATGGTGGCAATAAACTAGTCCTCTAGTGCACACGTAATGGTTATGGTGGCAACACACTAGTCCTCTAGTAAGCACGCAATGGTTATGGTGGCAACAAACTAGTCCTCTAGTACACACGTAATGGTTATGGTGGCAACAAACTAGTCCTCTAGTAATCACGCAATGGTTATGGTGGCAACAAACTAGTCCTTTAGTACAAACGTAATGGTTATGTTGGCAACAAACTAGTCCTCTAGTACATACGTAATGGTTATGGTGGCAACAAACTAGTCCTCTAGTAAACACGTAATGGTTATGGTGGCAACAAACTAGTCCTCTAGTACACACGTAATGGTTATGGTGGCAACACACTAGTCCTCTAGTACACACGCAATGGTTATGGTGGCAACAAACTAGTCCTCTAGTAAACACGTAATGGTTATGGTGGCAACAAACTAGTCTTCTAGTACACACGCAATGGATATGGTGGCAACACACTTGTCCTCTAGTACACACGTAATGGTTATGGTGGCAACAAACTAGTCCTCTAGTAAACACGTAATGGTTATGGTGGCAACAAACTAGTCCTCTAGTACAAACGTAATGGCTATGGTTGCAACAAACTAGTCCTCTAGTACACACGTAATGGTTATGGTGGCAACAAACTAGTCCTCTTGTACACACGTAATGGTTATGGTGGCAACAAACTAGTCCTCTAGTAAACACGTAATGGTCATGGTGGCAACAAACTATTCCTCAAGTACACACGTAATGGTTATGGTGGCAACAAACTAGTCCTCTAGTGCACACGTAATGGTTATGGTGGCAACAAACTAGTCCTCTAGAACACACGTAATGGTTATGGTTGGCAACAAACTAGTCCTCTAGTACACACGTAATGGTTATGGTGGCAACAAACTAGTCCTCTAGTAAACACGTAATGGTTATGGTGGCAACAAACTAGTCCTCTAGTACAAACGTAATGGCTATGGTTGCAACAAACTAGTCCTCTAGTAAACACGTAATGGTTATGGTTGCAACAAACTAGTCCTCTAGTACACACGTAATGGTCATGGTGGAAACACACTAGTCCTCTAGTAAACACGCAATGGTTATGGTGGCAACAAACTAGTCCTCTAGTACACACGTAATGGTTATGGTGGCAACAAACTAGTCCTCTAGTACACACGTAATGGTTATGGTGGCAACAAACTAGTCCTCTAGTAAACACATAATGGTTATGGTGGCAACAAACTAGTCCTCTAGTACACACGTAATGGTTATGGTGGCAACAAACTAGTCCTCTAGTACACACGTAATGGTTATGGTGGCAACAAACTAGTCCTCTAGTACAAACGTAATGGCTATGGTTGCAACAAACTAGTCCTCTAGTAAACACGTAATGGTTATGGTTGCAACAAACTAGTCCTCTAGTACACACCTAATGGTCATGGTGGAAATACACTAGCCCTCTAGTAAACACGCAATGGTTATGGTGGCAACAAACTAGTCCTCTAGTACACACGTAATGGTTATGGTGGCAACAAACTAGTCCTCTAGTAAACACATAATGGTTATGGTGGCAACAAACTAGTCCTCTAGTACACACGTAATGGTTATGGTGGCAACAAACTAGTCCTCTAGTACACACGTAATGGTTATGGTGGCAACAAACTAGTCCTCTAGTAAACACGTAATGGTTATGGTGGCAACACACTAGTCCTCTAGTACACACGTAATGATTATGGTGGCAACAAACTAGTCCTATAGTACACACGTAATGGTTATGGCGGCAACAAACTAGTCCTCTAGTACACACGTAATGGTTATGGTGGCAACACACTAGTCCTCTAGTAAACACGCAATGGTTATGGTGGCAACAAACTAGTCCTCTAGTAAACACGCAATGGTTATGGTGGCAACAAACTAGTCCTCTAGTACACATGTAATGGTTATGGTGGCAACAAACTAGTCTTCTAGTAAACACGTAATGGTTATGGTGGCAACAAACTAATCCTCTAGTAAACACGTAATGGTTATGGTGGCAACAAACTAGTCCTCTAGTAAACAAGTAATGGTTATGGTGGCAACAAACTAGTCCTCTAGTACACACGTAATGGTTATGGTGGCAACAAACTAGTCCTCTAGTACACACGTAATGGTTATGGTGGCAACAAACTAGTCCTCTAGTACACACGTAATGGTTATGGTGGCAACAAACTAGTCCTCTAGTAAACACGTAATGGTTATGGTGGCAACAAACTATTCCTCAAGTACACACGTAATGGTTATGGTGGCAACAAACTAGTCCTCTAGTGCACACGTAATGGTTATGGTGGCAACAAACTAGTCCTCTAGAACACACGTAATGGTTATGGTTGGTAACAAACTAGTCCTCTAGTACACACGTAATGGTTATGGTGGCAACAAACTAGTCCTCTTGTAAACATGTAATGGTTATGGTGGCAACAAACTAGTCCTCAAGTAACCACGCAATGGTTATGGTGGCAACAAACTAGTCCTCTAGTACACACGTAATGGTTATGGTGGCAACAAACTAGTCCTCTAGTAAACACGTAATGGTTATGGTGGCAACAAACTAGTCCTCTAGTACAAACGTAATGGCTATGGTTGCAACAAACTAGTCCTCTAGTACACACGTAATGGTTATGGTGGCAACAAACTAGTCCTCTAGTAAACACGTAATGGTTATGGTGGCAACAAACTATTCCTCAAGTACACACGTAATGGTTATGGTGGCAACAAACTAGTCCTCTAGTGCACACGTAATGGTTATGGTGGTAACAAACTAGTCCTCTAGAACACACGTAATGGTTATGGTTGGTAACAAACTAGTCCTCTAGTACACACGTAATGGTTATGGTGGCAACAAACTAGTCCTCTAGTAAACACGTAATGGTTATGGTGGCAACAAACTAGTCCTCTAGTACAAACGTAATGGCTATGGTTGCAACAAACTAGTCCTCTAGTACACACGTAATGGTTATGGTGGCAACAAACTAGTCCTCTTGTACACACGTAATGGTTATGGTGGCAACAAACTAGTCCTCTAGTAAACACGTAATGGTCATGGTGGCAACAAACTATTCCTCAAGTACACACGTAATGGTTATGGTGGCAACAAACTAGTCCTCTAGTGCACACGTAATGGTTATGGTGGCAACAAACTAGTCCTCTAGAACACACGTAATGGTTATGGTTGGCAACAAACTAGTCCTCTAGTACACACGTAATGGTTATGGTGGCAACAAACTAGTCCTCTAGTAAACACGTAATGGTTATGGTGGCAACAAACTAGTCCTCTAGTACAAACGTAATGGCTATGGTTGCAACAAACTAGTCCTCTAGTAAACACGTAATGGTTATGGTTGCAACAAACTAGTCCTCTAGTAAACACGTAATGGTTATGGTTGCAACAAACTAGTCCTCTAGTACACACGTAATGGTTATGGTGGCAACAAACTAGTCCTCTAGTAAACACGTAATGGTTATGGTGGCAACAAACTAGTCCTCTAGTACAAACGTAATGGCTATGGTTGCAACAAACTAGTCCTCTAGTAAACACGTAATGGTTATGGTTGCAACAAACTAGTCCTCTAGTACACACGTAATGGTCATGGTGGAAACACACTAGTCCTCTAGTAAACACGCAATGGTTATGGTGGCAACAAACTAGTCCTCTAGTACACACGTAATGGTTATGGTGGCAACAAACTAGTCCTCTAGTAAACACATAATGGTTATGGTGGCAACAAACTAGTCCTCTAGTACACACGTAATGGTTATGGTGGCAACAAACTAGTCCTCTAGTACACACGTAATGGTTATGGTGGCAACAAACTAGTCCTCTAGTACAAACGTAATGGCTATGGTTGCAACAAACTAGTCCTCTAGTAAACACGTAATGGTTATGGTTGCAACAAACTAGTCCTCTAGTACACACCTAATGGTCATGGTGGAAATACACTAGCCCTCTAGTAAACACGCAATGGTTATGGTGGCAACAAACTAGTCCTCTAGTACACACGTAATGGCTATGGTGGCAACAAACTAGTCCTCTAGTAAACACATAATGGTTATGGTGGCAACAAACTAGTCCTCTAGTACACACGTAATGGTTATGGTGGCAACAAACTAGTCCTCTAGTACACACGTAATGGTTATGGTGGCAACAAACTAGTCCTCTAGTAAACACGTAATGGTTATGGTGGCAACACACTAGTCCTCTAGTACACACGTAATGATTATGGTGGCAACAAACTAGTCCTATAGTACACACGTAATGGTTATGGCGGCAACAAACTAGTCCTCTAGTACACACGTAATGGTTATGGTGGCAACACACTAGTCCTCTAGTAAACACGCAATGGTTATGGTGGCAACAAACTAGTCCTCTAGTAAACACGCAATGGTTATGGTGGCAACAAACTAGTCCTCTAGTACACATGTAATGGTTATGGTGGCAACAAACTAGTCTTCTAGTAAACACGTAATGGTTATGGTGGCAACAAACTAATCCTCTAGTAAACACGTAATGGTTATGGTGGCAACAAACTAGTCCTCTAGTAAACAAGTAATGGTTATGGTGGCAACAAACTAGTCCTCTAGTACACACGTAATGGTTATGGTGGCAACAAACTAGTCCTCTAGTACACACGTAATGGTTATGGTGGCAACAAACTAGTCCTCTAGTACACACGTAATGGTTATGGTGGCAACAAACTAGTCCTCTAGTAAACACGTAATGGTTATGGTGGCAACAAACTATTCCTCAAGTACACACGTAATGGTTATGGTGGCAACAAACTAGTCCTCTAGTGCACACGTAATGGTTATGGTGGCAACAAACTAGTCCTCTAGAACACACGTAATGGTTATGGTTGGTAACAAACTAGTCCTCTAGTACACACGTAATGGTTATGGTGGCAACAAACTAGTCCTCTTGTAAACATGTAATGGTTATGGTGGCAACAAACTAGTCCTCAAGTAACCACGCAATGGTTATGGTGGCAACAAACTAGTCCTCTAGTACACACGTAATGGTTATGGTGGCAACAAACTAGTCCTCTAGTAAACACGTAATGGTTATGGTGGCAACAAACTAGTCCTCTAGTACAAACGTAATGGCTATGGTTGCAACAAACTAGTCCTCTAGTACACACGTAATGGTTATGGTGGCAACAAACTAGTCCTCTAGTAAACACGTAATGGTTATGGTGGCAACAAACTATTCCTCAAGTACACACGTAATGGTTATGGTGGCAACAAACTAGTCCTCTAGTGCACACGTAATGGTTATGGTGGTAACAAACTAGTCCTCTAGAACACACGTAATGGTTATGGTTGGTAACAAACTAGTCCTCTAGTACACACGTAATGGTTATGGTGGCAACAAACTAGTCCTCTAGTAAACACGTAATGGTTATGGTGGCAACAAACTAGTCCTCTAGTACAAACGTAATGGCTATGGTTGCAACAAACTAGTCCTCTAGTAAACACGTAATGGTTATGGTTGCAACAAACTAGTCCTCTAGTACACACGTAATGGTCATGGTGGAAACACACTAGTCCTCTAGTAAACACGCAATGGTTATGGTGGCAACAAACTAGTCCTCTAGTACACACGTAATGGTTATGGTGGCAACAAACTAGTCCTCTAGTAAACACAGAATGGTTATGGTGGCAACAAACTAGTCCTCTAGTACACACGTAATGGTTATGGTGGCAACAAACTAGTCCTCTAGTACACACGTAATGGTTATGGTGGCAACAAACTAGTCCTCTAGTACAAACGTAATGGCTATGGTTGCAACAAACTAGTCCTCTAGTAAACACGTAATGGTTATGGTTGCAACAAACTAGTCCTCTAGTACACACCTAATGGTCATGGTGGAAATACACTAGCCCTCTAGTAAACACGCAATGGTTATGGTGGCAACAAACTAGTCCTCTAGTACACACGTAATGGTTATGGTGGCAACAAACTAGTCCTCTAGTAAACACATAATGGTTATGGTGGCAACAAACTAGTCCTCTAGTACACACGTAATGGTTATGGTGGCAACAAACTAGTCCTCTAGTACACACGTAATGGTTATGGTGGCAACAAACTAGTCCTCTAGTAAACACGTAATGGTTATGGTGGCAACACACTAGTCCTCTAGTACACACGTAATGATTATGGTGGCAACAAACTAGTCCTATAGTACACACGTAATGGTTATGGCGGCAACAAACTAGTCCTCTAGTACACACGTTATGGTTATGGTGGCAACACACTAGTCCTCTAGTAAACACGCAATGGTTATGGTGGCAACAAACTAGTCCTCTAGTAAACACGCAATGGTTATGGTGGCAACAAACTAGTCCTCTAGTACACATGTAATGGTTATGGTGGCAACAAACTAGTCTTCTAGTAAACACGTAATGGTTATGGTGGCAACAAACTAATCCTCTAGTAAACACGTAATGGTTATGGTGGCAACAAACTAGTCCTCTAGTAAACAAGTAATGGTTATGGTGGCAACAAACTAGTCCTCTAGTACACACGTAATGGTTATGGTGGCAACAAACTAGTCCTCTAGTACACACGTAATGGTTATGGTGGCAACAAACTAGTCCTCTAGTACACACGTAATGGTTATGGTGGCAACAAACTAGTCCTCTAGTAAACACGTAATGGTTATGGTGGCAACAAACTATTCCTCAAGTACACACGTAATGGTTATGGTGGCAACAAACTAGTCCTCTAGTGCACACGTAATGGTTATGGTGGCAACAAACTAGTCCTCTAGAACACACGTAATGGTTATGGTTGGTAACAAACTAGTCCTCTAGTACACACGTAATGGTTATGGTGGCAACAAACTAGTCCTCTTGTAAACATGTAATGGTTATGGTGGCAACAAACTAGTCCTCAAGTAACCACGCAATGGTTATGGTGGCAACAAACTAGTCCTCTAGTACACACGTAATGGTTATGGTGGCAACAAACTAGTCCTCTAGTAAACACGTAATGGTTATGGTGGCAACAAACTAGTCCTCTAGTACAAACGTAATGGCTATGTTTGCAACAAACTAGTCCTCTAGTACACACGTAATGGTTATGGTGGCAACAAACTAGTCCTCTAGTAAACACGTAATGGTTATGGTGGCAACAAACTATTCCTCAAGTACACACGTAATGGTTATGGTGGCAACAAACTAGTCCTCTAGTGCACACGTAATGGTTATGGTGGCAACAAACTAGTCCTCTAGAACACACGTAATGGTTATGGTTGGCAACAAACTAGTCCTCTAGTACACACGTAATGGTTATGGTGGCAACAAACTAGTCCTCTAGTAAACACGTAATGGTTATGGTGGCAACAAACTAGTCCTCAAGTAACCACGCAATGGTTATGGTGGCAACAAACTAGTCCTCTAGTACACACGTAATGGTTATGGTGGCAACAAACTAGTCCTCTAGTAAACACGTAATGGTTATGGTTGCAACAAACTAGTCCTCTAGTACACACGTAATGGTCATGGTGGAAATACACTAGCCCTCTAGTAAACACGCAATGGTTATGGTGGCAACAAACTAGTCCTCTAGTACACACGTAATGGTTATGGTGGCAACAAACTAGTCCTCTAGTAAACACATAATGGTTATGGTGGCAACAAACTAGTCCTCTAGTACACACGTAATGGTTATGGTGGCAACAAACTAGTCCTCTAGTAAACACGTAATGGTTATGGTGGCAACAAACTAGTCCTCTAGTACACACGTAATGGTTATGGTGGCAACACACTAGTCCTCTAGTAAACACGCAATGGTTATGGTGGCAACAAACTAGTCCTCTAGTACACACTTAATGGTTATGGTGGCAACAAACTAGTCCTCTATGAAACACGCAATGGTTATGGTGGCAACAAACTAGTCATCTAGTACACACGTAATGGTTATGGTGGCAACAAACTAGTCCTCTAGTACAAACGTAATGGTTATGGTGGCAACAAACTAGTCCTCTAGTAAACACGTAAAGGTTATGGTGGCAACAAACTAGTCCTCTAGTACACACGTAATGGTTATGGTGGCAACAAACTAGTCCTCTAGTACACACGTTATGGTTATGGTGGCAACAAACTAGTCCTCTAGTACACACGTAATGGTTATGGTGGCAACACACTAGTCCTCTAGTAAACACGCAATGGTTATGGTAGCAACAAACTAGTCCACTAGTAAACACGTAATGGTTATGGTGGCAACAAACTAATCCTCTATAAAACACGTAATGGCTAAGGTGGCAACAAACTAGTCCTCTAGTAAACAAGTAATGGTTATGGTGGCAACAAACTAGTCCTCTAGTACACACGTAATGGTTAAGGTGGCAACAAACTAGTCCTCTAGTACACACGTAATGGTTATGGTGGCAACAAACTAGTCCTCTAGTAAACACGTAATGGTTATGGTGGCAACAAACTAGTCCTCTAGTACACACGTAATGGTTATGGTGGCAACAAACTAGTCCTCTAGTAAACACGCAATGGCTATGGTGACAACAAACTAGTCCTCTAGTACACACGTAATGGTTATGGGGGCAACAAACTAGTCCTCTAGTAAATACGTAATGGTTATGGTGGCAACAAACTAGTCCTCTAGTACACACGTAATGGTTATGGGGGCAACAAACTAGTCCACTAGTAAACAGGCAATGGTTATGGTGGCAACAAACTAGTCCTCTAGTAAACACGCAATGGCTATGGTGACAACAAACTAGTCCTCTAGTAAACACGCAATGGTTATGGTGGCAACAAACTATTCCTCTAGTACACACGTAATGGCTATGGTGGAAACAAACTAGTCCTCTAGTACACACGTAATGGTTATGGTTGGCAAAAAACTAGTCCTCTAGTACACACGTAATGGTTATGGTGGCAACAAACTAGTCCTCTAGTACACACGTCATGGTTAAGGTGGCAACAAACTAGTCCTCTAGTACACACGTAATGGTTATGGTGGCAACAAACTAGTCCTCTAGTAAACACGTAATGGTTATGGTGGCAACAAACTAGTCCTCAAGTACACACGTAATGGTTATGGTGGCAACAAACTAGTCCTCTAGTACACACGTAATGGTCATGGTGGCAACAAACTAGTCCTCTAGTACACACGTAATGGTTATGGTTGGCAACAAACTAGTCCTCTAGTACACACGTAATGGTTATGGTGGCAACAAACTAGTCCTCTAGTAAACACGTAATGGTTATGGTGGCAACAAACTAGTCATCAAGTAAACACGGAATGGTTATGGTGGCAACAAACTAGTCCTCTAGTACACACGTAATGGTTATGGTGGCAACAAACTAGTCCTCTAGTAAACACGTAATGGTTATGGTGGCAACAAACTAGTCCTCTAGTACACACGTAATGGTTATGGTGGCAACAAACTAGTCCTCTAGTAAACACGTAATGGTTATGGTTGCAACAAACTAGTCCTCTAGTACACACGTAATGGTCATGGTGGAAATACACTAGCCCTCTAGTAAACACGCAATGGTTATGGTGGCAACAAACTAGTCCTCTAGTACACACGTAATGGTTATGGTGGCAACAAACTAGTCTTCTAGTACACACGTAATGGTTATGGTGGCAACAAACTAGTCCTCTAGTACACACGTAATGGTTATGGTGGCAACAAACTAGTCCTCTATGAAACACGTAATGGTTATGGTGGCAACAAACTAGTCCTCTATGAAACACGTAATGGTTATGGTGGCAACAAACTAGTCCTCTAGTAAGCACGTAATGGTTATGGCGGCAACAAACTAGTCCTCTAGTAAACACGTAATGGTTATGGTGGCAACAAACTAGTTTTCTCGTAAAAACGTAATGGTTATGGTGGCAACAAACTAGTCCTCTAGTACACACGTAATGGTTATGGTGGTAACAAACTAGTCCTCTAGTAAACACGTAATGGTTATGGTGGCAACAAACTAGTCCTCTAGTACACACGTAATGGTTATGGTGGCAACACACTAGTCCTCTAGTAAACACGCAATGGTTATGGTGGCAACAAACTAGTCTTCTAGTACACACGTAATGGTTATGGTGGCAACAAACTAGTCCTCTAGTAAACACGTAATGGCTATGGTGGCAACAAACTAGTCCTCTAGTACATACGTAATGGTTATGGTGGCAACACACTAGTCCTCTAGTAAACACGCTATGGTTATGGTGGCAACAAACTAGTCCTCTAGTACACACGTAATGGTTATGGTGGCAACAAACTAGTCCTCTAGTACACACGTTATGGTTGTGGTGGCAACACACTAGTCCTCTAGTAAACACGCAATGGTTATGGTGGCATCAAACTAGTCCTCTAGTAAACACGTAATGGTTATGGTGGCAATAAACTAGTCCTCTAGTACATACGTAATGGTTATGGTGGCAACAAACTAGTCCTCTAGTACACACGTAATGGATATGGTGGCAACAAACTAGTCCTCTAGTACACAAGTAATGGTTATGGTGGCAACACAATAGTCCTCTAGTAAACACGTTATGCTTATGGTGGCAGCAAACTAATCCTCTAGTAAACACGTAATGGCTATGGTGACAACAAACTAGTCCTCTAGTAAACAATTAAAGGTTATGGTGACAACAAACTAGTCCACTAGTAAACACGTAATGGTTATGGTGGCAACACACTAGTCCTCTAGTATACATGTAATGGCTATGATGGCAACAAATTAGTCTTCTAGTACACACGAAATGGTTATGTTGGCAACAAACTAGTCCTCTAGTACACATGTAATGGTTATGGTGGCAACAAACTAGTCCTCTAGTACACACGTAATGGTTATGGTGGCAACAAACTAGTCCTCTAGTAAGCACGTAATGGTTATGGCGGCAACAAACTAGTCCTCTAGTAAACACGTAATGGTTATGGTGGCAACAAACTAGTTTTCTAGTAAAAACGTAATGGTTATGGTGGCAACAAACTAGTCCTCTAGTACACACGTAATGGTTATGGTGGCAACAAACTAGTCCTCTAGTACACACGTAATGGTTATGGTGGCAACAAACTAGTCCTCTAGTACACACGTAATGGTTATGGTGGCAACACACTAGTCCTCTAGTAAACACGCAATGGTTATGGTGACAACAAACTAGTCTTCTAGTACAAACGTAATGGTTATGGTGGCAACAAACTAGTCCTCTAGTAAACACGTAATGGCTATGGTGGCAACAAACTAGTCCTCTAGTACATACGTAATGGTTATGGTGGCAACACACTAGTCCTCTAGTAAACAAACTATGGTTATGGTGGCAACAAACTAGTCCTCTAGTACACACGTAATGGTTATGGTGGCAACAAACTAGTCCTCTAGTACACACGTTATGGTTGTGGTGGCAACACACTAGTCCTCTAGTACACACGTAATGGTTATGGTGGCAACAAACTAGTCCTCTAGTACACAAGTAATGGTTATGGTGGCAACACAATAGTCCTTTAGTAAACACGTTATGCTTATGGTGGCAGCAAACTAATCCTCTAGTAAACACGTAATGGCTATGGTGACAACAAACTAGTCCTCTAGTAAACAATTAATGGTTATGGTGACAACAAACTAGTCCACTAGTAAACACGTAATGGTTATGGTGGCAACACACTAGTCCTCTAGTATACATGTAATGGCTATGGTGGCAACAAACTAGTCTTCTAGTACACACGAAATGGTTACGTTGGCAACAAACTAGTCCTCTAGTACACATGTAATGGTTATGGTGGCAACAAACTAGTCCTCTAGTACAGACGTAATGTTTATGGTGGCAACAAACTAGTCCACTAGTAAATACGTAATGATTATGGTGGCAACAAACCAGTCTTCTAGTAAACACGTAATGGTTATGGTGGCAACACACTAGTCCTCTAATAAACACGCAATGGTTATGGTGGCAACAAACTAGTCCTCTAGTACACACGTAATGGTTATGGTGGCAACACACTAGTCCTCTAGTACACACGTAATGGTTATGGTGGCAACACACTAGTCCTCTAGTAAACACGCAATGGTTATGGTTGCAACAAACTAGTCCTCTAGTACACACGTAAAGGTTATGGTGGCAACAAACTAGTCCACTAGTAAACACGTTATGGTTATGGTGGCAACACACTAGTCCTCTAGTAAACACGTATTGGTTATGGTGGCAACAAACTAGTCTTCTAGTAAACACGTAATGGTTATGGGGGCAACAAACTAATCCTCTAGTAAACACGTAATGGCTATGGTGGCAACAAACTAGTCCTCTAGTAAACAAGTAATGGTTATGGTGGCAACACACTAGTCCTCTAGTAAATACGCAATGGTTATGGTGGCAACAAACTAGTCCTCTAGTACACACTTAATAGTTATGGTGGCAACAAACTAGTCCTCAAGTAAACACGCAATGGTTATGGTTGCAACAAACTAGTCCTCTAGTAAATACGTAATGGTTATGGTGGCAACAAACTAATCCTCTAGTAAACACGTAATGGCTATGGTGGCAACAAACTAGTCCTCTAGTAAACAAGTAATGGTTATGGTGGCAACACACTAGTCCTCTAGTAAATACGCAATGGTTATGGTGGCAACAAACTAGTCCTCTAGTACACACTTAATAGTTATGGTGGCAACAAACTAGTCCTCAAGTAAACACGCAATGGTTATGGTGGCAACAAACTAGTCCTCTAGTAAATACGTAATGGTTATGGTGGCAACAAACTAGTCCTCTAGTACACACGTAATGGTTATGGTGGCAACAAACTAGTCCTCTAGTACACACGTAATGGTTATGGTGGCAACAAACTAGTCCTGTAGTACACACGTAATGGTTATGGTGGCAACAAACTAGTCCTCTAGTACACACGTAATGGTTATGGTGGCAACAAACTAGTCCTCTAGTGCACACGTAATGGTTATGGTGGCAACACACTAGTCCTCTAGTAAGCACGCAATGGTTATGGTGGCAACACACTAGTCCTCTAGTACACACGTAATGGTTATGGTGGCAACAAACTAGTCCTCTAGTAAACACGCAATGGTTATGGTGGCAACAAACTAGTCCTTTAGTACACACGTAATGGTTATGGTGGCAACAAACTAGTCCTCTAGTACACACGTAATGGTTATGTTGGCAACAAACTAGTCCTCTAGTACACACGTAATGGTTATGGTGGCAACAAACTAGTCCTCTAGTAAACACGCAATGGTTATGGTGGCAACAAACTAGTCCTTTAGTACACACGTAATGGTTATGGTGGCAACAAACTAGTCCTCTAGTGCACACGTAATGGTTATGGTGGCAACACACTAGTCCTCTAGTAAACACGCGATGGTTATGGTGGCAACAAACTAGTCCTCTAGTACACACGTAATGGCTATGGTGGCAACAAACTAGTCCTCTAGTAAACACGCAATGGTTATGGTGGCAACAAACTAGTCCTCTAGTACACACGTAATGGTTATGGTGGCAACAAACTAGTCCTGTAGTACACACGTAATGGTTATGGTGGAAAAAAACTAGTCCTCTAGTACACACGTAATGGTTATGGTGGCAATAAACTAGTCCTCTAGTGCACACGTAATGGTTATGGTGGCAACACACTAGTCCTCTAGTAAGCACGCAATGGTTATGGTGGCAACAAACTAGTCCTCTAGTACACACGTAATGGTTATGGTGGCAACAAACTAGTCCTCTAGTAATCACGCAATGGTTATGGTGGCAACAAACTAGTCCTTTAGTACACACGTAATGGTTATGTTGGCAACAAACTAGTCCTCTAGTACATACGTAATGGTTATGGTGGCAACAAACTAGTCCTCTAGTAAACACGTAATGGTTATGGTGGCAACAAACTAGTCCTCTAGTACACACGTAATGGTTATGGTTGGCAACACAATAGTCCACTAGTACACACGTAATGGTTATGGTGGCAACACACTAGTCCTCTAGTACACACGCAATGGTTATGGTGGCAACAAACTAGTCCTCTAGTAAACACGTAATGGTTATGGTGGCAACAAACTAGTCTTCTAGTACACACGCAATGGATATGGTGGCAACACACTTGTCCTCTAGTACACACGTAATGGTTATGGTGGCAACAAACTAGTCCTCTAGTACACACGTAATGGTTATGGTGGCAACAAACTAGTCCTCTTGTACACACGTAATGGTTATGGTGGCAACAAACTAGTCCCCTAGTAAACACGTAATGGTTATGGTGGCAACAAACTATTCCTCAAGTACACACGTAATGGTTATGGTGGCAACAAACTAGTCCTCTAGTGCACACGTAATGGTTATGGTGGCAACAAACTAGTCCTCTAGAACACACGTAATGGTTATGGTTGGCAACAAACTAGTCCTCTAGTACACACGTAATGGTTATGGTGGCAACAAACTAGTCCTCTAGTAAACACGTAATGGTTATGGTGGCAACAAACTAGTCCTCTAGTACAAACGTAATGGCTATGGTTGCAACAAACTAGTCCTCTAGTAAACACGTAATGGTTATGGTTGCAACAAACTAGTCCTCTAGTACACACGTAATGGTCATGGTGGAAACACACTAGTCCTCTAGTAAACACGCAATGGTTATGGTGGCAACAAACTAGTCCTCTAGTACACACGTAATGGTTATGGTGGCAACAAACTAGTCCTCTAGTAAACACATAATGGTTATGGTGGCAACAAACTAGTCCTCTAGTACACACGTAATGGTTATGGTGGCAACAAACTAGTCCTCTAGTACACACGTAATGGTTATGGTGGCAACAAACTAGTCCTCTAGTAAACACGTAATGGTTATGGTGGCAACACACTAGTCCTCTAGTACACACGTATTGGTTATGGTGGCAACAAACTAGTCCTCTAGTACACACGTAATGGTTATGGTGGCAACAAACTAGTCCTCTAGTACAAACGTAATGGCTATGGTTGCAACAAACTAGTCCTCTAGTAAACACGTAATGGTTATGGTTGCAACAAACTAGTCCTCTAGTACACACCTAATGGTCATGGTGGAAATACACTAGCCCTCTAGTAAACACGCAATGGTTATGGTGGCAACAAACTAGTCCTCTAGTACACACGTAATGGTTATGGTGGCAACAAACTAGTCCTCTAGTAAACACATAATGGTTATGGTGGCAACAAACTAGTCCTCTAGTACACACGTAATGGATATGGTGGCAACAAACTAGTCCTCTAGTACACACGTAATGGTTATGGTGGCAACAAACTAGTCCTCTAGTAAACACGTAATGGTTATGGTGGCAACACACTAGTCCTGTAGTACACACGTAATGATTATGGTGGCAACAAACTAGTCCTCTAGTACACACGTAATGGTTATGGTGGCAACAAACTAGTCCTCTAGTACACACGTAATGGTTATGGTGGCAACACACTAGTCCTCTAGTAAACACGCAATGGTTATGGTGGCAACAAACTAGTCCTCTAGTAAACACGCAATGGTTATGGTGGCAACAAACTAGTCCTCTAGTACACACGTAATGGTTATGGTGGCAACAAACTAGTCTTCTAGTAAACACGTAATGGTTATGGTGGCAACAAACTAATCCTCTAGTAAACACGTAATGGTTATGGTGGCAACACACTAGTCCTCTAGTAAACAAGTAATGGTTATGGTGGCAACAAACTAGTCCTCTAGTACACACGTAATGGTTATGGTGGCAACAAACTAGTCCTCTAGTACACACGTAATGGTTATGGTGGCAACAAACTAGTCCTCTAGTACACACGTAATGGTTATGGTGGCAACAAACTAGTCCTCTAGTAAACACGTAATGGTTATGGTGGCAACAAACTATTCCTCAAGTACACACGTAATGGTTATGGTGGCAACAAACTAGTCCTCTAGTGCACACGTAATGGTTATGGTGGCAACAAACTAGTCCTCTAGAACACACGTAATGGTTATGGTTGGTAACAAACTAGTCCTCTAGTACACACGTAATGGTTATGGTGGCAACAAACTAGTCCTCTAGTAAACATGTAATGGTTATGGTGGCAACAAACTAGTCCTCAAGTAACCACGCAATGGTTATGGTGGCAACAAACTAGTCCTCTAGTACACACGTAATGGTTATGGTGGCAACAAACTAGTCCTCTAGTAAACACGTAATGGTTATGGTGGCAACAAACTATTCCTCAAGTACACACGTAATGGTTATGGTGGCAACAAACTAGTCCTCTAGTGCACACGTAATGGTTATGGTGGCAACAAACTAGTCCTCTAGAACACACGTAATGGTTATGGTTGGTAACAAACTAGTCCTCTAGTACACACGTAATGGTTATGGTGGCAACAAACTAGTCCTCTAGTAAACATGTAATGGTTATGGTGGCAACAAACTAGTCCTCAAGTAACCACGCAATGGTTATGGTGGCAACAAACTAGTCCTCTAGTACACACGTAATGGTTATGGTGGCAACAAACTAGTCCTCTAGTACACACGTAATGGTTATGGTGGCAACAAACTAGTCCTCTAGTAAACACGTAATGGTTATGGTGGCAACAAACTATTCCTCAAGTACACACGTAATGGTTATGGTGGCAACAAACTAGTCCTCTAGTGCACACGTAATGGTTATGGTGGCAACAAACTAGTCCTCTAGAACACACGTAATGGTTATGGTTGGTAACAAACTAGTCCTCTAGTACACACGTAATGGTTATGGTGGCAACAAACTAGTCCTCTAGTAAACACGTAATGGTTATGGTGGCAACAAACTAGTCCTCAAGTAACCACGCAATGGTTATGGTGGCAACAAACTAGTCCTCTAGTACACACGTAATGGTTATGGTGGCAACAAACTAGTCCTCTAGTAAACACGTAATGGTTATGGTTGCAACAAACTAGTCCTCTAGTACACACGTAATGGTCATGGTGGAAATACACTAGCCCTCTAGTACACACGTAATGGTCATGGTGGAAACACACTAGTCCTCTAGTAAACACGCAATGGTTATGGTGGCAACAAACTAGTCCTCTAGTACACACGTAATGATTATGGTGGCAACAAACTAGTCCTCTAGTAAACACATAATGGTTATGGTGGCAACAAACTAGTCCTCTAGTACACACGTAATGGTTATGGTGGCAACAAACTAGTCCTCTAGTACACACGTAATGGTTATGGTGGCAACAAACTAGTCCTCTAGTAAACACGTAATGGTTATGGTGGCAACACACTAGTCCTCTAGTACACACGTATTGGTTATGGTGGCAACAAACTAGTCCTCTAGTACACACGTAATGGTTATGGTGGCAACAAACTAGTCCTCTAGTACAAACGTAATGATTATGGTGGCAACAAACTAGTCCTCTAGTACACACGTAATGGTTATGGTGGCAACAAACTAGTCCTCTAGTACACACGTAATGGTTATGGTGGCAACACACTAGTCCTCTAGTAAACACGCAATGGTTATGGTGGCAACAAACTAGTCCTCTAGTAAACACGCAATGGTTATGGTGGCAACAAACTAGTCCTCTAGTACACATGTAATGGTTATGGTGGCAACAAACTAGTCTTCTAGTAAACACGTAATGGTTATGGTGGCAACACACTAGTCCTCTAGTAAACAAGTAATGGTTATGGTGGCAACAAACTAGTCCTCTAGTACACACGTAATGGTTATGGTGGCAACAAACTAGTCCTCTAGTACACACGTAATGGTTATGGTGGCAACAAACTAGTCCTCAAGTACACACGTAATGGTTATGGTGGCAACAAACTAGTCCTCTAGTAAACACGTAATGGTTATGGTGGCAACAAACTATTCCTCAAGTACACACGTAATGGTTATGGTGGCAACAAACTAGTCCTCTAGTGCACACGTAATGGTTATGGTGGCAACAAACTAGTCCTCTAGAACACACGTAATGGTTATGGTTGGCAACAAACTAGTCCTCTAGTACACACGTAATGGTTATGGTGGCAACAAACTAGTCCTCTAGTAAACACGTAATGGTTATGGTGGCAACAAACTAGTCCTCTAGTACAAACGTAATGGCTATGGTTGCAACAAACTAGTCCTCTAGTAAACACGTAATGGTTATGGTTGCAACAAACTAGTCCTCTAGTACACACGTAATGGTCATGGTGGAAACACACTAGTCCTCTAGTAAACACGCAATGGTTATGGTGGCAACAAACTAGTCCTCTAGTACACACGTAATGGTTATGGTGGCAACAAACTAGTCCTCTAGTAAACACATAATGGTTATGGTGGCAACAAACTAGTCCTCTAGTAAACACGTAATGGTTATGGTGGCAACAAACTAGTCCTCTAGTACACACGTAATGGTTATGGTGGCAACACACTAGTCCTCTAGTAAACACGCAATGGTTATGGTGGTAACAAACTAGTCCTCTAGTACACACTTAATGGTTATGGTGGCAACAAACTAGTCCTCTATGAAACACGCAATGGTTATGGTGGCAAAAAACTGGTCATCTAGTACACACGTAATGGTTATGGTGGCAACAAACTAGTCCTCTAGTACAAACGTAATGATTATGGTGGCAACAAACTAGTCCTCTAGTAAACACGTAAAGGTTATGGTGGCAACAAACTAGTCCTCTAGTACACACGTAATGGTTATGGTGGCAACAAACTAGTCCTCTAGTACACACGTTATGGTTATGGTGGCAACAAACTAGTCCTCTAGTACACACGTAATGGTTATGGTGGCAACACACTAGTCCTCTAGTAAACACGCAATGGTTAGGGTGGCAACAAACTAGTCCTCTAGTACACACGTAATGGTTATGGTGGCAACAAACTAGTCCTCTAGTAAACACGCAATGGTTATGGTGGCAACAAACAAGTCCTCTAGTACACACGTAATGGTTATGGTAGCAACAAACTAGTCCACTAGTAAACACGTAATGGTTATGGTGGCAACAAACTAATCCTCTATAAAACACGTGATGGCTAAGGTGGCAACAAACTAGTCCTCTAGTAAACAAGTAATGGTTATGGTGGCAACAAACTAGTCCTCTAGTACACACGTAATGGTTAAGGTGGCAACAAACTAGTCCTCTAGTACACACGTAATGGTTATGGTGGCAACAAACTAGTCCTCTAGTAAACACGTAATGGTTATGGTGGCAACACACTAGTTCTCTATTAAACACGCAATGGTTATGGGGGCAACAAACTAGTCCTCTAGTACAAACGTAATGGTTATGGTGGCAACACACTAGTCCTCTAGTAAACACGCAATTGATATGGTGGCAACAAACTAGTCCTCTAGTACACACGTAATGGTTAAGGTGGCAACAAACTAGTCCAAGGTAAACACGTAATGGCTATGTTGGCAACAAACTAATCCTCTAGTAAACACGTAATGGCTATGGTGGCAACAAATTAGTCTTCTAGTAAACACGTAATGGTTATGGTGGCAACAAACTAGTCCTCTAGTAAACACGCAATGGCTATGGTGACAACAAACTAGTCCTCTAGTACACACGTAATGGTTATGGGGGCAACAAACTAGTCCTCAAGTACACACGTAATGGTTATGGTGGCAACAAACTAGTCCTCTAGTAAACACGTAATGGTTATGGTGGCAACAAACTATTCCTCAAGTACACACGTAATGGTTATGGTGGCAACAAACTAGTCCTCTAGTACACACGTAATGGTTATGGTGGCAACAAACTAGTCCTCTAGTACACACGTAATGGTTATGGTGGCAACAAACTAGTCCTCAAGTACACACGTAATGGTTATGGTGGCAACAAACTAGTCCTCTAGTAAACACGTAATGGTTATGGTGGCAACAAACTATTCCTCAAGTACACACGTAATGGTTATGGTGGCAACAAACTAGTCCTCTAGTGCACACGTAATGGTTATGGTGGCAACAAACTAGTCCTCTAGAACACACGTAATGGTTATGGTTGGCAACAAACTAGTCCTCTAGTACACACGTAATGGTTATGGTGGCAACAAACTAGTCCTCTAGTAAACACGTAATGGTTATGGTGGCAACAAACTAGTCCTCTAGTACAAACGTAATGGCTATGGTTGCAACAAACTAGTCCTCTAGTAAACACGTAATGGTTATGGTTGCAACAAACTAGTCCTCTAGTACACACGTAATGGTCATGGTGGAAACACACTAGTCCTCTAGTAAACACGCAATGGTTATGGTGGCAACAAACTAGTCCTCTAGTACACACGTAATGGTTATGGTGGCAACAAACTAGTCCTCTAGTAAACACATAATGGTTATGGTGGCAACAAACTAGTCCTCTAGTAAACACGTAATGGTTATGGTGGCAACAAACTAGTCCTCTAGTACACACGTAATGGTTATGGTGGCAACACACTAGTCCTCTAGTAAACACGCAATGGTTATGGTGGTAACAAACTAGTCCTCTAGTACACACTTAATGGTTATGGTGGCAACAAACTAGTCCTCTATGAAACACGCAATGGTTATGGTGGCAAAAAACTAGTCATCTAGTACACACGTAATGGTTATGGTGGCAACAAACTAGTCCTCTAGTACAAACGTAATGATTATGGTGGCAACAAACTAGTCCTCTAGTAAACACGTAAAGGTTATGGTGGCAACAAACTAGTCCTCTATTACACACGTAATGGTTATGGTGGCAACAAACTAGTCCTCTAGTACACACGTTATGGTTATGGTGGCAACAAACTAGTCCTCTAGTACACACGTAATGGTTATGGTGGCAACACACTAGTCCTCTAGTAAACACGCAATGGTTAGGGTGGCAACAAACTAGTCCTCTAGTACACACGTAATGGTTATGGTGGCAACAAACTAGTCCTCTAGTAAACACGCAATGGTTATGGTGGCAACAAACAAGTCCTCTAGTACACACGTAATGGTTATGGTAGCAACAAACTAGTCCACTAGTAAACACGTAATGGTTATGGTGGCAACAAACTAACTAATCCTCTATAAAACACGTGATGGCTAAGGTGGCAACAAACTAGTCCTCTAGTAAACAAGTAATGGTTATGGTGGCAACAAACTAGTCCTCTAGTACACACGTAATGGTTAAGGTGGCAACAAACTAGTCCTCTAGTACACACGTAATGGTTATGGTGGCAACAAACTAGTCCTCTAGTAAACACGTAATGGTTATGGTGGCAACACACTAGTTCTCTATTAAACACGCAATGGTTATGGGGGCAACAAACTAGTCCTCTAGTACAAACGTAATGGTTATGGTGGCAACACACTAGTCCTCTAGTAAACACGCAATTGATATGGTGGCAACAAACTAGTCCTCTAGTACACACGTAATGGTTAAGGTGGCAACAAACTAGTCCAAGGTAAACACGTAATGGCTATGGTGGCAACAAACTAATCCTCTAGTAAACACGTAATGGCTATGGTGGCAACAAATTAGTCTTCTAGTAAACACGTAATGGTTATGGTGGCAACAAACTAGTCCTCTAGTAAACACGCAATGGCTATGGTGACAACAAACTAGTCCTCTAGTACACACGTAATGGTTATGGGGGCAACAAACTAGTCCTCTAGTAAATACGTAATGGTTATGGTGGCAACAAACTAGTCCTCTAGTACACACGTAATGGTTATGGGGGCAACAAACTAGTCCACTAGTAAACAGGCAATGGTTATGGTGGCAACAAGCTAGTCCTCTAGTAAACACGCAATGGCTATGGTGACAACAAACTAGTCCTCTAGTAAATACGCAATGGTTATGGTGGCAACAAACTATTCCTCTAGTACACACGTAATGGCTATGGTGGAAACAAACTAGTCCTCTAGTACACACGTAATGGTTATGGTTGGCAAAAAACTAGTCCTCTAGTACACACGTAATGGTTATGGTGGCAACAAACTAGTCCTCTAGTACACACGTCATGGTTATGGTGGCAACAAACTAGTCCTCTAGTACACACGTAATGGTTATGGTGGCAACAAACTAGTCCTCTAGTAAACACGTAATGGTTATGGTGGCAACAAACTAGTCCTCAAGTACACACGTAATGGTTATGGTGGCAACAAACTAGTCCTCTAGTACACACGTAATGGTTATGGTGGCAACAAACTAGTCCTCTAGTACACACGTAATGGTTATGGTTGGCAACAAACTAGTCCTCTAGTACACACGTAATGGTTATGGTGGCAACAAACTAGTCCTCTAGTAAACACGTAATGGTTATGGTGGCAACAAACTAGTCATCAAGTAAACACGGAATGGTTATGGTGGCAACAAACTAGTCCTCTAGTACACACGTAATGGTTATGGTGGCAACAAACTAGTCCTCTAGTAAACACGTAATGGTTATGGTGGCAACAAACTAGTCCTCTAGTACACACGTAATGGTTATGGTGGCAACAAACTAGTCCTCTAGTAAACACGTAATGGTTATGGTTGCAACAAACTAGTCCTCTAGTACACACGTAATGGTCATGGTGGAAATACACTAGCCCTCTAGTAAACACGCAATGGTTATGGTGGCAACAAACTAGTCCTCTAGTACACACGTAATGGTTATGGTGGCAACAAACTAGTCTTCTAGTACACACGTAATGGTTATGGTGGCAACAAACTAGTCCTCTAGTACACACGTAATGGTTATGGTGGCAACAAACTAGTCCTCTATGAAACACGTAATGGTTATGGTGGCAACAAACTAGTCCTCTATGAAACACGTAATGGTTATGGTGGCAACAAACTAGTCTTCTAGTACACACGTAATGGTTATGGTGGCAACAAACTAGTCCTCTAGTACACACGTAATGGTTATGGTGGCAACAAACTAGTCCTCTAGTAAACACGTAATGGTTATGGTGGCAACACACTAGTCCTCTAGTACACACGTAATGGTTATGGTGGCAACAAACTAGTCCTCTAGTACACACGTAATGGTTATGGTGGCAACACACTAGTCCTCTAGTAAACACGTAATGGGTATGGTGGCAACAAACTAGTCCTCTAGTAAACACGCAATGGTTATGGTGGCAACAAACTAGTCCTCTAGTACACACGTAATGGTTATGGTGGCAACAAACTAGTCCACTAGTAAACACGTAATGGTTATGGTAGCAACAAACTAATTCTCTAGTAAACACGTAATGGCTATGGTGGCAACAAACTAGTCCTCTAGTAAACAAGTAATGGTTATGGTGGCAACAAACTAGTCCTCTGGTACACACGTAATGGTTATGGTGGCAACAAACTAGTCCTCTAGTAAACACGTAATGGCTATGGTGGCAACAAACTAGTCCTCAAGTACACACGTAATAGTTATGGTAGCAAAAAACTAGTCCTCTAGTGCACACGTAATGGTTATGGTGGCAACAAACTAGTCCTCTAGTACACACGTAATGGTTATGGTTGGCAACAAACTAGTCCTCTAGTAAACACGTAATGGTTATGGTGGCAACAAACTAGTCCTCAAGTAAACACGCAATGGTTATGGTGGCAACAAACTAGTCCTCTAGTACACACGTAATGGTTATGGTGGCAACAAGCTAGTCCTCTAGTAAACACGTAATGGTTATGGTGGCAACAAACTAGTCCTCTAGTACAAACGTAATGGCTATGGTTGCAACAAACTAGTCCTCTAGTAAGCACGTAATGGTTATGGTTGCAACAAACTAGTCCTCTAGTACACACGTAATGGTCATGGTGGAAATACACTAGCCCTCTAGTAAACACGCAATGGTTATGGTGGCAACAAACTAGTCCTCTAGTACACACGTAATGGTTATGGTGGCAACAAACTAGTCCTCTAGTAAACACATAATGGTTATGGTGGCAACAAACTAGTCCTCTAGTACACACGTAAAGGTTATGGTGGCAACAAACTAGTCCTCTAGTACACACGTAATGGTTATGGTGGCAACAAACTAGTCCTCTAGTAAACATGTAATGGTTATGGTGGCAACAAACTAGTCCTCTAGTACGCACGTATTGGTTATGGTGGCAACACACTAGTCCTCTAGTAAACACGTAATGGTTATGGTGGCAACAAACTAGTCCTCTAGTACACACGTAATGGTTGTGGTGGCAACACACTAGTCCTCTAATAAACACGCAATGGTTATGGTGGCAACAAACTAGTCCTCTAGTACAAACGTAATGGTTATGGTGGCAACAAACTAGTCCTCTAGTAAACACGTAATGGTTATGGTGGCAACAAACTAGTCCTCTAGTACACACGTAATGGTTATGGTGGCAACAAACTAGTCCTCTAGTACACACGTAATGGTTATGGTGGCAACAAACTAGTCCTCTAGTGCACACGTAATGGTTATGGTGGCAACACACTAGTCCTCTGGTAAACACGCAATGGTTATGGTGGCAACAAACTAGTCCTCTAGTACACACGTAATGGTTATGGTGGCAACAAACTAGTCCACTAGTAAACACGTTATGGCTATGGTGGCAACACACTAGTCCTCTAGTAAACACGTAATGGTTATGGTGGCAACAAACTAGTCTTCTAGTAAACACGTAATGGTTATGGGGGCAACAAACTAGTCCTCTAGTAAACACGCAATGGTTATGGTGGCAACAACCTAGTCCTCTAGTACACACGTAATGGTTATGGTGGCAACAAACTAGTCCACTAGTAAACACGTAATGGTTATGGTGGCAACAAACTAATCCTCTAGTAAACACGTAATGGCTATGGTGGCAGCAAACTAGTCCTCTAGTAAACAAGCAATGGTTATGGTGGCAACAAACTAGTCTTCTAGTAAACACGTAATGGTTATGGTGGCAACAAACTAGTCCTCTAGTACACACGTAATGGTTATGGTGGCAACACACTAGTCCTCTAGTAAACACGCAATGGTTATGGTGGCAACAAACTAGTCCTCTAGTACACACTTAATAGTAATGGTGGCAACAAACTAGTCCTCAAGTAAACACGCAATGGTTATGGTGGCAACAAACTAGTCCTCTAGTAAACACGCAATGGTTATGGTGGCAACAAACTAGTCCTCTAGTACGCACGTAATGGTTATGGTGGCAACAAACTAGTCCTCTAGTAAACACGTAATGGATATGGTGGCAACAAACTAGTCCTCTAGTGCACACGTAATGGCTATGGTGACAACAAACTAGTCCTCTAGTAAACACGCAATGGTTATGGTGGCAACAAACTATTCCTCTAGTACACACGTAATGGCTATGGTGGAAACAAACTAGTCCTCTAGTACACACGTAATGGTTATGGTTGGCAAAAAACTAGTCCTCTAGTACACACGTCTTGGTTATGGTGGCAACAAACTAGTCCTCTAGTACACACGTAATGGTTATGGTGGCAACAAACTAGTCCTCTAGTAAACACGTAATGGTTATGGTGGCAACAAACTAGTCCTCAAGTACACACGTAATGGTTATGGTGGCAACAAACTAGTCCTCTAGTACACACGTAATGGCTATGGTGGCAACAAACTAGTCCTCTAGTACACACGTAATGGTTATGGTTGGCAACAAACTAGTCCTCTAGTACACACGTAATGGTTATGGTGGCAACAAACTAGTCCTCTAGTAAACACGTAATGGTTATGGTGGCAACAAACTAGTCATCAAGTAAACACGGAATGGTTATGGTGGCAACAAACTAGTCCTCTAGTACACACGTAATGGTTATGGTGGCAACAAACTAGTCCTCTAGTAAACACGTAATGGTTATGGTGGCAACAAACTAGTCCTCTAGTACACACGTAATGGTTATGGTGGCAACAAACTAGTCCACTAGTAAACACGTAATGGCTATGGTTGCAACAAACTAGTCCTCTAGTACACACGTAATGGTCATGGTGGAAATACACTGGCCCTCTAGTAAACACGCAATGGTTATGGTGGCAACAAACTAGTCCTCTAGTACACACGTAATGGTTATGGTGGCAACAAACTAGTCTTCTAGTACACACGTAATGGTTATGGTGGCAACAAACTAGTCCTCTAGTACACACGTAATGGTTATGGTGGCAACAAACTAGTCCTCTATGAAACACGTAATGGTTATGGTGGCAACAAACTAGTCCTCTATGAAACACGTAATGGTTATGGTGGCAACAAACTAGTCTTCTAGTACACACGTAATGGTTATGGTGGCAACAAACTAGTCCTCTAGTACACACGTAATGGTTATGGTGGCAACAAACTAGTCCACTAGTAAACACGTAATGGTTATGGTAGCAACAAACTAATTCTCTAGTAAACACGTAATGGCTATGGTGGCAACAAACTAGTCCTCTAGTAAACAAGTAATGGTTATGGTGGCAACAAACTAGTCCTCTAGTAAACACGTAATGGTTATGGTGGCAACAAACTAGTCCTCAAGTACACACGTAATGGTTATGGTGGCAACAAACTAGTCCTCTAGTACACACGTAATGGTTATGGTGGCAACAAACTAGTCCACTAGTAAACACGTAATGGTTATGGTAGCAACAAACTAATTCTCTAGTAAACACGTAATGGCTATGGTAGCAAAAAACTAGTCCTCTAGTGCACACGTAATGGTTATGGTGGCAACAAACTAGTCCTCTAGTAAACACGCAATTGATATGGTGGCAACAAACTAGTCCTCTAGTACACACGTAATGGTTAAGGTGGCAACAAACTAGTCCAAGGTAAACACGTAATGGCTATGTTGGCAACAAACTAATCCTCTAGTAAACACGTAATGGCTATGGTGGCAACAAATTAGTCTTCTAGTAAACACGTAATGGTTATGGTGGCAACAAACTAGTCCTCTAGTAAACACGCAATGGCTATGGTGACAACAAACTAGTCCTCTAGTACACACGTAATGGTTATGGGGGCAACAAACTAGTCCTCAAGTACACACGTAATGGTTATGGTGGCAACAAACTAGTCCTCTAGTAAACACGTAATGGTTATGGTGGCAACAAACTATTCCTCAAGTACACACGTAATGGTTATGGTGGCAACAAACTAGTCCTCTAGTACACACGTAATGGTTATGGTGGCAACAAACTAGTCCTCTAGTACACACGTAATGGTTATGGTGGCAACAAACTAGTCCTCAAGTACACACGTAATGGTTATGGTGGCAACAAACTAGTCCTCTAGTAAACACGTAATGGTTATGGTGGCAACAAACTATTCCTCAAGTACACACGTAATGGTTATGGTGGCAACAAACTAGTCCTCTAGTGCACACGTAATGGTTATGGTGGCAACAAACTAGTCCTCTAGAACACACGTAATGGTTATGGTTGGCAACAAACTAGTCCTCTAGTACACACGTAATGGTTATGGTGGCAACAAACTAGTCCTCTAGTAAACACGTAATGGTTATGGTGGCAACAAACTAGTCCTCTAGTACAAACGTAATGGCTATGGTTGCAACAAACTAGTCCTCTAGTAAACACGTAATGGTTATGGTTGCAACAAACTAGTCCTCTAGTACACACGTAATGGTCATGGTGGAAACACACTAGTCCTCTAGTAAACACGCAATGGTTATGGTGGCAACAAACTAGTCCTCTAGTACACACGTAATGGTTATGGTGGCAACAAACTAGTCCTCTAGTAAACACATAATGGTTATGGTGGCAACAAACTAGTCCTCTAGTAAACACGTAATGGTTATGGTGGCAACAAACTAGTCCTCTAGTACACACGTAATGGTTATGGTGGCAACACACTAGTCCTCTAGTAAACACGCAATGGTTATGGTGGTAACAAACTAGTCCTCTAGTACACACTTAATGGTTATGGTGGCAACAAACTAGTCCTCTATGAAACACGCAATGGTTATGGTGGCAAAAAACTAGTCATCTAGTACACACGTAATGGTTATGGTGGCAACAAACTAGTCCTCTAGTACAAACGTAATGATTATGGTGGCAACAAACTAGTCCTCTAGTAAACACGTAAAGGTTATGGTGGCAACAAACTAGTCCTCTATTACACACGTAATGGTTATGGTGGCAACAAACTAGTCCTCTAGTACACACGTTATGGTTATGGTGGCAACAAACTAGTCCTCTAGTACACACGTAATGGTTATGGTGGCAACACACTAGTCCTCTAGTAAACACGCAATGGTTAGGGTGGCAACAAACTAGTCCTCTAGTACACACGTAATGGTTATGGTGGCAACAAACTAGTCCTCTAGTAAACACGCAATGGTTATGGTGGCAACAAACAAGTCCTCTAGTACACACGTAATGGTTATGGTAGCAACAAACTAGTCCACTAGTAAACACGTAATGGTTATGGTGGCAACAAACTAACTAATCCTCTATAAAACACGTGATGGCTAAGGTGGCAACAAACTAGTCCTCTAGTAAACAAGTAATGGTTATGGTGGCAACAAACTAGTCCTCTAGTACACACGTAATGGTTAAGGTGGCAACAAACTAGTCCTCTAGTACACACGTAATGGTTATGGTGGCAACAAACTAGTCCTCTAGTAAACACGTAATGGTTATGGTGGCAACACACTAGTTCTCTATTAAACACGCAATGGTTATGGGGGCAACAAACTAGTCCTCTAGTACAAACGTAATGGTTATGGTGGCAACACACTAGTCCTCTAGTAAACACGCAATTGATATGGTGGCAACAAACTAGTCCTCTAGTACACACGTAATGGTTAAGGTGGCAACAAACTAGTCCAAGGTAAACACGTAATGGCTATGGTGGCAACAAACTAATCCTCTAGTAAACACGTAATGGCTATGGTGGCAACAAATTAGTCTTCTAGTAAACACGTAATGGTTATGGTGGCAACAAACTAGTCCTCTAGTAAACACGCAATGGCTATGGTGACAACAAACTAGTCCTCTAGTACACACGTAATGGTTATGGGGGCAACAAACTAGTCCTCTAGTAAATACGTAATGGTTATGGTGGCAACAAACTAGTCCTCTAGTACACACGTAATGGTTATGGGGGCAACAAACTAGTCCACTAGTAAACAGGCAATGGTTATGGTGGCAACAAGCTAGTCCTCTAGTAAACACGCAATGGCTATGGTGACAACAAACTAGTCCTCTAGTAAATACGCAATGGTTATGGTGGCAACAAACTATTCCTCTAGTACACACGTAATGGCTATGGTGGAAACAAACTAGTCCTCTAGTACACACGTAATGGTTATGGTTGGCAAAAAACTAGTCCTCTAGTACACACGTAATGGTTATGGTGGCAACAAACTAGTCCTCTAGTACACACGTCATGGTTATGGTGGCAACAAACTAGTCCTCTAGTACACACGTAATGGTTATGGTGGCAACAAACTAGTCCTCTAGTAAACACGTAATGGTTATGGTGGCAACAAACTAGTCCTCAAGTACACACGTAATGGTTATGGTGGCAACAAACTAGTCCTCTAGTACACACGTAATGGTTATGGTGGCAACAAACTAGTCCTCTAGTACACACGTAATGGTTATGGTTGGCAACAAACTAGTCCTCTAGTACACACGTAATGGTTATGGTGGCAACAAACTAGTCCTCTAGTAAACACGTAATGGTTATGGTGGCAACAAACTAGTCATCAAGTAAACACGGAATGGTTATGGTGGCAACAAACTAGTCCTCTAGTACACACGTAATGGTTATGGTGGCAACAAACTAGTCCTCTAGTAAACACGTAATGGTTATGGTGGCAACAAACTAGTCCTCTAGTACACACGTAATGGTTATGGTGGCAACAAACTAGTCCTCTAGTAAACACGTAATGGTTATGGTTGCAACAAACTAGTCCTCTAGTACACACGTAATGGTCATGGTGGAAATACACTAGCCCTCTAGTAAACACGCAATGGTTATGGTGGCAACAAACTAGTCCTCTAGTACACACGTAATGGTTATGGTGGCAACAAACTAGTCTTCTAGTACACACGTAATGGTTATGGTGGCAACAAACTAGTCCTCTAGTACACACGTAATGGTTATGGTGGCAACAAACTAGTCCTCTATGAAACACGTAATGGTTATGGTGGCAACAAACTAGTCCTCTATGAAACACGTAATGGTTATGGTGGCAACAAACTAGTCTTCTAGTACACACGTAATGGTTATGGTGGCAACAAACTAGTCCTCTAGTACACACGTAATGGTTATGGTGGCAACAAACTAGTCCTCTAGTAAACACGTAATGGTTATGGTGGCAACACACTAGTCCTCTAGTACACACGTAATGGTTATGGTGGCAACAAACTAGTCCTCTAGTACACACGTAATGGTTATGGTGGCAACACACTAGTCCTCTAGTAAACACGTAATGGGTATGGTGGCAACAAACTAGTCCTCTAGTAAACACGCAATGGTTATGGTGGCAACAAACTAGTCCTCTAGTACACACGTAATGGTTATGGTGGCAACAAACTAGTCCACTAGTAAACACGTAATGGTTATGGTAGCAACAAACTAATTCTCTAGTAAACACGTAATGGCTATGGTGGCAACAAACTAGTCCTCTAGTAAACAAGTAATGGTTATGGTGGCAACAAACTAGTCCTCTGGTACACACGTAATGGTTATGGTGGCAACAAACTAGTCCTCTAGTAAACACGTAATGGCTATGGTGGCAACAAACTAGTCCTCAAGTACACACGTAATAGTTATGGTAGCAAAAAACTAGTCCTCTAGTGCACACGTAATGGTTATGGTGGCAACAAACTAGTCCTCTAGTACACACGTAATGGTTATGGTTGGCAACAAACTAGTCCTCTAGTAAACACGTAATGGTTATGGTGGCAACAAACTAGTCCTCAAGTAAACACGCAATGGTTATGGTGGCAACAAACTAGTCCTCTAGTACACACGTAATGGTTATGGTGGCAACAAGCTAGTCCTCTAGTAAACACGTAATGGTTATGGTGGCAACAAACTAGTCCTCTAGTACAAACGTAATGGCTATGGTTGCAACAAACTAGTCCTCTAGTAAGCACGTAATGGTTATGGTTGCAACAAACTAGTCCTCTAGTACACACGTAATGGTCATGGTGGAAATACACTAGCCCTCTAGTAAACACGCAATGGTTATGGTGGCAACAAACTAGTCCTCTAGTACACACGTAATGGTTATGGTGGCAACAAACTAGTCCTCTAGTAAACACATAATGGTTATGGTGGCAACAAACTAGTCCTCTAGTACACACGTAAAGGTTATGGTGGCAACAAACTAGTCCTCTAGTACACACGTAATGGTTATGGTGGCAACAAACTAGTCCTCTAGTAAACATGTAATGGTTATGGTGGCAACAAACTAGTCCTCTAGTACGCACGTATTGGTTATGGTGGCAACACACTAGTCCTCTAGTAAACACGTAATGGTTATGGTGGCAACAAACTAGTCCTCTAGTACACACGTAATGGTTGTGGTGGCAACACACTAGTCCTCTAATAAACACGCAATGGTTATGGTGGCAACAAACTAGTCCTCTAGTACAAACGTAATGGTTATGGTGGCAACAAACTAGTCCTCTAGTAAACACGTAATGGTTATGGTGGCAACAAACTAGTCCTCTAGTACACACGTAATGGTTATGGTGGCAACAAACTAGTCCTCTAGTACACACGTAATGGTTATGGTGGCAACAAACTAGTCCTCTAGTGCACACGTAATGGTTATGGTGGCAACACACTAGTCCTCTGGTAAACACGCAATGGTTATGGTGGCAACAAACTAGTCCTCTAGTACACACGTAATGGTTATGGTGGCAACAAACTAGTCCACTAGTAAACACGTTATGGCTATGGTGGCAACACACTAGTCCTCTAGTAAACACGTAATGGTTATGGTGGCAACAAACTAGTCTTCTAGTAAACACGTAATGGTTATGGGGGCAACAAACTAGTCCTCTAGTAAACACGCAATGGTTATGGTGGCAACAACCTAGTCCTCTAGTACACACGTAATGGTTATGGTGGCAACAAACTAGTCCACTAGTAAACACGTAATGGTTATGGTGGCAACAAACTAATCCTCTAGTAAACATGTAATGGCTATGGTGGCAGCAAACTAGTCCTCTAGTAAACAAGCAATGGTTATGGTGGCAACAAACTAGTCTTCTAGTAAACACGTAATGGTTATGGTGGCAACAAACTAGTCCTCTAGTACACACGTAATGGTTATGGTGGCAACACACTAGTCCTCTAGTAAACACGCAATGGTTATGGTGGCAACAAACTAGTCCTCTAGTACACACTTAATAGTAATGGTGGCAACAAACTAGTCCTCAAGTAAACACGCAATGGTTATGGTGGCAACAAACTAGTCCTCTAGTAAACACGCAATGGTTATGGTGGCAACAAACTAGTCCTCTAGTACGCACGTAATGGTTATGGTGGCAACAAACTAGTCCTCTAGTAAACACGTAATGGATATGGTGGCAACAAACTAGTCCTCTAGTGCACACGTAATGGCTATGGTGACAACAAACTAGTCCTCTAGTAAACACGCAATGGTTATGGTGGCAACAAACTATTCCTCTAGTACACACGTAATGGCTATGGTGGAAACAAACTAGTCCTCTAGTACACACGTAATGGTTATGGTTGGCAAAAAACTAGTCCTCTAGTACACACGTCTTGGTTATGGTGGCAACAAACTAGTCCTCTAGTACACACGTAATGGTTATGGTGGCAACAAACTAGTCCTCTAGTAAACACGTAATGGTTATGGTGGCAACAAACTAGTCCTCAAGTACACACGTAATGGTTATGGTGGCAACAAACTAGTCCTCTAGTACACACGTAATGGCTATGGTGGCAACAAACTAGTCCTCTAGTACACACGTAATGGTTATGGTTGGCAACAAACTAGTCCTCTAGTACACACGTAATGGTTATGGTGGCAACAAACTAGTCCTCTAGTAAACACGTAATGGTTATGGTGGCAACAAACTAGTCATCAAGTAAACACGGAATGGTTATGGTGGCAACAAACTAGTCCTCTAGTACACACGTAATGGTTATGGTGGCAACAAACTAGTCCTCTAGTAAACACGTAATGGTTATGGTGGCAACAAACTAGTCCTCTAGTACACACGTAATGGTTATGGTGGCAACAAACTAGTCCACTAGTAAACACGTAATGGCTATGGTTGCAACAAACTAGTCCTCTAGTACACACGTAATGGTCATGGTGGAAATACACTGGCCCTCTAGTAAACACGCAATGGTTATGGTGGCAACAAACTAGTCCTCTAGTACACACGTAATGGTTATGGTGGCAACAAACTAGTCTTCTAGTACACACGTAATGGTTATGGTGGCAACAAACTAGTCCTCTAGTACACACGTAATGGTTATGGTGGCAACAAACTAGTCCTCTATGAAACACGTAATGGTTATGGTGGCAACAAACTAGTCCTCTATGAAACACGTAATGGTTATGGTGGCAACAAACTAGTCTTCTAGTACACACGTAATGGTTATGGTGGCAACAAACTAGTCCTCTAGTACACACGTAATGGTTATGGTGGCAACAAACTAGTCCACTAGTAAACACGTAATGGTTATGGTAGCAACAAACTAATTCTCTAGTAAACACGTAATGGCTATGGTGGCAACAAACTAGTCCTCTAGTAAACAAGTAATGGTTATGGTGGCAACAAACTAGTCCTCTGGTACACACGTAATGGTTATGGTGGCAACAAACTAGTCCTCTAGTAAACACGTAATGGCTATGGTGGCAACAAACTAGTCCTCAAGTACACACGTAATGGTTATGGTGGCAACAAACTAGTCCACTAGTAAACACGTAATGGTTATGGTAGCAACAAACTAATTCTCTAGTAAACACGTAATGGCTATGGTGGCAACAAACTAGTCCTCTAGTAAACAAGTAATGGTTATGGTGGCAACAAACTAGTCCTCTGGTACACACGTAATGGTTATGGTGGCAACAAACTAGTCCTCTAGTAAACACGTAATGGTTATGGGGGCAACAAACTAGTCCTCTAGTAAATACGTAATGGTTATGGTGGCAACAAACTAGTCCTCTAGTACACACGTAATGGTTATGGGGGCAACAAACTAGTCCACTAGTAAACAGGCAATGGTTATGGTGGCAACAAGCTAGTCCTCTAGTAAACACGCAATGGCTATGGTGACAACAAACTAGTCCTCTAGTAAATACGCAATGGTTATGGTGGCAACAAACTATTCCTCTAGTACACACGTAATGGCTATGGTGGAAACAAACTAGTCCTCTAGTACACACGTAATGGTTATGGTTGGCAAAAAACTAGTCCTCTAGTACACACGTAATGGTTATGGTGGCAACAAACTAGTCCTCTAGTACACACGTCATGGTTATGGTGGCAACAAACTAGTCCTCTAGTACACACGTAATGGTTATGGTGGCAACAAACTAGTCCTCTAGTAAACACGTAATGGTTATGGTGGCAACAAACTAGTCCTCAAGTACACACGTAATGGTTATGGTGGCAACAAACTAGTCCTCTAGTACACACGTAATGGTTATGGTGGCAACAAACTAGTCCTCTAGTACACACGTAATGGTTATGGTTGGCAACAAACTAGTCCTCTAGTACACACGTAATGGTTATGGTGGCAACAAACTAGTCCTCTAGTAAACACGTAATGGTTATGGTGGCAACAAACTAGTCATCAAGTAAACACGGAATGGTTATGGTGGCAACAAACTAGTCCTCTAGTACACACGTAATGGTTATGGTGGCAACAAACTAGTCCTCTAGTAAACACGTAATGGTTATGGTGGCAACAAACTAGTCCTCTAGTACACACGTAATGGTTATGGTGGCAACAAACTAGTCCTCTAGTAAACACGTAATGGTTATGGTTGCAACAAACTAGTCCTCTAGTACACACGTAATGGTCATGGTGGAAATACACTAGCCCTCTAGTAAACACGCAATGGTTATGGTGGCAACAAACTAGTCCTCTAGTACACACGTAATGGTTATGGTGGCAACAAACTAGTCTTCTAGTACACACGTAATGGTTATGGTGGCAACAAACTAGTCCTCTAGTACACACGTAATGGTTATGGTGGCAACAAACTAGTCCTCTATGAAACACGTAATGGTTATGGTGGCAACAAACTAGTCCTCTATGAAACACGTAATGGTTATGGTGGCAACAAACTAGTCTTCTAGTACACACGTAATGGTTATGGTGGCAACAAACTAGTCCTCTAGTACACACGTAATGGTTATGGTGGCAACAAACTAGTCCTCTAGTAAACACGTAATGGTTATGGTGGCAACACACTAGTCCTCTAGTACACACGTAATGGTTATGGTGGCAACAAACTAGTCCTCTAGTACACACGTAATGGTTATGGTGGCAACACACTAGTCCTCTAGTAAACACGCAATGGTTATGGTGGCAACAAACTAGTCCTCTAGTACACACGTAATGGTTATGGTGGCAACAAACTAGTCCACTAGTAAACACGTAATGGTTATGGTAGCAACAAACTAATTCTCTAGTAAACACGTAATGGCTATGGTGGCAACAAACTAGTCCTCTAGTAAACAAGTAATGGTTATGGTGGCAACAAACTAGTCCTCTGGTACACACGTAATGGTTATGGTGGCAACAAACTAGTCCTCTAGTAAACACGTAATGGCTATGGTGGCAACAAACTAGTCCTCAAGTACACACGTAATAGTTATGGTAGCAAAAAACTAGTCCTCTAGTGCACACGTAATGGTTATGGTGGCAACAAACTAGTCCTCTAGTACACACGTAATGGTTATGGTTGGCAACAAACTAGTCCTCTAGTAAACACGTAATGGTTATGGTGGCAACAAACTAGTCCTCAAGTAAACACGCAATGGTTATGGTGGCAACAAACTAGTCCTCTAGTACACACGTAATGGTTATGGTGGCAACAAGCTAGTCCTCTAGTAAACACGTAATGGTTATGGTGGCAACAAACTAGTCCTCTAGTACAAACGTAATGGCTATGGTTGCAACAAACTAGTCCTCTAGTAAGCACGTAATGGTTATGGTTGCAACAAACTAGTCCTCTAGTACACACGTAATGGTCATGGTGGAAATACACTAGCCCTCTAGTAAACACGCAATGGTTATGGTGGCAACAAACTAGTCCTCTAGTACACACGTAATGGTTATGGTGGCAACAAACTAGTCCTCTAGTAAACACATAATGGTTATGGTGGCAACAAACTAGTCCTCTAGTACACACGTAAAGGTTATGGTGGCAACAAACTAGTCCTCTAGTACACACGTAATGGTTATGGTGGCAACAAACTAGTCCTCTAGTAAACATGTAATGGTTATGGTGGCAACAAACTAGTCCTCTAGTACGCACGTATTGGTTATGGTGGCAACACACTAGTCCTCTAGTAAACACGTAATGGTTATGGTGGCAACAAACTAGTCCTCTAGTACACACGTAATGGTTGTGGTGGCAACACACTAGTCCTCTAATAAACACGCAATGGTTATGGTGGCAACAAACTAGTCCTCTAGTACAAACGTAATGGTTATGGTGGCAACAAACTAGTCCTCTAGTAAACACGTAATGGTTATGGTGGCAACAAACTAGTCCTCTAGTACACACGTAATGGTTATGGTGGCAACAAACTAGTCCTCTAGTACACACGTAATGGTTATGGTGGCAACAAACTAGTCCTCTAGTGCACACGTAATGGTTATGGTGGCAACACACTAGTCCTCTGGTAAACACGCAATGGTTATGGTGGCAACAAACTAGTCCTCTAGTACACACGTAATGGTTATGGTGGCAACAAACTAGTCCACTAGTAAACACGTTATGGCTATGGTGGCAACACACTAGTCCTCTAGTAAACACGTAATGGTTATGGTGGCAACAAACTAGTCTTCTAGTAAACACGTAATGGTTATGGGGGCAACAAACTAGTCCTCTAGTAAACACGCAATGGTTATGGTGGCAACAACCTAGTCCTCTAGTACACACGTAATGGTTATGGTGGCAACAAACTAGTCCACTAGTAAACACGTAATGGTTATGGTGGCAACAAACTAATCCTCTAGTAAACACGTAATGGCTATGGTGGCAGCAAACTAGTCCTCTAGTAAACAAGCAATGGTTATGGTGGCAACAAACTAGTCTTCTAGTAAACACGTAATGGTTATGGTGGCAACAAACTAGTCCTCTAGTACACACGTAATGGTTATGGTGGCAACACACTAGTCCTCTAGTAAACACGCAATGGTTATGGTGGCAACAAACTAGTCCTCTAGTACACACTTAATAGTAATGGTGGCAACAAACTAGTCCTCAAGTAAACACGCAATGGTTATGGTGGCAACAAACTAGTCCTCTAGTAAACACGCAATGGTTATGGTGGCAACAAACTAGTCCTCTAGTACGCACGTAATGGTTATGGTGGCAACAAACTAGTCCTCTAGTAAACACGTAATGGATATGGTGGCAACAAACTAGTCCTCTAGTGCACACGTAATGGCTATGGTGACAACAAACTAGTCCTCTAGTAAACACGCAATGGTTATGGTGGCAACAAACTATTCCTCTAGTACACACGTAATGGCTATGGTGGAAACAAACTAGTCCTCTAGTACACACGTAATGGTTATGGTTGGCAAAAAACTAGTCCTCTAGTACACACGTCTTGGTTATGGTGGCAACAAACTAGTCCTCTAGTACACACGTAATGGTTATGGTGGCAACAAACTAGTCCTCTAGTAAACACGTAATGGTTATGGTGGCAACAAACTAGTCCTCAAGTACACACGTAATGGTTATGGTGGCAACAAACTAGTCCTCTAGTACACACGTAATGGCTATGGTGGCAACAAACTAGTCCTCTAGTACACACGTAATGGTTATGGTTGGCAACAAACTAGTCCTCTAGTACACACGTAATGGTTATGGTGGCAACAAACTAGTCCTCTAGTAAACACGTAATGGTTATGGTGGCAACAAACTAGTCATCAAGTAAACACGGAATGGTTATGGTGGCAACAAACTAGTCCTCTAGTACACACGTAATGGTTATGGTGGCAACAAACTAGTCCTCTAGTAAACACGTAATGGTTATGGTGGCAACAAACTAGTCCTCTAGTACACACGTAATGGTTATGGTGGCAACAAACTAGTCCACTAGTAAACACGTAATGGCTATGGTTGCAACAAACTAGTCCTCTAGTACACACGTAATGGTCATGGTGGAAATACACTGGCCCTCTAGTAAACACGCAATGGTTATGGTGGCAACAAACTAGTCCTCTAGTACACACGTAATGGTTATGGTGGCAACAAACTAGTCTTCTAGTACACACGTAATGGTTATGGTGGCAACAAACTAGTCCTCTAGTACACACGTAATGGTTATGGTGGCAACAAACTAGTCCTCTATGAAACACGTAATGGTTATGGTGGCAACAAACTAGTCCTCTATGAAACACGTAATGGTTATGGTGGCAACAAACTAGTCTTCTAGTACACACGTAATGGTTATGGTGGCAACAAACTAGTCCTCTAGTACACACGTAATGGTTATGGTGGCAACAAACTAGTCCACTAGTAAACACGTAATGGTTATGGTAGCAACAAACTAATTCTCTAGTAAACACGTAATGGCTATGGTGGCAACAAACTAGTCCTCTAGTAAACAAGTAATGGTTATGGTGGCAACAAACTAGTCCTCTAGTAAACACGTAATGGTTATGGTGGCAACAAACTAGTCCTCAAGTACACACGTAATGGTTATGGTGGCAACAAACTAGTCCTCTAGTACACACGTAATGGTTATGGTGGCAACAAACTAGTCCACTAGTAAACACGTAATGGTTATGGTAGCAACAAACTAATTCTCTAGTAAACACGTAATGGCTATGGTAGCAAAAAACTAGTCCTCTAGTGCACACGTAATGGTTATGGTGGCAACAAACTAGTCCTCTAGTACACACGTAATGGTTATGGTTGGCAACAAACTAGTCCTCTAGTAAACACGTAATGGTTATGGTGGCAACAAACTAGTCCTCAAGTAAACACGCAATGTTTATGGTGGCAACAAACTAGTCCTCTAGTACACACGTAATGATTATGGTGGCAACAAGCTAGTCCTCTAGTAAACACGTAATGGTTATGGTGGCAACAAACTAGTCCTCTAGTACAAACGTAATGGCTATGGTTGCAACAAACTAGTCCTCTAGTAAGCACGTAATGGTTATGGTTGCAACAAACTAGTCCTCTAGTACACACGTAATGGTCATGGTGGAAATACACTAGCCCTCTAGTAAACACGCAATGGTTATGGTGGCAACAAACTAGTCCTCTAGTACACACGTAATGGTTATGGTGGCAACAAACTAGTCCTCTAGTAAACACATAATGGTTATGGTGGCAACAAACTAGTCCTCTAGTACACACGTAAAGGTTATGGTGGCAACAAACTAGTCCTCTAGTACACACGTAATGGTTATGGTGGCAACAAACTAGTCCTCTAGTAAACATGTAATGGTTATGGTGGCAACAAACTAGTCCTCTAGTACGCACGTATTGGTTATGGTGGCAACACACTAGTCCTCTAGTAAACACGTAATGGTTATGGTGGCAACAAACTAGTCATCTAGTACACACGTAATGGTTGTGGTGGCAACACACTAGTCCTCTAATAAACACGCAATGGTTATGGTGGCAACAAACTAGTCCTCTAGTACAAACGTAATGGTTATGGTGGCAACAAACTAGTCCTCTAGTAAACACGTAATGGTTATGGTGGCAACAAACTAGTCCTCTAGTACACACGTAATGGTTATGGTGGCAACAAACTAGTCCTCTAGTACACACGTAATGGTTATGGTGGCAACAAACTAGTCCTCTAGTGCACACGTAATGGTTATGGTGGCAACACACTAGTCCTCTGGTAAACACGCAATGGTTATGGTGGCAACAAACTAGTCCTCTAGTACACACGTAATGGTTATGGTGGCAACAAACTAGTCCACTAGTAAACACGTTATGGCTATGGTGGCAACACACTAGTCCTCTAGTAAACACGTAATGGTTATGGTGGCAACAAACTAGTCTTCTAGTAAACACGTAATGGTTATGGGGGCAACAAACTAGTCCTCTAGTAAACACGCAATGGTTATGGTGGCAACAACCTAGTCCTCTAGTACACACGTAATGGTTATGGTGGCAACAAACTAGTCCACTAGTAAACACGTAATGGTTATGGTGGCAACAAACTAATCCTCTAGTAAACACGTAATGGCTATGGTGGCAGCAAACTAGTCCTCTAGTAAACAAGCAATGGTTATGGTGGCAACAAACTAGTCTTCTAGTAAACACGTAATGGTTATGGTGGCAACAAACTAGTCCTCTAGTACACACGTAATGGTTATGGTGGCAACACACTAGTCCTCTAGTAAACACGCAATGGTTATGGTGGCAACAAACTAGTCCTCTAGTACACACTTAATAGTAATGGTGGCAACAAACTAGTCCTCAAGTAAACACGCAATGGTTATGGTGGCAACAAACTAGTCCTCTAGTAAACACGCAATGGTTATGGTGGCAACAAACTAGTCCTCTAGTACGCACGTAATGGTTATGGTGGCAACAAACTAGTCCTCTAGTAAACACGTAATGGATATGGTGGCAACAAACTAGTCCTCTAGTGCACACGTAATGGCTATGGTGACAACAAACTAGTCCTCTAGTAAACACGCAATGGTTATGGTGGCAACAAACTATTCCTCTAGTACACACGTAATGGCTATGGTGGAAACAAACTAGTCCTCTAGTACACACGTAATGGTTATGGTTGGCAAAAAACTAGTCCTCTAGTACACACGTAATGGTTATGGTGGCAACAAACTAGTCCTCTAGTACACACGTCTTGGTTATGGTGGCAACAAACTAGTCCTCTAGTACACACGTAATGGTTATGGTGGCAACAAACTAGTCCTCTAGTAAACACGTAATGGTTATGGTGGCAACAAACTAGTCCTCAAGTACACACGTAATGGTTATGGTGGCAACAAACTAGTCCTCTAGTACACACGTAATGGCTATGGTGGCAACAAACTAGTCCTCTAGTACACACGTAATGGTTATGGTTGGCAACAAACTAGTCCTCTAGTACACACGTAATGGTTATGGTGGCAACAAACTAGTCCTCTAGTAAACACGTAATGGTTATGGTGGCAACAAACTAGTCATCAAGTAAACACGGAATGGTTATGGTGGCAACAAACTAGTCCTCTAGTACACACGTAATGGTTATGGTGGCAACAAACTAGTCCTCTAGTAAACACGTAATGGTTATGGTGGCAACAAACTAGTCCTCTAGTACACACGTATTGGTTATGGTGGCAACAAACTAGTCCTCTAGTAAACACGTAATGGCTATGGTTGCAACAAACTAGTCCTCTAGTACACACGTAATGGTCATGGTGGAAATACACTGGCCCTCTAGTAAACACGCAATGGTTATGGTGGCAACAAACTAGTCCTCTAGTACACACGTAATGGTTATGGTGGCAACAAACTAGTCTTCTAGTACACACGTAATGGTTATGGTGGCAACAAACTAGTCCTCTAGTACACACGTAATGGTTATGGTGGCAACAAACTAGTCCTCTATGAAACACGTAATGGTTATGGTGGCAACAAACTAGTCCTCTATGAAACACGTAATGGTTATGGTGGCAACAAACTAGTCCTCTAGTACACACGTAATGGTTATGGTGGCAACAAACTAGTCCTCTAGTACACACGTAATGGTTATGGTGGCAACAAACTAGTCCTCTAGTAAACACGTAATGGTTATGGTGGCAACACACTAGTCCTCTAGTACACATGTAATGGTTATGGTGGCAACAAACTAGTCCTTTAGTACACACGTAATGGTTATGGTGGCAACACACTAGTCCTCTAGTAAACACGTAATGGTTATGGTGGCAACAAACTAGTCCTCTAGTAAACACGCAATGGTTATGGTGGCAACAAACTAGTCCTCTAGTACACACGTAATGGTTATGGTGGCAACAAACTAGTCCACTAGTAAACACGTAATGGTTATGGTAGCAACAAACTAATCCTCTAGTAAACACGTAATGGCTATGGTGGCAACAAACTAGTCCTCTAGTAAACAAGTAATGGTTATGGTGGCAACAAACTAGTCCTCTGGTACACACGTAATGGTTATGGTGGCAACAAACTAGTCCTCTAGTAAACACGTAATGGTTATGGTGGCAACAAACTAGTCCTCAAGTACACACGTAATAGTTATGGTGGCAAAAAACTAGTCCTCTAGTGCACACGTAATGGTTATGGTGGCAACAAACTAGTCCTCTAGTACACACGTAATGGTTATGGTTGGCAACAAACTAGTCCTCTAGTAAACACGTAATGGTTATGGTGGCAACAAACTAGTCCTCAAGTAAACACGCAATGGTTATGGTGGCAACAAACTAGTCCTCTAGTACACACGTAATGGTTATGGTGGCAGCAAGCTAGTCCTCTAGTAAACACGTAATGGTTATGGTGGCAACAAACTAGTCCTCTAGTACAAACGTAATGGCTATGGTTGCAACAAACTAGTCCTCTAGTAAACACGTAATGGTTATGGTTGCAACAAACTAGTCCTCTAGTACACACGTAATGGTCATGGTGGAAATACACTAGCCCTCTAGTAAACACGCAATGGTTATGGTGGCAACAAACTAGTCCTTTAGTACACACGTAATGGTTATGGTGGCAACAAACTAGTCCTCTAGTAAACACATAATGGTTATGGTGGCAACAAACTAGTCCTCTAGTACACACGTAAAGGTTATGGTGGCAACAAACTAGTCCTCTAGTACACACGTAATGGTTATGGTGGCAACAAACTAGTCCTATAGTAAACACGTAATGGTTATGGTGGCAACAAACTAGTCCTCTAGTACGCACGTATTGGTTATGGTGGCAACACACTAGTCCTCTAGTAAACACGTAATGGCTATGGTGGCAACAAACTAGTCCTCTAGTACACACGTAATGGTTGTGGTGGCAACACACTAGTCCTCTAGTACAAACGTAATGGTTATGGTGGCAACAAACTAGTCCTCTAGTAAACACGTAATGGTTATGGTGGCAACAAACTAGTCCTCTAGTACACACATAATGGTTATGGTGGCAACAAACTAGTCCTCTAGTACACACGTAATGGTTATGGTGGCAACAAACTAGTCCTCTAGTGCACACGTAATGGTTATGGTGGCAACACACTAGTCCTCTGGTAAACACGCAATGGTTATGGTGGCAACAAACTAGTCCTCTAGTACACACGTAATGGTTATGGTGGCAACAAACTAGTCCACTAGTAAACACGTTATGGTTATGGTGGCAACACACTAGTCCTCTAGTAAACACGTAATGGTTATGGTGGCAACAAACTAGTCTTCTAGTAAACACGTAATGGTTATGGGGGCAACAAACTAGTCCTCTAGTAAACACGCAATGGTTATGGTGGCAACAACCTAGTCCTCTAGTACACACGTAATGGTTATGGTGGCAACAAACTAGTCCACTAGTAAACACGTAATGGTTATGGTGGCAACAAACTAATCCTGTAGTAAACACGTAATGGCTATGGTGGCAGCAAACTAGTCCTCTAGTAAACAAGCAATGGTTATGGTGGCAACAAACTAGTCTTCTAGTAAACACGTAATGGTTATGGTGGCAACAAACTAGTCCTCTAGTACACACGTAATGGTTATGGTGGCAACACACTAGTCCTCTAGTAAACACGCAATGGTTATGGTGGCAACAAACTAGTCCTCTAGTACACACTTAATAGTAATGGTGGCAACAAACTAGTCCTCTAGTAAACACGCAATGGTTATGGTGGCAACAAACTAGTCCTCTAGTACGCACATAATGGTTATGGTGGCAACAAACTAGTCCTCTAGTAAACACGCAATGGTTATGGTGGCAACAAACTAGTCCTCTAGTACGCACGTAATGGTTATGGTGGCAACAAACTAGTCCTCTAGTAAACACGTAATGGATATGGTGGCAACAAACTAGTCCTCTAGTGCACACGTAATGGTTATGGTGGCAACACACTAGTTCTCTAGTAAACACGCAATAGTTATGGTGGCAACAAACTAGTCCTCTAGTACACACGTAATGGTTATGGTGGCAACAAACTAGTCCTCTAGTAAACACGCAATGGTTATGGTGGCAACAAACTAGCCCTCTAGTACACACGTAATGGTCATGGTGGCAACAAACTAGTCCACTAGTAAACACGTACTGGTTATGGTGGCTACAAACTAGTCTTGTAGTACACACGTAATGGTTATGTTGGCAACAAACTAGTCCTCTAGTACACACGTAATGGTTATGGTGGCAACAAACTAGTCCTCTAGTACACACGTAATGGTTATGGTGGCAACAAACTAGTCCTCTAGTACACACGTAATGGTTATGGTTGGCAACAAACTAGTCCTCTAGTACACACGTAATGGTTATGGTGGCAACAAACTAGTCCTCTAGTAAGCACGTAATGGTTATGGTGGCAACAAAGTAGTCTTCTAGTACACACGTAATTGCTATGGTGGCAACAAACTAGTCCTCTAGTACACACGTAATGGTTATGGTGGCAACAAACTAGTCCTCTAGTACACACGCAATGGTTATGGTGGCAACACACTAGTCCTCTAGTAAACAGGCAATGGTTATGGTGGCAACAAACGAGTCCTCTAGTACACACGTTATGGTTATGGTGGCAACAAACTAGTCCTCTAGTACACACGTTATGGTTATGGTGGCAACAAACTTGTCCACTAGTGAATACGTAATGGTTATGGTGGCAACAAACTAGTCCTCTAGTACACACGCAATGGTTATGGTGGCAACACACTAGTCCTCTAGTAAACACGTAATGGTTATGGTGGCAACAAGCTAGTCCTCTAGTACACACGTAATGGTTATGGTGGCAACAAATTAGTCCTCTAGTACACACGTAATGGTTATGGTGGCAACTAACTAGTCCTCTAGTACACACGTAATGGTTATGATGGCAAAACACTAGCCCTCTAGTAAACAGCAATGGTTATGGTGGCAACACACTAGTCCTCTAGTACACACGTAATGGTTATGGTGGCAACACACTAGTCCTCTAGTAAACACGTAATGGCTATGGTGGCAACACACTAGTCTTCTAGTAAACACGTAATGGTTATGGTGGCAACAAACTAGTCCTCTAGTAAACACGCAATGGTTTTGGTGGCAACAAACTAGTTCTCTAGTAAACACGTAATGGTTATGGTGGCAACAAACTAGTCCTCTAGTACACACGTAATGGTTATGGTTGGCAACAAACTAGTCCTCTAGTACACACGTAATGGTTATGGTGGCAACAAACTAGTCCTCTAGTAAGCACGTAATGGTTATGGTGGCAACAAACTAGTCCTCTAGTACACACGTAATGGTTATGGTGGCAACAAACTAGTCCTCTAGTACACACGTAAAGGTTATGGTGGCAACAAACTTGTCCACTAGTAAATACGTAATGCTTATGGTGGCAACAAACTAGTCCTCTAGTAAACACGTCATGGTTATGGTGGCAACAAACTAGTCCTCTAGTAAACACGTAATGGATATGGTTGCAACAAACTAGTCCTCTAGTACACACGTAATGGCTATGGTGGTAACAAACTAGTCCTCTAGTACACACGTAATGGATATGGTGACAACAAACTAGTCCTCTAGTAAACACGTAATGGTTATGGTGGCAACAAACTAGTCCTCTAGTACACACGTAATGGTCATGGTGACAACACACTAGTCCTCTTGTAAACCCGCAATGGTTATGGAGGCAACAAAATAGTCTTCTAGTACACACGTAATGGTTATGGGGGCAACAAACTAGTCCTCTAGTAAACACGTAATGGTTATGGTGGCAACAAACTAGTCCTCTAGTACACACGTAATGGTTATAGTGGCAACACACTAGTCCTCTAGTAAACACGTAATGGTTATGGTGGCAACAAACTAGTCCTCTAGTACACACGTAATGGTTGTGGTGGCAACACACTAGTCCTCTAATAAACACGCAATGGTTATGGTGGCAACAAACTAGTCCTCTAGTACACACGTAATGGTTATGGTGGCAACAAACTAGTCCTCTAGTAAACACGTAATGGTTATGGTGGCAACAAACTAGTCCTCTAGTACACACGCAATGGTTATGGTGGCAAAAAACTAGTCCTCTAGTACACACGTAATGGTTATGGTGGCAACAAATTAGTCCTCTAGTACACACGTAATGGTTATGGTGGCAACAAACTAGTCCTCTAGTACACACGTAATGGTTATGGTGGCAACAAACTAGTCCTCTAGTACACACGCAATGGTTATGGTGGCAACACACTAGTCCTCTAGTAAACAGGCAATGGTTATGGTGGCAACAAACGAGTCCTCTAGTACACACGTTATGGTTATGGTGGCAACAAACTAGTCCTCTGGTACACACGTTATGGTTATGGTGGCAACAAACTTGTCCACTAGTGAATACGTAATGGTTATGGTGGCAATAAACTAGTCCTCTAGTACACACGCAATGGTTATGGTGGCAACACACTAGTCCTCTAGTAAACACGTAATGGTTATGGTGGCAACAAGCTAGTCCTCTAATACACACGTAATGGTTATGGTGGCAACAAATTAGTCCTCTAGTACACACGTAATGGTTATGGTGGCAACTAACTAGTCCTCTAGTACACACGTAATGGTTATGATGGCAAAACACTAGCCCTCTAGTAAACAGCAATGGTTATGGTGGCAACACACTAGTCCTCTAGTACACACGTAATGGTTATGGTGGCAACACACTAGTCCTCTAGTAAACACGTAATGGATATGGTGGCAACACACTAGTCTTCTAGTAAACACGTAATGGTTATGGTGGCAACAAACTAGTCCTCTAGTAAACACGCAATGGTTTTGGTGGCAACAAACTAGTTCTCTAGTAAACACGTAATGGTTATGGTGGCAACAAACTAGTCCTCTAGTACACACGTAATGGTTATGGTTGGCAACAAACTAGTCCTCTAGTACACACGTAATGGTTATGGTGGCAACAAACTAGTCCTCTAGTAAGCACGTAATGGTTATGGTGGCAACAAACTAGTCCTCTAGTACACACGTAATGGTTATGGTGGCAACAAACTAGTCCTCTAGTACACACGTAAAGGTTATGGTGGCAACAAACTTGTCCACTAGTAAATACGTAATGCTTATGGTGGCAACAAACTAGTCCTCTAGTAAACACGTCATGGTTATGGTGGCAACAAACTAGTCCTCTAGTAAACACGTAATGGATATGGTTGCAACAAACTAGTCCTCTAGTACACACGTAATGGCTATGGTGGTAACAAACTAGTCCTCTAGTACACACGTAATGGATATGGTGACAACAAACTAGTCCTCTAGTAAACACGTAATGGTTATGGTGGCAACAAACTAGTCCTCTAGTACACACGTAATGGTCATGGTGGCAACACACTAGTCCTCTTGTAAACACGCAATGGTTATGGAGGCAACAAAATAGTCTTCTAGTACACACGTAATGGTTATGGGGGCAACAAACTAGTCCTCTAGTAAACACGTAATGGTTATGGTGGCAACAAACTAGTCCTCTAGTACACACGTAATGGTTATAGTGGCAACACACTAGTCCTCTAGTAAACACGTAATGGTTATGGTGGCAACAAACTAGTCCTCTAGTACACACGTAATGGTTGTGGTGGCAACACACTAGTCCTCTAATAATCACGCAATGGTTATGGTGGCAACAAACTAGTCCTCTAGTACACACGTAATGGTTATGGTGGCAACAAACTAGTCCTCTAGTAAACACGTAATGGTTATGGTGGCAACAAACTAGTCCTCTAGTACACACGCAATGGTTATGGTGGCAAAAAACTAGTCCTCTAGTACACACGTAATGGTTATGGTGGCAACAAATTAGTCCTCTAGTACACACGTAATGGTTATGGTGGCAACACACTAGTCCTCTAGTAAACACGCAATGGTTATGGTGGCAACAAACTAGTCCTCTAGTACACACGTAATGGTTATGGTGGCAACAAACTAGTCCACTAGTAAACACGTTATGGTTATGGTGGCAACAAACTAGTCCTCTAGTAAACACGTACTGGTTATGGTGGCAACAAACTAGTCTTCTAGTAAACACATAATGGTTATGGGGGCAACAAACTAGTCCTCTAGTAAACACGCAATGGTTATGGTGGCAACAACCTAGTCCTCTAGTACACACGTAATGGCTATGGTGGCAACAAACTAGTCCACTAGTAAACACGTAATGGTTATGGTGGCAACAAACTAATCCTCTAGTAAACACGTAATGGCTATGGTGGCAGCAAACTAGTCCTCTAGTAAACAAGCAATGGTTATGGTGGCAACAAACTAGTCTTCTAGTAAACACGTAATGGTTATGGTGGCAACAAACTAGTCCTCTAGTACACACGTAATGGTTATGGTGGCAACGCACTAGTCCTCTAGTAAACACGCAATGGTTATGGTGGCAACAAACTAGTCCTCTAGTACACACTTAATAGTAATGGTGGCAACAAACTAGTCCTCAAGTAAACACGCAATGGTTATGGTGGCAACAAACTATTCCTCTAGTAAACACGTAATGGTTATGGTGGCAACAAACTAGTCCTCTAGTACACACGTAATGGTTATGGTGGCAACAAACTAGTCCTCTAGTACACACGTAATGGATATGGTGGCAACAAACTAGTCCTCTAGTGCACACGTAATGGTTATGGTGGCAACACACTAGTTCTCTAGTAAACACGCAATGGTTATGGTGGCAACAAACTAGTCCTCTAGTACACACGTAATGGTTATGGTGGCAACAAACTAGTCCTCTAGTAAACACGCAATGGTTATGGTGGCAACAAACTAGCCCTCTAGTACACACGTAATGGTTATGGTGGCAACAAACTAGTCCACTAGTAAACACGTAATGGTTATGGTGGCAACACACTAGTCCTGTAGTACACACGTAATGGTTATGTTGGCAACAAACTAGTCCTCTAGTACACACGTAATGGTTATGGTGGCAACAAACTAGTCCTCTAGTAAACACGTAATGGTTATGGTGGCAACAAACTAGTCCTCTAGTACACACGCAATGGATATGGAGGCAACAAACTAGTCCTCTAGTAAACACGTAATGGTTATGGTGGCAACAAACTAGTCCTCTAGTACACACGTAATGGTTATGGTTGGCAACAAACTAGTCCTCTAGTACACACGTAATGGTTATGGTGGCAACAAACTAGTCCTCTAGTAAGCACGTAATGGTTATGGGGGCAACAAACTAGTCTTCTAGTACACACGTAATTGCTATAGTGGCAACAAACTAGTCCTCTAGTACACACGTAATGGTTATGGTGGCAACAAACTAGTCCTCTAGTACACACGCAATGGTTATGGTGGCAACACACTAGTCCTCTAGTAAACACGCAATGGTTATGGTGGCAACAAACGAGTCCTCTAGTACGCACGTTATGGTTATGGTGGCAACAAACTAGTCCTCTAGTACACACGTAATGGTTATGGTGGCAACAAACTTGTCCACTAGTGAATATGTAATGGTTATGGTGGCAACAAACTAGTCCTCTAGTACACACGCAATGGTTATGGTGGCAACACACTAGTCCTCTAGTAAACACGTAATGGTTATGGTGGCAACAAGCTAGTCCTCTAATACACACGTAATGGTTATGGTGGCAACAAATTAGTCCTCTAGTACACACGTAATGGTTATGGTGGCAACAAACTAGTCCTCTAGTACACACGTAATGGTTATGGTGGCAAAACACTAGTCCTCTAGTAAACAGCAATGGTTATGGTGGCAACACACTAGTCCTCTAGTACACACGTAATGGTTATGGTGGTAACACACTAGTCCTCTAGTAAACACGTAATGGCTATGGTAGCAACACACTAGTCTTCTAGTAAACACGTAATGGTTATGGTGGCAACAAACTAGTCCTCTAGTAAACACGCAATGGTTGTGGTGGCAACAAACTAGTTCTCTAGTAAACACGTAATGGTTATGGTGGCAACACACTAGTCCTCTAGTACACACGTAATGGTTATGGTTGGCAACAAACTAGTCCTCTAGTACACACGTAATGGTTATGGTGGCAACAAACTAGTCCTCTAGTAAGCACGTAATGGTTATGGTGGCAACAAACTAGTCTTCTAGTGCACACGTAATTGCTATGGTGGCAACAAACTAGTCCTCTAGTACACACGTAATGGTTATGGTGGCAACAAACTAGTCCTCTAGTACACACGTAATGGTTATGGTGGCAACAAACTAGTCCTCTAGTAAACACGTAATGGCTATGGTTGCAACAAACTAGTCCTCTAGTACACACGTAATGGTCATGTTGGAAATACACTAGCCCTCTAGTAAACACGCAATGGTTATGGTGGCAACAAACTAGTCCTCTAGTACACACGTAATGGTTATGGTGGCAACAAACTAGTCTTCTAGTAAACACATAATGGTTATGGTGGCAACAAACTAGTCCTCTAGTACACACGTAATGGTTATGGTGGCAACAAACTAGTCCTCTAGTACACACGTAATGGTTATGTAGGCAACAAACTAGTCCTCTAGTACACACGTAATGGTTATGGTGGCAACACACTAGTCCTCTAGTAAACACGCAATGGTTATGGTGGCAACAAACTAGTCCTCTAGTACACACTTAATGGTTATGGTGGCAACAAACTAGTCCTCTATGAAACACGTAATGGTTTTGGTGGCAACAAACTAGTCCTCTAGTACACACGTAATGGTTATGGTGGCAACAAACTAGTCCTCTAGTACACACGTAATGGTTATGGTGGCAACAAACTAGTCCTCTAGTAAACACGTAATGGTTATGGTGGCAACACACTAGTCCTCTAGTACACACGTAATGGTTATGGTGGCAACAAACTAGTCCTCTAGTACACACGTAATGGTTATGGTGGCAACAAACTAGTCCTCTAGTGCACACGTAATGGTTATGGTGGCAACACACTAGTCCTCTAGTAAACACGCAATGGTTATGGTGGCAACAAACTAGTCCTCTAGTAAACACGCAATGGTTATGGTGGCAACAAACTAGTCCTCTAGTACACACGTAATGGTTATGGTGGCAACAAACTAGTCCACTAGTAAACACGTAATGGTTATGGTGGCATCAAACTAATCCTCTAGTAAACACGTAATGGCTATGGTGGCAACAAACTAGTCCTCTAGTAAACAAGTAATGGTTATGGTGGCAACAAACTAGTCCTCTAGTAAACACGCAATGGTTATGGTGGCAACAAACGAGTCCTCTAGTACGCACGTTATGGTTATGGTGGCAACAAACTAGTCCTCTAGTACACACGTAATGGTTATGGTGGCAACAAACTTGTCCACTAGTGAATATGTAATGGTTATGGTGGCAACAAACTAGTCCTCTAGTACACACGCAATGGTTATGGTGGCAACACACTAGTCCTCTAGTAAACACGTAATGGTTATGGTGGCAACAAGCTAGTCCTCTAATACACACGTAATGGTTATGGTGGCAACAAATTAGTCCTCTAGTACACACGTAATGGTTATGGTGGCAACAAACTAGTCCTCTAGTACACACGTAATGGTTATGGTGGCAAAACACTAGTCCTCTAGTAAACAGCAATGGTTATGGTGGCAACACACTAGTCCTCTAGTACACACGTAATGGTTATGGTGGTAACACACTAGTCCTCTAGTAAACACGTAATGGCTATGGTAGCAACACACTAGTCTTCTAGTAAACACGTAATGGTTATGGTGGCAACAAACTAGTCCTCTAGTAAACACGCAATGGTTGTGGTGGCAACAAACTAGTTCTCTAGTAAACACGTAATGGTTATGGTGGCAACACACTAGTCCTCTAGTACACACGTAATGGTTATGGTTGGCAACAAACTAGTCCTCTAGTACACACGTAATGGTTATGGTGGCAACAAACTAGTCCTCTAGTAAGCACGTAATGGTTATGGTGGCAACAAACTAGTCTTCTAGTGCACACGTAATTGCTATGGTGGCAACAAACTAGTCCTCTAGTACACACGTAATGGTTATGGTGGCAACAAACTAGTCCTCTAGTACACACGTAATGGTTATGGTGGCAACAAACTAGTCCTCTAGTAAACACGTAATGGCTATGGTTGCAACAAACTAGTCCTCTAGTACACACGTAATGGTCATGTTGGAAATACACTAGCCCTCTAGTAAACACGCAATGGTTATGGTGGCAACAAACTAGTCCTCTAGTACACACGTAATGGTTATGGTGGCAACAAACTAGTCTTCTAGTAAACACATAATGGTTATGGTGGCAACAAACTAGTCCTCTAGTACACACGTAATGGTTATGGTGGCAACAAACTAGTCCTCTAGTACACACGTAATGGTTATGTAGGCAACAAACTAGTCCTCTAGTACACACGTAATGGTTATGGTGGCAACACACTAGTCCTCTAGTAAACACGCAATGGTTATGGTGGCAACAAACTAGTCCTCTAGTACACACTTAATGGTTATGGTGGCAACAAACTAGTCCTCTATGAAACACGTAATGGTTTTGGTGGCAACAAACTAGTCCTCTAGTACACACGTAATGGTTATGGTGGCAACAAACTAGTCCTCTAGTACACACGTAATGGTTATGGTGGCAACAAACTAGTCCTCTAGTAAACACGTAATGGTTATGGTGGCAACACACTAGTCCTCTAGTACACACGTAATGGTTATGGTGGCAACAAACTAGTCCTCTAGTACACACGTAATGGTTATGGTGGCAACAAACTAGTCCTCTAGTGCACACGTAATGGTTATGGTGGCAACACACTAGTCCTCTAGTAAACACGCAATGGTTATGGTGGCAACAAACTAGTCCTCTAGTAAACACGCAATGGTTATGGTGGCAACAAACTAGTCCTCTAGTACACACGTAATGGTTATGGTGGCAACAAACTAGTCCACTAGTAAACACGTAATGGTTATGGTGGCATCAAACTAATCCTCTAGTAAACACGTAATGGCTATGGTGGCAACAAACTAGTCCTCTAGTAAACAAGTAATGGTTATGGTGGCAACAAACTAGTCCTCTGGTACACACGTAATGGTTATGGTGGCAACAAACTAGTCCTCTAGTAAACACGTAATGGTTATGGTGGCAACAAACTAGTCCTCAAGTACACACGTAATAGTTATGGTGGCAAAAAACTAGTCCTCTAGTGCACACGTAATGGTTATGGTGGCAACAAACTAGTCCTTAGTACACACGTAATGGTTATGGTTGGCAACAAACTAGTTCTCTAGTAAACACGTAATGGTTATGGTGGCAACAAACTAGTCCTCAAGTAAACACGCAATGGTTATGGTGGCAACAAACTAGTCCTCTAGTACACACGTAATGGTTATGGTGGCAACAAGCTAGTCCTCTAGTAAACACGTAATGGTTATGGTGGCAACAAACTAGTCCTCTAGTACAAACGTAATGGCTATGGTTGTAACAAACTAGTCCTCTAGTAAACACGTAATGGTTATGGTTGAAACAAACTAGTCCTCTAGTACACACGTAATGGTCATGGTGGAAATACACTAGCCCTCTAGTAAACACGCAATGGTTATGGTGGCAACAAACTAGACCTCTAGTACACACGTAATGGTTATGGTGGCAACAAACTAGTCCTCTAGTAAACACATAATGGTTATGGTGGCAACAAACTAGTCCTCTAGTACACACGTAAAGGTTATGGTGGCAACAAACTAGTCCTCTAGTACACACGTAATGGTTATGGTGGCAACAAACTAGTCCTCTAGTAAACACGTAATGGTTATGGTGGCAACAAACTAGTCCTCTAGTACGCACGTATTGGTTATGGTGGCAACACACTAGTCCTCTAGTAAACACGTAATGGTTATGGTGGCAACAAACTAGTCCTCTAGTACACACGTAATGGTTGTGGTGGCAACACACTAGTCCTCTAATAAACACGCAATGGTTATGGTGGCAACAAACTAGTCCTCTAGTACAAACGTAATGGTTATGGTGGCAACAAACTAGTCCTCTAGTAAACACGTAATGGTTATGGTGGCAACAAACTAGTCCTCTAGTACACACGTAATGGTTATGGTGGCAACAAACTAGTCCTCTAGTATACACGTAATGGTTATGGTGGCAACAAACTAGTCCTCTAGTACACACGTAATGGTTATGGTGGCAACAAACTAGTCCTCTAGTAAACACGTTATGGTTATGGTGGCAACACACTAGTCCTCTAGTAAACACGTAATGGTTATGGTGGCAACAAACTAGTCTTCTAGTAAACACGTAATGGTTATGGGGGCAACAAACTAGTCCTCTAGTAAACACGCAATGGTTATGGTGGCAACAACCTAGTCCTCTAGTACACACGTAATGGTTATGGTGGCAACAAACTAGTCCACTAGTAAACACGTAATGGTTATGGTGGCAACAAACTAATCCTCTAGTAAACACGTAATGGCTATGGTGGCAGCAAACTAGTCCTCTAGTAAACAAGCAATGGTTATGGTGGCAACAAACTAGTCTTCTAGTAAACACGTAATGGTTATGGTGGCAACAAACTAGTCCTCTAGTACACACGTAATGGTTATGGTGGCAACACACTAGTCCTCTAGTAAACACGCAATGGTTATGGTGGCAACAAACTAGTCATCTAGTACACACTTAATAGTAATGGTGGCAACAAACTAGTCCTCAAGTAAACACGCAATGGTTATGGTGGCAACAAACTAGTCCTCTAGTAAACACGTAATGGTTATGGTGGCAACAAACTAGTCCTCTAGTACACACGTAATGGTTATGGTGGCAACAAACTAGTCCTCTAGTACACACGTAATGGATATGGTGGCAACAAACTAGTCCTCTAGTGCACACGTAATGGTTATGGTGACAACACACTAGTTCTCTAGTAAACACGCAATGGTTATGGTGGCAACAAACTAGTCCTCTAGTACACACGTAATGGTTATGGTGGCAACAAACTAGTCCTCTAGTAAACACGCAATGGTTATGGTGGCAACAAACTAGCCCTCTAGTACACACGTAATGGTTATGGTGGCAACAAACTAGTCCACTAGTAAACACGTAATGGTTATGGTGGCTACAAACTAGTCTTGTAGTACACACGTAATGGTTATGTTGGCAACAAACTAGTCCTCTAGTACACACGTAATGGTTATGGTGGCAACAAACTAGTCCTCTAGTAAACACGTAATGGTTATGGTGGCAACAAACTAGTCCTCTAGTACACACGTAATGGTTATGGTTGGCAACAAACTAGTCCTCTAGTACACACGTAATGGTTATGGTGGCAACAAACTAGTCCTCTAGTAAGCACGTAATGGCTATGGTGGCAACAAAGTAGTCTTCTAGTACACACGTAATTGCTATGGTGGCAACAAACTAGTCCTCTAGTACACACGTAATGGTTATGGTGGCAACAAACTAGTCCTCTAGTACACACGCAATGGTTATGGTGGCAACACACTAGTCCTCTAGTAAACAGGCAATGGTTATGGTGGCAACAAACTAGTCCTCTAGTACACACGTTATGGTTATGGTGGCAACAAACTAGTCCTCTAGTACACACGTTATGGTTATGGTGGCAACAAACTTGTCCACTAGTGAATACGTAATGGTTATGGTGGCAACAAACTAGTCCTCTAGTACACACGCAATGGTTATGGTGGCAACACACTAGTCCTCTAGTAAACACGTAATGGTTATGGTGGCAACAAGCTAGTCCTCTAATACACACGTAATGGTTATGGTGGCAACAAATTAGTCCTCTAGTACACACGGAATGGTTATGGTGGCAACAAATTAGTCCTCTAGTACACACGTAATGGATATGGTGACAACAAACTAGTCCTCTAGTAAACACGTAATGGTTATGGTGGCAAACAAATAGTCCTCTAGTACACACGTAATGGTCATGGTGGCAACACACTAGTCCTCTTGTAAACACGCAATGGTTATGGAGGCAACAAACTAGTCTTCTAGTACACACGTAATGGTTATGGGGGCAACAAACTAGTCCTCTAGTAAACACGAAATGGTTATGGTGGCAACAAACTAGTCCTCTAGTACACACGTAATGGTTATAGTGGCAACACACTAGTCCTCTAGTAAACACGTAATGGTTATGGTGGCAACAAACTAGTTCTCTAGTACACACGTAATGGTTGTGGTGGCAACACACTAGTCCTCTAATAAACACGCAATGGTTATGGTGGCAACAAACTAGTCCTCTAGTACACACGTAATGGTTATGGTGGCAACAAACTAGTCCTCTAGTAAACACGTAATGGTTATGGTGGCAACAAACTAGTCCTCTAGTACACACGTAATGGTTATGGTGGCAAAAAACTAGTCCTCTAGTACACACGTAATGGTTATGGTGGCAACAAACTAGTCCTCTAGTACACACGTAATGGTTATGGTGGCAACACACTAGTCCTCTGGTAAACACGCAATGGTTATGGTGGCAACAAACTAGTCCTCTAGTACACACGTAATGGTTATGGTGGCAACAAACTAGTCCTCTAGTAAACACGTAATGGTTATGGTGGCAACAAACTAGTCCTCTAGTACACACGTAATGGTTATGGTGGCAAAAAACTAGTCCTCTAGTACACACGTAATGGTTATGGTGGCAACAAACTAGTCCTCTAGTACACACGTAATGGTTATGGTGGCAACACACTAGTCCTCTGGTAAACACGCAATGGTTATGGTGGCAACAAACTAGTCCTCTAGTACACACGTAATGGTTATGGTGGCAACAAACTAGTCCACTAGTAAACACGTTATGGTTATGGTGGCAACAAACTAGTCCTCTAGTAAACACGTACTGGTTATGGTGGCAACAAACTAGTCTTCTAGTAAACACGTAATGGTTATGGGGGCAACAAACTAGTCCTCTAGTAAACACGCAATGGTTATGGTGGCAACAACCTAGTCCTCTAGTACACACGTAATGGTTATGGTGGCAACAAACTAGTCCACTAGTAAACACGTAATGGTTATGGTGGCAACAAACTAATCCTCTAGTAAACACGTAATGGCTATGGTGGCAGCAAACTAGTCCTCTAGTAAACAAGCAATGGTTATGGTGGCAACAAACTAGTCCTCTAGTACACACGTAATGGTTATGGTGGCAACGCACTAGTCCTCTATTTAACACGCAATGGTTATGGTGGCAACAAACTAGTCCTCTAGTACACACTTAATAGTAATGGTGGCAACAAACTAGTCCTCAAGAAAACACGCAATGGTTATGGTGGCAACAAACTAGTCCTCTAGTAAACACGTAATGGTTATTGTGGCAACAAACTAGTCCTCTAGTACACACGTAATGGTTATGGTGGCAACACACTAGTCCTCTAGTACACACGTAATGGATATGGTGGCAACAAACTAGTCCTCTAGTGCACACGTAATGGTTATGGTGGCAACACACTAGTTCTCTAGTAAACACGCAATGGTTATGGTGGCAACAAACTAGTCCTCTAGTACACACGTACTGGTTATGGTGGCAACAAACTAGTCCTCTAGTAAACACGCAATGGTTATGGTGGCAACAAACTAGCCCTCTAGTACACACGTAATGGTTATGGTGGCAACAAACTAGTCCACTAGTAAACACGTAATGGTTATGGTGGCAACACACTAGTCCTGTAGTACACACGTAATGGTTATGGTGGCAACAAACTAGTCCTCTAGTACACACGTAATGGTTATGGTGGCAACACACTAGTCCTCTGGTAAACACGCAATGGTTATGGTGGCAACAAACTAGTCCTCTAGTACACACGTAATGGTTATGGTGGCAACAAACTAGTCCACTAGTAAACACGTAATGGTTATGGTGGCAACAAACTAGTCCTCTAGTAAACACGTACTGGTTATGGTGGCAACAAACTAGTCTTCTAGTAAACACGTAATGGTTATGGGGGCAACAAACTAGTCCTCTAATAAACACGCAATGGTTATGGTGGCAACAAACTAGTCCTCTAGTACACATGTAATGGTTATGGTGGCAACAAACTAGTCCACTAGTAAACACGTAATGGTTATGGTGGCAACAAACTAATCCTCTAGTAAACACGTAATGGCTATGGTGGCAGAAACTAGTCCTCTAGTAAACAAGCAATGGTTATGGTGGCAACAAACTAGTCTTCTAGTAAACACGTAATGGTTATGGTGGCAACAAACTAGTCCTCTAGTACACACGTAATGGTTATGGTGGCAACGCACTAGTCCTCTATTTAACACGCAATGGTTATGGTGGCAACAAACTAGTCCTCTAGTACACACTTAATAGTAATGGTGGCAAGAAACTAGTCCTCAAGTAAACACGCAATGGTTATGGTGGCAACAAACTAGTCCTCTAGTAAACACGTAATGGTTATGGTGGCAACAAACTAGTCCTCTAGTACACACGTAATGGTTATGGTGGCAACAAACTAGTCCTCTAGTACACACGTAATGGATATGGTGGCAACAAACTAGTCCTCTAGTGCACACGTAATGGTTATGGTGGCAACACACTAGTTCTCTAGTAAACACGCAATGGTTATGGTGGCAACAAACTAGTCCTCTAGTACACACGTAATTGTTATGGTGGAAACAAACTAGTCCTCTAGTAAACACGCAATGGTTATGGTGGCAACAAACTAGCCCTCTAGTACACACGTAATGGTTATGGTGGCAACAAACTAGTCCACTAGTAAACACGTAATGGTTATGGTGGCAACACACTAGTCCTGTAGTACACACGTAATGGTTATGTTGGCAACAAACTAGTCCTCTAGTACACACGTAATGGTTATGGTTGGCAACAAACTAGTCCTCTAGTACACACGTAATGGTTATGGTGGCAACAAACTAGTCCTCTAGTAAGCACGTAATGGTTATGGTGGCAACAAACTAGTCTTCTAGTACACACGTAATTGCTATAGTGGCAACAAACTAGTCCTCTAGTACACACGTAATGGTTATGGTGGCAACAAACTAGTCCTCTAGTACACACTCAATGGTTATGGTGGCAACACACTAGTCCTCTAGTAAACACGCAATGGTTATGGTGGCAACAAACGAGTCCTCTAGTACACACGTTATGGTTATGGTGGCAACAAACTAGTCCTCTAGTACACACGTAATGGTTATGGTGGCAACAAACTTGTCCACTAGTGAATACGTAATGGTTATGGTGGCAACAAACTAGTCCTCTAGTACACACGTAATGGTTATGGTGGCAACACACTAGTCCTCTAGTAAACACGTAATGGTTATGGTGGCAACAAGCTAGTCCTCTAATACACACGTAATGGTTATGGTGGCAACAAATTAGTCCTCTAGTACACACGTAATGTTTATGGTGGCAACAAACTAGTCCTCTAGTACACACGTAATGGTTATGGTGGCAAAACACTAGTCCTCTAGTAAACAGCAATGGTTATGGTGGCAACACACTAGTCCTCTAGTACACACGTAATGGTTATGGTGGCAACACACTAGTCCTCTAGTAAACACGTAATGGCTATGGTGGCAACACACTAGTCTTCTAGTAAACACGTAATGGTTATGGTGGCAACAAACTAGTCCTCTAGTACACACGTAATGGTTATGGTGGCAACAAACTAGTCCTCTAGTAAGCACGTAATGGTTATGGTGGCAACAAACTAGTCTTCTAGTGCACACGTAATTGCTATGGTGGCAACAAACTAGTCCTCTAGTACACACGTAATGGTTATGGTGGCAACAAACTAGTCCTCTAGTACACACGTAATGGTTATGGTGGCAGCAAACTAGTCCTCTAGTACACACGTAAAGGTTATGGTGGCAACAAACTTGTCCACTAGTAAATATGTAATGGTTATGGTGGCAACAAACTAGTCCTCTAGTAAACACGCAATGGTTATGGTGGCAACAAACGAGTCCTCTAGTACACACGTTATGGTTATGGTGGCAACAAACTAGTCCTCTAGTGCACACGTAATGGTTATGGTGGCAACAAACTTGTCCACTAGTGAATACGTAATGGTTATGGTGGCAACAAACTAGTCCTCTAGTACACACCCAATGGTTATGGTGGCAACACACTAGTCCTCTAGTAAACACGTAATGGTTATGGTGGCAACAAGGTAGTCCTCTAATACACACGTAATGGTTATGGTGGCAACAAATTAGTCCTCTAGTACACACGTAATGGTTATGGTGGCAACAAACTAGTCCTCTAGTACACACGTAATGGTTATGGTGGCAAAACACTAGTCCTCTAGTAAACAGCAATGGTTATGGTGGCAACAAACTAGTCCTCTAGTACACACGTAATGGTTATGGTGGCAACACACTAGTCCTCTAGTAAACACGTAATGGCTATGGTGGCAACACACTAGTCTTCTAGTAAACACGTAATGGTTATGGTGGCAACAAACTAGTCCTCTAGTAAACACGCAATGGTTGTGGTGGCAACAAACTAGTTCTCTAGTAAACACGTAATGGTTATGGTTGCAACAAACTAGTCCTCTAGTAAACACGTAATAGTTAAGGTGGCAACAAACTAGTCCTCTAGTAAACACGTAATGGTTATGGTTGCAACAAACTAGTCCTCTATTACACACGTAATGGTTATGGTGGCAACAAACTAGTCCACTAGTAAATACGTAATGCTTATGGTGGCAACAAACTAGTCCTCTAGTAAACACGTAATGGATATGGTGGCAACAAACTAGTCTTCAAATAAACACGTAATGGTTATGGTCGCAACAAACTAGTCCCCTAGTACACACGTAATGGTTATGGTGGCAACAACCTAGTCCTCTAGTACACACGTAATGGTTATGGTGGCAACAAACTAGTCCTCTAGTACACAGGTAATGGTTATGGTGGCAACAAGCTAGTCCTCTAATACACACGTAATGGTTATGGTGGCAACAAATTAGTCCTCTAGTACACACGGAATGGTTATGGTGGCAACAAACTAGTCCTCTAGTACACACGTAATGGTTATGGTGGCAAAACACTAGTCCTCTAGTAAACAGCAATGGTTATGGTGGCAACACACTAGTCCTCTAGTACACACGTAATGGTTATGGTGGCAACACACTAGTCCTCTAGTAAACACGTAATGGCTATGGTGGCAACACACTAGTCTTCTAGTAAACACGTAATGGTTATGGTGGCAACAAACTAGTCCTCTAGTAAACACGCAATGGTTTTGGTGGCAACAAACTAGTTCTCTAGTAAACACGTAATGGTTATGGTGGCAACAAACTAGTCCTCTAGTACACACGTAATGGTTATGGTTGGCAACAAACTAGTCCTCTAGTACACACGTAATGGTTATGGTGGCAACAAACTAGTCCTCTAGTAAGCACGTAATGGTTATGGTGGCAACAAACTAGTCTTCTAGTACACACGTAATTGCTATGGTGGCAACAAACTAGTCCTCTAGTACACACGTAATGGTTATGGTGGCAACAAACTAGTCCTCTAGTAAACACGTCATGGTTATGGTGGCAACAAACTAGTCCTCTAGTAAACACGTAATGGCTATGGTGGCAACAAACTAGTCCTCTAGTACACACGTAATGGATATGGTGACAACAAACTAGTCCTCTAGTAAACACGTAATGGTTATGGTGGCAAAAAAATAGTCCTCTAGTACACACGTAATGGTCATGGTGGCAACACACTAGTCCTCTTGTAAACACGCAATGGTTATGGAGGCAACAAACTAGTCTTCTAGTACACACGTAATGGTTATGGGGGCAACAAACTAGTCCTCTAATAAACACGTAATGGTTATGGTGGCAACAAACTAGTCCTCTAGTACACACGTAATGGTTATAGTGGCAACACACTAGTCCTATAGTAAACACGTAATGGTTATGGTGGCAACAAACTAGTTCTCTAGTACACACGTAATGGTTGTGGTGGCAACACACTAGTCCTCTAATAAACACGCAATGGTTATGGTGGCAACAAACTAGTCCTCTAGTACACACGTAATGGTTATGGTGGCAACAAACTAGTCCTCTAGTAAACACGTAATGGTTATGGTGGCAACAAACTAGTCCTCTAGTACAGACGTAATGGTTATGGTGGCAAAAAACTAGTCCTCTAGTACACACGTAATGGTTATGGTGGCAACAAACTAGTCCTCTAGTACACACGTAATGGTTATGGTGGCAACACACTAGTCCTCTGGTAAACACGCAATGGTTATGGTGGCAACACACTAGTCCTCTAGTACACACGTAATGGTTATGGTGGCAACAAACTAGTCCACTAGTAAACACGTAATGGTTATGGTGGCAACACACTAGTCCTGTAGTACACACGTAATGGTTATGTTGGCAACAAACTAGTCCTCTAGTACACACGTAATGGTTATGGTGGCAACAAACTAGTCCTCTAGTAAACACGAAATGGCTATGGTGGCAACAAACTAGTCCTCTAGTACACACGCAATGGATATGGTGGCAACAAACTAGTCCTCTAGTAAACACGTAATGGTTATGGTGGCAACAAACTAGTCCTCTAGTACACACGTAATGGTTATGGTTGGCAACAAACTAGTCCTCTAGTACACACGTAATGGTTATGGTGGCAACAAACTAGTCCTCTAGTAAGCACGTAATGGTTATGGTGGCAACAAACTAGTCTTCTAGTACACACGTAATTGCTATAGTGGCAACAAACTAGTCCTCTAGTACACACGTAATGGTTATGGTGGCAACAAACTAGTCCTCTAGTACACACTCAATGGTTATGGTGGCAACACACTAGTCCTCTAGTAAACACGCAATGGTTATGGTGGCAACAAACGAGTCCTCTAGTACACACGTTATGGTTATGGTGGCAACAAACTAGTCCTCTAGTACACACGTAATGGTTATGGTGGCAACAAACTTGTCCACTAGTGAATACGTAATGGTTATGGTGGCAACAAACTAGTCCTCTAGTACACACGTAATGGTTATGGTGGCAACACACTAGTCCTCTAGTAAACACGTAATGGTTATGGTGGCAACAAGCTAGTCCTCTAATACACACGTAATGGTTATGGTGGCAACAAATTAGTCCTCTAGTACACACGTAATGTTTATGGTGGCAACAAACTAGTCCTCTAGTACACACGTAATGGTTATGGTGGCAAAACACTAGTCCTCTAGTAAACAGCAATGGTTATGGTGGCAACACACTAGTCCTCTAGTACACACGTAATGGTTATGGTGGCAACACACTAGTCCTCTAGTAAACACGTAATGGCTATGGTGGCAACACACTAGTCTTCTAGTAAACACGTAATGGTTATGGTGGCAACAAACTAGTCCTCTAGTACACACGTAATGGTTATGGTGGCAACAAACTAGTCCTCTAGTAAGCACGTAATGGTTATGGTGGCAACAAACTAGTCTTCTAGTGCACACGTAATTGCTATGGTGGCAACAAACTAGTCCTCTAGTACACACGTAATGGTTATGGTGGCAACAAACTAGTCCTCTAGTACACACGTAATGGTTATGGTGGCAGCAAACTAGTCCTCTAGTACACACGTAAAGGTTATGGTGGCAACAAACTTGTCCACTAGTAAATATGTAATGGTTATGGTGGCAACAAACTAGTCCTCTAGTAAACACGGAATGGTTATGGTGGCAACAAACGAGTCCTCTAGTACACACGTTATGGTTATGGTGGCAACAAACTAGTCCTCTAGTGCACACGTAATGGTTATGGTGGCAACAAACTTGTCCACTAGTGAATACGTAATGGTTATGGTGGCAACAAACTAGTCCTCTAGTACACACCCAATGGTTATGGTGGCAACACACTAGTCCTCTAGTAAACACGTAATGGTTATGGTGGCAACAAGGTAGTCCTCTAATACACACGTAATGGTTATGGTGGCAACAAATTAGTCCTCTAGTACACACGTAATGGTTATGGTGGCAACAAACTAGTCCTCTAGTACACAGGTAATGGTTATGGTGGCAAAACACTAGTCCTCTAGTAAACAGCAATGGTTATGGTGGCAACAAACTAGTCCTCTAGTACACACGTAATGGTTATGGTGGCAACACACTAGTCCTCTAGTAAACACGTAATGGCTATGGTGGCAACACACTAGTCTTCTAGTAAACACGTAATGGTTATGGTGGCAACAAACTAGTCCTCTAGTAAACACGCAATGGTTGTGGTGGCAACAAACTAGTTCTCTAGTAAACACGTAATGGTTATGGTTGCAACAAACTAGTCCTCTAGTAAACACGTAATAGTTAAGGTGGCAACAAACTAGTCCTCTAGTAAACACGTAATGGTTATGGTTGCAACAAACTAGTCCTCTATTACACACGTAATGGTTATGGTGGCAACAAACTAGTCCACTAGTTAATACGTAATGCTTATGGTGGCAACAAACTAGTCCTCTAGTAAACACGTAATGGATATGGTGGCAACAAACTAGTCTTCAAATAAACACGTAATGGTTATGGTCGCAACAAACTAGTCCCCTAGTACACACGTAATGGTTATGGTGGCAACAACCTAGTCCTCTAGTACACACGTAATGGTTATGGTGGCAACAAACTAGTCCTCTAGTACACAGGTAATGGTTATGGTGGCAACAAGCTAGTCCTCTAATACACACGTAATGGTTATGGTGGCAACAAATTAGTCCTCTAGTACACACGGAATGGTTATGGTGGCAACAAACTAGTCCTCTAGTACACACGTAATGGTTATGGTGGCAAAACACTAGTCCTCTAGTAAACAGCAATGGTTATGGTGGCAACACACTAGTCCTCTAGTACACACGTAATGGTTATGGTGGCAACACACTAGTCCTCTAGTAAACACGTAATGGCTATGGTGGCAACACACTAGTCTTCTAGTAAACACGTAATGGTTATGGTGGCAACAAACTAGTCCTCTAGTAAACACGCAATGGTTTTGGTGGCAACAAACTAGTTCTCTAGTAAACACGTAATGGTTATGGTGGCAACAAACTAGTCCTCTAGTACACACGTAATGGTTATGGTTGGCAACAAACTAGTCCTCTAGTACACACGTAATGGTTATGGTGGCAACAAACTAGTCCTCTAGTAAGCACGTAATGGTTATGGTGGCAACAAACTAGTCTTCTAGTACACACGTAATTGCTATGGTGGCAACAAACTAGTCCTCTAGTACACACGTAATGGTTATGGTGGCAACAAACTAGTCCTCTAGTAAACACGTCATGGTTATGGTGGCAACAAACTAGTCCTCTAGTAAACACGTAATGGATATGGTTGCAACAAACAAGTCCTCTAGTACACACGTAATGGCTATGGTGGCAACAAACTAGTCCTCTAGTACACACGTAATGGATATGGTGACAACAAACTAGTCCTCTAGTAAACACGTAATGGTTATGGTGGCAAAAAAATAGTCCTCTAGTACACACGTAATGGTCATGGTGGCAACAAACTAGTCCTCTAGTACACACGTAATGGTTATAGTGGCAACACACTAGTCCTATAGTAAACACGTAATGGTTATGGTGGCAACAAACTAGTTCTCTAGTACACACGTAATGGTTGTGGTGGCAACACACTAGTCCTCTAATAAACACGCAATGGTTATGGTGGCAACAAACTGGTCCTCTAGTACACACGTAATGGTTATGGTGGCAACAAACTAGTCCTCTAGTAAACACGTAATGGTTATGGTGGCAACAAACTAGTCCTCTAGTACAGACGTAATGGTTATGGTGGCAAAAAACTAGTCCTCTAGTACACACGTAATGGTTATGGTGGCAACAAACTAGTCCTCTAGTACACACGTAATGGTTATGGTGGCAACACACTAGTCCTCTGGTAAACACGCAATGGTTATGGTGGCAACAAACTAGTCCTCTAGTACACACGTAATGGTTATGGTGGCAACAAACTAGTCCACTAGTAAACACGTTATGGTTATGGTGGCAACAAACTAGTCCTCTAGTAAACCCGTACTGGTTATGGTGGCAACAAACTAGTCTTCTAGTAAACACGTAATGGTTATGGGGGCAACAAACTAGTCCTCTAGTAAACACGCAATGGTTATGGTGGCAACAACCTAGTCCTCTAGTACACACGTAATGGTTATGGTGGCAACAAACTAGTCCACTAGTAAACACGTATTGGTTATGGTGGCAACAAACTAATCCTCTAGTAAACACGTAATGGCTATGGTGGCAGCAAACTAGTCCTCTAGTAAACAAGCAATGGCTATGGTGGCAACAAACTAGTCTTCTAGTAAACACGTAATGGTTATGGTGGCAACAAACTAGTCCTCTAGTACACACGTAATGGTTATGGTGGCAACGCACTAGTCCTCTATTTAACACGCAATGGTTATGGTGGCAACAAACTAGTCCTCTAGTACACACTTAATAGTAATGGTGGCAACAAACTAGTCCTCAAGTAAACACGCAATGGTTATGGTGGCAACAAACTAGTCCTCTAGTAAACACGTAATGGTTATGGTGGCAACAAACTAGTCCTCTAGTACACACGTAATGGTTATGGTGGCAACAAACTTGTCCTCTAGTACACACGTAATGGATATGGTGGCAACAAACTAGTCCTCTAGTGCACACGTAATGGTTATGGTGGCAACACACTAGTTCTCTAGTAAATACGCAATGGTTATGGTGGCAACAAACTAGTCCTCTAGTACACACGTAATGGTTATGGTGGCAACAAACTAGTTCTCCAGTAAACACGCAATGGTTATGGTGGCAACAAACTAGCCCTCTAGTACACACGTAATGGTTATGGTGGCAACAAACTAGTCCACTAGTAAACACGTAATGGTTATGGTGGCAACACACTAGTCCTGTAGTACACACGTAATGGTTATGTTGGCAACAAACTAGTCCTCTAGTACACACGTAATGGTTATGGTGGCAACAAACTAGTCCTCTAGTAAACACGTAATGGTTATGGTGGCAACAAACTAGTCCTCTAGTACACACGCAATGGATATGGTGGCAACAAACTAGTCCTCTAGTAAACACGTAATGGTTATGGTGGCAACAAACTAGTCCTCTAGTACACACGTAATGGTTATGGTTGGCAACAAACTAGTCCTCTAGTACACACGTAATGGTTATGGTGGCAACAAACTAGTCCTCTAGTAAGCACGTAATGGTTATGGTGGCAACAAACTAGTCTTCTAGTACACACGTAATTGCTATAGTGGCAACAAACTAGTCCTCTAGTACACACGTAATGGTTATGGTGGCAACAAACTAGTCCTCTAGTACACACGCAATGGTTATGGTGGCAACACACTAGTCCTCTAGTAAACACGCAATGGTTATGGTGGCAACAAACGAGTCCTCTAGTACACACGTTATGGTTATGGTGGCAACAAACTAGTCCTCTAGTACACACGTAATGGTTATGGTGGCAACACACTAGTCCTCTAGTAAACACGTAATGGTTATGGTGGCAACAAGCTAGTCCTCTAATACACACGTAATGGCTATGGTGGCAACAAATTAGTCCTCTAGTACACACGTAATGGTTATGGTGGCAACAAACTAGTCCTCTAGTACACACGTAATGGTTATGGTGGCAAAACACTAGTCCTCTAGTAAACAGCAATGGTTATGGTGGCAACACACTAGTCCTCTAGTACACACGTAATGGTTATGGTGGCAACACACTAGTCCTCTAGTAAACACGTAATGGCTATGGTGGCAACACACTAGTCTTCTAGTAAACACGTAATGGTTATGGTGGCAACAAACTAGTCCTCTAGTAAACACGCAATGGTTGTGGTGGCAACAAACTAGTTCTCTAGTAAACACGTAATGGTTATGGTGGCAACAGACTAGTCCTCTAGTACACACGTAATGGTTATGGTTGGCAACAAACTAGTCCTCTAGTACACACGTAATGGTTATGGTGGCAACAAACTAGTCCTCTAGTAAGCACGTAATGGTTATGGTGGCAACAAACTAGTCTTCTAGTGCACACGTAATTGCTATGGTGGCAACAAACTAGTCCTCTAGTACACACGTAATGGTTATGGTGGCAACAAACTAGTCCTCTAGTACACACGTAATGGTTATGGTGGCAACAAACTAGTCCTCTAGTACACACGTAAAGGTTATGGTGGCAACAAACTTGTCCACTAGTAAATATGTAATGGTTATGGTGGCAACAAACTAGTCCTCTAGTAAACACGCAATGGTTATGGTGGCAACAAACTAGTCCTCTAGTACACACGTTATGGTTATGGTGGCAACAAACTAGTCCTCTAGTGCACACGTAATGGTTATGGTGGCAACAAACTTGTCCACTAGTGAATACGTAATGGTTATGGTGGCAACAAACTAGTCCTCTAGTACACACCCAATGGTTATGGTGGCAACACACTAGTCCTCTAGTAAACACGTAATGGTTATGGTGGCAACAAGCTAGTCCTCTAATACACACGTAATGGTTATGGTGGCAACAAATTAGTCCTCTAGTACACACGTAATGGTTATGGTGGCAACAAACTAGTCCTCTAGTACACACGTAATGGTTATGGTGGCAAAACACTAGTCCTCTAGTAAACAGCAATGGTAATGGTGGCAACAAACTAGTCCTCTAGTACACACGTAATGGTTATGGTGGCAACACACTAGTCCTCTAGTAAACACGTAATGGCTATGGTGGCAACACACTAGTCTTCTAGTAAACACGTAATGGTTATGGTGGCAACAAACTAGTCCTCTAGTAAACACGCAATGGTTGTGGTGGCAACAAACTAGTTCTCTAGTAAACACGTAATGGTTATGGTTGCAACAAACTAGTCCTCTAGTACACACGTAATAGTTAAGGTGGCAACAAACTAGTCCTCTAGTAAACACGTAATGGTTATGGTGGCAACAAACTAGTCCTCTAGTACACACGTAATGGTAATGGTGGCAACAAACTAGTCCACTAGTAAATACGTAATGCTTATGGTGGCAACAAACTAGTCCTCTAGTAAACACGTAATGGTTATGGTGGCAACAAACTAGTCTTCAAATAAACACGTAATGGTTATGGTCGCAACAAACTAGTCCCCTAGTACACACGTAATGGTTATGGTGGCAACAACCTAGTCCTCTAGTACACACGTAATGGCTATGGTGGCAACAAACTAGTCCTCTAGTACACACGTAATGGTTATGGTGGCAACAAACTAGTCCTCTAGTAAACACGTAATGGTTATGATGGCAACAAACTAGTCCTCTAGTACACACGGAATGGTTATGGTGGCAACAAACTATTCCTCTAGTACACACGTAATGGTTATGGTGGCAACAAACTAGTCCACTAGTAAATATGTAATGCTTATGGTGGCAACAAACTAGTCCTCGAGTAGACACGTAATGGTTATGTTGGCAACAAACTAATCTTCTAGTAAGCACGTAATGGTTATGGTGGCAACAAACTAGTCCTCTAGTACACACGTAATGGTTATGGTGGCAACAAACTAGTCCTCTAGTAAACACGTAATGGTTATGGTGGCAACAAACTAGTCCTCTAGTACACACGTAATGGTTATGGTGGCAACACACTAGTCCTCTAGTAAACACGCAATGGTTATGGTGGCAACAAACTAGTCTTCTAGTACACACGTAATGGTTATGGTGGCAACAAACTAGTCCTCTAGTACACACGTAATGGTCATGGTGGCAACAAACTAGTCCTCTAGTACACACGTAATGGTTATGGTGGCAACAAACTAGTCCTCTAGTAAGCACGTAATGGTTATGGTGGCAACAAACTAGTCTTCTAGTGCACACGTAATTGCTATGGTGGCAACAAACTAGTCCTCTAGTACACACGTAATGGTTATGGTGGCAACAAACTAGTCCTCTAGTACACACGTAATGGTTATGGTGGCAACAAACTAGTCCTCTAGTACACACGTAAAGGTTATGGTGGCAACAAACTTGTCCACTAGTAAATATGTAATGGTTATGGTGGCAACAAACTAGTCCTCTAGTAAACACGCAATGGTTATGGTGGCAACAAACGAGTCCTCTAGTACACACGTTATGGTTATGGTGGCAACAAACTAGTCCTCTAGTGCACACGTAATGGTTATGGTGGCAACAAACTTGTCCACTAGTGAATACGTAATGGTTATGGTGGCAACAAACTAGTCCTCTAGTACACACCCAATGGTTATGGTGGCAACACACTAGTCCTCTAGTAAACACGTAATGGTTATGGTGGCAACAAGCTAGTCCTCTAATACACACGTAATGGTTATGGTGGCAACAAATTAGTCCTCTAGTACACACGTAATGGTTATGGTGGCAACAAACTAGTCCTCTAGTACACACGTAATGGTTATGGTGGCAAAACACTAGTCCTCTAGTAAACAGCAATGGTTATGGTGGCAACAAATTAGTCCTCTAGTACACACGTAATGGTTATGGTGGCAACACACTAGTCCTCTAGTAAACACGTAATGGCTATGGTGGCAACACACTAGTCTTCTAGTAAACACGTAATGGTTATGGTGGCAACAAACTAATCCTCTAGTAAACACGCAATGGTAGTGGTGGCAACAAACTAGTTCTCTAGTAAACACGTAATGGTTATGGTTGCAACAAACTAGTCCTCTAGTACACACGTAATAGTTAAGGTGGCAACAAACTAGTCTTCTAGTAAACACGTAATGGTTATGGTTGCAACAAACTAGTCCTCTAGTACACACGTAATGGTTATGGTGGCAACAAACTAGTCCACTAGTAAATACGTAATGCTTATGGTGACAACAAACTAGTCCTCTAGTAAACACGTAATGGTTATGGTGGCAACAAACTAGTCTTCAAATAAACACGTAATGGTTATGGTCGCAACAAACTAGTCCCCTAGTACACACGTAATGGTTATGGTGGCAACAACCTAGTCCTCTAGTACACACGTAATGGTTATGGTGGCAACAAACTAGTCCTCTAGTACACACGTAATGGTTATGGTGGCAACAAACTAGTCCTCTAGTAAACACGTAATGGTTATGATGGCAACAAACTAGTCCTCTAGTACACACGGAATGGTTATGGTGGCAACAAACTATTCCTCTAGTACACAGGTAATGGTTATGGTGGCAACAAACTAGTCCACTAGTAAATATGTAATGCTTATGGTGGCAACAAACTAGTCCTCGAGTAGACACGTAATGGTTATGTTGGCAACAAACTAATCTTCTAGTAAGCACGTAATGGTTATGGTGGCAACAAACTAGTCCTCTAGTACACACGTAATGGTTATGGTGGCAACAAACTAGTCCTCTAGTAAACACGTAATGGTTATGGTGGCAACAAACTAGTCCTCTAGTACACACGTAATGGTTATGGTGGCAACAATCTAGTCCTCTAGTAAACACGTAATGGTTATGGTGGCAACACACTAGTCCTCTAGTAAACACGTTATGGTTATGGTGGCAGCAAACTAATCCCCTAGTAAACACGTAATGGCTATGGTGGCAACAAACTAGTCTTCTAGTACAACCGTAATGGTTATGATGGCAACAAACTAGTCCTCTAGTAAACACGTAATGGTTATGGTGGCAACAAACTAGTCCTCTAGTACACATGTAATGGTTATGGTGGCAACACACTAGTCCTCTAGTAAACACGCAATGGCTATGGTGGCAACAAACTAGTCTTCTAGTACACACGTAATGGTTATGGGGGCAACAAACTAGTCCTGTAGTAAACACGTAATGGTTATGGTGGCAACAAACTAGTCCTCTAGTACACACGTAATGGTTATGGTGGCAACAAACTAGTCCTCTAGTAAACACGTAATGGTTATGGTGGCAACAAACTAGTCCTCTAGTACACACTAATGGTTATGGTGGCAACACACTAGTCCTCTAATAAACACGCAATGGTTATGGTGGCAACAAACTAGTCCTCTAATACACACGTAATGGCTATGGTGGCAACAAACTAGTCCTCTAGTAAACACGTAATGGTTATGGTGGCAACACACTAGTCCTCTAGTAAACACGCAATGGCTATGGTGGCAACAAACTAGTCCTCTAGTACACACGTAAAGGTTATGGTGGCAACAAACTAGTCCACTAGTAAACACGTTATGGTTATGGTGGCAACACACTAGTCCTCTAGTAAACACGTAATGGTTATGGTGGCAACAAACTAGTCTTCTAGTAAACACGTAATGGTTATGGGGGCAACAAACTAATCCTCTAGTAAACACGTAATGGCTATGGTGGCAACTACCTAGTCCTCTAGTACACACGTAATGGTTATGGTGGCAACAAACTAGTCCACTAATAAACACGTAATGGTTATCGTGGCAACAAACTAATCCTCTAGTAAACACGTAATGGCTATGGTGGCAACAAACTAGTCCTCTAGTAAACAAGTAATGGCTATGGTGGCAACAAACTAGTCTTCTAGTAAACACGTAATGGTTATGTTGGCAACAAACTAGTCCTCTAGTACACACGTAATGGTTATGGTGGCAAAACACTAGTCCTCTAGTAAATACGCAATGGATATGGTGGCAACAAACTAGTCCTCTAGTACACACTTATTAGTTATGGTGGCAACAAACTAGTCCTCAAGTAAACACGCAATGGTTATGGTGGCAACAAACTAGTCCTCTAGTAAACACGTAATGGTTATGGTGGCAACAAACTAGTCCTCTAGTACACACGTAATGGTTATGGTGGCATCAAAATAGTCCTCTAGTACACACGTAATGGTTATGGTGGCAACAAACTAGTCCTCTAGTGCACACGTAATGGTTATGGTGGCAACACACTAGTCCTCTAGTAAACACGTAATGGTTATGGTGGCAACAAACTAGCCCTCTAGTACACACGTAATGGTTATGGTGGCAACAAACTAGTCCTCTAGTAAACACGCAATGGTTATGGTGGCAACAAACTAGTCCTCTAGTACACACGTAATGGTTATGGTGGCAACAAACTAGTCCACTTGTAAACACGTAATGGTTATGGTGGCAACAAACTAGTCCTGTAGTACACACGTAATGGTTATGGTGGCAACAAACTAGTCCTCTAGTAAACACGTAATGGTTATGGTGGCAACAAACTAGTCTTCTAGTACACACGTTATGGTTATGGTTGGCAACACACTAGTCCACTAATACACACGTAATGGTTATGGTGGCAACACACTAGTCCTCTAGTACACACGCAATGGTTATGGTGGCAACAAACTAATCCTCTAGTAAACACGTAATGGTTATGGTGGCAACAAACTAGTCCTCTAGTACACACGCAATGGATATGGTGGCAACAAACTAGTCCTCTAGTAAACACGTAATGGTTATGGTGGCAATACACTAGTCCTCTAGTACACACGTAATGGTTATGGTTGGCAACACATTAGTCCTCTAGTAAGCACGTAATGGTTATGGCGGCAACAAACTAGTCCTCTAGTAAACACGTAATGGTTATGGTGGCAACAAACTAGTTTTCTAGTAAAAACGTAATGGTTATGGTGGCAACAAACTAGTCCTCTAGTACAGACGTAATGGTTATGGTGGCAACAAACTAGTCCTCTAGTAAACACGTAATGGTTATGGTGGCAACAAACTAGTCCTCTAGTACACACGTAATGGTTATGGTGGCAACAAACTAGTCCTCTAGTAAACACGCAATGGTTATGGTGGCAACAAACTAGTCCTCTAGTACACACGTAATGGTTATGGTGGCAACAAACTAGTCCTCTAGTAAACACGTAATGGCTATGGTGGCAACAAACTAGTCCTCTAGTACATACGTAATGGTTATGGTGGCAACACACTAGTCCTCTAGTAAACACGCTATGGTCATGGTGGCAACAAACTAGTCCTCTAGTACACACGTAATGGTTATGGTGGCAACAAACTAGTCCTCTAGTACACACGTTATGGTTGTGGTGGCAACACACTAGTCCTCTAGTAAACACGTAATGGTTATGGCGGCAACAAACTAGTCCTCTAGTAAACACGTAATGGTTATGGTGGCAACAAACTAATCTTCTAGTAAAAAGGTAATGGTTATGGTGGCAACAAACTAGTCCTCTAGTACACACGTAATGGTTATGGTGGCAACAAACTAGTCCTCTAGTAAGCACGTAATGGTTATGGCGGCAACAAACTAGTCCTCTAGTAAACACGTAATGGTTATGGTGGCAACAAACTAGTTTTCTAGTAAAAACGTAATGGTTATGGTGGCAACAAACTAGTCCTCTAGTACAGACGTAATGGTTATGGTGGCAACAAACTAGTCCTCTAGTAAACACGTAATGGTTATGGTGGCAACAAACTAGTCCTCTAGTACACACGTAATGGTTATGGTGGCAACAAACTAGTCCTCTAGTAAACACGCAATGATTATGGTGGCAACAAACTAGTCCTCTAGTACACACGTAATGGTTATGGTGGCAACAAACTAGTCCTCTAGTAAACACGTAATGGCTATGGTGGCAACAAACTAGTCCTCTAGTACATACGTAATGGTTATGGTGGCAACACACTAGTCCTTTAGTAAACACGCTATGGTCATGGTGGCAACAAACTAGTCCTCTAGTACACACGTAATGGTTATGGTGGCAACAAACTAGTCCTCTAGTACACACGTTATGGTTGTGGTGGCAACACACTAGTCCTCTAGTAAACACGCAATGGTTATGGTGGCAACAAACTAGTCCTCTAGTAAACACGTAATGGTTATGGTGGCAACAAACTAGTCCTCTAGTACATACGTAATGGTTATGGTGGCAACAAACTAGTCCTCTAGTACACACGTAATGGTTATGGTGGCAACAAACTAGTCCTCTAGTACACAAGTAATGGTTATGGTAGCAACACAATAGTCCTCTAGTAAACACGTTATGCTTATGGTGGCAGCAAACTAATCCTCTAGTAAACACGTAATGGCTATGGTGACAACAAACTAGTCCTCTAGTAAACAATTAATGGTTATGGTGACAACAAACTAGTCCACTAGTAAACACGTAATGGTTATGGTGGCAACACACTAGTCCTCTAGTATACATGTAATGGCTATGGTGGCAACAAACTAGTCTTCTAGTACACACGAAATGGTTATGTTGGCAACAAACTAGTCCTCTAGTACACATGTAATGGTTATGGTGGCAACAAACTAGTCCTCTAGTACAGACGTAATGTTTATGGTGGCAACAAACTAGTCCACTAGTAAATACGTAATGATTATGGTGGCAACAAACCAGTCTTCTAGTAAACACTTAATGGTTATGGTGGCAACACACTAGTCCTCTAATAAACACGCAATGGTTATGGTGGCAACAAACTAGTCCTCTAGTACACACGTAATGGTTATGGTGGCAACAAACTAGTCCTCTAGTACACACGTAATGGTTATGGTGGCAACACACTAGTCCTCTAGTAAACACGCAATGGTTATGGTGGCAACAAACTAGTCCTCTAGTACACACGTAAAGGTTATGGTGGCAACAAACTAGTCCACTAGTAAACACGTTATGGTTATGGTGGCAACACACTAGTCCTCTAGTAAACACGTATTGGTTATGGTGGCAACAAACTAGTCTTCTAGTAAACACGTAATGGTTATGGGGGCAACAAACTAATCCTCTAGTAAACACGTAATGGCTACGGTGGCAACAACCTAGTCCTCTAGTACACAGGTAATGGTTATGGTGGCAACAAACTAGTCCACTAGTAAACACGTAATGGTTATGGTGGCAACAAACTAATCCTCTAGTAAACACGTAATGGCTATGGTGGCAACAAACTAGTCCTCTAGTAAACAAGTAATGGTTATGGTGGCAACACACTAGTCCTCTAGTAAATACGCAATGGTTATGGTGGCAACAAACTAGTCCTCTAGTACACACTTAATAGTTATGGTGGCAACACACTAGTCATCAAGTAAACACGCAATGGCTATGGTGGCAACAAACTAGTCCTCTAGTAAATACGTAATGGTTATGGTGGCAACAAACTAGTCCTCTAGTACACACGTAATGGTTATGGTGGCAACAAACTGGTCCTCTAGTAAACACGCAATGGTTATGGTGGCAACAAACTAGTCCTCTAGTACACACGTAATGGTTATGGTGGCAACAAACTAGTCCTGTAGTACACACGTAATGGTTATGGTGGCAACAAACTAGTCCTCTAGTACACACGTAATGGTTATGGTGGCAACAAACTAGTCCTCTAGTGCACACGTAATGGTTATGGTGGCAACACACTAGTCCTCTAGTAAGCACGCAATGGTTATGGTGGCAACACACTAGTCCTCTAGTACACACGTAATGGTTATGGTGGCAACAAACTAGTCCTCTAGTAAACACGCAATGGTTATGGTGGCAACAAACTAGTCCTTTAGTACACACGTAATGGTTATGGTGGCTACAAACTAGTCCTGTAGTACACACGTAATGGTTATGTTGGCAACAAACTAGTCCTCTAGTAAACACGCAATGGTTATGGTGGCAACAAACTAGTCCTCTAGTACACACGTAATGGTTATGGTGGCAACAAACTAGTCCTCTAGTAAACACGCAATGGTTATGGTGGCAACAAACTAGTCCTCTAGTACACACGTAATGGTTATGGTGGCAACAAACTAGTCATGTAGTACACACGTAATGGTTATGGTGGCAACAAACTAGTCCTCTAGTACATACGTAATGGTTATGGTGGCAATAAACTAGTCCTCTAGTGCACACGTAATGGTTATGGTGGCAACACACTAGTCCTCTAATAAGCACGCAATGGTTATGGTGGCAACAAACTAGTCCTCTAGTACACACGTAATGGTTATGGTGGCAACAAACTAGTCCTCTAGTAAACACGCAATGGTTATGGTGGCAACAAACTAGTCCTTTAGTACACACGTAATGGTTATGGTGGCAACAAACTAGTCCTGTAGTACACACGTAATGGTTATGATGGCAACAAACTAGTCCTCTAGTACATACGTAATGGTTATGGTGGCAACAAACTAGTCCTCTAGTAAACACGTAATGGTTATGGTGGCAACAAACTAGTCCTCTAGTACACACGTAATGGTTATGGTTGGCAACACACTAGTCCACTAGTACACACGTAATGGTTATGGTGGCAACACACTAGTCCTCTAGTACACACGCAATGGTTATGGTGGCAACAAACTAGTCCTCTAGTAAACACGTAATGGTTATGGTGGCAACAAACTAGTCCTCTAGTACACACGCAATGGATATGGTGGCAACACACTTGTCCTCTAGTAAACACGTAATGGTTATGGTGGCAACAAACTTGTCCACTAGTGAATACGTAATGGTTATGGTGGCAACAAGCTAGTCCTCTAATACACACGTAATGGTTATGGTGGCAACAAATTAGTCCTCTAGTACACACGTAATGGTTATGGTGGCAACAAACTAGTCCTCTAGTACACACGTAATGGTTATGGTGGCAAAACACTAGTCCTCTAGTAAACAGCAATGGTTATGGTGGCAACACACTAGTCCTCTAGTACACACGTAATGGTTATGGTGGCAACACACTAGTCCTCTAGTAAACACGTAATGGCTATGGTGGCAACACACTAGTCTTCTAGTAAACACGTAATGGTTATGGTGGCAACAAACTAGTCCTCTAGTAAACACGCAATGGTTGTGGTGGCAACAAACTAGTTCTCTAGTAAACACGTAATGGTTATGGTGGCAACAAACTAGTCCTCTAGTACACACGTAATGGTTATGGTTGGCAACAAACTAGTCCTCTAGTACACACGTAATGGTTATGGTGGCAACAAACTAGTCCTCTAGTAAGCACGTAATGGTTATGGTGGCAACAAACTAGTCTTCTAGTGCACACGTAATGGTTATGGTGGCAACAAACTAATCCTCTAGTAAACACGTAATGGCTATGGTGGCAACAAACTAGTCCTCTAGTAAACAAGTAATGGTTATGGTGGCAACAAACTAGTCCTCTAGTAAACACGCAATGGTTATGGTGGCAACAAACTAGTCCTCTAGTACACACGTAATGGTTATGGTGGCAACAAACTAGTCATGTAGTACACACGTAATGGTTATGGTGGCAACAAACTAGTCCTCTAGTACATACGTAATGGTTATGGTGGCAATAAACTAGTCCTCTAGTGCACACGTAATGGTTATGGTGGCAACACACTAGTCCTCTAATAAGCACGCAATGGTTATGGTGGCAACAAACTAGTCCTCTAGTACACACGTAATGGTTATGGTGGCAACAAACTAGTCCTCTAGTAAACACGCAATGGTTATGGTGGCAACAAACTAGTCCTTTAGTACACACGTAATGGTTATGGTGGCAACAAACTAGTCCTGTAGTACACACGTAATGGTTATGATGGCAACAAACTAGTCCTCTAGTACATACGTAATGGTTATGGTGGCAACAAACTAGTCCTCTAGTAAACACGTAATGGTTATGGTGGCAACAAACTAGTCCTCTAGTACACACGTAATGGTTATGGTTGGCAACACACTAGTCCACTAGTACACACGTAATGGTTATGGTGGCAACACACGAGTCCTCTAGTACACACGCAATGGTTATGGTGGCAACAAACTAGTCCTCTAGTAAACACGTAATGGTTATGGTGGCAACAAACTAGTCCTCTAGTACACACGCAATGGATATGGTGGCAACACACTTGTCCTCTAGTAAACACGTAATGGTTATGGTGGCAACAAACTTGTCCACTAGTGAATACGTAATGGTTATGGTGGCAACAAGCTAGTCCTCTAATACACACGTAATGGTTATGGTGGCAACAAATTAGTCCTCTAGTACACACGTAATGGTTATGGTGGCAACAAACTAGTCCTCTAGTACACACGTAATGGTTATGGTGGCAAAACACTAGTCCTCTAGTAAACAGCAATGGTTATGGTGGCAACACACTAGTCCTCTAGTACACACGTAATGGTTATGGTGGCAACACACTAGTCCTCTAGTAAACACGTAATGGCTATGGTGGCAACACACTAGTCTTCTAGTAAACACGTAATGGTTATGGTGGCAACAAACTAGTCCTCTAGTAAACACGCAATGGTTGTGGTGGCAACAAACTAGTTCTCTAGTAAACACGTAATGGTTATGGTGGCAACAAACTAGTCCTCTAGTAAACACGCAATGGTTGTGGTGGCAACAAACTAGTTCTCTAGTAAACACGTAATGGTTATGGTGGCAACAAACTAGTCCTCTAGTACACACGTAATGGTTATGGTTGGCAACAAACTAGTCCTCTAGTACACACGTAATGGTTATGGTGGCAACAAACTAGTCCTCTAGTAAGCACGTAATGGTTATGGTGGCAACAAACTAGTCTTCTAGTGCACACGTAATGGTTATGGTGGCAACAAACTAATCCTCTAGTAAACACGTAATGGCTATGGTGGCAACAAACTAGTCCTCTAGTAAACAAGTAATGGTTATGGTGGCAACAAACTAGTCCTCTAGTAAACACGCAATGGTTATGGTGGCAACAAACTAGTCCTCTAGTACACACGTAATGGTTATGGTGGCAACAAACTAGTCATGTAGTACACACGTAATGGTTATGGTGGCAACAAACTAGTCCTCTAGTACATACGTAATGGTTATGGTGGCAATAAACTAGTCCTCTAGTGCACACGTAATGGTTATGGTGGCAACACACTAGTCCTCTAATAAGCACGCAATGGTTATGGTGGCAACAAACTAGTCCTCTAGTACACACGTAATGGTTATGGTGGCAACAAACTAGTCCTCTAGTAAACACGCAATGGTTATGGTGGCAACAAACTAGTCCTTTAGTACACACGTAATGGTTATGGTGGCAACAAACTAGTCCTGTAGTACACACGTAATGGTTATGATGGCAACAAACTAGTCCTCTAGTACATACGTAATGGTTATGGTGGCAACAAACTAGTCCTCTAGTAAACACGTAATGGTTATGGTGGCAACAAACTAGTCCTCTAGTACACACGTAATGGTTATGGTTGGCAACACACTAGTCCACTAGTACACACGTAATGGTTATGGTGGCAACACACGAGTCCTCTAGTACACACGCAATGGTTATGGTGGCAACAAACTAGTCCTCTAGTAAACACGTAATGGTTATGGTGGCAACAAACTAGTCCTCTAGTACACACGCAATGGATATGGTGGCAACACACTTGTCCTCTAGTAAACACGTAATGGTTATGGTGGCAACAAACTTGTCCACTAGTGAATACGTAATGGTTATGGTGGCAACAAGCTAGTCCTCTAATACACACGTAATGGTTATGGTGGCAACAAATTAGTCCTCTAGTACACACGTAATGGTTATGGTGGCAACAAACTAGTCCTCTAGTACACACGTAATGGTTATGGTGGCAAAACACTAGTCCTCTAGTAAACAGCAATGGTTATGGTGGCAACACACTAGTCCTCTAGTACACACGTAATGGTTATGGTGGCAACACACTAGTCCTCTAGTAAACACGTAATGGCTATGGTGGCAACACACTAGTCTTCTAGTAAACACGTAATGGTTATGGTGGCAACAAACTAGTCCTCTAGTAAACACGCAATGGTTGTGGTGGCAACAAACTAGTTCTCTAGTAAACACGTAATGGTTATGGTGGCAACAGACTAGTCCTCTAGTACACACGTAATGGTTATGGTTGGCAACAAACTAGTCCTCTAGTACACACGTAATGGTTATGGTGGCAACAAACTAGTCCTCTAGTAAGCACGTAATGGTTATGGTGGCAACAAACTAGTCTTCTAGTGCACACGTAATGGTTATGGTGGCAACAAACTAATCCTCTAGTAAACACGTAATGGCTATGGTGGCAACAAACTAGTCCTCTAGTAAACAAGTAATGGTTATGGTGGCAACACACTAGTCCTCTAGTAAATACGCAATGGTTATGGTGGCAACAAACTAGTCCTCTAGTACACACTTAATAGTTATGGTGGCAACAAACTAGTCCTCAAGTAAACACGCAATGGTTATGGTGGCAACAAACTAGTCCTCTAGTAAATACGTAATGGTTATGGTGGCAACAAACTAGTCCTCTAGTACACACGTAATGGTTATGGTGGCAACAAACTGGTCCTCTAGTAAACACGCAATGGTTATGGTGGCAACAAACTAGTCCTCTAGTACACACGTAATGGTTATGGTGGCAACAAACTAGTCCTGTAGTACACACGTAATGGTTATGGTGGCAACAAACTAGTCCTCTAGTACACACGTAATGGTTATGGTGGCAACAAACTAGTCCTCTAGTGCACACGTAATGGTTATGGTGGCAACACACTAGTCCTCTAGTAAGCACGCAATGGTTATGGTGGCAACACACTAGTCCTCTAGTACACACGTAATGGTTATGGTGGCAACAAACTAGTCCTCTAGTAAACACGCAATGGTTATGGTGGCAACAAACTAGTCCTTTAGTACACACGTAATGGTTATGGTGGCTACAAACTAGTCCTGTAGTACACACGTAATGGTTATGTTGGCAACAAACTAGTCCTCTAGTAAACACGCAATGGTTATGGTGGCAACAAACTAGTCCTCTAGTACACACGTAATGGTTATGGTGGCAACAAACTAGTCCTCTAGTAAACACGCAATGGTTATGGTGGCAACAAACTAGTCCTCTAGTACACACGTAATGGTTATGGTGGCAACAAACTAGTCATGTAGTACACACGTAATGGTTATGGTGGCAACAAACTAGTCCTCACGTACATACGTAATGGTTATGGTGGCAATAAACTAGTCCTCTAGTGCACACGTAATGGTTATGGTGGCAACACACTAGTCCTCTAATAAGCACGCAATGGTTATGGTGGCAACAAACTAGTCCTCTAGTACACACGTAATGGTTATGGTGGCAACAAACTAGTCCTCTAGTAAACACGCAATGGTTATGGTGGCAACAAACTAGTCCTTTAGTACACACGTAATGGTTATGGTGGCAACAAACTAGTCCTGTAGTACACACGTAATGGTTATGTTGGCAACAAACTAGTCCTCTAGTACATACGTAATGGTTATGGTGGCAACAAACTAGTCCTCTAGTAAACACGTAATGGTTATGGTGGCAACAAACTAGTCCTCTAGTACACACGTAATGGTTATGGTTGGCAACACACTAGTCCACTAGTACACACGTAATGGTTATGGTGGCAACACACTAGTCCTCTAGTACACACGCAATGGTTATGGTGGCAACAAACTAGTCCTCTAGTAAACACGTAATGGTTATGGTGGCAACAAACTAGTCCTCTAGTACACACGCAATGGATATGGTGGCAACACACTTGTCCTCTAGTAAACACGTAATGGTTATGGTGGCAACAAACTTGTCCACTAGTGAATACGTAATGGTTATGGTGGCAACAAGCTAGTCCTTTAATACACACGTAATGGTTATGGTGGCAACAAATTAGTCCTCTAGTACACACGTAATGGTTATGGTGGCAACAAACTAGTCCTCTAGTACACACGTAATGGTTATGGTGGCAAAACACTAGTCCTCTAGTAAACAGCAATGGTTATGGTGGCAACACACTAGTCCTCTAGTACACACGTAATGGTTATGGTGGCAACACACTAGTCCTCTAGTAAACACGTAATGGCTATGGTGGCAACACACTAGTCTTCTAGTAAACACGTAATGGTTATGGTGGCAACAAACTAGTCCTCTAGTAAACACGCAATGGTTGTGGTGGCAACAAACTAGTTCTCTAGTAAACACGTAATGGTTATGGTGGCAACAGACTAGTCCTCTAGTACACACGTAATGGTTATGGTTGGCAACAAACTAGTCCTCTAGTACACACGTAATGGTTTTGGTGGCAACAAACTAGTCCTCTAGTAAGCACGTAATGGTTATGGTGGCAACAAACTAGTCTTCTAGTGCACACGTAATTGCTATGGTGGCAACAAACTAGTCCTCCAGTACACACGTAATGGTTATGGTGGCAACAAACTAGTCCTCTAGTACACACGTAATGGTTATGGTTGCAACAAACTAGTCCTCTAGTACACACGTAAAGGTTATGGTGGCAACAAACTTGTCCACTAGTAAATATGTAATGGTTATGGTGGCAACAAACTAGTCCTCTAGTAAACACGCAATGGTTATGGTGGCAACAAACGAGTCCTCTAGTACACACGTTATGGTTATGGTGGCAACAAACTAGTCCTCTAGTGCACACGTAATGGTTATGGTGGCAACAAACTTGTCCACTAGTGAATACGTAATGGTTATGGTGGCAACAAACTAGTCCTCTAGTACACACCCAATGGTTATGGTGGCAACACACTAGTCCTCTAGTAAACACGTAATGGTTATGGTGGCAACAAGCTAGTCCTCTAATACACACGTAATGGTTATGGTGGCAACAAATTAGTCCTCTAGTACACACGTAATGGTTATGGTGGCAACAAACTAGTCCTCTAGTACACACGTAATGGTTATGGTGGCAAAACACTAGTCCTCTAGTAAACAGCAATGGTTATGGTGGCAACAAACTAGTCCTCTAGTACACACGTAATGGTTATGGTGGCAACACACTAGTCCTCTAGTAAACACGTAATGGCTATGGTGGCAACACACTAGTCTTCTAGTAAACACGTAATGGTTATGGTGGCAACAAACTAGTCCTCTAGTAAACACGCAATGGTTGTGGTGGCAACAAACTAGTTCTCTAGTAAACACGTAATGGTTATGGTTGCAACAAACTAGTCCTCTAGTACACACGTAATAGTTAAGGTGGCAACAAACTAGTCCTCTAGTAAACACGTAATGGTTATGGTTGCAACAAACTAGTCCTCTAGTACACACGTAATGGTTATGGTGGCAACAAACTAGTCCACTAGTAAATACGTAATGCTTATGGTGGCAACAAACTAGTCCTCTAGTAAACACGTAATGGTTATGGTGGCAACAAACTAGTCTTCAAATAAACACGTAATGGTTATGGTCGCAACAAACTAGTCCCCTAGTACACACGTAATGGTTATGGTGGCAACAACCTAGTCCTCTAGTACACACGTAATGGTTATGGTGGCAACAAACTAGTCCTCTAGTACACACGTAATGGTTATGGTGGCAACAAACTAGTCCTCTAGTAAACACGTAATGGTTATGGTGGCAACAAACTAGTCCTCTAGTACACACGGAATGGTTATGGTGGCAACAAACTATTCCTCTAGTACACACGTAATGGTTATGGTGGCAACAAACTAGTCCACTAGTAAATACGTAATGCTTATGGTGGCAACAAACTAGTCCTCGAGTAGACACGTAATGGTTATGTTGGCAACAAACTAATCTTCTAGTAAGCACGTAATGGTTATGGTGGCAACAAACTAGTCCTCTAGTACACACGTAATGGTTATGGTGGCTACAAACTAGTCCTCTAGTAAACACGTAATGGTTATGGTGGCAACAAACTAGTCCTCTAGTACACACGTAATGGTTATGGTGGCAACACACTAGTCCTCTAGTAAACACGCAATGGTTATGGTGGCAACAAACTAGTCTTCTAGTACACACGTAATGGTTATGGTGGCAACAAACTAGTCCTCTAATACACACGTAATGGTCATGGTGGCAACAAACTAGTCCTCTAGTACACACGTAATGGTTATGGTGGCAACAATCTAGTCCTCTAGTAAACACGTAATGGTTATGGTGGCAACACACTAGTCCTCTAGTAAACACGTTATGGTTATGGTGGCAGCAAACTAATCCCCTAGTAAACACGTAATGGCTATGGTGGCAACAAACTAGTCTTCTAGTACAACCGTAATGGTTATGATGGCAACCAACTAGTCCTCTAGTAAACACGTAATGGTTATGGTGGCAACAAACTAGTCCTCTAGTACACATGTAATGGTTATGGTGGCAACACACTAGTCCTCTAGTAAACACGCAATGGCTATGGTGGCAACAAACTAGTCTTCTAGTACACACGTAATGGTTATGGGGGCAACAAACTAGTCCTGTAGTAAACACGTAATGGTTATGGTGGCAACAAACTAGTCCTCTAGTACACACGTAATGGTTATGGTGGCAACAAACTAGTCCTCTAGTAAACACGTAATGGTTATGGTGGCAACAAACTAGTCCTCTAGTACACACTAATGGTTATGGTGGCAACACACTAGTCCTCTAATAAACACGCAATGGTTATGGTGGCAACAAATTAGTCCTCTAATACACACGTAATGGTTATGGTGGCAACAAACTAGTCCTCTAGTAAACACGTAATGGTTATGGTGGCAACACACTAGTCCTCTAGTAAACACGCAATGGCTATGGTGGCAACAAACTAGTCCTCTAGTACACACGTAAAGGTTATGGTGGCAACAAACTAGTCCACTAGTAAACACGTTATGGTTATGGTGGCAACACACTAGTCCTCTAGTAAACATGTAATGGTTATGGTGGCAACAAACTAGTCTTCTAGTAAACACGTAATGGTTATGGGGGCAACAAACTAATCCTCTAGTAAACACGTAATGGCTATGGTGGCAACTACCTAGTCCTCTAGTACACACGTAATGGTTATGGTGGCAACAAACTAGTCCACTAATAAACACGTAATGGTTATCGTGGCAACAAACTAATCCTCTAGTAAACACGTAATGGCTATGGTGGCAACAAACTAGTCCTCTAGTAAACAAGTAATGGCTATGGTGGGAACAAACTAGTCTTCTAGTAAACACGTAATGGTTATGTTGGCAACAAACTAGTCCTCTAGTACACACGTAATGGTTATGGTGGCAACACACTAGTCCTCTAGTAAATACGCAATGGATATGGTGGCAACAAACTAGTCCTCTAGTACACACTTAATAGTTATGGTGGCAACAAACTAGTCCTCAAGTAAACACGCAATGGTTATGGTGGCAACAAACTAGTCCTCTAGTAAACACGTAATGGTTATGGTGGCAACAAACTAGTCCTCTAGTACACACGTAATGGTTATGGTGGCATCAAACTAGTCCTCTAGTACACACGTAATGGTTATGGTGGCAACAAACTAGTCCTCTAGTGCACACGTAATGGTTATGGTGGCAACACACTAGTCCTCTAGTAAACACGTAATGGTTATGGTGGCAACAAACTAGTCCTCTAGTACACACGTAATGGTTATGGTGGCAACAAACTAGTCCTCTAGTAAACACGCAATGGTTATGGTGGCAACAAACTAGTCCTCTAGTACACACGTAATGGTTATGGTGGCAACAAACTAGTCCACTAGTAAACACGTAATAGTTATGGTGGCAACAAACTAGTCCTGTAGTACACACGTAATGGTTATGGTGGCAACAAACTAGTCCTCTAGTAAACACGTAATGGTTATGGTGGCAACAAACTAGTCCACTAGTACACACGTAATGGTTATGGTTGGCAACACACTAGTCCACGAGTACACACCTAATGGTTATGGTGGCAACACACTAGTTCTCTAGTACACACGCAATGGTTATGGTGGCAACAAACTAATCCTCTAGTAAACACGTAATGGTTATGGTGGCAACAAACTAGTCCTCTAGTACACACGCAATGGATATGGTGGCAACAAACTAGTCCACTAGTAAACACGTAATGGTTATGGTGGCAATACACTAGTCCTCTAGTACACACGTAATGGTTATGGTTGGCAACACATTAGTCCTCTAGTAAGCACGTAATGGTTATGGCGGCAACAAACTAGTCCTCTAGTAAACACGTAATGGTTATGGTGGCAACAAACTAATCTTCTAGTAAAAAGGTAATGGTTATGGTGGCAACAAACTAGTCCTCTAGTACACACGTAATGGTTATGGTGGCAACAAACTAGTCCTCTAGTAAGCACGTAATGGTTATGGCGGCAACAAACTAGTCCTCTAGTAAACACGTAATGGTTATGGTGGCAACAAACTAGTTTTCTAGTAAAAACGTAATGGTTATGGTGGCAACAAACTAGTCCTCTAGTACACACGTAATGGTTATGGTGGCAACAAACTAGTCCTCTAGTAAACACGTAATGGTTATGGTGGCAACAAACTAGTCCTCTAGTACACACGTAATGGTTATGGTGGCAACAAACTAGTCCTCTAGTAAACACGCAATGGTTATGGTGGCAACAAACTAGTCCTCTAGTACACACGTAATGGTTATGGTGGCAACAAACTAGTCCTCTAGTAAACACGTAATGGCTATGGTGGCAACAAACTAGTCCTCTAGTACATACGTAATGGTTATGGTGGCAACACACTAGTCCTCTAGTAAACACGCTATGGTCATGGTGGCAACAAACTAGTCCTCTAGTACACACGTAATGGTTATGGTGGCAACAAACTAGTCCTCTAGTACACACGTTATGGTTGTGGTGGCAACACACTAGTCCTCTAGTAAACACGCAATGGTTATGGTGGCAACAAACTAGTCCTGTAGTAAACACGTAATGGTTATGGTGGCAACAAACTAGTCCTCTAGTACATACGTAATGGTTATGGTGGCAACAAACTAGTCCTCTAGTACACACGTAATGGTTATGGTGGCAACAAACTAGTCCTCTAGTACACAAGTAATGGTTATGGTGGCAACACAATAGTCCTCTAGGAAACACGTTATGCTTATGGTGGCAGCAAACTAATCCTCTAGTAAACACGTAATGGCTATGGTGACAACAAACTAGTCCTCTAGTAAACAATTAATGGTTATGGTGACAACAAACTAGTCCACTAGTAAACACGTAATGGTTATGGTGGCAACACACTAGTCCTCTAGTATACATGTAATGGCTATGGTGGCAACAAACTAGTCTTCTAGTACACACGAAATGGTTATGTTGGCAACAAACTAGTCCTCTAGTACACATGTAATGGTTATGGTGGCAACAAACTAGTCCACTAGTAAATACGTAATGATTATGGTGGCAACAAACCAGTCTTCTAGTAAACACGTAATGGTTATGGTGGCAACACACTAGTCCTCTAATAAACACGCAATGGTTATGGTGGCAACAAACTAGTCCTCTAGTACACACGTAATGGTTATGGTGGCAACAAACTAGTCCTCTAGTACACACGTAATGGTTATGGTGGCAACACACTAGTCCTCTAGTAAACACGCAATGGTTATGGTGGCAACAAACTAGTCCTCTAGTACACACGTAAAGGTTATGGTGGCAACAAACTAGTCCACTAGTAAACACGTTATGGTTATGGTGGCAACACACTAGTCCTCTAGTAAACACGTATTGGTTATGGTGGCAACAAACTAGTCTTCTAGTAAACACGTAATGGTTATGGGTGCAACAAACTAATCCTCTAGCAAACACGTAATGGCTACGGTGGCAACAACCTAGTCCTCTAGTACACAGGTAATGGTTATGGTGGCAACAAACTAGTCCACTAGTAAACACGTAATGGTTATGGTGGCAACAAACTAATCCTCTAGTAAAGACGTAATGGCTATGGTGGCAACAAACTAGTCCTCTAGTAAACAAGTAATGGTTATGGTGGCAACACACTAGTCCTCTAGTAAATACGCAATGGCTATGGTGGCAACAAACTAGTCCTCTAGTACACACTTAATAGATATGGTGGCAACAAACTAGTCCTCAAGTAAACACGCAATGGTTATGGTGGCAACAAACTAGTCCTCTAGTAAATACGTAATGGTTATGGTGGCAACAAACTAGTCCTCTAGTACACACGTAATGGTTATGGTGGCAACAAACTGGTCCTCTAGTAAACACGCAATGGTTATGGTGGCAACAAACTAGTCCTCTAGTACACACGTAATGGTTATGGTGGCAACAAACTAGTCCTGTAGTACACACGTAATGGTTATGGTGGCAACAAACTAGTCCTCTAGTACACACGTAATGGTTATGGTGGCAACAAACTAGTCCTCTAGTGCACACGTAATGGTTATGGTGGCAACACACTAGTCCTCTAGTAAGCACGCAATGGTTATGGTGGCAACACACTAGTCCTCTAGTACACACGTAATGGTTATGGTGGCAACAAACTAGTCCTCTAGTAAACACGCAATGGTTATGGTGGCAACAAACTAGTCCTTTAGTACACACGTAATGGTTATGGTGGCAACAAACTAGTCCTGTAGTACACACGTAATGGTTATGTTGGCAACAAACTAGTCCTCTAGTACACACGTAATGGTTATGGTGGCAACAAACTAGTCCTCTAGTAAACACGCAATGGTTATGGTGGCAACAAACTAGTCCTTTAGTACACACGTAATGGTTATGGTGGCAACACACTAGTCCTCTAGTAAACACGCGATGGTTATGGTGGCAACAAACTAGTCCTCTAGTACACACGTAATGGTTATGGTGGCAACAAACTAGTCCTCTAGTAAACACGCAATGGTTATGGTGGCAACAAACTAGTCCTCTAGTACACACGTAATGGTTATGGTGGCAACAAACTAGTCATGTAGTACACACGTAATGGTTATGGTGGCAACAAACTAGTCCTCTAGTACATACGTAATGGTTATGGTGGCAATAAACTAGTCCTCTAGTGCACACGTAATGGTTATGGTGGCAACACACTAGTCCTCTAATAAGCACGCAATGGTTATGGTGGCAACAAACTAGTCCTCTAGTACACACGTAATGGTTATGGTGGCAACAAACTAGTCCTCTAGTAAACACGCAATGGTTATGGTGGCAACAAACTAGTCCTTTAGTACACACGTAATGGTTATGGTGGCAACAAACTAGTCCTGTAGTACACACGTAATGGTTATGTTGGCAACAAACTAGTCCTCTAGTACATACGTAATGGTTATGGTTGCAACAAACTAGTCCTCTAGTACACACGTAATGGTTATGGTGGCAACAAACTAGTCCACTAGTAAATACGTAATGCTTATGGTGGCAACAAACTAGTCCTCTAGTAAACACGTAATGGTTATGGTGGCAACAAACTAGTCTTCAAATAAACACGTAATGGTTATGGTCGCAACAAACTAGTCCCCTAGTACACACGTAATGGTTATGGTGGCAACAACCTAGTCCTCTAGTACACACGTAATGGTTATGGTGGCAACAAACTAGTCCTCTAGTACACACGTAATGGTTATGGTGGCAACAAACTAGTCCTCTAGTAAACACGTAATGGTTATGGTGGCAACAAACTAGTCCTCTAGTACACACGGAATGGTTATGGTGGCAACAAACTATTCCTCTAGTACACACGTAATGGTTATGGTGGCAACAAACTAGTCCACTAGTAAATACGTAATGCTTATGGTGGCAACAAACTAGTCCTCGAGTAGACACGTAATGGTTATGTTGGCAACAAACTAATCTTCTAGTAAGCACGTAATGGTTATGGTGGCAACAAACTAGTCCTCTAGTACACACGTAATGGTTATGGTGGCTACAAACTAGTCCTCTAGTAAACACGTAATGGTTATGGTGGCAACAAACTAGTCCTCTAGTACACACGTAATGGTTATGGTGGCAACACACTAGTCCTCTAGTAAACACGCAATGGTTATGGTGGCAACAAACTAGTCTTCTAGTACACACGTAATGGTTATGGTGGCAACAAACTAGTCCTCTAATACACACGTAATGGTCATGGTGGCAACAAACTAGTCCTCTAGTACACACGTAATGGTTATGGTGGCAACAATCTAGTCCTCTAGTAAACACGTAATGGTTATGGTGGCAACACACTAGTCCTCTAGTAAACACGTTATGGTTATGGTGGCAGCAAACTAATCCCCTAGTAAACACGTAATGGCTATGGTGGCAACAAACTAGTCTTCTAGTACAACCGTAATGGTTATGATGGCAACCAACTAGTCCTCTAGTAAACACGTAATGGTTATGGTGGCAACAAACTAGTCCTCTAGTACACATGTAATGGTTATGGTGGCAACACACTAGTCCTCTAGTAAACACGCAATGGCTATGGTGGCAACAAACTAGTCTTCTAGTACACACGTAATGGTTATGGGGGCAACAAACTAGTCCTGTAGTAAACACGTAATGGTTATGGTGGCAACAAACTAGTCCTCTAGTACACACGTAATGGTTATGGTGGCAACAAACTAGTCCTCTAGTAAACACGTAATGGTTATGGTGGCAACAAACTAGTCCTCTAGTACACACTAATGGTTATGGTGGCAACACACTAGTCCTCTAATAAACACGCAATGGTTATGGTGGCAACAAATTAGTCCTCTAATACACACGTAATGGTTATGGTGGCAACAAACTAGTCCTCTAGTAAACACGTAATGGTTATGGTGGCAACACACTAGTCCTCTAGTAAACACGCAATGGCTATGGTGGCAACAAACTAGTCCTCTAGTACACACGTAAAGGTTATGGTGGCAACAAACTAGTCCACTAGTAAACACGTTATGGTTATGGTGGCAACACACTAGTCCTCTAGTAAACATGTAATGGTTATGGTGGCAACAAACTAGTCTTCTAGTAAACACGTAATGGTTATGGGGGCAACAAACTAATCCTCTAGTAAACACGTAATGGCTATGGTGGCAACTACCTAGTCCTCTAGTACACACGTAATGGTTATGGTGGCAACAAACTAGTCCACTAATAAACACGTAATGGTTATCGTGGCAACAAACTAATCCTCTAGTAAACACGTAATGGCTATGGTGGCAACAAACTAGTCCTCTAGTAAACAAGTAATGGCTATGGTGGGAACAAACTAGTCTTCTAGTAAACACGTAATGGTTATGTTGGCAACAAACTAGTCCTCTAGTACACACGTAATGGTTATGGTGGCAACACACTAGTCCTCTAGTAAATACGCAATGGATATGGTGGCAACAAACTAGTCCTCTAGTACACACTTAATAGTTATGGTGGCAACAAACTAGTCCTCAAGTAAACACGCAATGGTTATGGTGGCAACAAACTAGTCCTCTAGTAAACACGTAATGGTTATGGTGGCAACAAACTAGTCCTCTAGTACACACGTAATGGTTATGGTGGCATCAAACTAGTCCTCTAGTACACACGTAATGGTTATGGTGGCAACAAACTAGTCCTCTAGTGCACACGTAATGGTTATGGTGGCAACACACTAGTCCTCTAGTAAACACGTAATGGTTATGGTGGCAACAAACTAGTCCTCTAGTACACACGTAATGGTTATGGTGGCAACAAACTAGTCCTCTAGTAAACACGCAATGGTTATGGTGGCAACAAACTAGTCCTCTAGTACACACGTAATGGTTATGGTGGCAACAAACTAGTCCACTAGTAAACACGTAATAGTTATGGTGGCAACAAACTAGTCCTGTAGTACACACGTAATGGTTATGGTGGCAACAAACTAGTCCTCTAGTAAACACGTAATGGTTATGGTGGCAACAAACTAGTCCACTAGTACACACGTAATGGTTATGGTTGGCAACACACTAGTCCACGAGTACACACCTAATGGTTATGGTGGCAACACACTAGTTCTCTAGTACACACGCAATGGTTATGGTGGCAACAAACTAATCCTCTAGTAAACACGTAATGGTTATGGTGGCAACAAACTAGTCCTCTAGTACACACGCAATGGATATGGTGGCAACAAACTAGTCCACTAGTAAACACGTAATGGTTATGGTGGCAATACACTAGTCCTCTAGTACACACGTAATGGTTATGGTTGGCAACACATTAGTCCTCTAGTAAGCACGTAATGGTTATGGCGGCAACAAACTAGTCCTCTAGTAAACACGTAATGGTTATGGTGGCAACAAACTAATCTTCTAGTAAAAAGGTAATGGTTATGGTGGCAACAAACTAGTCCTCTAGTACACACGTAATGGTTATGGTGGCAACAAACTAGTCCTCTAGTAAGCACGTAATGGTTATGGCGGCAACAAACTAGTCCTCTAGTAAACACGTAATGGTTATGGTGGCAACAAACTAGTTTTCTAGTAAAAACGTAATGGTTATGGTGGCAACAAACTAGTCCTCTAGTACACACGTAATGGTTATGGTGGCAACAAACTAGTCCTCTAGTAAACACGTAATGGTTATGGTGGCAACAAACTAGTCCTCTAGTACACACGTAATGGTTATGGTGGCAACAAACTAGTCCTCTAGTAAACACGCAATGGTTATGGTGGCAACAAACTAGTCCTCTAGTACACACGTAATGGTTATGGTGGCAACAAACTAGTCCTCTAGTAAACACGTAATGGCTATGGTGGCAACAAACTAGTCCTCTAGTACATACGTAATGGTTATGGTGGCAACACACTAGTCCTCTAGTAAACACGCTATGGTCATGGTGGCAACAAACTAGTCCTCTAGTACACACGTAATGGTTATGGTGGCAACAAACTAGTCCTCTAGTACACACGTTATGGTTGTGGTGGCAACACACTAGTCCTCTAGTAAACACGCAATGGTTATGGTGGCAACAAACTAGTCCTGTAGTAAACACGTAATGGTTATGGTGGCAACAAACTAGTCCTCTAGTACATACGTAATGGTTATGGTGGCAACAAACTAGTCCTCTAGTACACACGTAATGGTTATGGTGGCAACAAACTAGTCCTCTAGTACACAAGTAATGGTTATGGTGGCAACACAATAGTCCTCTAGGAAACACGTTATGCTTATGGTGGCAGCAAACTAATCCTCTAGTAAACACGTAATGGCTATGGTGACAACAAACTAGTCCTCTAGTAAACAATTAATGGTTATGGTGACAACAAACTAGTCCACTAGTAAACACGTAATGGTTATGGTGGCAACACACTAGTCCTCTAGTATACATGTAATGGCTATGGTGGCAACAAACTAGTCTTCTAGTACACACGAAATGGTTATGTTGGCAACAAACTAGTCCTCTAGTACACATGTAATGGTTATGGTGGCAACAAACTAGTCCACTAGTAAATACGTAATGATTATGGTGGCAACAAACCAGTCTTCTAGTAAACACGTAATGGTTATGGTGGCAACACACTAGTCCTCTAATAAACACGCAATGGTTATGGTGGCAACAAACTAGTCCTCTAGTACACACGTAATGGTTATGGTGGCAACAAACTAGTCCTCTAGTACACACGTAATGGTTATGGTGGCAACACACTAGTCCTCTAGTAAACACGCAATGGTTATGGTGGCAACAAACTAGTCCTCTAGTACACACGTAAAGGTTATGGTGGCAACAAACTAGTCCACTAGTAAACACGTTATGGTTATGGTGGCAACACACTAGTCCTCTAGTAAACACGTATTGGTTATGGTGGCAACAAACTAGTCTTCTAGTAAACACGTAATGGTTATGGGTGCAACAAACTAATCCTCTAGCAAACACGTAATGGCTACGGTGGCAACAACCTAGTCCTCTAGTACACAGGTAATGGTTATGGTGGCAACAAACTAGTCCACTAGTAAACACGTAATGGTTATGGTGGCAACAAACTAATCCTCTAGTAAAGACGTAATGGCTATGGTGGCAACAAACTAGTCCTCTAGTAAACAAGTAATGGTTATGGTGGCAACACACTAGTCCTCTAGTAAATACGCAATGGCTATGGTGGCAACAAACTAGTCCTCTAGTACACACTTAATAGATATGGTGGCAACAAACTAGTCCTCAAGTAAACACGCAATGGTTATGGTGGCAACAAACTAGTCCTCTAGTAAATACGTAATGGTTATGGTGGCAACAAACTAGTCCTCTAGTACACACGTAATGGTTATGGTGGCAACAAACTGGTCCTCTAGTAAACACGCAATGGTTATGGTGGCAACAAACTAGTCCTCTAGTACACACGTAATGGTTATGGTGGCAACAAACTAGTCCTGTAGTACACACGTAATGGTTATGGTGGCAACAAACTAGTCCTCTAGTACACACGTAATGGTTATGGTGGCAACAAACTAGTCCTCTAGTGCACACGTAATGGTTATGGTGGCAACACACTAGTCCTCTAGTAAGCACGCAATGGTTATGGTGGCAACACACTAGTCCTCTAGTACACACGTAATGGTTATGGTGGCAACAAACTAGTCCTCTAGTAAACACGCAATGGTTATGGTGGCAACAAACTAGTCCTTTAGTACACACGTAATGGTTATGGTGGCAACAAACTAGTCCTGTAGTACACACGTAATGGTTATGTTGGCAACAAACTAGTCCTCTAGTACACACGTAATGGTTATGGTGGCAACAAACTAGTCCTCTAGTAAACACGCAATGGTTATGGTGGCAACAAACTAGTCCTTTAGTACACACGTAATGGTTATGGTGGCAACACACTAGTCCTCTAGTAAACACGCGATGGTTATGGTGGCAACAAACTAGTCCTCTAGTACACACGTAATGGTTATGGTGGCAACAAACTAGTCCTCTAGTAAACACGCAATGGTTATGGTGGCAACAAACTAGTCCTCTAGTACACACGTAATGGTTATGGTGGCAACAAACTAGTCATGTAGTACACACGTAATGGTTATGGTGGCAACAAACTAGTCCTCTAGTACATACGTAATGGTTATGGTGGCAATAAACTAGTCCTCTAGTGCACACGTAATGGTTATGGTGGCAACACACTAGTCCTCTAATAAGCACGCAATGGTTATGGTGGCAACAAACTAGTCCTCTAGTACACACGTAATGGTTATGGTGGCAACAAACTAGTCCTCTAGTAAACACGCAATGGTTATGGTGGCAACAAACTAGTCCTTTAGTACACACGTAATGGTTATGGTGGCAACAAACTAGTCCTGTAGTACACACGTAATGGTTATGTTGGCAACAAACTAGTCCTCTAGTACATACGTAATGGTTATGGTGGCAACAAACTAGTCCTCTAGTAAACACGTAATGGTTATGGTGGCAACAAACTAGTCCTCTAGTACACACGTAATGGTTATGGTTGGCAACACACTAGTCCACTAGTACACACGTAATGGTTATGGTGGCAACACACTAGTCCTCTAGTAAACACGTAATGGTTATGGTGGCAACACACTAGTCCTCTAGTACACACGCAATGGTTATGGTGGCAACAAACTAGTCCTCTAGTACACACGTAATGGTTATGGTGGCAACAAACTAGTCCTCTAGTACACACGTAATGGTTATGGTGGCAACAAACTAGTCCTCTAGTACACACGTAATGGTTATGGTGTCAACACACTAGTCCTCTAGTAAACACGCAATGGTTATGGTGGCAACAAACTAGTCTTCTAGTACACACGTAATGGTTATGGTGGCAACAAACTAGTCCTCTAGTACACACGAAATGGTTATGGTGGCAACAAACTAGTCCTCTAGTACACACGTAATGGTTATGGTGGCAACAAACTAGTCCTCTAGTACATACGTAATGGTTATGGTGGCAACACACTAGTCCTCTAGTAAACACGTTATGGTTATGGTGGCAACAAACTAGTCCTCTAGTACACACGTAATGGTCATGGTGGCAACAATCTAGTCCTCTAGTACACACGTAATGGTTGTGGTGGCAACACACTAGTCCTCTAGTAAACACGCAATGGTTATGGTGGCAACAAACTAGTCCTTTAGGAAACACGTAATGGTTATGGTGGCAACAAACTAGTCTTCTAGTACACACGTAATGGTTATGGTTGGCAACACACTAGTCCACTAGTAAACACGTAATGGTTATGGTGGCAACACACTAGTCCTCTAGTACACACGCAATGGTTATGGTGGCAACAAACTAATCCTCTAGTAAACACGTAATGGTTATGGTGGCAACAAACTAGTCCCCTAGTACACACGCAATGGATATGGTGGCAACAAACTAGTCCTCTAGTAAACACGTAATGGTTATGGTGGCAATACACTAGTCCTCTAGTACACACGTAATGGTTATGGTTGGCAACACATTAGTCCTCTAGTAAGCACGTAATGGTTATGGCGGCAACAAACTAGTCCTCTAGTAAACACGTAATGGTTATGGTGGCAACAAACTAATCTTCTAGTACACACTTAATGGTTATGGTGGCAACAAACTAGTCCTCTAGTACACAAGTAATGGTTATGGTGGCAACACAATAGTCCTCTAGTAAACACGTAATGGTTATGGTGGCAGCAAACTAATCCTCTAGTAAACAAGTGATGGCTATGGTGACACCAAACTAGTCCTCTAGTAAACAAGTAATGGTTATGGTGACAACAAACTAGTCCACTAGTAAACACGTAATGGTTATGATGGCAACACACTAGTCCTCTAGTACACATGTAATGGCTATGGTGGCAACAAACTAGTCTTCTAGTACACACGTAATGGTTATGTTGGCAACAAACTAGTCCTCTAGTACACATGTAATGGTTATGGTGGCAACAAACTAGTCCTCTAGTATAGACGTAATGTTTATGGTGGCAACAAACTAGTCCACTTGTAAATACGTAATGGTTATGGTGGCAACAAACCAGTCTTCTAGTAAACACGTAATGGTAATGGTGGCAACAAACTAGTCCTCTAGTAAACACGTAATGGTTATGGTGGCAACAAACTAGTCCTCTAGTAAGCACGCAATGGTTATGGTGGCAACAAACTAGTCCTCTAGTACACACGTAATGGTTATGGTGGCAACAAACTAGTCCTCTAGTAAACACGCAATGGTTATGGTGGCAACAAACTAGTCATCTAGTACACACGTAATGGTTATGGTGGCAACAAACTAGTCCTGTAGATCACACGTAATGGTTATGTTGGCAACAAACTAATCCTCTAGTACACACGTAATGGTTATGGTGGCAACAAACTAGTCCTCTAGTAAACACGTAATGGTTATGGTGGCAACAAACTAGTCCTCTAGTACACACGTAATGGTTATGGTTGGCAACACACTAGTCCACTAGTACACACGTAATGGTTATGGTGGCAACACACTAGTCCTCTAGTACACACGTAATGGTTATGGTGGCAACAAACTAGTCCTCTAGTAAACACGTAATGGTCATGGTGGCAACAAACTAGTCCTCTAGTACACACGCAATGGATATGGTGGCAACGCACTTGTCCTCTAGTAAGCACGTAATGGTTATGGTGGCAACAAACTAGTCCTCTAGTACACACGTAATGGTTATGGTTGGCAACAAACTAGTCCTCTAGTACACACGTAATGGTTATGGTGGCAACAAACTAGTCCTCTAGTAAGCACGTAATGGTTATGGCGGGAACAAACTAGTCCTCTAGTAAACACGTAATGGTTATGGTGGCAACAAAGTAGTCTTCTAGGAAAAACGTAATGGTTATGTTGGCAACACACTAGTCCACTAGTACACACGTAATGGTTATGGTGGCAACACACTAGTCCTCTAGTACACACGCAATGGTTATGGTGGCAACAAACTAGTCCTCTAGTAAACACGTAATGGTTATGGTGGCAACAAACTAGTCCTCTAGTACACACGCAATGGATATGGTGGCAACACACTTTTCCTCTAGTAAACACGTAATGGTTATGGTGGCAACAAACTAGTCCTCTAGTACACACGTAATGGTTATGGTTGGCAACAAACTAGTCCTCTAGTACACACGTAATGGTTATGGTGGCAACAAACTAGTCCTCTAGTAAGCACGTAATGGTTATGGCGGCAACAAACTAGTCCTCTAGTAAACACGTAATGGTTATGGTTGCAACAAAGTAGTCTTCTAGTAAAAACGTAATGGTTATGGTGGCAACAAACTAGTCCTCTAGTACACACGTAATGGTTATGGTGGCAACAAACTAGTCCTCTAGTACACACGTAATGGTTATGGTGGCAACAAACTAGTCCTCTAGTAAACACGCGATGGTTATGGTGGCAACAAACTAGTCCTCTAGTACACACGTAATGGTTATGGTGGCAACAAACTAGTCCTCTAGTACACACGTAATGGTTATGGTGGCAACAAACTAGTCCTCTAGTGCACACGTAATGGCTATGGTGGCAACACACGAGTCCTCTAGTAAACACGCGATGGTTATGGTGGCAACAAACTAGTCCTCTAGTACACACGTAATGGTAATGGTGGCAACAAACTAGTCCTCTAGTAAACACGCAACGGTTATGGTGGCAACAAACTAGTCCTCTAGTACACACGTAATGGTTATGGTGGCAACAAACTAGTCCTCTAGTACACACGTAATGGTTATGGTGGCAACAAACTAGTCCTCAAGTGCACACGTAATGGTTATGGTGGCAACACACTAGTCCTCTAGTAAGCACGCAATGGTTATGGTGGCAACAAACTAGTCCTCTAGTACACACGTAATGGTTATGGTGGCAACAAACTAGTCCTCTAGTAAACACGCAATGGTTATGGTGGCAACAAACTAGTCCTCTAGTACACACGTAATGGTTATGGTGGCAACAAACTAGTCCTCTAGTACACACGTAATGGTTATGTTGGCAACAAACTAGTCCTCTAGTACACACGTAATGGTTATGGTGGCAACAAATTAGTCCTCTAGTAAACACGTAATGGTTATGGTGGCAACAAACTAGTCCTCTAGTACACACGTAATGGTTATGGTTGGCAACACACTAGTCCACTAGTACACACGTAATGGTTATGGTGGCAACACACTAGTCCTCTAGTACACACGCAATGGTTATGGTGGCAACAAACTAGTCCTCTAGTAAACACGTAATGGTTATGGTGGCAACAAACTAGTCCTCTAGTACACACGCAATGGATATGGTGGCAACACACTTGTCCTCTAGTAAACACGTAATGGTTATGGTGGCAACAAACTAGTCCTCTAGTACACACGTAATGGTTATGGTTGGCAACACACTAGTCCTCTAGTACACACGTAATGGTTATGGTGGCAACAAACTAGTCCTCTAGTAAGCACGTAATGGTTATGGCGGCAACAAACTAGTCCTCTAGTAAACACGTAATGGTTATGGTGGCAACAAACTAGTCTTCTAGTAAAATTGTAATGGTTATGGTGGCAACAAACTAGTCCTCTAGTACACACGTAATGGTTATGGTGACAACAAACTAGTCCTCTAGTAAACACGTAATGGTTATGGTGGCAACAAACTAGTCCTCTAGAACACACGCAATGGATATGGTGGCAACGCACTTGTCCTCTAGTAAACACGTAATGGTTATGGTGGCAACAAACTAGTCCTCTAGTACACACGTAATGGTTATGGTTGGCAACAAACTAGTCCTCTAGTACACACGTAATGGTTATGGTGGCAACAAACTAGTCCTCTAGTAAGCACGTAATGGTTATGGCGGCAACAAACTAGTCCTCTAGTAAACACGTAATGGTTATGGTGGCAACAAAGTAGTCTTCTAGTAAAAACGTAATGGTTATGGTGGCAACACACTAGTCCACTAGTACACACGTAATGGTTATGGTGGCAACACACTAGTCCTCTAGTACACACGCAATGGTTATGGTGGCAACAAACTAGTCCTCTAGTAAACACGTAATGGTTATGGTGGCAACAAACTAGTCCTCTAGTACACACGCAATGGATATGGTGGCAACACACTTTTCCTCTAGTAAACACGTAATGGTTATGGTGGCAACAAACTAGTCCTCTAGTACACACGTAATGGTTATGGTTGGCAACAAACTAGTCCTCTAGTACACACGTAATGGTTATGGTGGCAACAAACTAGTCCTCTAGTAAGCACGTAATGGTTATGGCGGCAACAAACTAGTCCTCTAGTAAACACGTAATGGTTATGGTTGCAACAAAGTAGTCTTCTAGTAAAAACGTAATGGTTATGGTTGCAACAAACTAGTCCTCTAGTACACACGTAATGGTTATGGCGGCAACAAACTAGTCCTCTAGTACACACGTAATGGTTATGGTGGCAACAAACTAGTCCTCTAGTAAACACGCGATGGTTATGGTGGCAACAAACTAGTCCTCTAGTACACACGTAATGGTTATGGTGGCAACAAACTAGTCCTCTAGTACACACGTAATGGTTATGGTGGCAACAAACTAGTCCTCTAGTGCACACGTAATGGCTATGGTGGCAACACACGAGTCCTCTAGTAAACACGCGATGGTTATGGTGGCAACAAACTAGTCCTCTAGTACACACGTAATGGTAATGGTGGCAACAAACTAGTCCTCTAGTAAACACGCAACGGTTATGGTGGCAACAAACTAGTCCTCTAGTACACACGTAATGGTTATGGTGGCAACAAACTAGTCCTCTAGTACACACGTAATGGTTATGGTGGCAACAAACTAGTCCTCAAGTGCACACGTAATGGTTATGGTGGCAACACACTAGTCCTCTAGTAAGCACGCAATGGTTATGGTGGCAACAAACTAGTCCTCTAGTACACACGTAATGGTTATGGTGGCAACAAACTAGTCCTCTAGTAAACACGCAATGGTTATGGTGGCAACAAACTAGTCCTCTAGTACACACGTAATGGTTATGGTGGCAACAAACTAGTCCTCTAGTACACACGTAATGGTTATGTTGGCAACAAACTAGTCCTCTAGTACACACGTAATGGTTATGGTGGCAACAAACTAGTCCTCTAGTAAACACGTAATGGTTATGGTGGCAACAAACTAGTCCTCTAGAACACACGCAATGGATATGGTGGCAACGCACTTGTCCTCTAGTAAACACGTAATGGTTATGGTGGCAACAAACTAGTCCTCTAGTACACACGTAATGGTTATGGTTGGCAACAAACTAGTCCTCTAGTACACACGTAATGGTTATGGTGGCAACAAACTAGTCCTCTAGTAAGCACGTAATGGTTATGGCGGCAACAAACTAGTCCTCTAGTAAACACGTAATGGTTATGGTGGCAACAAAGTAGTCTTCTAGTAAAAACGTAATGGTTATGGTGGCAACACACTAGTCCACTAGTACACACGTAATGGTTATGGTGGCAACACACTAGTCCTCTAGTACACACGCAATGGTTATGGTGGCAACAAACTAGTCCTCTAGTAAACACGTAATGGTTATGGTGGCAACAAACTAGTCCTCTAGTACACACGCAATGGATATGGTGGCAACACACTTTTCCTCTAGTAAACACGTAATGGTTATGGTGGCAACAAACTAGTCCTCTAGTACACACGTAATGGTTATGGTTGGCAACAAACTAGTCCTCTAGTACACACGTAATGGTTATGGTGGCAACAAACTAGTCCTCTAGTAAGCACGTAATGGTTATGGCGGCAACAAACTAGTCCTCTAGTAAACACGTAATGGTTATGGTTGCAACAAAGTAGTCTTCTAGTAAAAACGTAATGGTTATGGTTGCAACAAACTAGTCCTCTAGTACACACGTAATGGTTATGGCGGCAACAAACTAGTCCTCTAGTACACACGTAATGGTTATGGTGGCAACAAACTAGTCCTCTAGTAAACACGCGATGGTTATGGTGGCAACAAACTAGTCCTCTAGTACACACGTAATGGTTATGGTGGCAACAAACTAGTCCTCTAGTACACACGTAATGGTTATGGTGGCAACAAACTAGTCCTCTAGTGCACACGTAATGGCTATGGTGGCAACACACGAGTCCTCTAGTAAACACGCGATGGTTATGGTGGCAACAAACTAGTCCTCTAGTACACACGTAATGGTAATGGTGGCAACAAACTAGTCCTCTAGTAAACACGCAACGGTTATGGTGGCAACAAACTAGTCCTCTAGTACACACGTAATGGTTATGGTGGCAACAAACTAGTCCTCTAGTACACACGTAATGGTTATGGTGGCAACAAACTAGTCCTCAAGTGCACACGTAATGGTTATGGTGGCAACACACTAGTCCTCTAGTAAGCACGCAATGGTTATGGTGGCAACAAACTAGTCCTCTAGTACACACGTAATGGTTATGGTGGCAACAAACTAGTCCTCTAGTAAACACGCAATGGTTATGGTGGCAACAAACTAGTCCTCTAGTACACACGTAATGGTTATGGTGGCAACAAACTAGTCCTCTAGTACACACGTAATGGTTATGTTGGCAACAAACTAGTCCTCTAGTACACACGTAATGGTTATGGTGGCAACAAACTAGTCCTCTAGTAAACACGTAATGGTTATGGTGGCAACAAACTAGTCCTCTAGAACACACGCAATGGATATGGTGGCAACGCACTTGTCCTCTAGTAAACACGTAATGGTTATGGTGGCAACAAACTAGTCCTCTAGTACACACGTAATGGTTATGGTTGGCAACAAACTAGTCCTCTAGTACACACGTAATGGTTATGGTGGCAACAAACTAGTCCTCTAGTAAGCACGTAATGGTTATGGCGGCAACAAACTAGTCCTCTAGTAAACACGTAATGGTTATGGTGGCAACAAAGTAGTCTTCTAGTAAAAACGTAATGGTTATGGTGGCAACACACTAGTCCACTAGTACACACGTAATGGTTATGGTGGCAACACACTAGTCCTCTAGTACACACGCAATGGTTATGGTGGCAACAAACTAGTCCTCTAGTAAACACGTAATGGTTATGGTGGCAACAAACTAGTCCTCTAGTACACACGCAATGGATATGGTGGCAACACACTTTTCCTCTAGTAAACACGTAATGGTTATGGTGGCAACAAACTAGTCCTCTAGTACACACGTAATGGTTATGGTTGGCAACAAACTAGTCCTCTAGTACACACGTAATGGTTATGGTGGCAACAAACTAGTCCTCTAGTAAGCACGTAATGGTTATGGCGGCAACAAACTAGTCCTCTAGTAAACACGTAATGGTTATGGTTGCAACAAAGTAGTTTTCTAGTAAAAACGTAATGGTTATGGTTGCAACAAACTAGTCCTCTAGTACACACGTAATGGTTATGGCGGCAACAAACTAGTCCTCTAGTACACACGTAATGGTTATGGTGGCAACAAACTAGTCCTCTAGTAAACACGCGATGGTTATGGTGGCAACAAACTAGTCCTCTAGTACACACGTAATGGTTATGGTGGCAACAAACTAGTCCTCTAGTACACACGTAATGGTTATGGTGGCAACAAACTAGTCCTCTAGTGCACACGTAATGGCTATGGTGGCAACACACGAGTCCTCTAGTAAACACGCGACGGTTATGGTGGCAACAAACTAGTCCTCTAGTACACACGTAATGGTAATGGTGGCAACAAACTAGTCCTCTAGTAAACACGCAACGGTTATGATGGCAACAAACTAGTCCTCTAGTACACACGTAATGGTTATGGTGGCAACAAACTAGTCCTCTAGTACACACGTAATGGTTATGGTGGCAACAAACTAGTCCTCAAGTGCACACGTAATGGTTATGGTGGCAACACACTAGTCCTCTAGTAAGCACGCAATGGTTATGGTGGCAACAAACTAGTCCTCTAGTACACACGTAATGGTTATGGTGGCAACAAACTAGTCCTCTAGTAAACACGCAATGGTTATGGTGGCAACAAACTAGTCCTCTAGTACACACGTAATGGTTATGGTGGCAACAAACTAGTCCTCTAGTACACACGTAATGGTTATGTTGGCAACAAACTAGTCCTCTAGTACACACGTAATGGTTATGGTGGCAACAAACTAGTCCTCTAGTAAACACGTAATGGTTATGGTGGCAACAAACTAGTCCTCTAGTACACACGTAATGGTTATGGTTGGCAACACACTAGTCCACTAGTACACACGTAATGGTTATGGTGGCAACACACTAGTCCTCTAGTACACACGCAATGGTTATGGTGGCAACAAACTAGTCCTCTAGTAAACACGTAATGGTTATGGTGGCAACAAACTAGTCCTCTAGTACACACGCAATGGATATGGTGGCAAAACACTTGTCCTCTAGTAAACACGTAATGGTTATGGTGGCAACAAACTAGTCCTCTAGTACACACGTAATGGTTATGGTTGGCAACAAACTAGTCCTCTAGTACACACGTAATGGTTATGGTGGCAACAAACTAGTCCTCTAGTAAGCACGTAATGGTTATGGCGGCAACAAACTAGTCCTCTAGTAAACACGTAATGGTTATGGTGGCAACAAACTAGTCTTCTAGTAAAATTGTAATGGTTATGGTGGCAACAAACTAGTCCTCTAGTACACACGTAATGGTTATGGTGACAACAAACTAGTCCTCTAGTAAACACGTAATGGTTATGGTGGCAACAAACTAGTCCTCTAGTACACACGTAATGGTTATGGTGGCAACAAACTAGTCCTCAAGTAAACACGCAATGGTTATGGTGGCAACAAACTAGTCCTCTAGTAAATACGTAATGGTTATGGTGGCAACAAACTAGTCCTCTAGTACACACGTAATGGTTATGGTGGCAACAAACTGGTCCTCTAGTAAACACGCAATGGTTATGGTGGCAACAAACTAGTCCTCTAGTACACACGTAATGGTTATGGTGGCAACAAACTAGTCCTGTAGTACACACGTAATGGTTATGGTGGCAACAAATTAGTCCTCTAGTACACACGTAATGGTTATGGTGGCAACAAACTAGTCCTCTAGTGCACACGTAATGGTTATGGTGGCAACACACTAGTCCTCTAGTAAGCACGCAATGGTTATGGTGGCAACACACTAGTCCTCTAGTACACACGTAATGGTTATGGTGGCAACAAACTAGTCCTCTAGTAAACACGCAATGGTTATGGTGGCAACAAACTAGTCCTTTAGTACACACGTAATGGTTATGGTGGCAACAAACTAGTCCTGTAGTACACACGTAATGGTTATGTTGGCAACAAACTAGTCCTCTAGTACACACGTAATGGTTATGGTGGCAACAAACTAGTCCTCTAGTAAACACGCAATGGTTATGGTGGCAACAAACTAGTCCTTTAGTACACACGTAATGGTTATGGTGGCAACAAACTAGTCCTCTAGTGCACACGTAATGGTTATGGTGGCAACACACTAGTCCTCTAGTAAACACGCGATGGTTATGGTGGCAACAAACTAGTCCTCTAGTACACACGTAATGGTTATGGTGGCAACAAACTAGTCCTCTAGTAAACACGCAATGGTTATGGTGGCAACAAACTAGTCCTCTAGTACACACGTAATGGTTATGGTGGCAACAAACTAGTCATGTAGTACACACGTAATGGTTATGGTGGCAACAAACTAGTCCTCTAGTACATACGTAATGGTTATGGTGGCAATAAACTAGTCCTCTAGTGCACACGTAATGGTTATGGTGGCAACACACTTTTCCTCTAGTAAACACGTAATGGTTATGGTGGCAACAAACTAGTCCTCTAGTACACACGTAATGGTTATGGTTGGCAACAAACTAGTCCTCTAGTACACACGTAATGGTTATGGTGGCAACAAACTAGTCCTCTAGTAAGCACGTAATGGTTATGGCGGCAACAAACTAGTCCTCTAGTAAACACGTAATGGTTATGGTTGCAACAAAGTAGTCTTCTAGTAAAAACGTAATGGTTATGGTGGCAACAAACTAGTCCTCTAGTACACACGTAATGGTTATGGTGGCAACAAACTAGTCCTCTAGTACACACGTAATGGTTATGGTGGCAACAAACTAGTCCTCTAGTAAACACGCGATGGTTATGGTGGCAACAAACTAGTCCTCTAGTACACACGTAATGGTTATGGTGGCAACAAACTAGTCCTCTAGTACACACGTAATGGTTATGGTGGCAACAAACTAGTCCTCTAGTGCACACGTAATGGCTATGGTGGCAACACACGAGTCCTCTAGTAAACACGCGTAATGGTTATGGTGGCAACAAACTAGTCCTCTAGTACACACGTAATGGTAATGGTGGCAACAAACTAGTCCTCTAGTAAACACGCAACGGTTATGGTGGCAACAAACTAGTCCTCTAGTACACACGTAATGGTTATGGTGGCAACAAACTAGTCCTCTAGTACACACGTAATGGTTATGGTGGCAACAAACTAGTCCTCAAGTGCACACGTAATGGTTATGGTGGCAACACACTAGTCCTCTAGTAAGCACGCAATGGTTATGGTGGCAACAAACTAGTCCTCTAGTACACACGTAATGGTTATGGTGGCAACAAACTAGTCCTCTAGTAAACACGCAATGGCTATGGTGGCAACAAACTAGTCCTCTAGTACACACGTAATGGTTATGGTGGCAACAAACTAGTCCTCTAGTACACACGTAATGGTTATGTTGGCAACAAACTAGTCCTCTAGTACACACGTAATGGTTATGGTGGCAACAAACTAGTCCTCTAGTAAACACGTAATGGTTATGGTGGCAACAAACTAGTCCTCTAGTACACACGTAATGGTTATGGTTGGCAACACACTAGTCCACTAGTACACACGTAATGGTTATGGTGGCAACACACTAGTCCTCTAGTACACACGCAATGGTTATGGTGGCAACAAACTAGTCCTCTAGTAAACACGTAATGGTTATGGTGGCAACAAACTAGTCCTCTAGTACACACGCAATGGATATGGTGGCAACACACTTGTCCTCTAGTAAACACGTAATGGTTATGGTGGCAACAAACTAGTCCTCTAGTACACACGTAATGGTTATGGTTGGCAACAAACTAGTCCTCTAGTACACACGTAATGGTTATGGTGGCAACAAACTAGTCCTCTAGTAAGCACGTAATGGTTATGGCGGCAACAAACTAGTCTTCTAGTAAACACGTAATGGATATGGTGGCAACAAACTAGTCTTCTAGTAAAATTGTAATGGTTATGGTGGCAACAAACTAGTCCTCTAGTACACACGTAATGGTTATGGTGACAACAAACTAGTCCTCTAGTAAACACGTAATGGTTATGGTGGCAACAAACTAGTCCTCTAGTACACACGTAATGGTTATGGTGGCAACAAACTAGTCCTCAAGTAAACACGCAATGGCTATGGTGGCAACAAACTAGTCCTCTAGTAAATACGTAATGGTTATGGTGGAAACAAACTAGTCCTCTAGTACACACGTAATGGTTATGGTGGCAACAAATTGGTCCTCTAGTAAACACGCAATGGTTATGGTGGCAACAAACTAGTCCTCTAGTACACACGTAATGGTTATGGTGGCAACAAACTAGTCCTGTAGTACACACGTAATGGTTATGGTGGCAACAAACTAGTCCTCTAGTACACACGTAATGGTTATGGTGGCAACAAACTAGTCCTCTAGTGCACACGTAATGGTTATGGTGGCAACACACTAGTCCTCTAGTAAGCACGCAATGGTTATGGTGGCAACACACTAGTCCTCTAGTACACACGTAATGGTTATGGTGGCAACAAACTAGTCCTCTAGTAAACACGCAATGGTTATGGTGGCAACAAACTAGTCCTTTAGTACACACGTAATGGTTATGGTGGCAACAAACTAGTCCAGTAGTACACACGTAATGGTTATGTTGGCAACAAACTAGTCCTCTAGTACACACGTAATGGTTATGGTGGCAACAAACTAGTCCTCTAGTAAACACGCAATGGTTATGGTGGCAACAAACTAGTCCTTTAGTACACACGTAATGGTTATGGTGGCAACAAACTAGTCCTCTAGTGCACACGTAATGGTTATGGTGGCAACACACTAGTCCTCTAGTAAACACGCGATGGTTATGGTGGCAACAAACTAGTCCTCTAGTACACACGTAATGGTTATGGTGGCAACAAACTAGTCCTCTAGTAAACACGCAATGGTTATGGTGGCAACAAACTAGTCCTCTAGTACACACGTAATGGTTATGGTGGCAACAAACTAGTCATGTAGTACACACGTAATGGTTATGGTGGCAACAAACTAGTCCTCTAGTACATACGTAATGGTTATGGTGGCAATAAACTAGTCCTCTAGTGCACACGTAATGGTTATGGTGGCAACACACTAGTCCTCTAATAAGCACGCAATGGTTATGGTGGCAACAAACTAGTCCTCTAGTACACACGTAATGGTTATGGTGGCAACAAACTAGTCCTCTAGTAAACACGCAATGGTTATGGTGGCAACAAACTAGTCCTTTAGTACACACGTAATGGTTATGGTGGCAACAAACTAGTCCTGTAGTACACACGTAATGGTTATGTTGGCAACAAACTAGTCCTCTAGTACATACGTAATGGTTATGGTGGCAACAAACTAGTCCTCTAGTAAACACGTAATGGCTATGGTGGCAACAAACTAGTCCTCTAGTACACACGTAATGGTTATGGTGGCAACAAACTAGTCCTCAAGTAAACACGCAATGGCTATGGTGGCAACAAACTAGTCCTCTAGTAAATACGTAATGGTTATGGTGGAAACAAACTAGTCCTCTAGTACACACGTAATGGTTATGGTGGCAACAAACTGGTCCTCTAGTAAACACGCAATGGTTATGGTGGCAACAAACTAGTCCTCTAGTACACACGTAATGGTTATGGTGGCAACAAACTAGTCCTGTAGTACACACGTAATGGTTATGGTGGCAACAAACTAGTCCTCTAGTACACACGTAATGGTTATGGTGGCAACAAACTAGTCCTCTAGTGCACACGTAATGGTTATGGTGGCAACACACTAGTCCTCTAGTAAGCACGCAATGGTTATGGTGGCAACACACTAGTCCTCTAGTACACACGTAATGGTTATGGTGGCAACAAACTAGTCCTCTAGTAAACACGCAATGGTTATGGTGGCAACAAACTAGTCCTTTAGTACACACGTAATGGTTATGGTGGCAACAAACTAGTCCAGTAGTACACACGTAATGGTTATGTTGGCAACAAACTAGTCCTCTAGTACACACGTAATGGTTATGGTGGCAACAAACTAGTCCTCTAGTAAACACGCAATGGTTATGGTGGCAACAAACTAGTCCTTTAGTACACACGTAATGGTTATGGTGGCAACAAACTAGTCCTCTAGTGCACACGTAATGGTTATGGTGGCAACACACTAGTCCTCTAGTAAACACGCGATGGTTATGGTGGCAACAAACTAGTCCTCTAGTACACACGTAATGGTTATGGTGGCAACAAACTAGTCCTCTAGTAAACACGCAATGGTTATGGTGGCAACAAACTAGTCCTCTAGTACACACGTAATGGTTATGGTGGCAACAAACTAGTCATGTAGTACACACGTAATGGTTATGGTGGCAACAAACTAGTCCTCTAGTACATACGTAATGGTTATGGTGGCAATAAACTAGTCCTCTAGTGCACACGTAATGGTTATGGTGGCAACACACTAGTCCTCTAATAAGCACGCAATGGTTATGGTGGCAACAAACTAGTCCTCTAGTACACACGTAATGGTTATGGTGGCAACAAACTAGTCCTCTAGTAAACACGCAATGGTTATGGTGGCAACAAACTAGTCCTTTAGTACACACGTTATGGTTATGGTGGCAACAAACTAGTCCTGTAGTACACACGTAATGGTTATGTTGGCAACAAACTAGTCCTCTAGTACATACGTAATGGTTATGGTGGCAACAAACTAGTCCTCTAGTAAACACGTAATGGCTATGGTGGCAACAAACTAGTCCTCTAGTACACACGTAATGGTTATGGTTGGCAACACACTAGTCCACTAGTACACACGTAATGGTTATGGTGGCAACACACTAGTCCTCTAGTACACACGCAATGGTTATGGTGGCAACAAACTAGTCCTCTAGTACACACGTAATGGTTATGGTGGCAACAAACTAGTCCTCTAGTACACACGTAATGGTTATGGTGGCAACAAACTAGTCCTCTAGTACACACGTAATGGTTATGGTGTCAACACACTAGTCCTCTAGTAAACACGCAATGGTTATGGTGGCAACAAACTAGTCTTCTAGTACACACGTAATGGTTATGGTGGCAACAAACTAGTCCTCTAGTACACACGAAATGGTTATGGTGGCAACAAACTAGTCCTCTAGTACACACGTAATGGTTATGGTGGCAACAAACTAGTCCTCTAGTACATACGTAATGGTTATGGTGGCAACACACTAGTCCTCTAGTAAACACGTTATGGTTATGGTGGCAACAAACTAGTCCTCTAGTACACACGTAATGGTCATGGTGGCAACAATCTAGTCCTCTAGTACACACGTAATGGTTGTGGTGGCAACACACTAGTCCTCTAGTAAACACGCAATGGTTATGGTGGCAACAAACTAGTCCTCTAGTAAACACGTAATGGTTATGGTGGCAACAAACTAGTCCTCTAGTACATACGTAATGGTTATGGTGGCAACAAACTAGTCCTCTAGTACACACTTAATGGTTATGGTGGCAATAAACTAGTCCTCTAGTACACAAGTAATGGTTATGGTGGCAACACAATAGTCCTCTAGTAAACACGTAATGGTTATGGTGGCAGCAAACTAATCCTCTAGTAAACAAGTGATGGCTATGGTGACAACAAACTAGTCCTCTAGTAAACAAGTAATGGTTATGGTGACAACAAACTAGTCCACTAGTAAACACGTAATGGTTATGATGGCAACACACTAGTCCTCTAGTACACATGTAATGGCTATGGTGGCAACAAACTAGTCTTCTAGTACACACGTAATGGTTATGTTGGCAACAAACTAGTCCTCTAGTACACATGTAATGGTTATGGTGGCAACAAACTAGTCCTCTAGTATAGACGTAATGTTTATGGTGGCAACAAACTAGTCCACTTGTAAATACGTAATGGTTATGGTGGCAACAAACCAGTCTTCTAGTAAACACGTAATGGTAATGGTGGCAACAAACTAGTCCTCTAGTAAACACGTAATGGTTATGGTGGCAACAAACTAGTCCTCTAGTAAGCATGCAATGGTTATGGTGGCAACAAACTAGTCCTCTAGTACACACGTAATGGTTATGGTGGCAACAAACTAGTCCTCTAGTAAACACGCAATGGTTATGGTGGCAACAAACTAGTCCTGTAGATCACACGTAATGGTTATGTTGGCAACAAACTAATCCTCTAGTACACACGTAATGGTTATGGTGGCAACAAACTAGTCCTCTAGTAAACACGTAATGGTTATGGTGGCAACAAACCAATCCTCTAGTAAACACGCAATGGTCATGGTGGCAACAAACTAGTCCTCTAGTACACACGCAATGGATATGGTGGCAACGCACTTGTCCTCTAGTAAACACGTAATGGTTATGGTGGCAACAAACTAGTCCTCTAGTACACACGTAATGGTTATGGTTGACAACAAACTAGTCCTCTAGTACACACGTAATGGTTATGGTGGCAACAAACTAGTCCTCTAGTAAGCACGTAATGGTTATGGCGGCAACAAACTAGTCCTCTAGTAAACACGTAATGGTTATGGTGGCAACAAAGTAGTCTTCTAGTAAAAACGTAATGGTTATGGTGGTAACACACTAGTCCACTAGTACACACGTAATGGTTATGGTGGCAACACACTAGTCCTCTAGTACACACGCAATGGTTATGGTGGCAACAAACTAGTCCTCTAGTAAACACGTAATGGTTATGGTGGCAACAAACTAGTCCTCTAGTACACACGCAATGGATATGGTGGCAACACACTTGTCCTCTAGTAAACACGTAATGGTTATGGTGGCAACAAACTAGTCTTCTAGTACACACGTAATGGTTATGGTTGGCAACAAACTAGTCCTCTAGTACACACGTAATGGTTATGGTGGCAACAAACTAGTCCTCTAGTAAGCACGTAATGGTTATGGCGGCAACAAACTAGTCCTCTAGTAAACACGTAATGGTTATGGTTGCAACAAAGTAGTCTTCTAGTAAAAACGTAATGGTTATGGTGGCAACAAACTAGTCCTCTAGTACACACGTAATGGTTATGGTGGCAACAAACTAGTCCTCTAGTACACACGTAATGGTTATGGTGGCAACAAACTAGTCCTCTAGTAAACACGCGATGGTTATGGTGGCAACAAACTAGTCCTCTAGTACACACGTAATGGTTATGGTGGCAACAAACTAGTCCTCTAGTACACACGTAATGGTTATGGTGGCAACAAACTAGTCCTCTAGTGCACACGTAATGGCTATGGTGGCAACACACGAGTCCTCTAGTAAACACGCGATGGTTATGGTGGCAACAAACTAGTCCTCTAGTACACACGTAATGGTAATGGTGGCAACAAACTAGTCCTCTAGTAAACACGCAACGGTTATGGTGGCAACAAACTAGTCCTCTAGTACACACGTAATGGTTATGGTGGCAACAAACTAGTCCTGTAGTACACACGTAATGGTTATGGTGGCAACAAACTAGTCCTCTAGTACACACGTAATGGTTATGGTGGCAACAAACTAGTCCTCAAGTTCACACGTAATGGTTATGGTGGCAACACACTAGTCCTCTAGTAAGCACGCAATGGTTATGTTGGCAACAAACTAGTCCTCTACTACACACGTAATGGTTATGGTGGCAACAAACTAGTCCTCTAGTAAACACGTAATGGTTATGGTGGCAACAAACTAGTCCTCTAGTACACAAGTAATGGTTATGGTTGGCAACAAACTAGTCCTCTAGTACACACGTAATGGTTATGGTGGCAACAAACTAGTCCTCTAGTAAGCACGTAATGGTTATGGCGGCAACAAACTAGTCCTCTAGTAAACACGTTATGGTTATGGTGGCAACAAACTAGTCCTCTAGTACACACGTAATGGTTATGGTTGGCAACACACTAGTCCACTAGTACACACGTAATGGTTATGGTGGCAACACACTAGTCCTCTAGTACACACGCAATGGTTATGGTGGCAACAAACTAGTCCTCTAGTAAACACGTAATGGTTATGGTGGCAACAAATTAGTCCTCTAGTACACACGCAATGGATATGGTGGCAACACACTTGTCCTCTAGTAAACACGTAATGGTTATGGTGGCAACAAACTAGTCCTCTAGTACACACGTAATGGTTATGGTTGGCAACAAACTAGTCCTCTAGTACACACGTAATGGTTATGGTGGCAACAAACTAGTCCTCTAGTAAGCACGTAATGGTTATGGCGGCAACAAACTAGTCCTCTAGTAAACACGTAATGGTTATGGTGGCAACAAACTAGTCTTCTAGTAAAATTGTAATGGTTATGGTGGCAACAAACTAGTCCTCTAGTACACACGTAATGGTTATGGTGACAACAAACTAGTCCTCTAGTAAACACGTAATGGTTATGGTGGCAACAAACTAGTCCTCTAGTACACACGTAATGGTTATGGTGGCAACAAACTAGTCCTCTAGTACACACGTAATGGTTATGGTGGCAACAAACTAGTCCTCTAGTACATACGTAATGGTTATGGTGGCAACACACTAGTCCTCTAGTAAACACGTTATGGTTATGGTGGCAACAAACTAGTCCTCTAGTACACACGTAATGGTCATGGTGGCAACAATCTAGTCCTCTAGTACACACGTAATGGTTGTGGTGGCAACCCACTAGTCCTCTAGTAAACACGCAATGGTTATGGTGGCAACAAACTAGTCCTCTAGTAAACACGTAATGGTAATGGTGGCAACAAACTAGTCCTCTAGTACATACGTAATGGTTATGGTGGCAACAAACTAGTCCTCTAGTACACACTTAATGGTCATGGTGGCAACAAACTAGTCCTCTAGTACACAAGTAATGGTTATGGTGGCAACACAATAGTCCTCTAGTAAACACGTAATGGCTATGGTGGCAGCAAACTAATCCTCTAGTACACACGCAATGGTTATGGTGGCAACAAACTAGTCCTCTAGTAAACACGTAATGGTTATGGTGGCAACAAACTAGTCCTCTAGTACACACGCAATGGATATGGTGGCAACACACTTGTCCTCTAGTAAACACGTAATGGTTATGGTTGGCAACACACTAGTCCACTAGTACACACGTAATGGTTATGGTGGCAACAAACTAGTCCTCTAGTACACACGCAATGGTTATGGTGGCAACAAACTAGTCCTCTAGTAAACACGTAATGGTTATGGTGGCAACAAACTAGTCCTCTAGTACACACGCAATGGATATGGTGGCAACACACTTGTCCTCTAGTAAACACGTAATGGCTATGGTGGCAACAAATTAGTCCTCTAGTACACACGTAATGGTTATGGTTGGCAACAAACTAGTCCTCTAGTACACACGTAATGGTTATGGTGGCAACAAACTAGTCCTCTAGTAAGCACGTAATGGTTATGGCGGCAACAAACTAGTCCTCTAATAAACATGTAATGGTTATGGTGGCAACAAACTAGTCTTCTAGTAAAAACGTAATGGTTATGGTGGCAACAAACTAGTCCTCTAGTACACACGTAATAGTTATGGTGGCAACAAACTAGTCCTCTAGTAAACACGTAATGGTTATGGAGGCAACAAACTAGTCCTCTAGTACACACGTAATGGTTATGGTGGCAACAAACTATTCCTCTAGTACACACGTAATGGTTATGGTGGCAACAAACTAGTCCTCTAGTACATACGTAATGGTTATGGTGGCAACACACTAGTCCTCTAGTAAACACGTTATGGTTATGTTGGCAACAAACTAGTCCTCTAGTACACACGTAATGGTTATGGTGGCAACAAACTAGTCCTCTAGTAAACACGTAATGGTTATGGTGGCAACAAACTAGTCCTCTAGTACACACGTAATGGTTATGGTTGGCAACACACTAGCCCACTAGTACACATGTAATGGTTATGGTGGCAACAAACTAGTCCTCTAGTACACACGCAATGGTTATGGTGGCAACAAACTACTCCTCTAGTAAACACGTCATGGTTATGTTGGCAACAAACTAGTCCTCTAGTACACACGCAATGGATATGGTGGCAACACACTTGTCCTCTAGTAAACAGGTAATGATTATGGTGGCAACAAACTAGTCCTCTAGTACACACGTAATGGTTATGATTGGCAACAAACTAGTCCTCTAGTACACACGTAATGGTTATGGTGGCAACAAACTAGTCCTCTAGTAAGCACGTAATGGCTATGTCGGCAACAAACTAGTCCTCTAGTAAACACGTAATGGTTATGGTGGGAACAAACTAGTCTTCTAGTTAAAACGTAATGGTTATGGTGGCAACAAACTAGTCCTCTAGTACACACGTAATGGTTATGGTGGCAACAAACTAGTCCTCTAGTACACACGTAATGGTTATGGTGGCAACAAACTAGTCCTCTAGTAAACACGTAATGGTTATGGTGGCAACAAACTAGTCCTCTAGTACACAAGTAATGGTTATGGTTGGCAACAAACTAGTCCTCTAGTACACACGTAATGGTTATGGTGGCAACAAACTAGTCCTCTAGTAAGCACGTAATGGTTATGGCGGCAACAAACTAGTCCTCTAGTAAACACGTTATGGTTATGGTGGCAACAAACTAGTCTTCTAGTAAAAACGTAATGGTTATGGTGGCAACAAACTAGTCCTCTAGTACACACGTAATGGTTATGGTGGCAACAAACTAGTCCTCTAGTAAACACGTAATGGTTATGGTGGCAACAAACTAGTCCTCTAGTACACACGTAATGGTTATGGTGGCAACAAACTATTCCTCTAGTACACACGTAATGGTTATGGTGGCAACAAACTAGTCCTCTAGTACATACGTAATGGTTATGGTGGCAACACACTAGTCCTCTAGTAAACACGTTATGGTTATGGTGGCAACAAACTAGTCCTCTAGTACACACGTAATGGTCATGGTGGCAACAATCTAGTCCTCTAGTACACACGTAATGGTTGTGGTGGCAACACACTAGTCCTCTAGTAAACACGCAATGGTTATGGTGGCAACAAACTAGTCCTCTAGTAAACACGTAATGGTTATGGTGGCAACAAACTAGTCCTCTAGTACATACGTAATGGTTATGGTGGCAACAAACTAGTCCTCTAGTACACACTTAATGGTTATGGTGGCAACAAACTAGTCCTCTAGTACACAAGTAATGGTTATGATGGCAACACAATAGTCCTCTAGTAAACACGTAATGGTTATGGTGGCAGCAAACTAATCCTCTAGTAAACACGCAATGGCTATGGTGACAACAAACTAGTCCTCTAGTAAACAAGTAATGGTTATGGTGACAACCAACTAGACCACTAGTAAACACGTAATGGTTATGGTGGCAACACACTAGTCCTCTAGTACACATGTAATGGCTATGGTGGCAACAAACTAGTCTTCTAGTACACACGTAATGGTTATGTTGGCAACAAACTAGTCCTCTAGTACACATGTAATGGTTATGGTGGCAACAAACTAGTCCTCTAGTACAGACGTAATGTTTATGGTGGCAACAAACTAGTCCACTAGTAAATACGTAATGGTTATGGTGGCAACAAACCAGTCTTCTAGTAAACACGTAATGGTAATGGTGGCAACAAACTAGTCCTCTAGTAAACACGTAATGGTTATGGTGGCAACAAATTAGTCCTCTAATAAACACGTAATGGTTATGGTGGCAACAAACTAGTCCTCTAGTAAGCACGCAATGGTTATGATGGCAACAAACTAGTCCTCTAGTACACACGTAATGGTTATGGTGGCAACAAACTAGTCCTCTAGTAAACACGCAATGGTTATGGTGGCAACAAACTAGTCCTCTAGAACACACGTAATGGTTATGGTGGCAACAAACTAGTCCTGTAGTACACACGTAATGGTTATGTTGGCAACAAACTAGTCCTCTAGTACACACGTAATGGTTATGGTGGCAACAAACTAGTCCTCTAGTGCACACGTAATGGCTATGGTGGCAACACACGAGTCCTCTAGTAAACACGCGATGGTTATGGTGGCAACAAACTAGTCCTCTAGTACACACGTAATGGTAATGGTGGCAACAAACTAGTCCTCTAGTAAACACGCAACGGTTATGGTGGCAACAAACTAGTCCTCTAGTACACACGTAATGGTTATGGTGGCAACAAACTAGTCCTGTAGTACACACGTAATGGTTATGGTGGCAACAAACTAGTCCTCTAGTACACACGTAATGGTTATGGTGGCAACAAACTAGTCCTCAAGTGCACACGTAATGGTTATGGTGGCAACACACTAGTCCTCTAGTAAGCACGCAATGGTTATGGTGGCAACAAACTAGTCCTCTACTACACACGTAATGGTTATGGTGGCAACAAACTAGTCCTCTAGTACACACGTAATGGTTATGGTGGCAACAAACTAGTCCTCTAGTACACACGTAATGGTTATGTTGGCAACAAACTAGTCCTCTAGTACACACGTAATGGTTATGGTGGCAACAAACTAGTCCTCTAGTAAACACGTAATGGTTATGGTGGCAACAAACTAGTCCTCTAGTACACACGTAATGTTTATGGTTAGCAACACACTAGTCCACTAGTACACACGTAATGGTTATGGTGGCAACACACTAGTCCTCTAGTACACACGCAATGGTTATGGTGGCAACAAACTAGTCCTCTAGTAAACACGTAATGGTTATGGTGGCAACAAACTAGTCCTCTAGTACACACGCAATGGATATGGTGGCAACACACTTGTCCTCTAGTAAACACGTAATGGTTATGGTGGCAACAAACTAGTCCTCTAGTACACACGTAATGGTTATGGTTGGCAACAAACTCGTCCTCTAGTACACACGTAATGGTTATGGTGGCAACAAACTAGTCCTCTAGGAAGCACGTAATGGTTATGGCGGCAACAAACTAGTCCTCTAGTAAACACGTAATGGTTATGGTGGCAACAAACTAGTCTTCTAGTAAAATTGTAATGGTTATGGTGGCAACAAACTAGTCCTCTAGTACACACGTAATGGTTATGGTGACAACAAACTAGTCCTCTAGTAAACACGTAATGGTTATGGTGGCAACAAACTAGTCCTCTAGTACACACGTAATGGTTATGGTGGCAACAAACTAGTCCTCTAGTACACACGTAATGGTTATGGTGGCAACAAACTAGTCCTCTAGTACATACGTAATGGTTATGGTGGCAACACACTAGTCCTCTAGTAAACACGTTATGGTTATGGTGGCAACAAACTAGTCCTCTAGTACACACGTAATGGTCATGGTGGCAACAATCTAGTCCTCTAGTACACACGTAATGGTTGTGGTGGCAACACACTAGTCCTCTAGTAAACACGCAATGGTTATGGTGGCAACAAACTAGTCCTCTAGTAAACACGTAATGGTTATGGTGGCAACAAACTAGTCCTCTAGTACATACGTAATGGTTATGGTGGCAACAAACTAGTCCTCTAGTACACACTTAATGGTTATGGTGGCAACAAACTAGTCCTCTAGTACACAAGTAATGGTTATGGTGGCAACACAATAGTCCTCTAGTAAACACGTAATGGCTATGGTGGCAGCAAACTAATCCTCTAGTACACACGCAATGGTTATGGTGGCAACAAACTAGTCCTCTAGTAAACACGTAATGGTTATGGTGGCAACAAACTAGTCCTCTAGTACACACGCAATGGATATGGTGGCAACACACTTGTCCTCTAGTAAACACGTAATGGTTATGGTTGGCAACACACTAGTCCACTAGTACACACGTAATGGTTATGGTGGCAACACACTAGTCCTCTAGTACACACGCAATGGTTATGGTGGCAACAAACTAGTCCTCTAGTAAACACGTAATGGTTATGGTGGCAACAAACTAGTCCTCTAGTACACACGCAATGGATATGGTGGCAACACACTTGTCCTCTAGTAAACACGTAATGGCTATGGTGGCAACAAATTAGTCCTCTAGTACACACGTAATGGTTATGGTTGGCAACAAACTAGTCCTCTAGTACACACGTAATGGTTATGGTGGCAACAAACTAGTCCTCTAGTAAGCACGTAATGGTTATGGCGGCAACAAACTAGTCCTCTAATAAACATGTAATGGTTATGGTGGCAACAAACTAGTCTTCTAGTAAAAACGTAATGGTTATGGTGGCAACAAACTAGTCCTCTAGTACACACGTAATAGTTATGGTGGCAACAAACTAGTCCTCTAGTAAACACGTAATGGTTATGGTGGCAACAAACTAGTCCTCTAGTACACACGTAATGGTTATGGTGGCAACAAACTATTCCTCTAGTACACACGTAATGGTTATGGTGGCAACAAACTAGTCCTCTAGTACATACGTAATGGTTATGGTGGCAACACACTAGTCCTCTAGTAAACACGTTATGGTTATGTTGGCAACAAACTAGTCCTCTAGTACACACGTAATGGTTATGGTGGCAACAAACTAGTCCTCTAGTAAACACGTAATGGTTATGGTGGCAACAAACTAGTCCTCTAGTACACACGTAATGGTTATGGTTGGCAACACACTAGCCCACTAGTACACATGTAATGGTTATGGTGGCAACAAACTAGTCCTCTAGTACACACGCAATGGTTATGGTGGCAACAAACTACTCCTCTAGTAAACACGTCATGGTTATGTTGGCAACAAACTAGTCCTCTAGTACACACGCAATGGATATGGTGGCAACACACTTGTCCTCTAGTAAACAGGTAATGATTATGGTGGCAACAAACTAGTCCTCTAGTACACACGTAATGGTTATGATTGGCAACAAACTAGTCCTCTAGTACACACGTAATGGTTATGGTGGCAACAAACTAGTCCTCTAGTAAGCACGTAATGGTTATGGCGGCAACAAACTAGTCCTCTAGTAAACACGTAATGGTTATGGTGGGAACAAACTAGTCTTCTAGTAAAAACGTAATGGTTATGGTGGCAACAAACTAGTCCTTTAGTACACACGTAATGGTTATGGTGGCAACAAACTAGTCCTCTAGTACACACGTAATGGTTATGGTGGCAACACAATAGTCCTCTAGTAAACACGCAATGGCTATGGTGGCAACAAACTAGTCTTCTAGTACACACGTAATGGTTATGGTGGCAACAAACTAGTCCTCTAGTACACACGTAATGGTTATGGTGGCAACAAACTAGTCCGCTAGTACACACGTAATGGATATGGTGGCAACAAACTAGTCCTCTAGTAAACACGTAATGGTTATGGTGGCAACAAACTAGTCCTCTAATACACAAGTAATGGTTATGGTTGGCAACAAACTAGTCCTCTAGTACACACGTAATGGTTATGGTGGCAACAAACTAGTCCTCTAGTAAGCACGTAATGGTTATGGCGGCAACAAACTAGTCCTCTAGTAAACACGTTATGGTTATGGTGGCAACAAACTAGTCTTCTAGTAAAAACGTAATGGTTATGGTGGCAACAAACTAGTCCTCTAGTACACACGTAATGGTTATGGTGGCAACAAACTAGTCCTCTAGTAAACACGTAATGGTTATGGTGGCAACAAACTAGTCCTCTAGTAAGCACGTAATGGTTATGGCGGCAACAAACTAGTCCTCTAGTAAACACGTTATGGTTATGGTGGCAACAAACTAGTCTTCTAGTAAAAACGTAATGGTTATGGTGGCAACAAACTAGTCCTCTAGTACACACGTAATGGTTATGGTGGCAACAAACTAGTCCTCTAGTAAACACGTAATGGTTATGGTGGCAACACACTAGTCCTCTAGTAAACACGTTATGGTTATGGTGGCAACAAACTAGTCCTCTAGTACACACGTAATGGTCATGGTGGCAACAATCTAGTCCTCTAGTACACACGTAATGGTTGTGGTGGCAACACACTAGTCCTCTAGTAAACACGCAATGGTTATGGTGGCAACAAACTAGTCCTCTAGTACACACGTAATGGTTATGGTGGCAACAAACTAGTCCTCTAGTACATACGTAATGGTTATGGTGGCAACACACTAGTCCTCTAGTAAACACGTTATGGTTATGGTGGCAACAAACTAGTCCTCTAGTACACACGTAATGGTCATGGTGGCAACAATCTAGTCCTCTAGTACACACGTAATGGTTGTGGTGGCAACACACTAGTCCTCTAGTAAACACGCAATGGTTATGGTGGCAACAAACTAGTCCTCTAGTAAACACGTATTGGTTATGGTGTCAACAAACTAGTCCTCTAGTACATACGTAATGGTTATGGTGGCAACAAACTAGTCCTCTAGTACACACTTAATGGTTATGGTGGCAACAAACTAGTCCTCTAGTACACAAGTAATGGTTATGATGGCAACACAATAGTCCCCTAGTAAACACGTAATGGTTATGGTGGCAGCAAACTAATCCTCTAGTAAACACGTAATGGCTATGGTGACAACAAACTAGTCCTCTAGTAAACAAGTAATGGTTATGGTGACAACCAACTAGACCACTAGTAAACACGTAATGGTTATGGTGGCAACACACTAGTCCTCTAGTACACATGTAATGGCTATGGTGGCAACAAACTAGTCTTCTAGTACACACGTAATGGTTATGTTGGCAACAAACTAGTCCTCTAGTACACATGTAATGGTTATGGTGGCAACAAACTAGTCCTCTAGTACAGACGTAATGTTTATGGTGGCAACAAACTAGTCCACTAGTAAATACGTAATGGTTATGGTGGCAACAAACCAGTCTTCTAGTAAACACGTAATGGTAATGGTGGCAACAAACTAGTCCTCTAGTAAACACGTAATGGTTATGGTGGCAACAAACTAGTCCTCTAATAAACACGTAATGGTTATGGTGGCAACAAACTAGTCCTCTAGTAAGCACGCAATGGTTATGATGGCAACAAACTAGTCCTCTAGTACACACGTAATGGTTATGGTGGCAACAAACTAGTCCTCTAGTAAACACGCAATGGTTATGGTGGCAACAAACTAGTCCTCTAGAACACACGTAATGGTTATGGTGGCAACAAACTAGTCCTGTAGTACACACGTAATGGTTATGTTGGCAACAAACTAGTCCTCTAGTACACACGTAATGGTTATGGTGGCAACAAACTAGTCCTCTAGTAAACACGTAATGGTTATGGTGGCAACAAACTAGTCCTCTACTACACACGTAATGGTTATGGTTGGCAACACACTAGCCCACTAGTACACATGTAATGGTTATGGTGGCAACAAACTAGTCCTCTAGTACACACGCAATGGTTATGTTGGCAACAAACCACTCCTCTAGTAAACACGTAATGGTTATGTTGGCAACAAACTAGTCCTCTAGTACACACGTAATGGATATGGTGGCAACACACTTGTCCTCTAGTAAACACGTAATGGTTATGGTGGCAACAAACTAGTCCTCTAGTACACACGTAATGGTTATGGTTGGCAACAAACTAGTCCTCTAGTACACACGTAATGGTTATGGTGGCAACAAACTAGTCCTCTAGTAAGCACGTAATGGTTATGGCGGCAACAAACTAGTCCTCTAGTAAACAGGTAATGGTTATGGTGGGAACAAACTAGTCTTCTAGTAAAAACGTAATGGTTATGGTGGCAACAAACTAGTCCTTTAGTACACACGTAATGGTTATGGTGGCAACAAACTAGTCCTCTAGTACACACGTAATGGTTATGGTGGCAACACACTAGTCCTCTAGTAAACACGCAATGGTTATGGTGGCAACAAACTAGTCTTCTAGTACACACGTAATGGTTATGGTGGCAACAAACTAGTCCTCTAGCACACACGTAATGGTTATGGTGGCAACAAACTAGTCCTCTAGTACACACGTAATGGTTATGGTGGCAACAAACTAGTCCTCTAGTAAACACGTAATGGTTATGGTGGCAACAAACTAGTCCTCTAGTACACACGCAATGGATATGGTGGCAACACACTTGTCCTCTAGTAAACACGTAATAGTTATGGTGGCAACAAACTAGTCCTCTAGTACACACGTAATGGTTATGGTAGGCAACAAACTAGTCCTCTAGTACACACGTAATGGTTATGGTGGCAACAAACTAGTCCTCTAGTAAGCACGTAATGGTTATGGCGGCAACAAACTAATCCTCTAGTAAACACGTAATGGTTATGGTGGCAACAAACTAGTCTTCTAGTAAAAACGTAATGGTTATGGTGGCAACAAACTAGTCCTCTAGTACACACGTAATGGTTATGGTGGCAACAAACTAGTCCTCTAGTAAACACGTAATGGTTATGGTGGAAACAAACTAGTCCTCTAGTACACACGTAATGGTTATGGTGGCAACAAACTAGTCCTCTAGTACATACGTAATGGTTATGGTGGCAACACACTAGTCCTCTAGTAAACACGTTATGGTTATGGTGGCAACAAACTAGTCCTCTAGTACACACGTAATGGTCATGGTGGCAACAATCTAGTCCTCTAGTACACACGTAATGGTTATGGTGGCAACACACTAGTCCTCTAGTAAACACGTAATGGTTATGGTGGCAACAAACTAGTCCTCTAGTACATACGTAATGGTTATGGTGGCAACAAACTAGTCCTCTAGTACACACGTAATGGTTATGGTGGCAACAAACTAGTCCTCTAGTAAACACGTAATGGTTATGGTGGCAACAAACTAGTCCTCTAGTACACACGTAATGGTTATGGTTGGCAACACACTAGTCCACTAGTACACACATAATGGTTATGGTGGCAACACACTAGTCCTCTAGTACACACGCAATGGTTATGGTGGCAACAAACTAGTCCTCTAGTAAACACGTAATGGTTATGTTGGCAACAAACCAGTCCTCTAGTACACACGCAATGGATATGGTGGCAACACACTTGTCCTCTAGTAAACACGTAATGGTTATGGTGGCAACAAACTAGTCCTCTAGTACACACGTAATGGTTATGGTGGCAACAAACTAGTCCTCTAGTAAACACGCAATGGATATGGTGGCAACAAACTAGTCCTCTAGTACACACGTAATGGTTATGGTGGCAACAAACTAGTCCTGTAGTACACACGTAATGGTTATGTTGGCAACAAACTAGTTCTCTAGTACACACGTAATGGTTATGGTGGCAACAAACTAGTCCTCTAGTAAACACGTAATGGTTATGGTGGCAACAAACTAGTCCTCTAGTACACACGTAATGGTTATGGTTGGCAACACACTAGTCCACTAGTACACACGTAATGGTTATGGTGGCAACACACTAGTCCTCTAGTACACACGCAATGGTTATGGTGGCAACAAACTAGTCCTCTAGTACACACGTAATGGTTATGTTGGCAACAAACTAGTCCTCTAGTACACACGCAATGGATATGGTGGCAACACACTTGTCCTCTAGTAAACACGTAATGGTTATGGTGGCAACAAACTAGTCCTCTAGTACACACGTAATGGTTATGGTTGGCAACAAACTAGTCCTCTAGTACACGCGTAATGGTCATGGTGGCAACAAACTAGTCCTCTAGTAAGCACGTAATGGTTATGGCGGCAACAAACTAGTCCTCTAGTAAACACGTAATGGTTATGGTGGGAACAAACTAGTCTTCTAGTAAAAACGTAATGGTTATGGTGGCAACAAACTAGTCCTTTAGTACACACGTAATGGTTATGGTAGCAACAAACTAGTCCTCTAGTACACACGTAATGGTTATGGTGGCAACACACTAGTCCTCTAGTAAACACGCAATGGTTATGGTGGCAACAAACTAGTCTTCTAGTACACACGTAATGGTTATGGTGGCAACAAACTAGTCCTCTAGTACACACGTAATGGTTATGGTGGCAACAAACTAGTCCTCTAGTACACACGTAATGGTTATGGTGGCAACAAACTAGTCCTCTAGTAAACACGTAATGGTTATGGTGGCAACAAACTAGTCCTCTAGTACACACGCAATGGATATGGTGGCAACACACTTGTCCTCTAGTAAACACGTAATAGTTATGGTGGCAACAAACTAGTCCTCTAGTACACACGTAATGGTTATGGTAGGCAACAAACTAGTCCTCTAGTACACACGTAATGGTTATGGTGGCAACAAACTAGTCCTCTAGTAAGCACGTAATGGTTATGGCGGCAACAAACTAGTCCTCTAGTAAACACGTAATGGTTATGGTGGCAACAAACTAGTCTTCTAGTAAAAACGTAATGGTTATGGTGGCAACAAACTAGTCCTCTAGTACACACGTAATGGTTATGGTGGCAACAAACTAGTCCTCTAGTAAACACGTAATGGTTATGGTGGCAACAAACTAGTCCTCTAGTACACACGTAATGGTTATGGTGGCAACAAACTAGTCCTCTAGTACATACGTAATGGTTATGGTGGCAACACACTAGTCCTCTAGTAAACACGTTATGGTTATGGTGGCAACAAACTAGTCCTCTAGTACACACGTAATGGTCATGGTGGCAACAATCTAGTCCTCTAGTACACACGTAATGGTTGTGGTGGCAACACACTAGTCCTCTAGTAAACACGTAATGGTTATGGTGGCAACAAACTAGTCCTCTAGTACATACGTAATGGTTATGGTGGCAACAAACTAGTCCTCTAGTACACACGTAATGGTTATGGTGGCAACAAACTAGTCCTCTAGTAAACACGTAATGGTTATGGTGGCAACAAACTAGTCCTCTAGTACACACGTAATGGTTATGGTTGGCAACACACTAGTCCACTAGTACACACGTAATGGTTATGGTGGCAACACACTAGTCCTCTAGTACACACGCAATGGTTATGGTGGCAACAAACTAGTCCTCTAGTAAACACGTAATGGTTATGTTGGCAACAAACCAGTCCTCTAGTACACACGCAATGGATATGGTGGCAACACACTTGTCCTCTAGTAAACACGTAATGGTTATGGTGGCAATAAACTAGTCCTCTAGTACACACGTAATGGTTATGGTGGCAACAAACTAGTCCTCTAGTAAACACGCAATGGATATGGTGGCAACAAACTAGTCCTCTAGTACACACGTAATGGTTATGGTGGCAACAAACTAGTCCTGTAGTACACACGTAATGGTTATGTTGGCAACAAACTAGTTCTCTAGTACACACGTAATGGTTATGGTGGCAACAAACTAGTCCTCTAGTAAACACGTAATGGTTATGGTGGCAACAAACTAGTCCTCTAGTACACACGTAATGGTTATGGTTGGCAACACACTAGTCCACTAGTACACACGTAATGGTTATGGTGGCAACACACTAGTCCTCTAGTACACACGCAATGGTTATGGTGGCAACAAACTAGTCCTCTAGTAAACACGTAATGGTTATGTTGGCAACAAACTAGTCCTCTAGTACACACGCAATGGATATGGTGGCAACACACTTGTCCTCTAGTAAACACGTAATGGTTATGGTGGCAACAAACTAGTCCTCTAGTACACACGTAATGGATATGGTTGGCAACAAACTAGTCCTCTAGTACACGCGTAATGGTTATGGTGGCAACAAACTAATCCTCTAGTAAACACGTAATGGTTATGGTGGCAACAAACTAGTCTTCTAGTAAAAACGTAATGGTTATGGTGGCAACAAACTAGTCCTCTAGTACACACGTAATGGTTATGGTGGCAACAAACTAGTCCTCTAGTAAACACGTAATGGTTATGGTGGAAACAAACTAGTCCTCTAGTACACACGTAATGGTTATGGTGGCAACAAACTAGTCCTCTAGTACATACGTAATGGTTATGGTGGCAACACACTAGTCCTCTAGTAAACACGTTATGGTTATGGTGGCAACAAACTAGTCCTCTAGTACACACGTAATGGTCATGGTGGCAACAATCTAGTCCTCTAGTACACACGTAATGGTTATGGTGGCAACACACTAGTCCTCTAGTAAACACGTAATGGTTATGGTGGCAACAAACTAGTCCTCTAGTACATACGTAATGGTTATGGTGGCAACAAACTAGTCCTCTAGTACACACGTAATGGTTATGGTGGCAACAAACTAGTCCTCTAGTAAACACGTAATGGTTATGGTGGCAACAAACTAGTCCTCTAGTACACACGTAATGGTTATGGTTGGCAACACACTAGTCCACTAGTACACACATAATGGTTATGGTGGCAACACACTAGTCCTCTAGTACACACGCAATGGTTATGGTGGCAACAAACTAGTCCTCTAGTAAACACGTAATGGTTATGTTGGCAACAAACCAGTCCTCTAGTACACACGCAATGGATATGGTGGCAACACACTTGTCCTCTAGTAAACACGTAATGGTTATGGTGGCAACAAACTAGTCCTCTAGTACACACGTAATGGTTATGGTGGCAACAAACTAGTCCTCTAGTAAACACGCAATGGATATGGTGGCAACAAACTAGTCCTCTAGTACACACGTAATGGTTATGGTGGCAACAAACTAGTCCTGTAGTACACACGTAATGGTTATGTTGGCAACAAACTAGTTCTCTAGTACACACGTAATGGTTATGGTGGCAACAAACTAGTCCTCTAGTAAACACGTAATGGTTATGGTGGCAACAAACTAGTCCTCTAGTACACACGTAATGGTTATGGTTGGCAACACACTAGTCCACTAGTACACACGTAATGGTTATGGTGGCAACACACTAGTCCTCTAGTACACACGCAATGGTTATGGTGGCAACAAACTAGTCCTCTAGTACACACGTAATGGTTATGTTGGCAACAAACTAGTCCTCTAGTACACACGCAATGGATATGGTGGCAACACACTTGTCCTCTAGTAAACACGTAATGGTTATGGTGGCAACAAACTAGTCCTCTAGTACACACGTAATGGTTATGGTTGGCAACAAACTAGTCCTCTAGTACACGCGTAATGGTCATGGTGGCAACAAACTAGTCCTCTAGTAAGCACGTAATGGTTATGGCGGCAACAAACTAGTCCTCTAGTAAACACGTAATGGTTATGGTGGGAACAAACTAGTCTTCTAGTAAAAACGTAATGGTTATGGTGGCAACAAACTAGTCCTTTAGTACACACGTAATGGTTATGGTAGCAACAAACTAGTCCTCTAGTACACACGTAATGGTTATGGTGGCAACACACTAGTCCTCTAGTAAACACGCAATGGTTATGGTGGCAACAAACTAGTCTTCTAGTACACACGTAATGGTTATGGTGGCAACAAACTAGTCCTCTAGTACACACGTAATGGTTATGGTGGCAACAAACTAGTCCTCTAGTACACACGTAATGGTTATGGTGGCAACAAACTAGTCCTCTAGTAAACACGTAATGGTTATGGTGGCAACAAACTAGTCCTCTAGTACACACGCAATGGATATGGTGGCAACACACTTGTCCTCTAGTAAACACGTAATAGTTATGGTGGCAACAAACTAGTCCTCTAGTACACACGTAATGGTTATGGTAGGCAACAAACTAGTCCTCTAGTACACACGTAATGGTTATGGTGGCAACAAACTAGTCCTCTAGTAAGCACGTAATGGTTATGGCGGCAACAAACTAGTCCTCTAGTAAACACGTAATGGTTATGGTGGCAACAAACTAGTCTTCTAGTAAAAACGTAATGGTTATGGTGGCAACAAACTAGTCCTCTAGTACACACGTAATGGTTATGGTGGCAACAAACTAGTCCTCTAGTAAACACGTAATGGTTATGGTGGCAACAAACTAGTCCTCTAGTACACACGTAATGGTTATGGTGGCAACAAACTAGTCCTCTAGTACATACGTAATGGTTATGGTGGCAACACACTAGTCCTCTAGTAAACACGTTATGGTTATGGTGGCAACAAACTAGTCCTCTAGTACACACGTAATGGTCATGGTGGCAACAATCTAGTCCTCTAGTACACACGTAATGGTTGTGGTGGCAACACACTAGTCCTCTAGTAAACACGTAATGGTTATGGTGGCAACAAACTAGTCCTCTAGTACATACGTAATGGTTATGGTGGCAACAAACTAGTCCTCTAGTACACACGTAATGGTTATGGTGGCAACAAACTAGTCCTCTAGTAAACACGTAATGGTTATGGTGGCAACAAACTAGTCCTCTAGTACACACGTAATGGTTATGGTTGGCAACACACTAGTCCACTAGTACACACGTAATGGTTATGGTGGCAACACACTAGTCCTCTAGTACACACGCAATGGTTATGGTGGCAACAAACTAGTCCTCTAGTAAACACGTAATGGTTATGTTGGCAACAAACCAGTCCTCTAGTACACACGCAATGGATATGGTGGCAACACACTTGTCCTCTAGTAAACACGTAATGGTTATGGTGGCAATAAACTAGTCCTCTAGTACACACGTAATGGTTATGGTGGCAACAAACTAGTCCTCTAGTAAACACGCAATGGATATGGTGGCAACAAACTAGTCCTCTAGTACACACGTAATGGTTATGGTGGCAACAAACTAGTCCTGTAGTACACACGTAATGGTTATGTTGGCAACAAACTAGTTCTCTAGTACACACGTAATGGTTATGGTGGCAACAAACTAGTCCTCTAGTAAACACGTAATGGTTATGGTGGCAACAAACTAGTCCTCTAGTACACACGTAATGGTTATGGTTGGCAACACACTAGTCCACTAGTACACACGTAATGGTTATGGTGGCAACACACTAGTCCTCTAGTACACACGCAATGGTTATGGTGGCAACAAACTAGTCCTCTAGTAAACACGTAATGGTTATGTTGGCAACAAACTAGTCCTCTAGTACACACGCAATGGATATGGTGGCAACACACTTGTCCTCTAGTAAACACGTAATGGTTATGGTGGCAACAAACTAGTCCTCTAGTACACACGTAATGGATATGGTTGGCAACAAACTAGTCCTCTAGTACACGCGTAATGGTTATGGTGGCAACAAACTAGTCCTCTAGTAAGCACGTAATGGTTATGGCGGCAACAAACTAGTCCTCTAGTAAACACGTAATGGTTATGGTGGGAACAAACTAGTCTTCTAGTAAAAACGTAATGGTTATGGTGGCAACAAACTAGTCCTTTAGTACACACGTAATGGTTATGGTGGCAACAAACTAGTCCTCTAGTACACACGTAATGGTTATGGTGGCAACACACTAGTCCTCTAGTAAACACGCAATGGTTATGGTGGCAACAAACTAGTCTTCTAGTACACACGTAATGGTTATGGTGGCAACAAACTAGTCCTCTAGTACACACGTAATGGTCATGGTGGCAACAAACTAGTCCTCTAGTACACACGTAATGGTTATGGTGGCAACAAACTAGTCCTCTAGTAAACACGTAATGGTTATGGTGGCAACAAACTAGTCCTCTAGTACACACGCAATGGATATGGTGGCAACACACTTGTCCTCTAGTAAACACGTAATAGTTATGGTGGCAACAAACTAGTCCTCTAGTACACACGTAATGGTTATGGTAGGCAACAAACTAGTCCTCTAGTACACACGTAATGGTTATGGTGGCAACAAACTAGTCCTCTAGTAAGCACGTAATGGTTATGGCGGCAACAAACTAGTCCTCTAGTAAACACGTAATGGTTATGGTGGCAACAAACTAGTCTTCTAGTAAAAACGTAATGGTTATGGTGGCAACAAACTAGTCCTCTAGTACACACGTAATGGTTATGGTGGCAACAAATTAGTCCTCTAGTAAACACGTAATGGTTATGGTGGCAACAAACTAGTCCTCTAGTACACACGTAATGGTTATGGTGGCAACAAACTAGTCCTCTAGTACATACGTAATGGTTATGGTGGCAACACACTAGTCCTCTAGTAAACACGCAATGGTTATGGTGGCAACAAACTAGTCTTCTAGTACACACGTAATGGTTATGGTGGCAACAAACTAGTCCTCTAGTACACACGTAATGGTTATGGTGGCAACAAACTAGTCCTCTAGTACACACGTAATGGTTATGGTGGCAACAAACTAGTCCTCTAGTAAACACGTAATGGTTATGGTGGCAACAAACTAGTCCTCTAGTACACAAGTAATGGTTATGGTTGGCAACAAACTAGTCCTCTAGTACACACGTAATGGTTATGGTGGCAACAAACTAGTCCTCTAGTAAGCACGTAATGGTTATGGCGGCAACAAACTAGTCCTCTAGTAAACACGTTATGGTTATGGTGGCAACAAACTAGTCTTCTAGTAAAAACGTAATGGTTATGGTGGCAACAAACTAGTCCTCTAGTACACACGTAATGGTTATGGTGGCAACAAACTAGTCCTCTAGTAAACACGTAATGGTTATGGTGGCAACAAACTAGTCCTCTAGTACACACGTAATGGTTATGGTGGCAACAAACTATTCCTCTAGTACACACGTAATGGTTATGGTGGCAACAAACTAGTCCTCTAGTACATACGTAATGGTTATGGTGGCAACACACTAGTCCTCTAGTAAACACGTTATGGTTATGGTGGCAACAAACTAGTCCTCTAGTACACACGTAATGGTCATGGTGGCAACAATCTAGTCCTCTAGTACACACGTAATGGTTGTGGTGGCAACACACTAGTCCTCTAGTAAACACGCAATGGTTATGGTGGCAACAAACTAGTCCTCTAATAAACACGTAATGGTTATGGTGGCAACAAACTAGTCCTCTAGTACATACGTAATGGTTATGGTGGCAACAAACTAGTCCTCTAGTACACACTTAATGGTTATGGTGGCAACAAACTAGTCCTCTAGTACACAAGTAATGGTTATGATGGCAACACAATAGTCCTCTAGTAAACACGTAATGGTTATGGTGGCAGCAAACTAATCCTCTAGTAAACACGTAATGGCTATGGTGACAACAAACTAGTCCTCTAGTAAACAAGTAATGGTTATGGTGACAACCAACTAGACCACTAGTAAACACATAATGGTTATGGTGGCAACACACTAGTCCTCTAGTACACATGTAATGGCTATGGTGGCAACAAACTAGTCTTCTAGTACACACGTAATGGTTATGTTGGCAACAAAATAGTCCTCTAGTACACATGTAATGGTTATGGTGGCAACAAACTAGTCCTCTAGTACAGACGTAATGTTTATGGTGGCAACAAACTAGTCCACTAGTAAATACGTAATGGTTATGGTGGCAACAAACCAGTCTTCTAGTAAACACGTAATGGTAATGGTGGCAACAAACTAGTCCTCTAGTAAACACGTAATGGTTATGGTGGCAACAAACTAGTCCTCTAATAAACACGTAATGGTTATGGTGGAAACAAACTAGTCCTCTAGTAAGCACGCAATGGTTATGATGGCAACAAACTAGTCCTCTAGTACACACGTAATGGTTATGGTGGCAACAAACTAGTCCTCTAGTAAACACGCAATGGTTATGGTGGCAACAAACTAGTCCTCTAGAACACACGTAATGGTTATGGTGGCAACAAACTAGTCCTGTAGTACACACGTAATGGTTATGTTGGCAACAAACTAGTCCTCTAGTACACACGTAATGGTTATGGTGGCAACAAACTAGTCCTCTAGTAAACACGTAATGGTTATGGTGGCAACAAACTAGTCCTCTACTACACACGTAATGGTTATGGTTGGCAACACACTAGCCCACTAGTACACATGTAATGGTTATGGTGGCAACAAACTAGTCCTCTAGTACACACGCAATGGTTATGGTGGCAACAAACCACTCCTCTAGTAAACACGTAATGGTTATGTTGGCAACAAACTAGTCCTATAGTACACACGTAATGGATATGGTGGCAACACACTTGTCCTCTAGTAAACACGTAATGGTTATGGTGGCAACAAACTAGTCCTCTAGTACACACGTAATGGTTATGGTTGGCAACAAACTAGTCCTCTAGTACACACGTAATGGTTATGGTGGCAACAAACTAGTCCTCTAGTAAGCACGTAATGGTTATGGCGGCAACAAACTAGACCTCTAGTAAACAGGTAATGGTTATGGTGGGAACAAACTAGTCTTCTAGTAAAAACGTAATGGTTATGGTGGCAACAAACTAGTCCTTTAGTACACACGTAATGGTTATGGTGGCAACAAACTAGTCCTCTAGTACACACGTAATGGTTATGGTGGCAACACACTAGTCCTCTAGTAAACACGCAATGGTTATGGTGGCAACAAACTAGTCTTCTAGTACACACGTAATGGTTATGGTGGCAACAAACTAGTCCTCTAGCACACACGTAATGGTTATGGTGGCAACAAACTAGTCCTCTAGTACACACGTAATGGTTATGGTGGCAACAAACTAGTCCTCTAGTAAACACGTAATGGTTATGGTGGCAACAAACTAGTCCTCTAGTACACACGCAATGGATATGGTGGCAACACACTTGTCCTCTAGTAAACACGTAATAGTTATGGTGGCAACAAACTAGTCCTCTAGTACACACGTAATGGTTATGGTAGGCAACAAACTAGTCCTCTAGTACACACGTAATGGTTATGGTGGCAACAAACTAGTCCTCTAGTAAGCACGTAATGGTTATGGCGGCAACAAACTAATCCTCTAGTAAACACGTAATGGTTATGGTGGCAACAAACTAGTCTTCTAGTAAAAACGTAATGGTTATGGTGGCAACAAACTAGTCCTCTAGTACACACGTAATGGTTATGGTGGCAACAAACTAGTCCTCTAGTAAACACGTAATGGTTATGGTGGCAACAAACTAGTCCTCTAGTACACACGTAATGGTTATGGTGGCAACAAACTAGTCCTCTAGTACATACGTAATGGTTATGGTGGCAACACACTAGTCCTCTAGTAAACACGTTATGGTTATGGTGGCAACAAACTAGTCCTCTAGTACACACGTAATGGTCATGGTGGCAACAATCTAGTCCTCTAGTACACACGTAATGGTTGTGGTGGCAACACACTAGTCCTCTAGTAAACACGTAATGGTTATGGTGGCAACAAACTAGTCCTCTAGTACATACGTAATGGTTATGGTGGCAACAAACTAGTCCTCTAGTACACACGTAATGGTTATGGTGGCAACAAACTAGTCCTCTAGTAAACACGTAATGGTTATGGTGGCAACAAACTAGTCCTCTAGTACACACGTAATGGTTATGGTTGGCAACACACTAGTCCACTAGTACACACGTAATGGTTATGGTGGCAACACACTAGTCCTCTAGTACACACGCAATGGTTATGGTGGCAACAAACTAGTCCTCTAGTAAACACGTAATGGTTATGTTGGCAACAAACCAGTCCTCTAGTACACACGCAATGGATATGGTGGCAACACACTTGTCCTCTAGTAAACACGTAATGGTTATGGTGGCAACAAACTAGTCCTCTAGTAAACACGTAATGGTTATGGTGGCAACAAACTAGTCCTCTAGTAAACACGCAATGGATATGGTGGCAACAAACTAGTCCTCTAGTACACACGTAATGGTTATGGTGGCAACAAACTAGTCCTGTAGTACACACGTAATGGTTATGTTGGCAACAAACTAGTTCTCTAGTACACACGTAATGGTTATGGTGGCAACAAACTAGTCCTCTAGTAAACACGTAATGGTTATGGTGGCAACAAACTAGTCCTCTAGTACACACGTAATGGTTATGGTTGGCAACACACTAGTCCACTAGTACACACGTAATGGTTATGGTGGCAACACACTAGTCCTCTAGTACACACGCAATGGTTATGGTGGCAACAAACTAGTCCTCTAGTACACACGTAATGGTTATGTTGGCAACAAACTAGTCCTCTAGTACACACGCAATGGATATGGTGGCAACACACTTGTCCTCTAGTAAACACGTAATGGTTATGGTGGCAACAAACTAGTCCTCTAGTACACACGTAATGGTTATGGTGGCAACAAACTAGTCCTCTAGTAAGCACGTAATGGTTATGGCGGCAACAAACTAGTCCTCTAGTAAACACGTAATGGTTATGGTGGGAACAAACTAGTCTTCTAGTAAAAACGTAATGGTTATGGTGGCAACAAACTAGTCCTTTAGTACACACGTAATGGTTATGGTAGCAACAAACTAGTCCTCTAGTACACACGTAATGGTTATGGTGGCAACACACTAGTCCTCTAGTAAACACGCAATGGTTATGGTGGCAACAAACTAGTCTTCTAGTACACACGTAATGGTTATGGTGGCAACAAACTAGTCCTCTAGTACACACGTAATGGTTATGGTGGCAACAAACTAGTCCTCTAGTACACACGTAATGGTTATGGTGGCAACAAACTAGTCCTCTAGTAAACACGTAATGGTTATGGTGGCAACAAACTAGTCCTCTAGTACACACGCAATGGATATGGTGGCAACACACTTGTCCTCTAGTAAACACGTAATAGTTATGGTGGCAACAAACTAGTCCTCTAGTACACACGTAATGGTTATGGTAGGCAACAAACTAGTCCTCTAGTACACACGTAATGGTTATGGTGGCAACAAACTAGTCCTCTAGTAAGCACGTAATGGTTATGGCGGCAACAAACTAGTCCTCTAGTAAACACGTAATGGTTATGGTGGCAACAAACTAGTCTTCTAGTAAAAACGTAGTGGTTATGGTGGCAACAAACTAGTCCTCTAGTACACACGTAATGGTTATGGTGGCAACAAACTAGTCCTCTAGTAAACACGTAATGGTTATGGTGGCAACAAACTAGTCCTCTAGTACACACGTAATGGTTATGGTGGCAACAAACTAGTCCTCTAGTACATACGTAATGGTTATGGTGGCAACACACTAGTCCTCTAGTAAACACGTTATGGTTATGGTGGCAACAAACTAGTCCTCTAGTACACACGTAATGGTCATGGTGGCAACAATCTAGTCCTCTAGTACACACGTAATGGTTGTGGTGGCAACACACTAGTCCTCTAGTAAACACGTAATGGTTATGGTGGCAACAAACTAGTCCTCTAGTACATACGTAATGGTTATGGTGGCAACAAACTAGTCCTCTAGTACACACGTAATGGTTATGGTGGCAACAATCTAGTCCTCTAGTAAACACGTAATGGTTATGGTGGCAACAAACTAGTCCTCTAGTACACACGTAATGGTTATGGTTGGCAACACACTAGTCCACTAGTACACACGTAATGGTTATGGTGGCAACACACTAGTCCTCTAGTACACACGCAATGGTTATGGTGGCAACAAACTAGTCCTCTAGTAAACACGTAATGGTTATGTTGGCAACAAACCAGTCCTCTAGTACACACGCAATGGATATGGTGGCAACACACTTGTCCTCTAGTAAACACGTAATGGTTATGGTGGCAACAAACTAGTCCTCTAGTACACACGTAATGGTTATGGTGGCAACAAACTAGTCCACTAGTAAATACGTAATGGTTATGGTGGCAACAAACCAGTCTTCTAGTAAACACGTAATGGTAATGGTGGCAACAAACTAGTCCTCTAGTAAACACGTAATGGTTATGGTGGCAACAAACTAGTCCTCTAATAAACACGTAATGGTTATGGTGGAAACAAACTAGTCCTCTAGTAAGCACGCAATGGTTATGATGGCAACAAACTAGTCCTCTAGTACACACGTAATGGTTATGGTGGCAACAAACTAGTCCTCTAGTAAACACGCAATGGTTATGGTGGCAACAAACTAGTCCTCTAGAACACACGTAATGGTTATGGTGGCAACAAACTAGTCCTGTAGTACACACGTAATGGTTATGTTGGCAACAAACTAGTCCTCTAGTACACACGTAATGGTTATGGTGGCAACAAACTAGTCCTCTAGTAAACACGTAATGGTTATGGTGGCAACAAACTAGTCCTCTACTACACACGTAATGGTTATGGTTGGCAACACACTAGCCCACTAGTACACATGTAATGGTTATGGTGGCAACAAACTAGTCCTCTAGTACACACGCAATGGTTATGGTGGCAACAAACCACTCCTCTAGTAAACACGTAATGGTTATGTTGGCAACAAAATAGTCCTATAGTACACACGTAATGGATATGGTGGCAACACACTTGTCCTCTAGTAAACACGTAATGGTTATGGTGGCAACAAACTAGTCCTCTAGTACACACGTAATGGTTATGGTTGGCAACAAACTAGTCCTCTAGTACACACGTAATGGTTATGGTGGCAACAAACTAGTCCTCTAGTAAGCACGTAATGGTTATGGCGGCAACAAACTATACCTCTAGTAAACAGGTAATGGTTATGGTGGGAACAAACTAGTCTTCTAGTAAAAACGTAATGGTTATGGTGGCAACAAACTAGTCCTTTAGTACACACGTAATGGTTATGGTGGCAACAAACTAGTCCTCTAGTACACACGTAATGGTTATGGTGGCAACACACTAGTCCTCTAGTAAACACGCAATGGTTATGGTGGCAACAAACTAGTCTTCTAGTACACACGTAATGGTTATGGTGGCAACAAACTAGTCCTCTAGCACACACGTAATGGTTATGGTGGCAACAAACTAGTCCTCTAGTACACACGTAATGGTTATGGTGGCAACAAACTAGTCCTCTAGTAAACACGTAATGGTTATGGTGGCAACAAACTAGTCCTCTAGTACACACGCAATGGATATGGTGGCAACACACTTGTCCTCTAGTAAACACGTAATAGTTATGGTGGCAACAAACTAGTCCTCTAGTACACACGTAATGGTTATGGTAGGCAACAAACTAGTCCTCTAGTACACACGTAATGGTTATGGTGGCAACAAACTAGTCCTCTAGTAAGCACGTAATGGTTATGGCGGCAACAAACTAATCCTCTAGTAAACACGTAATGGTTATGGTGGCAACAAACTAGTCTTCTAGTAAAAACGTAATGGTTATGGTGGCAACAAACTAGTCCTCTAGTACACACGTAATGGTTATGGTGGCAACAAACTAGTCCTCTAGTAAACACGTAATGGTTATGGTGGCAACAAACTAGTCCTCTAGTACACACGTAATGGTTATGGTGGCAACAAACTAGTCCTCTAGTACATACGTAATGGTTATGGTGGCAACACACTAGTCCTCTAGTAAACACGTTATGGTTATGGTGGCAACAAACTAGTCCTCTAGTACACACGTAATGGTCATGGTGGCAACAATCTAGTCCTCTAGTACACACGTAATGGTTGTGGTGGCAACACACTAGTCCTCTAGTAAACACGTAATGGTTATGGTGGCAACAAACTAGTCCTCTAGTACATACGTAATGGTTATGGTGGCAACAAACTAGTCCTCTAGTACACACGTAATGGTTATGGTGGCAACAAACTAGTCCTCTAGTAAACACGTAATGGTTATGGTGGCAACAAACTAGTCCTCTAGTACACACGTAATGGTTATGGTTGGCAACACACTAGTCCACTAGTACACACGTAATGGTTATGGTGGCAACACACTAGTCCTCTAGTACACACGCAATGGTTATGGTGGCAACAAACTAGTCCTCTAGTAAACACGTAATGGTTATGTTGGCAACAAACCAGTCCTCTAGTACACACGCAATGGATATGGTGGCAACACACTTGTCCTCTAGTAAACACGTAATGGTTATGGTGGCAACAAACTAGTCCTCTAGTAAACACGTAATGGTTATGGTGGCAACAAACTAGTCCTCTAGTAAACACGCAATGGATATGGTGGCAACAAACTAGTCCTCTAGTACACACGTAATGGTTATGGTGGCAACAAACTAGTCCTGTAGTACACACGTAATGGTTATGTTGGCAACAAACTAGTTCTCTAGTACACACGTAATGGTTATGGTGGCAACAAACTAGTCCTCTAGTAAACACGTAATGGTTATGGTGGCAACAAACTAGTCCTCTAGTACACACGTAATGGTTATGGTTGGCAACACACTAGTCCACTAGTACACACGTAATGGTTATGGTGGCAACACACTAGTCCTCTAGTACACACGCAATGGTTATGGTGGCAACAAACTAGTCCTCTAGTACACACGTAATGGTTATGTTGGCAACAAACTAGTCCTCTAGTACACACGCAATGGATATGGTGGCAACACACTTGTACTCTAGTAAACACGTAATGGTTATGGTGGCAACAAACTAGTCCTCTAGTACACACGTAATGGTTATGGTGGCAACAAACTAGTCCTCTAGTAAGCACGTAATGGTTATGGCGGCAACAAACTTGTCCTCTAGTAAACACGTAATGGTTATGGTGGGAACAAACTAGTCTTCTAGTAAAAACGTAATGGTTATGGTGGCAACAAACTAGTCCTTTAGTACACACGTAATGGTTATGGTAGCAACAAACTAGTCCTCTAGTACACACGTAATGGTTATGGTGGCAACACACTAGTCCTCTAGTAAACACGCAATGGTTATGGTGGCAACAAACTAGTCTTCTAGTACACACGTAATGGTTATGGTGGCAACAAACTAGTCCTCTAGTACACACGTAATGGTTATGGTGGCAACAAACTAGTCCTCTAGTACACACGTAATGGTTATGGTGGCAACAAACTAGTCCTCTAGTAAACACGTAATGGTTATGGTGGCAACAAACTAGTCCTCTAGTACACACGCAATGGATATGGTGGCAACACACTTGTCCTCTAGTAAACACGTAATAGTTATGGTGGCAACAAACTAGTCCTCTAGTACACACGTAATGGTTATGGTAGGCAACAAACTAGTCCTCTAGTACACACGTAATGGTTATGGTGGCAACAAACTAGTCCTCTAGTAAGCACGTAATGGTTATGGCGGCAACAAACTAGTCCTCTAGTAAACACGTAATGGTTATGGTGGCAACAAACTAGTCTTCTAGTAAAAACGTAATGGTTATGGTGGCAACAAACTAGTCCTCTAGTACACACGTAATGGTTATGGTGGCAACAAACTAGTCCTCTAGTAAACACGTAATGGTTATGGTGGCAACAAACTAGTCCTCTAGTACACACGTAATGGTTATGGTGGCAACAAACTAGTCCTCTAGTACATACGTAATGGTTATGGTGGCAACACACTAGTCCTCTAGTAAACACGTTATGGTTATGGTGGCAACAAACTAGTCCTCTAGTACACACGTAATGGTCATGGTGGCAACAATCTAGTCCTCTAGTACACACGTAATGGTTGTGGTGGCAACACACTAGTCCTCTAGTAAACACGTAATGGTTATGGTGGCAACAAACTAGTCCTCTATTACATACGTAATGGTTATGGTGGCAACAAACTAGTCCTCTAGTACACACGTAATGGTTATGGTGGCAACAATCTAGTCCTCTAGTAAACACGTAATGGTTATGGTGGCAACAAACTAGTCCTCTAGTACACACGTAATGGTTATGGTTGGCAACACACTAGTCCACTAGTACACACGTAATGGTTATGGTGGCAACACACTAGTCCTCTAGTACACACGCAATGGTTATGGTGGCAACAAACTAGTCCTCTAGTAAACACGTAATGGTTATGTTGGCAACAAACCAGTCCTCTAGTACACACGCAATGGATATGGTGGCAACACACTTGTCCTCTAGTAAACACGTAATGGTTATGGTGGCAACAAACTAGTCCTCTAGTACACACGTAATGGTTATGGTGGCAACAAACTAGTCCTCTAGTAAACACGCAATGGATATGGTGGCAACAAACTAGTCCTCTAGTACACACGTAATGGTTATGGTGGCAACAAACTAGTCCTGTAGTACACACGTAATGGTTATGTTGGCAACAAACTAGTTCTCTAGTACACACGTAATGGTTATGGTGGCAACAAACTAGTCCTCTAGTAAACACGTAATGGTTATGGTGGCAACAAACTAGTCCTCTAGTACACACGTAATGGTTATGGTTGGCAACACACTAGTCCACTAGTACACACGTAATGGTTATGGTGGCAACACACTAGTCCTCTAGTACACACGCAATGGTTATGGTGGCAACAAACTAGTCCTCTAGTAAACACGTAATGGTTATGTTGGCAACAAACTAGTCCTCTAGTACACACGCAATGGATATGGTGGCAACACACTTGTCCTCTAGTAAACACGTAATGGTTATGGTGGCAACAAACTAGTCCTCTAGTACACACGTAATGGTTATGATTGGCAACAAACTAGTCCTCTAGTACACGCGTAATGGTTATGGTGGCAACAAACTAGTCCTCTAGTAAGCACGTAATGGTTATGGCGGCAACAAACTAGTCCTCTAGTAAACACGTAATGGTTATGGTGGGAACAAACTAGTCTTCTAGTAAAAACGTAATGGTTATGGTGGCAACAAACTAGTCCTTTAGTACACACGTAATGGTTATGGTGGCAACAAACTAGTCCTCTAGTACACACGTAATGGTTATGGTGGCAACACACTAGTCCTCTAGTAAACACGCAATGGTTATGGTGGCAACAAACTAGTCCTCTAGTACACACGTAATGGTTATGGTGGCAACAAACTAGTCCTCTAGTAAACACGTAATGGTTATGGTGGCAACAAACTAGTCCTCTAGTACACACGCAATGGATATGGTGGCAACACACTTGTCCTCTAGTAAACACGTAATAGTTATGGTGGCAACAAACTAGTCCTCTAGTACACACGTAATGGTTATGGTAGGCAACAAACTAGTCCTCTAGTACACACGTAATGGTTATGGTGGCAACAAACTAGTCCTCTAGTAAGCACGTAATGGTTATGGCGGCAACAAACTAATCCTCTAGTAAACACGTAATGGTTATGGTGGCAACAAACTAGTCTTCTAGTAAAAACGTAATGGTTATGGTGGCAACAAACTAGTCCTCTAGTACACACGTAATGGTTATGGTGGCAACAAACTAGTCCTCTAGTAAACACGTAATGGTTATGGTGGCAACAAACTAGTCCTCTAGTACACACGTAATGGTTATGGTGGCAACAAACTAGTCCTCTAGTACATACGTAATGGTTATGGTGGCAACACACTAGTCCTCTAGTAAACACGTTATGGTTATGGTGGCAACAAACTAGTCCTCTAGTACACACGTAATGGTCATGGTGGCAACAATCTAGTCCTCTAGTACACACGTAATGGTTGTGGTGGCAACACACTAGTCCTCTAGTAAACACGTAATGGTTATGGTGGCAACAAACTAGTCCTCTAGTACATACGTAATGGTTATGGTGGCAACAAACTAGTCCTCTAGTACACACGTAATGGTTATGGTGGCAACAAACTAGTCCTCTAGTAAACACGTAATGGTTATGGTGGCAACAAACTAGTCCTCTAGTACACACGTAATGGTTATGGTTGGCAACACACTAGTCCACTAGTACACACGTAATGGTTATGGTGGCAACACACTAGTCCTCTAGTACACACGCAATGGTTATGGTGGCAACAAACTAGTCCTCTAGTAAACACGTAATGGTTATGTTGGCAACAAACCAGTCCTCTAGTACACACGCAATGGATATGGTGGCAACACACTTGTCCTCTAGTAAACACGTAATGGTTATGGTGGCAACAAACTAGTCCTCTAGTAAACACGTAATGGTTATGGTGGCAACAAACTAGTCCTCTAGTAAACACGCAATGGATATGGTGGCAACAAACTAGTCCTCTAGTACACACGTAATGGTTATGGTGGCAACAAACTAGTCCTGTAGTACACACGTAATGGTTATGTTGGCAACAAACTAGTTCTCTAGTACACACGTAATGGTTATGGTGGCAACAAACTAGTCCTCTAGTAAACACGTAATGGTTATGGTGGCAACAAACTAGTCCTCTAGTACACACGTAATGGTTATGGTTGGCAACACACTAGTCCACTAGTACACACGTAATGGTTATGGTGGCAACACACTAGTCCTCTAGTACACACGCAATGGTTATGGTGGCAACAAACTAGTCCTCTAGTACACACGTAATGGTTATGTTGGCAACAAACTAGTCCTCTAGTACACACGCAATGGATATGGTGGCAACACACTTGTCCTCTAGTAAACACGTAATGGTTATGGTGGCAACAAACTAGTCCTCTAGTACACACGTAATGGTTATGGTTGGCAACAAACTAGTCCTCTAGTACACGCGTAATGGTTATGGTGGCAACAAACTAGTCCTCTAGTAAGCACGTAATGGTTATGGCGGCAACAAACTAGTCCTCTAGTAAACACGTAATGGTTATGGTGGGAACAAACTAGTCTTCTAGTAAAAACGTAATGGTTATGGTGGCAACAAACTAGTCCTTTAGTACACACGTAATGGTTATGGTAGCAACAAACTAGTCCTCTAGTACACACGTAATGGTTATGGTGGCAACACACTAGTCCTCTAGTAAACACGCAATGGTTATGGTGGCAACAAACTAGTCTTCTAGTACACACGTAATGGTTATGGTGGCAACAAACTAGTCCTCTAGTACACACGTAATGGTTATGGTGGCAACAAACTAGTCCTCTAGTACACACGTAATGGTTATGGTGGCAACAAACTAGTCCTCTAGTAAACACGTAATGGTTATGGTGGCAACAAACTAGTCCTCTAGTACACACGCAATGGATATGGTGGCAACACACTTGTCCTCTAGTAAACACGTAATAGTTATGGTGGCAACAAACTAGTCCTCTAGTACACACGTAATGGTTATGGTAGGCAACAAACTAGTCCTCTAGTACACACGTAATGGTTATGGTGGCAACAAACTAGTCCTCTAGTAAGCACGTAATGGTTATGGCGGCAACAAACTAGTCCTCTAGTAAACACGTAATGGTTATGGTGGCAACAAACTAGTCTTCTAGTAAAAACGTAATGGTTATGGTGGCAACAAACTAGTCCTCTAGTACACACGTAATGGTTATGGTGGCAACAAACTAGTCCTCTAGTAAACACGTAATGGTTATGGTGGCAACAAACTAGTCCTCTAGTACACACGTAATGGTTATGGTGGCAACAAACTAGTCCTCTAGTACATACGTAATGGTTATGGTGGCAACACACTAGTCCTCTAGTAAACACGTTATGGTTATGGTGGCAACAAACTAGTCCTCTAGTACACACGTAATGGTCATGGTGGCAACAATCTAGTCCTCTAGTACACACGTAATGGTTGTGGTGGCAACACACTAGTCCTCTAGTAAACACGTAATGGTTATGGTGGCAACAAACTAGTCCTCTAGTACATACGTAATGGTTATGGTGGCAACAAACTAGTCCTCTAGTACACACGTAATGGTTATGGTGGCAACAATCTAGTCCTCTAGTAAACACGTAATGGTTATGGTGGCAACAAACTAGTCCTCTAGTACACACGTAATGGTTATGGTTGGCAATACACTAGTCCACTAGTACACACGTAATGGTTATGGTGGCAACACACTAGTCCTCTAGTACACACGCAATGGTTATGGTGGCAACAAACTAGTCCTCTAGTAAACACGTAATGGTTATGTTGGCAACAAACCAGTCCTCTAGTACACACGCAATGGATATGGTGGCAACACACTTGTCCTCTAGTAAACACGTAATGGTTATGGTGGCAACAAACTAGTCCTCTAGTACACACGTAATGGTTATGGTGGCAACAAACTAGTCCTCTAGTAAACACGCAATGGATATGGTGGCAACAAACTAGTCCTCTAGTACACACGTAATGGTTATGGTGGCAACAAACTAGTCCTGTAGTACACACGTAATGGTTATGTTGGCAACAAACTAGTTCTCTAGTACACACGTAATGGTTATGGTGGCAACAAACTAGTCCTCTAGTAAACACGTAATGGTTATGGTGGCAACAAACTAGTCCTCTAGTACACACGTAATGGTTATGGTTGGCAACACACTAGTCCACTAGTACACACGTAATGGTTATGGTGGCAACACACTAGTCCTCTAGTACACACGCAATGGTTATGGTGGCAACAAACTAGTCCTCTAGTAAACACGTAATGGTTATGTTGGCAACAAACTAGTCCTCTAGTACACACGCAATGGATATGGTGGCAACACACTTGTCCTCTAGTAAACACGTAATGGTTATGGTGGCAACAAACTAGTCCTCTAGTACACACGTAATGGTTATGGTTGGCAACAAACTAGTCCTCTAGTACACGCGTAATGGTTATGGTGGCAACAAACTAGTCCTCTAGTAAGCACGTAATGGTTATGGCGGCAACAAACTAGTCCTCTAGTAAACACGTAATGGTTATGGTGGGAACAAACTAGTCTTCTAGTAAAAACGTAATGGTTATGGTGGCAACAAACTAGTCCTTTAGTACACACGTTATGGTTATGGTGGCAACAAACTAGTCCTCTAGTACACACGTAATGGTTATGGTGGCAACACACTAGTCCTCTAGTAAACACGCAATGGTTATGGTGGCAACAAACTAGTCTTCTAGTACACACGTAATGGTTATGGTGGCAACAAACTAGTCCTCTAGTACACACGTAATGGTTATGGTGGCAACAAACTAGTCCTCTAGTACACACGTAATGGTTATGGTGGCAACAAACTAGTCCTCTAGTAAACACGTAATGGTTATGGTGGCAACAAACTAGTCCTCTAGTACACACGCAATGGATATGGTGGCAACACACTTGTCCTCTAGTAAACACGTAATAGTTATGGTGGCAACAAACTAGTCCTCTAGTACACACGTAATGGTTATGGTAGGCAACAAACTAGTCCTCTAGTACACACGTAATGGTTATGGTGGCAACAAACTAGTCCTCTAGTAAGCACGTAATGGTTATGGCGGCAACAAACTAGTCCTCTAGTAAACACGTAATGGTTATGGTGGCAACAAACTAGTCTTCTAGTAAAAACGTAATGGTTATGGTGGCAACAAACTAGTCCTCTAGTACACACGTAATGGTTATGGTGGCAACAAACTAGTCCTCTAGTAAACACGTAATGGTTATGGTGGCAACAAACTAGTCCTCTAGTACACACGTAATGGTTATGGTGGCAACAAACTAGTCCTCTAGTACATACGTAATGGTTATGGTGGCAACACACTAGTCCTCTAGTAAACACGTTATGGTTATGGTGGCAACAAACTAGTCCTCTAGTACACACGTAATGGTCATGGTGGCAACAATCTAGTCCTCTAGTACACACGTAATGGTTGTGGTGGCAACACACTAGTCCTCTAGTAAACACGTAATGGTTATGGTGGCAACAATCTAGTCCTCTAGTACATACGTAATGGTTATGGTGGCAACAAACTAGTCCTCTAGTACACACGTAATGGTTATGGTGGCAACAAACTAGTCCTCTAGTAAACACGTAATGGTTATGGTGGCAACAAACTAGTCCTCTAGTACACACGTAATGGTTATGGTTGGCAACACACTAGTCCACTAGTACACACGTAATGGTTATGGTGGCAACACACTAGTCCTCTAGTACACACGCAATGGTTATGGTGGCAACAAACTAGTCCTCTAGTAAACACGTAATGGTTATGTTGGCAACAAACCAGTCCTCTAGTACACACGCAATGGATATGGTGGCAACACACTTGTCCTCTAGTAAACACGTAATGGTTATGGTGGCAACAAACTAGTCCTCTAGTACACACGTAATGGTTATGGTGGCAACAAACTAGTCCTCTAGTAAACACGCAATGGTTATGGTGGCAACAAACTAGTCCTCTAGTACACACGTAATGGTTATGGTGGCAACAAACTAGTCCTGTAGTACACACGTAATGGTTATGTTGGCAACAAACTAGTCCTCTAGTACACACGTAATGGTTATGGTGGCAACAAACTAGTCCTCTAGTAAACACGTAATGGTTATGGTGGCGACAAACTAGTCCTCTAGTACACACGTAATGGTTATGGTTGGCAACACACTAGTCCACTAGTACACACGTAATGGTTATGGTGGCAACACACTAGTCCTCTAGTACACACGCAATGGTTATGGTGGCAACAAACTAGTCCTCTAGTAAACACGCAATGGTTATGTTGGCAACAAACTAGTCCTCTAGTACACACGCAATGGATATGGTGGCAACACACTTGTCCTCTAGTAAACACGTAATGGTTATGGTGGCAACAAACTAGTCCTCTAGTACACACGTAATGGTTATGGTTGGCAACAAACTAGTCCTCTAGTACACGCGTAATGGTTATGGTGGCAACAAACTAGTCCTCTAGTAAGCACGTAATGGTTATGGCGGCAACAAACTAGTTCTCTAGTAAACACGTAATGTTTATGGTGGCAACAAACTAGTCTTCTAGGAAAAACGTAATGGTTATGTTGGCAACAAACTAGTCCTCTAGTACACACGCAATGGATATGGTGGCAACACACTTGTCCTCTAGTAAACACGTAATGGTTATGGTGGCAGCAAACTAGTCCTCTAGTACACACGTAATGGTTATGGTTGGCAACAAACTAGTCCTCTAGTACACGCGTAATGGTTATGGTGGCAACAAACTAGTCCTCTAGTAAGCACGTAATGGTTATGGCGGCAACAAACTAGTCCTCTAGTAAACACGTAATGTTTATGGTGGCAACAAACTAGTCTTCTAGGAAAAACGTAATGGTTATGGTGGCAACAAACTAGTCCTCTAGTACACACGTAATGGTTATGGTGGCAACAAACTAGTCCTCTAGTACATACGTAATGATTATGGTGGCAACACACTAGTCCTCTAGTAAACACGTTATGGTTATGGTGGCAACAAACTAGTCCTCTAGTACACACGTAATGGTCATGGTGGCAACAAACTAGTCCTCTAGTAAACACGTAATGGTTGTGGTGGCATCACACTAGTCCTCTAGTAAACACGCAATGGTTATGGTGGCAACAAACTAGTCCTCTAGTACATACGTAATGGTTATGGTGGCAACACACTAGTCCTCTAGTAAACACGTTATGGTTATGGTGGCAACAAACTAGTCCTCTAGTACACACGTAATGGTCATGGTGGCAACGATCTAGTCCTCTAGTACACACGTAATGGTTGTGGTGGCAACACACTAGTCCTCTAGTAAACACGCAATGGTTATGGTGGCAACAAACTAGTCCTCTAGTAAACACGTAATGGTTATGGTTGCAACAAACTAGTCCTCTAGTACATACGTAATGGTTATGGTGGCAACAAACTAGTCCTCTAGTACACACTTAATGGTTATGGTGGCAACAAACTAGTCCTCTAGTACACAAGTAATGGTTATGGTGGCAACACAATAGTCCTCTAGTAAACACGTAATGGTTATGGTGGCAGCAAACTAATCCTCTAGTAAACACGTAATGGCTATGGTGACAACAAACTAGTCCTCTAGTAAACAAGTAATGGTTATGGTGACAACAAACTAGTCCACTAGTAAACACGTAATGGTTATGGTGGCAACACACTAGTCCTCTAGTATACATGTAATGGCTATGGTGGCAACAAACTAGTCTTCTAGTACACACGTAATGGTTATGTTGGCAACAAACTAGTCCTCTAGTACACATGTAATGGTTATGGTGGCAACAAACTAGTCCTCTAGTACAGACGTAATGTTTATGGTGGCAACAAACTAGTCCACTAGTAAATACGTAATGGTTATGGTGGCAACAAACCAGTCTTCTAGTAAACACGTAATGGTAATGGTGGCAACAAACTAGTCCTCTAGTAAACACGTAATGGTTATGGTGGCAACAAACTAGTCCTCTAGTACACACGTAATGGTTATGGTTGGCAACACACTAGTCCACTAGTACACACGTAATGGTTATGGTGGCAACACACTAGTCCTCTAGTACACACGCAATGTTTATGGTGGCAACAAACTAGTCCTCTAGTAAACACGTAATGGTTATGTAGGCAACAAACTAGTCCTCTAGTACACACGCAATGGATATGGTGGCAACACACTTGTCCTCTAGTAAACACGTAATGGTTATGGTGGCAACAAACTAGTCCTCCAGTACACACGTAATGGTTATGGTTGGCAACAAACTAGTCCTCTAGTACACACGTAATGGTTATGGTGGCAACAAACTAGTCCTCTAGTAAGCACGTAATGGTTATGGCGGCAACAAACTAGTCCTCTAGTAAACACGTAATGGTTATGGTGGCAACAAACTAGTCTTCTAGGAAAAACGTAATGGTTATGGTGGCAACAAACTAGTCCTCTATTACACACGTAATGGTTATGGTGGCAACAAACTAGTCCTCTAGTACACACGTAATGGTTATGGTGGCTACACACTAGTCCTATAGTAAACACACAATGGTTATGGTGGCAACAAACTAGTCTTCTAGTACACACGTAATGGTTATGGTGGCAACAAACTAGTCCTCTAGTACACACGTAATGGCTATGGTGGCAACAAACTAGTCCTCTAGTACACACGTAATGGTTATGGTGGCAACAAACTAGTCCTCTAGTACATACGTAATGATTATGGTGGCAACACACTAGTCCTCTAGTAAACACGTTATGGTTATGGTGGCAACAAACTAGTCCTCTAGTACACACGTAATGGTCATGGTGGCAACAAACTAGTCCTCTAGTAAACACGTAATGGTTGTGGTGGCATCACACTAGTCCTCTAGTAAACACGCAATGGTTATGGTGGCAACAAACTAGTCCTCTAGTACATACGTAATGGTTATGGTGGCAACACACTAGTCCTCTAGTAAACACGTTATGGTTATGGTGGCAACAAACTAGTCCTCTAGTACACACGTAATGGTCATGGTGGCAACGATCTAGTCCTCTAGTACACATGTAATGGTTGTGGTGGCAACACACTAGTCCTCTAGTAAACACGCAATGGTTATGGTGGCAACAAACTATTCCTCTAGTAAACACGTAATGGTTATGGATGCAACAAACTAGTCCTCTAGTACATACGTAATGGTTATGGTGGCAACAAACTAGTCCTCTAGTACACACTTAATGGTAATGGTGGCAACAAACTAGTCCTCTAGTACACAAGTAATGGTTATGGTGGCAACACAATAGTCCTCTAGTAAACACGTAATGGTTATGGTGGCAGCAAACTAATCCTCTAGTAAGCACGTAATGGCTATGGTGACAACAAACTAGTCCTCTAGTAAACAAGTAATGGTTATGGTGACAACAAACTAGTCCACTAGTAAACACGTAATGGTTATGGTGGCAACACACTAGTCCTCTAGTATACATGTAATGGCTATGGTGGCAACAAACTAGTCTTCTAGTACACACGTAATGGTTATGTTGGCAACAAACTAGTCCTCTAGTACACATGTAATGGTTATGGTGGCAACAAACTAGTCCTCTAGTACAGACGTAATGTTTATGGTGGCAACAAACTAGTCCACTAGTAAATACGTAATGGTTATGGTGGCAACAAACTAGTCTTCTAGTAAACACGTAATGGTAATGGTGGCAACAAACTAGTCCTCTAGTAAACACGTAATGGTTATGGTGGCAACAAACTAGTCCTCTAGTACACACGTAATGGTTATGGTTGGCAACACACTAGTCCACTAGTACACACGTAATGGTTATGGTGGCAACACACTAGTCCTCTAGTACACACGCAATGTTTATGGTGGCAACAAACTAGTCCTCTAGTAAACACGTAATGGTTATGTTGGCAACAAACTAGTCCTCTAGTACACACGCAATGGATATGGTGGCAACACACTTGTCCTCTAGTAAACACGTAATGGTTATGGTGGCAACAAACTAGTCCTCTAGTACACACGTAATGGTTATGGTTGGCAACAAACTAGTCCTCTAGTACACACGTAATGGTTATGGTGGCAACAAACTAGTCCTCTAGTAAACACGTAATGGTTATGGTGGCAACAAACTAGTCTTCTAGGAAAAACGTAATGGATATGTTGGCAACAAACTAGTCCTCTAGTACACACGTAATGGATATGGTGGCAACAAACTAGTCCTCTAGTACACACGTAATGGTTATGGTGGCAACACACTAGTCCTCAAGTAAACACGCAATGGTTATGGTGGCAACAAACTAGTCTTCTAGTACACACGTAATGGTTATGGTGGCAACAAACTAGTCCTCTAGTACACACGTAATGGTTATGGTTGGCAACAAACTAGTCCTCTAGTACACGCGTAATGGTTATGGTGGCAACAAACTAGTCCTCTAGTAAGCACGTAATGGTTATGGCGGCAACAAACTAGTCCTCTAGTAAACACGTAATGGTTATGGTGGGAACAAACTAGTCTTCTAGTAAAAACGTAATGGTTATGGTGGCAACAAACTAGTCCTTTAGTACACACGTAATGGTTATGGTAGCAACAAACTAGTCCTCTAGTACACACGTAATGGTTATGGTGGCAACACACTAGTCCTCTAGTAAACACGCAATGGTTATGGTGGCAACAAACTAGTCTTCTAGTACACACGTAATGGTTATGGTGGCAACAAACTAGTCCTCTAGTACACACGTAATGGTTATGGTGGCAACAAACTAGTCCTCTAGTACACACGTAATGGTTATGGTGGCAACAAACTAGTCCTCTAGTAAACACGTAATGGTTATGGTGGCAACAAACTAGTCCTCTAGTACACACGCAATGGATATGGTGGCAACACACTTGTCCTCTAGTAAACACGTAATAGTTATGGTGGCAACAAACTAGTCCTCTAGTACACACGTAATGGTTATGGTAGGCAACAAACTAGTCCTCTAGTACACACGTAATGGTTATGGTGGCAACAAACTAGTCCTCTAGTAAGCACGTAATGGTTATGGCGGCAACAAACTAGTCCTCTAGTAAACACGTAATGGTTATGGTGGCAACAAACTAGTCTTCTAGTAAAAACGTAATGGTTATGGTGGCAACAAACTAGTCCTCTAGTACACACGTAATGGTTATGGTGGCAACAAACTAGTCCTCTAGTAAACACGTAATGGTTATGGTGGCAACAAACTAGTCCTCTAGTACACACGTAATGGTTATGGTGGCAACAAACTAGTCCTCTAGTACATACGTAATGGTTATGGTGGCAACACACTAGTCCTCTAGTAAACACGTTATGGTTATGGTGGCAACAAACTAGTCCTCTAGTACACACGTAATGGTCATGGTGGCAACAATCTAGTCCTCTAGTACACACGTAATGGTTGTGGTGGCAACACACTAGTCCTCTAGTAAACACGTAATGGTTATGGTGGCAACAAACTAGTCCTCTAGTACATACGTAATGGTTATGGTGGCAACAAACTAGTCCTCTAGTACACACGTAATGGTTATGGTGGCAACAATCTAGTCCTCTAGTAAACACGTAATGGTTATGGTGGCAACAAACTAGTCCTCTAGTACACACGTAATGGTTATGGTTGGCAACACACTAGTCCACTAGTACACACGTAATGGTTATGGTGGCAACACACTAGTCCTCTAGTACACACGCAATGGTTATGGTGGCAACAAACTAGTCCTCTAGTAAACACGTAATGGTTATGTTGGCAACAAACCAGTCCTCTAGTACACACGCAATGGATATGGTGGCAACACACTTGTCCTCTAGTAAACACGTAATGGTTATGGTGGCAACAAACTAGTCCTCTAGTACACACGTAATGGTTATGGTGGCAACAAACTAGTCCTCTAGTAAACACGCAATGGATATGGTGGCAACAAACTAGTCCTCTAGTACACACGTAATGGTTATGGTGGCAACAAACTAGTCCTGTAGTACACACGTAATGGTTATGTTGGCAACAAACTAGTTCTCTAGTACACACGTAATGGTTATGGTGGCAACAAACTAGTCCTCTAGTAAACACGTAATGGTTATGGTGGCAACAAACTAGTCCTCTAGTACACACGTAATGGTTATGGTTGGCAACACACTAGTCCACTAGTACACACGTAATGGTTATGGTGGCAACACACTAGTCCTCTAGTACACACGCAATGGTTATGGTGGCAACAAACTAGTCCTCTAGTAAACACGTAATGGTTATGTTGGCAACAAACTAGTCCTCTAGTACACACGCAATGGATATGGTGGCAACACACTTGTCCTCTAGTAAACACGTAATGGTTATGGTGGCAACAAACTAGTCCTCTAGTACACACGTAATGGTTATGGTTGGCAACAAACTAGTCCTCTAGTACACGCGTAATGGTTATGGTGGCAACAAACTAGTCCTCTAGTAAGCACGTAATGGTTATGGCGGCAACAAACTAGTCCTCTAGTAAACACGTAATGGTTATGGTGGGAACAAACTAGTCTTCTAGTAAAAACGTAATGGTTATGGTGGCAACAAACTAGTCCTTTAGTACACACGTTATGGTTATGGTGGCAACAAACTAGTCCTCTAGTACACACGTAATGGTTATGGTGGCAACACACTAGTCCTCTAGTAAACACGCAATGGTTATGGTGGCAACAAACTAGTCTTCTAGTACACACGTAATGGTTATGGTGGCAACAAACTAGTCCTCTAGTACACACGTAATGGTTATGGTGGCAACAAACTAGTCCTCTAGTACACACGTAATGGTTATGGTGGCAACAAACTAGTCCTCTAGTAAACACGTAATGGTTATGGTGGCAACAAACTAGTCCTCTAGTACACACGCAATGGATATGGTGGCAACACACTTGTCCTCTAGTAAACACGTAATAGTTATGGTGGCAACAAACTAGTCCTCTAGTACACACGTAATGGTTATGGTAGGCAACAAACTAGTCCTCTAGTACACACGTAATGGTTATGGTGGCAACAAACTAGTCCTCTAGTAAGCACGTAATGGTTATGGCGGCAACAAACTAGTCCTCTAGTAAACACGTAATGGTTATGGTGGCAACAAACTAGTCTTCTAGTAAAAACGTAATGGTTATGGTGGCAACAAACTAGTCCTCTAGTACACACGTAATGGTTATGGTGGCAACAAACTAGTCCTCTAGTAAACACGTAATGGTTATGGTGGCAACAAACTAGTCCTCTAGTACACACGTAATGGTTATGGTGGCAACAAACTAGTCCTCTAGTACATACGTAATGGTTATGGTGGCAACACACTAGTCCTCTAGTAAACACGTTATGGTTATGGTGGCAACAAACTAGTCCTCTAGTACACACGTAATGGTCATGGTGGCAACAATCTAGTCCTCTAGTACACACGTAATGGTTGTGGTGGCAACACACTAGTCCTCTAGTAAACACGTAATGGTTATGGTGGCAACAATCTAGTCCTCTAGTACATACGTAATGGTTATGGTGGCAACAAACTAGTCCTCTAGTACACACGTAATGGTTATGGTGGCAACAAACTAGTCCTCTAGTAAACACGTAATGGTTATGGTGGCAACAAACTAGTCCTCTAGTACACACGTAATGGTTATGGTTGGCAACACACTAGTCCACTAGTACACACGTAATGGTTATGGTGGCAACACACTAGTCCTCTAGTACACACGCAATGGTTATGGTGGCAACAAACTAGTCCTCTAGTAAACACGTAATGGTTATGTTGGCAACAAACCAGTCCTCTAGTACACACGCAATGGATATGGTGGCAACACACTTGTCCTCTAGTAAACACGTAATGGTTATGGTGGCAACAAACTAGTCCTCTAGTACACACGTAATGGTTATGGTGGCAACAAACTAGTCCTCTAGTAAACACGCAATGGTTATGGTGGCAACAAACTAGTCCTCTAGTACACACGTAATGGTTATGGTGGCAACAAACTAGTCCTGTAGTACACACGTAATGGTTATGTTGGCAACAAACTAGTCCTCTAGTACACACGTAATGGTTATGGTGGCAACAAACTAGTCCTCTAGTAAACACGTAATGGTTATGGTGGCGACAAACTAGTCCTCTAGTACACACGTAATGGTTATGGTTGGCAACACACTAGTCCACTAGTACACACGTAATGGTTATGGTGGCAACACACTAGTCCTCTAGTACACACGCAATGGTTATGGTGGCAACAAACTAGTCCTCTAGTAAACACGCAATGGTTATGTTGGCAACAAACTAGTCCTCTAGTACACACGCAATGGATATGGTGGCAACACACTTGTCCTCTAGTAAACACGTAATGGTTATGGTGGCAACAAACTAGTCCTCTAGTACACACGTAATGGTTATGGTTGGCAACAAACTAGTCCTCTAGTACACGCGTAATGGTTATGGTGGCAACAAACTAGTCCTCTAGTAAGCACGTAATGGTTATGGCGGCAACAAACTAGTTCTCTAGTAAACACGTAATGTTTATGGTGGCAACAAACTAGTCTTCTAGGAAAAACGTAATGGTTATGTTGGCAACAAACTAGTCCTCTAGTACACACGCAATGGATATGGTGGCAACACACTTGTCCTCTAGTAAACACGTAATGGTTATGGTGGCAGCAAACTAGTCCTCTAGTACACACGTAATGGTTATGGTTGGCAACAAACTAGTCCTCTAGTACACGCGTAATGGTTATGGTGGCAACAAACTAGTCCTCTAGTAAGCACGTAATGGTTATGGCGGCAACAAACTAGTCCTCTAGTAAACACGTAATGTTTATGGTGGCAACAAACTAGTCTTCTAGGAAAAACGTAATGGTTATGGTGGCAACAAACTAGTCCTCTAGTACACACGTAATGGTTATGGTGGCAACAAACTAGTCCTCTAGTACACACGTAATGGTTATGGTGGCAACAAACTAGTCCTCTAGTACATACGTAATGATTATGGTGGCAACACACTAGTCCTCTAGTAAACACGTTATGGTTATGGTGGCAACAAACTAGTCCTCTAGTACACACGTAATGGTCATGGTGGCAACAAACTAGTCCTCTAGTAAACACGTAATGGTTGTGGTGGCATCACACTAGTCCTCTAGTAAACACGCAATGGTTATGGTGGCAACAAACTAGTCCTCTAGTACATACGTAATGGTTATGGTGGCAACACACTAGTCCTCTAGTAAACACGTTATGGTTATGGTGGCAACAAACTAGTCCTCTAGTACACACGTAATGGTCATGGTGGCAACGATCTAGTCCTCTAGTACACACGTAATGGTTGTGGTGGCAACACACTAGTCCTCTAGTAAACACGCAATGGTTATGGTGGCAACAAACTAGTCCTCTAGTAAACACGTAATGGTTATGGTTGCAACAAACTAGTCCTCTAGTACATACGTAATGGTTATGGTGGCAACAAACTAGTCCTCTAGTACACACTTAATGGTTATGGTGGCAACAAACTAGTCCTCTAGTACACAAGTAATGGTTATGGTGGCAACACAATAGTCCTCTAGTAAACACGTAATGGTTATGGTGGCAGCAAACTAATCCTCTAGTAAACACGTAATGGCTATGGTGACAACAAACTAGTCCTCTAGTAAACAAGTAATGGTTATGGTGACAACAAACTAGTCCACTAGTAAACACGTAATGGTTATGGTGGCAACACACTAGTCCTCTAGTATACATGTAATGGCTATGGTGGCAACAAACTAGTCTTCTAGTACACACGTAATGGTTATGTTGGCAACAAACTAGTCCTCTAGTACACATGTAATGGTTATGGTGGCAACAAACTAGTCCTCTAGTACAGACGTAATGTTTATGGTGGCAACAAACTAGTCCACTAGTAAATACGTAATGGTTATGGTGGCAACAAACCAGTCTTCTAGTAAACACGTAATGGTAATGGTGGCAACAAACTAGTCCTCTAGTAAACACGTAATGGTTATGGTGGCAACAAACTAGTCCTCTAGTACACACGTAATGGTTATGGTTGGCAACACACTAGTCCACTAGTACACACGTAATGGTTATGGTGGCAACACACTAGTCCTCTAGTACACACGCAATGTTTATGGTGGCAACAAACTAGTCCTCTAGTAAACACGTAATGGTTATGTAGGCAACAAACTAGTCCTCTAGTACACACGCAATGGATATGGTGGCAACACACTTGTCCTCTAGTAAACACGTAATGGTTATGGTGGCAACAAACTAGTCCTCCAGTACACACGTAATGGTTATGGTTGGCAACAAACTAGTCCTCTAGTACACACGTAATGGTTATGGTGGCAACAAACTAGTCCTCTAGTAAGCACGTAATGGTTATGGCGGGAACAAACTAGTCCTCTAGTAAACACGTAATGGTTATGGTGGCAACAAACTAGTCTTCTAGGAAAAACGTAATGGTTATGGTGGCAACAAACTAGTCCTCTATTACACACGTAATGGTTATGGTGGCAACAAACTAGTCCTCTAGTACACACGTAATGGTTATGGTGGCTACACACTAGTCCTCTAGTAAACACACAATGGTTATGGTGGCAACAAACTAGTCTTCTAGTACACACGTAATGGTTATGGTGGCAACAAACTAGTCCTCTAGTACACACGTAATGGCTATGGTGGCAACAAACTAGTCCTCTAGTACACACGTAATGGTTATGGTGGCAACAAACTAGTCCTCTAGTACATACGTAATGATTATGGTGGCAACACACTAGTCCTCTAGTAAACACGTTATGGTTATGGTGGCAACAAACTAGTCCTCTAGTACACACGTAATGGTCATGGTGGCAACAAACTAGTCCTCTAGTAAACACGTAATGGTTGTGGTGGCATCACACTAGTCCTCTAGTAAACACGCAATGGTTATGGTGGCAACAAACTAGTCCTCTAGTACATACGTAATGGTTATGGTGGCAACACACTAGTCCTCTAGTAAACACGTTATGGTTATGGTGGCAACAAACTAGTCCTCTAGTACACACGTAATGGTCATGGTGGCAACGATCTAGTCCTCTAGTACACATGTAATGGTTGTGGTGGCAACACACTAGTCCTCTAGTAAACACGCAATGGTTATGGTGGCAACAAACTATTCCTCTAGTAAACACGTAATGGTTATGGATGCAACAAACTAGTCCTCTAGTACATACGTAATGGTTATGGTGGCAACAAACTAGTCCTCTAGTACACACTTAATGGTTATGGTGGCAACAAACTAGTCCTCTAGTACACAAGTAATGGTTATGGTGGCAACACAATAGTCCTCTAGTAAACACGTAATGGTTATGGTGGCAGCAAACTAATCCTCTAGTAAGCACGTAATGGCTATGGTGACAACAAACTAGTCCTCTAGTAAACAAGTAATGGTTATGGTGACAACAAACTAGTCCACTAGTAAACACGTAATGGTTATGGTGGCAACACACTAGTCCTCTAGTATACATGTAATGGCTATGGTGGCAACAAACTAGTCTTCTAGTACACACGTAATGGTTATGTTGGCAACAAACTAGTCCTCTAGTACACATGTAATGGTTATGGTGGCAACAAACTAGTCCTCTAGTACAGACGTAATGTTTATGGTGGCAACAAACTAGTCCACTAGTAAATACGTAATGGTTATGGTGGCAACAAACTAGTCTTCTAGTAAACACGTAATGGTAATGGTGGCAACAAACTAGTCCTCTAGTAAACACGTAATGGTTATGGTGGCAACAAACTAGTCCTCTAGTACACACGTAATGGTTATGGTTGGCAACACACTAGTCCACTAGTACACACGTAATGGTTATGGTGGCAACACACTAGTCCTCTAGTACACACGCAATGTTTATGGTGGCAACAAACTAGTCCTCTAGTAAACACGTAATGGTTATGTTGGCAACAAACTAGTCCTCTAGTACACACGCAATGGATATGGTGGCAACACACTTGTCCTCTAGTAAACACGTAATGGTTATGGTGGCAACAAACTAGTCCTCTAGTACACACGTAATGGTTATGGTTGGCAACAAACTAGTCCTCTAGTACACACGTAATGGTTATGGTGGCAACAAACTAGTCCTCTAGTAAACACGTAATGGTTATGGTGGCAACAAACTAGTCTTCTAGGAAAAACGTAATGGATATGTTGGCAACAAACTAGTCCTCTAGTACACACGTAATGGATATGGTGGCAACAAACTAGTCCTCTAGTACACACGTAATGGTTATGGTGGCAACACACTAGTCCTCAAGTAAACACGCAATGGTTATGGTGGCAACAAACTAGTCTTCTAGTACACACGTAATGGTTATGGTGGCAACAAACTAGTCCTCTAGTACACACGTAATGGTTATGGTGGCAACAAACTAGTCCTCTAGTACACACGTAATGGTTATGGTGGCAACAAACTAGTCCTCTAGTACATACGTAATGATTATGGTGGCAACACACTAGTCCTCTAGTAAACACGTTATGGTTATGGTGGCAACAAACTAGTCCTCTAGTACACACGTAATGGTCATGGTGGCAACAAACTAGTCCTCTAGTAAACACGTAATGGTTGTGGTGGCATCACACTAGTCCTCTAGTAAACACGCAATGGTTATGGTGGCAACAAACTAGTCCTCTAGTAAACACGTAATGGTTATGGTGGCAACAAACTAGTCCTCTAGTACATACGTAATGGTTATGGTGGCAACAAACTAGTCCTCTTTTACACACGTAATGGTTATGGTGGCAACAAACTAGTCCTCTAGTACACACGTAATGGTTATGGTGGCAACACAATAGTCCTCTAGTAAACACGTTATGGTTATGGTGGCAGCAAACTAATCCTCTAGTAAACAAGTAATGGTTATGGTGACAACAAACTAGTCCACTAGTAAACACGTAATGGTAATGGTGGCAACACACTAGTCCTCTACTACACATGTAATGGTTATGGTGGCAACAAACTAGTCTTCTAGTACACACGTAATGGTTATGTTGGCAACAAACTAGTCCTCTAGTACATATGTAATGGTTATGGTGGCAACAAACTAGTCCACTAGTAAATACGTAATATTTATGGTGGCAACAAACCAGTCTTCTAGTAAACACGTAATGGTAATGGTGGCAACAAACTAGTCCTCTAGTAAACACGTAATGGTTATGGTGGCAACAAACTAGTCCTCTAGTAAACACGTAATGGTTATGGTGGCAACAAACTAGTCCTCTAGTACACACGTAATGGTTATGGTGGCAACAAACTGGTCTTCTAGTACACACGTAATGGTTATTGTGGCAACAAACTAGTCCTCTAGTACACACGTAATGGTTATGGTGGCAACAAACTAGTCCTCCAGTACACACGTAATAGTTATGGTGGCAACAAACTAGTTCTCTAGTACATACGTAATAGTTATGGTGGCAACACACTAGTCCTCTAGTAAACACGTTATGGTTATGGTGGCAACAAACTAGTCCTCTAGTACACACGTAATGGTTATGGTGGCAACAAACTAGTCCTCTAGTACATACGTAATGGTTATGGTGGCAATAAACTAGTCCTCTAGTAAACACGTAATGGATATGGTGGCAACACACTAGTCCTCTAATAAGCACGCAATGGTTATGGTGGCAACAAACTAGTCCTCTAGTACACACGTAATGGTTATGGTGGCAACAAACTAGTCCTCTAGTAAACACGCAATGGTTATGGTGGCAACAAACTAGTCCTTTAGTACATACGTAATGGTTATGGTGGCAACAAACTAGTCCTGTAGTACACACGTAATGGTTATGTTGGCAACAAACTAGTCCTCTAGTACATACGTAATGGTTATGGTGGCAACAAACTAGTCCTCTAGTAAACACGTAATGGTTATGGTGGCAACAAACTAGTCCTCTAGTACACACGTAATGGTTATGGTTGGCAACACACTAGTCCACTAGTACACACGTAATGGTTATGGTGGCAACACACTAGTCCTCTAGTAAACACGTAATGGTTATGGTGGCAACACACTAGTCCTCTAGTACACACGCAATGGTTATGGTGGCAACAAACTAGTCCTCTAGTACACACGTAATGGTTATGGTGGCAACAAACTAGTCCTCTAGTACACACGTAATGGTTATGGTGGCAACAAACTAGTCCTCTAGTACACACGTAATGGTTATGGTGTCAACACACTAGTCCTCTAGTAAACACGCAATGGTTATGGTGGCAACAAACTAGTCTTCTAGTACACACGTAATGGTTATGGTGGCAACAAACTAGTCCTCTAGTACACACGAAATGGTTATGGTGGCAACAAACTAGTCCTCTAGTACACACGTAATGGTTATGGTGGCAACAAACTAGTCCTCTAGTACATACGTAATGGTTATGGTGGCAACACACTAGTCCTCTAGTAAACACGTTATGGTTATGGTGGCAACAAACTAGTCCTCTAGTACACACGTAATGGTCATGGTGGCAACAATCTAGTCCTCTAGTACACACGTAATGGTTGTGGTGGCAACACACTAGTCCTCTAGTAAACACGCAATGGTTATGGTGGCAACAAACTAGTCCTCTAGTAAACACGTAATGGTTATGGTGGCAACAAACTAGTCCTCTAGTACATACGTAATGGTTATGGTGGCAACAAACTAGTCCTCTAGTACACACTTAATGGTTATGGTGGCAACAAACTAGTCCTCTAGTACACAAGTAATGGTTATGGTGGCAACACAATAGTCCTCTAGTAAACACGTAATGGTTATGGTGGCAGCAAACTAATCCTCTAGTAAACAAGTGATGGCTATGGTGACAACAAACTAGTCCTCTAGTAAACAAATAATGGTTATGGTGACAACAAACTAGTCCACTAGTAAACACGTAATGGTTATGATGGCAACACACTAGTCCTCTAGTACACATGTAATGGCTATGGTGGCAACAAACTAGTCTTCTAGTACACATGTAATGGTTATGGTGGCAACAAACTAGTCCTCTAGTATAGACGTAATGTTTATGGTGGCAACAAACTAGTCCACTTGTAAATACGTAATGGTTATGGTGGCAACAAACCAGTCTTCTAGTAAACACGTAATGGTAATGGTGGCAACAAACTAGTCCTCTAGTAAACACGTAATGGTTATGGTGGCAACAAACTAGTCCTCTAGTAAGCACGCAATGGTTATGGTGGCAACAAACTAGTCCTCTAGTACACACGTAATGGTTATGGTGGCAACAAACTAGTCCTCTAGTAAACACGCAATGGTTATGGTGGCAACAAACTAGTCCTGTAGATCACACGTAATGGTTATGTTGGCAACAAACTAATCCTCTAGTACACACGTAATGGTTATGGTGGCAACAAACTAGTCCTCTAGTAAACACGTAATGGTTATGGTGGCAACAAACTAGTCCTCTAGTAAACACGTAATGGTCATGGTGGCAACAAACTAGTCCTCTAGTACACACGCAATGGATATGGTGGCAACGCACTTGTCCTCTAGTAAACACGTAATGGTTATGGTGGCAACAAACTAGTCCTCTAGTACACACGTAATGGTTATGGTTGGCAACAAACTAGTCCTCTAGTACACACGTAATGGTTATGGTGGCAACAAACTAGTCCTCTAGTAAGCACGTAATGGTTATGGCGGCAACAAACTAGTCCTCTAGTAAACACGTAATGGTTATGGTGGCAACAAAGTAGTCTTCTAGTAAAAACGTAATGGTTATGGTGGCAACACACTAGTCCACTAGTACACACGTAATGGTTATGGTGGCAACACACTAGTCCTCTAGTACACACGCAATGGTTATGGTGGCAACAAACTAGTCCTCTAGTAAACACGTAATGGTTATGGTGGCAACAAACTAGTCCTCTAGTACACACGCAATGGATATGGTGGCAACACACTTGTCCTCTAGTAAACACGTAATGGTTATGGTGGCAACAAACTAGTCCTCTAGTACACACGTAATGGTTATGGTTGGCAACAAACTAGTCCTCTAGTACACACGTAATGGTTATGGTGGCAACAAACTAGTCCTCTAGTAAGCACGTAATGGTTATGGCGGCAACAAACTAGTCCTCTAGTAAACACGTAATGGTTATGGTTGCAACAAAGTAGTCTTCTAGTAAAAACGTAATGGTTATGGTGGCAACAAACTAGTCCTCTAGTACACACGTAATGGTTATGGTGGCAACAAACTAGTCCTCTAGTACACACGTAATGGTTATGGTGGCAACAAACTAGTCCTCTAGTAAACACGCGATGGTTATGGTGGCAACAAACTAGTCCTCTAGTACACACGTAATGGTTATGGTGGCAACAAACTAGTCCTCTAGTACACACGTAATGGTTATGGTGGCAACAAACTAGTCCTCTAGTGCACACGTAATGGCTATGGTGGCAACACACGAGTCCTCTAGTAAACACGCGTTGGTTATGGTGGCAACAAACTAGTCCTCTAGTACACACGTAATGGTAATGGTGGCAACAAACTAGTCCTCTAGTAAACACGCAACGGTTATGGTGGCAACAAACTAGTCCTCTAGTACACACGTAATGGTTATGGTGGCAACAAACTAGTCCTGTAGTACACACGTAATGGTTATGGTGGCAACAAACTAGTCCTCTAGTACACACGTAATGGTTATGGTGGCAACACACTAGTCCTCTAGTAAGCACGCAATGGTTATGGTGGCAACAAACTAGTCCTCTACTACACACGTAATGGTTATGGTGGCAACAAACTAGTCCTCTAGTAAACACGCAATGGTTATGGTGGCAACAAACTAGTCCTCTAGTACACACGTAATGGTTATGGTGGCAACAAACTAGTCCTCTAGTACACACGTAATGGTTATGTTGGCAACAAACTAGTCCTCTAGTACACACGTAATGGTTATGGTGGCAACAAACTAGTCCTCTAGTAAGCACGTAATGGTTATGGTGGCAACAAACTAGTCCTCTAGTACACACGTAATGGTTATGGTTGGCAACACACTAGTCCACTAGTACACACGTAATGGTTATGGTGGCAACACACTAGTCCTCTAGTACACACGCAATGGTTATGGTGGCAACAAACTAGTCCTCTAGTAAACACGTAATGGTTATGGTGGCAACAAACTAGTCCTCTAGTACACACGTAATGGATATGGTGGCAACACACTTGTCCTCTAGTAAACACGTAATGGTTATGGTGGCAACAAACTAGTCCTCTAGTACACACGTAATGGTTATGGTTGGCAACAAACTAGTCCTCTATTACACACGTAATGGTTATGGTGGCAATAAACTAGTCCTCTAGTAAGCACGTAATGGTTATGGCGGCAACAAACTAGTCCTCTAGTAAACACGTAATGGTTATGGTGGCAACAAACTAGTCTTCTAGTAAAATTGTAATGGTTATGGTGGCAACAAACTAGTCCTCTAGTACACACGTAATGGTTATGGTGACAACAAACTAGTCCTCTAGTAAACACGTTATGGTTATGGTGGCAACAAACTAGTCCTCTAGTACACACGTAATGGTTATGGTGGCAACAAACTAGTCCTCTAGTACACACGTAATGGTTATGGTGGCAACAAACTAGTCCTCTAGTACATACGTAATGGTTATGGTGGCAACACACTAGTCCTCTAGTAAACACGTTATGGTTATGGTGGCAACAAACTAGTCCTCTAGTACACACGTAATGGTCATGGTGGCAACAATCTAGTCCTCTAGTACACACGTAATGGTTGTGGTGGCAACACACTAGTCCTCTAGTAAACACGCAATGGTTATGGTGGCAACAAACTAGTCCTCTAGTAAACACGTAATGGTTATGGTGGCAACAAACTAGTCCTCTAGTACATACGTAATGGTTATGGTGGCAACAAACTAGTCCTCTAGTACACACTTAATGGTTATGGTGGCAACAAACTAGTCCTCTAGTACACAAGTAATGGTTATGGTGGCAACACAATAGTCCTCTAGTAAACACGTAATGGCTATGGTGGCAGCAAACTAATCCTCTAGTACACACGCAATGGTTATGGTAGCAACAAACTAGTCCTCTAGTAAACACGTAATGGTTATGGTGGCAACAAACTAGTCCTCTAGTACACACGCAATGGATATGGTGGAAACACACTTGTCCTCTAGTAAACACGTAATGGTTATGGTTGGCAACACACTAGTCCACTAGTACACACGTAATGGTTATGGTGGCAACACACTAGTCCTCTAGTACACACGCAATGGTTATGGTGGCAACAAACTAGTCCTCTAGTAAACACGTAATGGTTATGGTGGCAACAAACTAGTCCTCTAGTACACACGCAATGGATATGGTGGCAACACACTTGTCCTCTAGTAAACACGTAATGGTTATGGTGGCAACAAATTAGTCCTCTAGTACACACGTAATGGTTATGGTTGGCAACAAACTAGTCCTCTAGTACACACGTAATGGTTATGGTGGCAACAAACTAGTCCTCTAGTAAGCACGTAATGGTTATGGCGGCAACAAACTAGTCCTCTAATAAACATGTAATGGTTATGGTGGCAACAAACTAGTCTTCTAGTAAAAACGTAATGGTTATGGTGGCAACAAACTAGTCCTCTAGTACACACGTAATAGTTATGGTGGCAACAAACTAGTCCTCTAGTAAACACGTAATGGTTATGGTGGCAACAAACTAGTCCTCTAGTACACACGTAATGGTTATGGTGGCAACAAACTATTCCTCTAGTACACACGTAATGGTTATGGTGGCAACAAACTAGTCCTCTAGTACATACGTAATGGTTATGGTGGCAACACACTAGTCCTCTAGTAAACACGTTATGGTTATGTTGGCAACAAACTAGTCCTCTAGTACACACGTAATGGTTATGGTGGCAACAAACTAGTCCTCTAGTAAACACGTAATGGTTATGGTGGCAACAAACTAGTCCTCTAGTACACACGTAATGGTTATGGTTGGCAACACACTAGCCCACTAGTACACATGTAATGGTTATGGTGGCAACAAACTAGTCCTCTAGTACACACGCAATGGTTATGGTGGCAACAAACTACTCCTCTAGTAAACACGTCATGGTTATGTTGGCAACAAACTAGTCCTCTAGTACACACGCAATGGATATGGTGGCAACACACTTGTCCTCTAGTAAACAGGTAATGATTATGGTGGCAACAAACTAGTCCTCTAGTACACACGTAATGGTTATGATTGGCAACAAACTAGTCCTCTAGTACACACGTAATGGTTATGGTGGCAACAAACTAGTCCTCTAGTAAGCACGTAATGGTTATGGCGGCAACAAACTAGTCCTCTAGTAAACACGTAATGGTTATGGTGGGAACAAACTAGTCTTCTAGTAAAAACGTAATGGTTATGGTGGCAACAAACTAGTCCTTTAGTACACACGTAATGGTTATGGTGGCAACAAACTAGTCCTCTAGTACACACGTAATGGTTATGGTGGCAACACACTGTCCTCTAGTAAACACGCAATGGTTATGGTGGCAACAAACTAGTCTTCTAGTACACACGTAATGGTTATGGTGGCAACAAACTAGTCCTCTAGTACACACGTAATGGTTATGGTGGCAACAAACTAGTCCTCTAGTACACACGTAATGGTTATGGTGGCAACAAACTAGTCCTCTAGTAAACACGTAATGGTTATGGTGGCAACAAACTAGTCCTCTAGTACACAAGTAATGGTTATGGTTGGCAACAAACTAGTCCTCTAGTACACACGTAATGGTTATGGTGGCAACAAACTAGTCCTCTAGTAAGCACGTAATGGTTATGGCGGCAACAAACTAGTCCTCTAGTAAACACGTTATGGTTATGGTGGCAACAAACTAGTCTTCTAGTAAAAACGTAATGGTTATGGTGGCAACAAACAAGTCCTCTAGTACACACGTAATGGTTATGGTGGCAACAAACTAGTCCTCTAGTAAACACGTAATGGTTATGGTGGCAACAAACTAGTCCTCTAGTACACACGTAATGGTTATGGTGGCAACAAACTATTCCTCTAGTACACACGTAATGGTTATGGTGGCAACAAACTAGTCCTCTAGTACATACGTAATGGTTATGGTGGCAACACACTAGTCCTCTAGTAAACACGTTATGGTTATGGTGGCAACAAACTAGTCCTCTAGTACACACGTAATGGTCATGGTGGCAACAATCTAGTCCTCTAGTACACACGTAATGGTTGTGGTGGCAACACACTAGTCCTCTAGTAAACACGCAATGGTTATGGTGGCAACAAACTAGTCCTCTAGTAAACACGTAATGGTTATGGTGGCAACAAACTAGTCCTCTAGTACATACGTAATGGTTATGGTGGCAACAAACTAGTCCTCTAGTACACACTTAATGGTTATGGTGGCAACAAACTAGTCCTCTAGTACACAAGTAATGGTTATGATGGCAACACAATAGTCCTCTAGTAAACACGTAATGGTTATGGTGGCAGCAAACTAATCCTCTAGTAAACACGTAATGGCTATGGTGACAACAAACTAGTCCTCTAGTAAACAAGTAATGGTTATGGTGACAACCAACTAGACCACTAGTAAACACGTAATGGTTATGGTGGCAACACACTAGTCCTCTAGTACACATGTAATGGCTATGGTGGCAACAAACTAGTCTTCTAGTACACACGTAATGGTTATGTTGGCAACAAACTAGTCCTCTAGTACACATGTAATGGTTATGGTGGCAACAAACTAGTCCTCTAGTACAGACGTAATGTTTATGGTGGCAACAAACTAGTCCACTAGTAAATACGTAATGGTTATGGTGGCAACAAACCAGTCTTCTAGTAAACACGTAATGGTAATGGTGGCAACAAACTAGTCCTCTAGTAAACACGTAATGGTTATGGTGGCAACAAACTAGTCCTCTAATAAACACGTAATGGTTATGGTGGCAACAAACTAGTCCTCTAGTAAGCACGCAATGGTTATGATGGCAACAAACTAGTCCTCTAGTACACACGTAATGGTTATGGTGGCAACAAACTAGTCCTCTAGTAAACACGCAATGGTTATGGTGGCAACAAACTAGTCCTCTAGAACACACGTAATGGTTATGGTGGCAACAAACTAGTCCTGTAGTACACACGTAATGGTTATGTTGGCAACAAACTAGTCCTCTAGTACACACGTAATGGTTATGGTGGCAACAAACTAGTCCTCTAGTAAACACGTAATGGTTATGGTGGCAACAAACTAGTCCTCTACTACACACGTAATGGTTATGGTTGGCAACACACTAGCCCACTAGTACACATGTAATGGTTATGGTGGCAACAAACTAGTCCTCTAGTACACACGCAATGGTTATGGTGGCAACAAACCACTCCTCTAGTAAACACGTAATGGTTATGTTGGCAACAAACTAGTCCTCTAGTACACACGTAATGGATATGGTGGCAACACACTTGTCCTCTAGTAAACACGTAATGGTTATGGTGGCAACAAACTAGTCCTCTAGTACACACGTAATGGTTATGGTTGGCAACAAACTAGTCCTCTAGTACACACGTAATGGTTATGGTGGCAACAAACTAGTCCTCTAGTAAGCACGTAATGGTTATGGTGGCAACAAACTAGTCCTCTAGTAAACAGGTAATGGTTATGGTGGGAACAAACTAGTCTTCTAGTAAAAACGTAATGGTTATGGTGGCAACAAACTAGTCCTTTAGTACACACGTAATGGTTATGGTGGCAACAAACTAGTCCTCTAGTACACACGTAATGGTTATGGTGGCAACACACTAGTCCTCTAGTAAACACGCAATGGTTATGGTGGCAACAAACTAGTTTTCTAGTACACACGTAATGGTTATGGTGGCAACAAACTAGTCCTCTAGCACACACGTAATGGTTATGGTGGCAACAAACTAGTCCTCTAGTACACACGTAATGGTTATGGTGGCAACAAACTAGTCCTCTAGTAAACACGTAATGGTTATGGTGGCAACAAACTAGTGCTCTAGTACACACGCAATGGATATGGTGGCAACACACTTGTCCTCTAGTAAACACGTAATAGTTATGGTGGCAACAAACTAGTCCTCTAGTACACACGTAATGGCTATGGTAGGCAACAAACTAGTCCTCTAGTACACACGTAATGGTTATGGTGGCAACAAACTAGTCCTCTAGTACACACATAATGGTTATGGTGGCAACAAACTAGTCCTCTAGTAAGCACGTAATGGTTATGGCGGCAACAAACTAGTCCTCTAGTAAACACGTAATGGTTATGGTGGGAACAAACTAGTCTTCTAGTAAAAACGTAATGGTTATGGTGGCAACAAACTAGTCCTTTAGTACACACGTAATGGTTATGGTGGCAACAAACTAGTCCTCTAGTACACACGTAATGGTTATGGTGGCAACACACTGTCCTCTAGTAAACACGCAATGGTTATGGTGGCAACAAACTAGTCTTCTAGTACACACGTAATGGTTATGGTGGCAACAAACTAGTCCTCTAGTACACACGTAATGGTTATGGTGGCAACAAACTAGTCCTCTAGTACACACGTAATGGTTATGGTGGCAACAAACTAGTCCTCTAGTAAACACGTAATGGTTATGGTGGCAACAAACTAGTCCTCTAGTACACAAGTAATGGTTATGGTTGGCAACAAACTAGTCCTCTAGTACACACGTAATGGTTATGGTGGCAACAAACTAGTCCTCTAGTAAGCACGTAATGGTTATGGCGGCAACAAACTAGTCCTCTAGTAAACACGTTATGGTTATGGTGGCAACAAACTAGTCTTCTAGTAAAAACGTAATGGTTATGGTGGCAACAAACTAGTCCTCTAGTACACACGTAATGGTTATGGTGGCAACAAACTAGTCCTCTAGTAAACACGTAATGGTTATGGTGGCAACAAACTAGTCCTCTAGTACACACGTAATGGTTATGGTGGCAACAAACTAATCCTCTAGTACACACGTAATGGTTATGGTGGCAACAAACTAGTCCTCTAGTACATACGTAATGGTTATGGTGGCAACACACTAGTCCTCTAGTAAACACGTTATGGTTATGGTGGCAACAAACTAGTCCTCTAGTACACACGTAATGGTCATGGTGGCAACAATCTAGTCCTCTAGTACACACGTAATGGTTGTGGTGGCAACACACTAGTCCTCTAGTAAACACGCAATGGTTATGGTGGCAACAAACTAGTCCTCTAGTAAACACGTAATGGTTATGGTGGCAACAAACTAGTCCTCTAGTACATACGTAATGGTTATGGTGGCAACAAACTAGTCCTCTAGTACACACTTAATGGTTATGGTGGCAACAAACTAGTCCTCTAGTACACAAGTAATGGTTATGATGGCAACACAATAGTCCTCTAGTAAACACGTAATGGTTATGGTGGCAGCAAACTAATCCTCTAGTAAACACGTAATGGCTATGGTGACAACAAACTAGTCCTCTAGTAAACAAGTAATGGTTATGGTGACAACCAACTAGACCACTAGTAAACACGTAATGGTTATGGTGGCAACACACTAGTCCTCTAGTACACATGTAATGGCTATGGTGGCAACAAACTAGTCTTCTAGTACACACGTAATGGTTATGTTGGCAACAAACTAGTCCTCTAGTACACATGTAATGGTTATGGTGGCAACAAACTAGTCCTCTAGTACAGACGTAATGTTTATGGTGGCAACAAACTAGTCCACTAGTAAATACGTAATGGTTATGGTGGCAACAAACCAGTCTTCTAGTAAACACGTAATGGTAATGGTGGCAACAAACTAGTCCTCTAGTAAACACGTAATGGTTATGGTGGCAACAAACTAGTCCTCTAATAAACACGTAATGGTTATGGTGGCAACAAACTAGTCCTCTAGTAAGCACGCAATGGTTATGATGGCAACAAACTAGTCCTCTAGTACACACGTAATGGTTATGGTGGCAACAAACTAGTCCTCTAGTAAACACGCAATGGTTATGGTGGCAACAAACTAGTCCTCTAGAACACACGTAATGGTTATGGTGGCAACAAACTAGTCCTGTAGTACACACGTAATGGTTATGTTGGCAACAAACTAGTCCTCTAGTACACACGTAATGGTTATGGTGGCAACAAACTAGTCCTCTAGTAAACACGTAATGGTTATGGTGGCAACAAACTAGTCCTCTACTACACACGTAATGGTTATGGTTGGCAACACACTAGCCCAATAGTACACATGTAATGGTTATGGTGGCAACAAACTAGTCCTCTAGTACACACGCAATGGTTATGGTGGCAACAAACCACTCCTCTAGTAAACACGTAATGGTTATGTTGGCAACAAACTAGTCCTCTAGTACACACGTAATGGATATGGTGGCAACACACTTGTCCTCTAGTAAACACGTAATGGTTATGGTGGCAACAAACTAGTCCTCTAGTACACACGTAATGGTTATGTTTGGCAACAAACTAGTCCTCTAGTACACACGTAATGGTTATGGTGGCAACAAACTAGTCCTCTAGTAAGCACGTAATGGTTATGGTGGCAACAAACTAGTCCTCTAGTAAACAGGTAATGGTTATGGTGGGAACAAACTAGTCTTCTAGTAAAAACGTAATGGTTATGGTGGCAACAAACTAGTCCTTTAGTACACACGTAATGGTTATGGTGGCAACAAACTAGTCCTCTAGTACACACGTAATGGTTATGGTGGCAACACACTAGTCCTCTAGTAAACACGCAATGGTTATGGTGGCAACAAACTAGTCTTCTAGTACACACGTAATGGTTATGGTGGCAACAAACTAGTCCTCTAGCACACACGTAATGGTTATGGTGGCAACAAACTAGTCCTCTAGTACACACGTAATGGTTATGGTGGCAACAAACTAGTCCTCTAGTAAACACGTAATGGTTATGGTGGCAACAAACTAGTGCTCTAGTACACACGCAATGGATATGGTGGCAACACACTTGTCCTCTAGTAAACACGTAATAGTTATGGTGGCAACAAACTAGTCCTCTAGTACACACGTAATGGCTATGGTAGGCAACAAACTAGTCCTCTAGTACACACGTAATGGTTATGGTGGCAACAAACTAGTCCTCTAGTAAGCACGTAATGGTTATGGCGGCAACAAACTAATCCTCTAGTAAACACGTAATGGTTATGGTGGCAACAAACTAGTCTTCTAGTAAAAACGTAATGGTTATGGTGGCAACAAACTAGTCCTCTAGTACACACGTAATGGTTATGGTGGCAACAAACTAGTCCTCTAGTAAACACGTAATGGTTATGGTGGCAACAAACTAGTCCTCTAGTACACACGTAATGGTTATGGTGGCAACAAACTAGTCCTCTAGTACATACGTAATGGTTATGGTGGCAACACACTAGTCCTCTAGTAAACACGTTATGGTTATGGTGGCAACAAACTAGTCCTCTAGTACACACGTAATGGTCATGGTGGCAACAATCTAGTCCTCTAGTACACACGTAATGGTTGTGGTGGCAACACACTAGTCCTCTAGTAAACACGTAATGGTTATGGTGGCAACAAACTAGTCCTCTAGTACATACGTAATGGTTATGGTGGCAACAAACTAGTCCTCTAGTACACACGTAATGGTTATGGTGGCAACAAACTAGTCCTCTAGTAAACACGTAATGGTTATGGTGGCAACAAACTAGTCCTCTAGTACACACGTAATGGTTATGGTTGGCAACACACTAGTCCACTAGTACACACGTAATGGTTATGGTGGCAACACACTAGTCCTCTAGTACACACGCAATGGTTATGGTGGCAACAAACTAGTCCTCTAGTAAACACGTAATGGTTATGTTGGCAACAAACCAGTCCTCTAGTACACACGCAATGGATATGGTGGCAACACACTTGTCCTCTAGTAAACACGTAATGGTTATGGTGGCAACAAACTAGTCCTCTAGTACACACGTAATGGTTATGGTGGCAACAAACTAGTCCTCTAGTAAACACGCAATGGATATGGTGGCAACAAACTAGTCCTCTAGTACACACGTAATGGTTATGGTGGCAACAAACTAGTCCTGTAGTACACACGTAATGGTTATGTTGGCAACAAACTAGTTCTCTAGTACACACGTAATGGTTATGGTGGCAACAAACTAGTCTTCTAGTAAACACGTAATGGTTATGGTGGCAACAAACTAGTCCTCTAGTACACACGTAATGGTTATGGTTGGCAACACACTAGTCCACTAGTACACACGTAATGGTTATGGTGGCAATACACTAGTCCTCTAGTACACACGCAATGGTTATGGTGGCAACACACTAGTCCTCTAGTAAACACGTAATGGTTATGTTGGCAACAAACTAGTCCTCTAGTACACACGCTATGGATATGGTGGCAACACACTTGTCCTCTAGTAAACACGTAATGGTTATGGTGGCAACAAACTAGTCCTCTAGTACACACGTAATGGTTATGGTTGGCAACAAACTAGTCCTCTAGTACACGCGTAATGGTTATGGTGGCAACAAACTAGTCCTCTAGTAAGCACGTAATGGTTATGGCGGCAACAAACTAGTCCTCTAGTAAACACGTAATGGTTATGGTGGGAACAAACTAGTCTTCTAGTAAAAACGTAATGGTTATGGTGGCAACAAACTAGTCCTTTAGTACACACGTAATGGTTATGGTAGCAACAAACTAGTCCTCTAGTACACACGTAATGGTTATGGTGGCAACACACTAGTCCTCTAGTAAACACGCAATGGTTATGGTGGCAACAAACTAGTCTTCTAGTACACACGTAATGGTTATGGTGGCAACAAACTAGTCCTCTAGTACACACGTAATGGTTATGGTGGCAACAAACTAGTCCTCTAGTACACACGTAATGGTTATGGTGGCAACAAACTAGTCCTCTAGTAAACACGTAATGGTTATGGTGGCAACAAACTAGTCCTCTAGTACACACGCAATGGATATGGTGGCAACACACTTGTCCTCTAGTAAACACGTAATAGTTATGGTGGCAACAAACTAGTCCTCTAGTACACACGTAATGGTTATGGTAGGCAACAAACTAGTCCTCTAGTACACACGTAATGGTTATGGTGGCAACAAACTAGTCCTCTAGTAAGCACGTAATGGTTATGGCGGCAACAAACTAGTCCTCTAGTAAACACGTAATGGTTATGGTGGCAACAAACTAGTCTTCTAGTAAAAACGTAATGGTTATGGTGGCAACAAACTAGTGCTCTAGTACACACGTAATGGTTATGGTGGCAACAAACTAGTCCTCTAGTAAACACGTAATGGTTATGGTGGCAACAAACTAGTCCTCTAGTACACACGTAATGGTTATGGTGGCAACAAACTAGTCCTCTAGTACATACGTAATGGTTATGGTGGCAACACACTAGTCCTCTAGTAAACACGTTATGGTTATGGTGGCAACTAAATAGTCCTCTAGTACACACGTAATGTACATGGTGGCAACAATCTAGTCCTCTAGTACACACGTAATGGTTGTGGTGGCAACACACTAGTCCTCTAGTAAACACGTAATGGTTATGGTGGCAACAAACTAGTCCTCTAGTACATACGTAATGGTTATGGTGGCAACAAACTAGTCCTCTAGTACACACGTAATGGTTATGGTGGCAACAAACTAGTCCTCTAGTAAACACGTAATGGTTATGGTGGCAACAAACTAGTCCTCTAGTACACACGTAATGGTTATGGTTGGCAACACACTAGTCCACTAGTACACACGTAATGGTTATGGTGGCAACACACTAGTCCTCTAGTACACACGCAATGGTTATGGTGGCAACAAACTAGTCCTCTAGTAAACACGTAATGGTTATGTTGGCAACAAACCAGTCCTCTAGTACACACGCAATGGATATGGTGGCAACACACTTGTCCTCTAGTAAACACGTAATGGTTATGGTGGCAACAAACTAGTCCTCTAGTACACACGTAATGGTTATGGTGGCAACAAACTAGTCCTCTAGTAAACACGCAATGGATATGGTGGCAACAAACTAGTCCTCTAGTACACACGTAATGGTTATGGTGGCAACAAACTAGTCCTGTAGTACACACGTAATGGTTATGTTGGCAACAAACTAGTTCTCTAGTACACACGTAATGGTTATGGTGGCAACAAACTAGTCCTCTAGTAAACACGTAATGGTTATGGTGGCAACAAACTAGTCCTCTAGTACACACGTAATGGTTATGGTTGGCAACACACTAGTCCACTAGTACACACGTAATGGTTATGGTGGCAACACACTAGTCCTCTAGTACACACGCAATGGTTATGGTGGCAACAAACTAGTCCTCTAGTAAACACGTAATGGTTATGTTGGCAACAAACTAGTCCTCTAGTACACACGCAATGGATATGGTGGCAACACACTTGTCCTCTAGTAAACACGTAATGGTTATGGTGGCAACAAACTAGTCCTCTAGTACACACGTAATGGTTATGGTTGGCAACAAACTAGTCCTCTAGTACACGCGTAATGGTTATGGTGGCAACAAACTAGTCCTCTAGTAAGCACGTAATGGTTATGGCGGCAACAAACTAGTCCTCTAGTAAACACGTAATGGTTATGGTGGGAACAAACTAGTCTTCTAGTAAAAACGTAATGGTTATGGTGGCAACAAACTAGTCCTTTAGTACACACGTAATGGTTATGGTGGCAACAAACTAGTCCTCTAGTACACACGTAATGGTTATGGTGGCAACACACTAGTCCTCTAGTAAACACGCAATGGTTATGGTGGCAACAAACTAGTCTTCTAGTACACACGTAATGGTTATGGTGGCAACAAACTAGTCCTCTAGTACACACGTAATGGTTATGGTGGCAACAAACTAGTCCTCTAGTACACACGTAATGGTTATGGTGGCAACAAACTAGTCCTCTAGTAAACACGTAATGGTTATGGTGGCAACAAACTAGTCCTCTAGTACACACGCAATGGATATGGTGGCAACACACTTGTCCTTTAGTAAACACGTAATAGTTAAGGTGGCAACAAACTAGTCCTCTAGTACACACGTAATGGTTATGGTAGGCAACAAACTAGTCCTCTAGTACACACGTAATGGTTATGGTTGGCAACACACTAGTCCACTAGTACACACGTAATGGTTATGGTGGCAATACACTAGTCCTCTAGTACACACGCAATGGTTATGGTGGCAACAAACTAGTCCTCTAGTAAACACGTAATGGTTATGTTGGCAACAAACTAGTCCTCTAGTACACACGCTATGGATATGGTGGCAACACACTTGTCCTCTAGTAAACACGTAATGGTTATGGTGGCAACAAACTAGTCCTCTAGTACACACGTAATGGTTATGGTTGGCAACAAACTAGTCCTCTAGTACACGCGTAATGGTTATGGTGGCAACAAACTAGTCCTCTAGTAAGCACGTAATGGTTATGGCGGCAACAAACTAGTCCTCTAGTAAACACGTAATGGTTATGGTGGGAACAAACTAGTCTTCTAGTAAAAACGTAATGGTTATGGTGGCAACAAACTAGTCCTTTAGTACACACGTAATGGTTATGGTAGCAACAAACTAGTCCTCTAGTACACACGTAATGGTTATGGTGGCAACACACTAGTCCTCTAGTAAACACGCAATGGTTATGGTGGCAACAAACTAGTCTTCTAGTACACACGTAATGGTTATGGTGGCAACAAACTAGTCCTCTAGTACACACGTAATGGTTATGGTGGCAACAAACTAGTCCTCTAGTACACACGTAATGGTTATGGTGGCAACAAACTAGTCCTCTAGTAAACACGTAATGGTTATGGTGGCAACAAACTAGTCCTCTAGTACACACGCAATGGATATGGTGGCAACACACTTGTCCTCTAGTAAACACGTAATAGTTATGGTGGCAACAAACTAGTCCTCTAGTACACACGTAATGGTTATGGTAGGCAACAAACTAGTCCTCTAGTACACACGTAATGGTTATGGTGGCAACAAACTAGTCCTCTAGTAAGCACGTAATGGTTATGGCGGCAACAAACTAGTCCTCTAGTAAACACGTAATGGTTATGGTGGCAACAAACTAGTCTTCTAGTAAAAACGTAATGGTTATGGTGGCAACAAACTAGTCCTCTAGTACACACGTAATGGTTATGGTGGCAACAAACTAGTCCTCTAGTAAACACGTAATGGTTATGGTGGCAACAAACTAGTCCTCTAGTACACACGTAATGGTTATGGTGGCAACAAACTAGTCCTCTAGTACATACGTAATGGTTATGGTGGCAACACACTAGTCCTCTAGTAAACACGTTATGGTTATGGTGGCAACTAAATAGTCCTCTAGTACACACGTAATGTACATGGTGGCAACAATCTAGTCCTCTAGTACACACGTAATGGTTGTGGTGGCAACACACTAGTCCTCTAGTAAACACGTAATGGTTATGGTGGCAACAAACTAGTCCTCTAGTACATACGTAATGGTTATGGTGGCAACAAACTAGTCCTCTAGTACACACGTAATGGTTATGGTGGCAACAAACTAGTCCTCTAGTAAACACGTAATGGTTATGGTGGCAACAAACTAGTCCTCTAGTACACACGTAATGGTTATGGTTGGCAACACACTAGTCCACTAGTACACACGTAATGGTTATGGTGGCAACACACTAGTCCTCTAGTACACACGCAATGGTTATGGTGGCAACAAACTAGTCCTCTAGTAAACACGTAATGGTTATGTTGGCAACAAACCAGTCCTCTAGTACACACGCAATGGATATGGTGGCAACACACTTGTCCTCTAGTAAACACGTAATGGTTATGGTGGCAACAAACTAGTCCTCTAGTACACACGTAATGGTTATGGTGGCAACAAACTAGTCCTCTAGTAAACACGCAATGGATATGGTGGCAACAAACTAGTCCTATAGTACACACGTAATGGTTATGGTGGCAACAAACTAGTCCTGTAGTACACACGTAATGGTTATGTTGGCAACAAACTAGTTCTCTAGTACACACGTAATGGCTATGGTGGCAACAAACTAGTCCTCTAGTAAACACGTAATGGTTATGGTGGCAACAAACTAGTCCTCTAGTACACACGTAATGGTTATGGTTGGCAACACACTAGTCCACTAGTACACACGTAATGGTTATGGTGGCAACACACTAGTCCTCTAGTACACACGCAATGGTTATGGTGGCAACAAACTAGTCCTCTAGTAAACACGTAATGGTTATGTTGGCAACAAACTAGTCCTCTAGTACACACGCAATGGATATGGTGGCAACACACTTGTCCTCTAGTAAACACGTAATGGTTATGGTGGCAACAAACTAGTCCTCTAGTACACACGTAATGGTTATGGTTGGCAACAAACTAGTCCTCTAGTACACGCGTAATGGTTATGGTGGCAACAAACTAGTCCTCTAGTAAGCACGTAATGGTTATGGCGGCAACAAACTAGTCCTCTAGTAAACACGTAATGGTTATGGTGAAAACAAACTAGTCTTCTAGTAAAAACGTAATGGTTATGGTGGCAACAAACTAGTCCTTTAGTACACACGTAATGGTTATGGTGGCAACAAACTAGTCCTCTAGTACACACGTAATGGTTATGGTGGCAACACACTAGTCCTCTAGTAAACACGCAATGGTTATGGTGGCAACAAACTAGTCTTCTAGTACACACGTAATGGTTATGGTGGCAACAAACTAGTCCTCTAGTACACACGTAATGGTTATGGTGGCAACAAACTAGTCCTCTAGTACACACGTAATGGTTATGGTGGCAACAAACTAGTCCTCTAGTAAACACGTAATGGTTATGGTGGCAACAAACTAGTCCTCTAGTACACACGCAATGGATATGGTGGCAACACACTTGTCCTTTAGTAAACACGTAATAGTTATGGTGGCAACAAACTAGTCCTCTAGTACACACGTAATGGTTATGGTAGGCAACAAACTAGTCCTCTAGTACACACGTAATGGTTATGGTGGCAACAAACTAGTCCTCTAGTAAGCACGTAATGGTTATGGCGGCAACAAACTAGTCCTCTAGTAAACACGTAATGGTTATGGTGGCAACAAACTAGTCTTCTAGTAAAAACGTAATGGTTATGGTGGCAACAAACTAGTCCTCTAGTACACACGTAATGGTTATGGTGGCAACAAACTAGTCCTCTAGTACATACGTAATGGTTATGGTGGCAACACACTAGTCCTCTAGTAAACACGCAATGGTTATGGTGGCAACAAACTAGTCTTCTAGTACACACGTAATGGTTATGGTGGCAACAAACTAGTCCTCTAGTACACACGTAATGGTTATGGTGGCAACAAACTAGTCCTCTAGTACACACGTAATGGTTATGGTGGCAACAAACTAGTCCTCTAGTAAACACGTAATGGTTATGGTGGCAACAAACTAGTCCTCTAGTACACAAGTAATGGTTATGGTTGGCAACAAACTAGTCCTCTAGTACACACGTAATGGTTATGGTGGCAACAAACTAGTCCTCTAGTAAGCACGTAATGGTTATGGCGGCAACAAACTAGTCCTCTAGTAAACACGTTATGGTTATGGTGGCAACAAACTAGTCTTCTAGTAAAAACGTAATGGTTATGGTGGCAACAAACTAGTCCTCTGGTACACACGTAATGGTTATGGTGGCAACAAACTAGTCCTCTAGTAAACACGTAATGGTTATGGTGGCAACAAACTAGTCCTCTAGTACACACGTAATGGTTATGGTGGCAACAAACTATTCCTCTAGTACACACGTAATGGTTATGGTGGCAACAAACTAGTCCTCTAGTACATACGTAATGGTTATGGTGGCAACACACTAGTCCTCTAGTAAACACGTTATGGTTATGGTGGCAACAAACTAGTCCTCTAGTACACACGTAATGGTCATGGTGGCAACAATCTAGTCCTCTAGTACACACGTAATGGTTGTGGTGGCAACACACTAGTCCTCTAGTAAACACGCAATGGTTATGGTGGCAACAAACTAGTCCTCTAGTAAACACGTAATGGTTATGGTGGCAACAAACTAGTCCTCTAGTACATACGTAATGGTTATGGTGGCAACAAACTAGTCCTCTAGTACACACTTAATGGTTATGGTGGCAACAAACTAGTCCTCTAGTACACAAGTAATGGTTATGATGGCAACACAATAGTCCTCTAGTAAACACGTAATGGTTATGGTGGCAGCAAACTAATCCTCTAGTAAACACGTAATGGCTATGGTGACAACAAACTAGTCCTCTAGTAAACAAGTAATGGTTATGGTGACAACCAACTAGACCACTAGTAAACACGTAATGGTTATGGTGGCAACACACTAGTCCTCTAGTACACATGTAATGGCTATGGTGGCAACAAACTAGTCTTCTAGTACACACGTACTGGTTATGTTGGCAACAAACTAGTCCTCTAGTACACATGTAATGGTTATGGTGGCAACAAACTAGTCCTCTAGTACAGACGTAATGTTTATGGTGGCAACAAACTAGTCCACTAGTAAATACGTAATGGTTATGGTGGCAACAAACCAGTCTTCTAGTAAACACGTAATGGTAATGGTGGCAACAAACTAGTCCTCTAGTAAACACGTAATGGTTATGGTGGCAACAAACTAGTCCTCTAATAAACACGTAATGGTTATGGTGGCAACAAACTAGTCCTCTAGTAAGCACGCAATGGTTATGATGGCAACAAACTAGTCCTCTAGTACACACGTAATGGTTATGGTGGCAACAAACTAGTCCTCTAGTAAACACGCAATGGTTATGGTGGCAACAAACTAGTCCTCTAGAACACACGTAATTGTTATGGTGGCAACACACTAGTCCTGTAGTACACACGTAATGGTTATGTTGGCAACAAACTAGTCCTCTAGTACACACGTAATGGTTATGGTGGCAACAAACTAGTCCTCTAGTAAACACGTAATGGTTATGGTGGCAACAAACTAGTCCTCTACTACACACGTAATGGTTATGGTTGGCAACACACTAGCCCACTAGTACACATGTAATGGTTATGGTGGCAACAAACTAGTCCTCTAGTACACACGCAATGGTTATGGTGGCAACAAACCACTCCTCTAGTAAACACGTAATGGTTATGTTGGCAACAAACTAGTCCTCTAGTACACACGTAATGGATATGGTGGCAACACACTTGTCCTCTAGTAAACACGTAATGGTTATGGTGGCAACAAACTAGTCCTCTAGTACACACGTAATGGTTATGGTTGGCAACAAACTAGTCCTCTAGTACACACGTAATGGTTATGGTGGCAACAAACTAGTCCTCTAGTAAGCACGTAATGGTTATGGCGGCAACAAACTAGTCCTCTAGTAAACAGGTAATGGTTATGGTGGGAACAAACTAGTCTTCTAGTAAAAACGTAATGGTTATGGTGGCAACAAACTAGTCCTTTAGTACACACGTAATGGTTATGGTGGCAACAAACTAGTCCTCTAGTACACACGTAATGGTTATGGTGGCAACACACTAGTCCTCTAGTAAACACGCAATGGTTATGGTGGCAACAAACTAGTCTTCTAGTACACACGTAATGGTTATGGTGGCAACAAACTAGTCCTCTAGCACACACGTAATGGTTATGGTGGCAACAAACTAGTCCTCTAGTACACACGTAATGGTTATGGTGGCAACAAACTAGTCCTCTAGTAAACACGTAATGGTTATGGTGGCAACAAACTAGTCCTCTAGTACACACGCAATGGATATGGTGGCAACACACTTGTCCTCTAGTAAACACGTAATAGTTATGGTGGCAACAAACTAGTCCTCTAGTACACACGTAATGGTTATGGTAGGCAACAAACTAGTCCTCTAGTACACACGTAATGGTTATGGTGGCAACAAACTAGTCCTCTAGTAAGCACGTAATGGTTATGGCGGCAACAAACTAATCCTCTAGTAAACACGTAATGGTTATGGTGGCAACAAACTAGTCTTCTAGTAAAAACGTAATGGTTATGGTGGCAACAAACTAGTCCTCTAGTACACACGTAATGGTTATGGTGGCAACAAACTAGTCCTCTAGTAAACACGTAATGGTTATGGTGGCAACAAACTAGTCCTCTAGTACACACGTAATGGTTATGGTGGCAACAAACTAGTCCTCTAGTACATACGTAATGGTTATGGTGGCAACACACTAGTCCTCTAGTAAACACGTTATGGTTATGGTGGCAACAAACTAGTCCTCTAGTACACACGTAATGGTCATGGTGGCAACAATCTAGTCCTCTAGTACACACGTAATGGTTATGGCGGCAACAAACTAGTCCTCTAGTAAACACGTAATGGTTATGGTGGCAACAAACTAGTCTTCTAGTAAAAACGTAATGGTTATGGTGGCAACAAACTAGTCCTCTAGTACACACGTAATGGTTATGGTGGCAACAAACTAGTCCTCTAGTACATACGTAATGGTTATGGTGGCAACACACTAGTCCTCTAGTAAACACGCAATGGTTATGGTGGCAACAAACTAGTCTTCTAGTACACACGTAATGGTTATGGTGGCAACAAACTAGTCCTCTAGTACACACGTAATGGTTATGGTGGCAACAAACTAGTCCTCTAGTACACACGTAATGGTTATGGTGGCAACAAACTAGTCCTCTAGTAAACACGTAATGGTTATGGTGGCAACAAACTAGTCCTCTAGTACACAAGTAATGGTTATGGTTGGCAACAAACTAGTCCTCTAGTACACACGTAATGGTTATGGTGGCAACAAACTAGTCCTCTAGTAAGCACGTAATGGTTATGGCGGCAACAAACTAGTCCTCTAGTAAACACGTTATGGTTATGGTGGCAACAAACTAGTCTTCTAGTAAAAACGTAATGGTTATGGTGGCAACAAACTAGTCCTCTAGTACACACGTAATGGTTATGGTGGCAACAAACTAGTCCTCTAGTAAACACGTAATGGTTATGGTGGCAACAAACTAGTCCTCTAGTACACACGTAATGGTTGTGGTGGCAACACACTAGTCCTCTAGTAAACACGCAATGGTTATGGTGGCAACAAACTAGTCCTCTAGTAAACACGTAATGGTTATGGTGGCAACAAACTAGTCCTCTAGTACATACGTAATGGTTATGGTGGCAACAAACTAGTCCTCTAGTACACACTTAATGGTTATGGTGGCAACAAACTAGTCCTCTAGTACACAAGTAATGGTTATGATGGCAACACAATAGTCCTCTAGTAAACACGTAATGGTTATGGTGGCAGCAAACTAATCCTCTAGTAAACACGTAATGGCTATGGTGACAACAAACTAGTCCTCTAGTAAACAAGTAATGGTTATGGTGACAACCAACTAGACCACTAGTAAACACGTAATGGTTATGGTGGCAACACACTAGTCCTCTAGTACACATGTAATGGCTATGGTGGCAACAAACTAGTCTTCTAGTACACACGTACTGGCTATGTTGGCAACAAACTAGTCCTCTAGTACACATGTAATGGTCATGGTGGCAACAAACTAGTCCTCTAGTACAGACGTAATGTTTATGGTGGCAACAAACTAGTCCACTAGTAAATACGTAATGGTTATGGTGGCAACAAACCAGTCTTCTAGTAAACACGTAATGGTTATGGTGGCAACAAACTAGTCCTCTAATAAACACGTAATGGTTATGGTGGCAACAAACTAGTCCTCTAGTAAGCACGCAATGGTTATGATGGCAACAAACTAGTCCTCTAGTACACACGTAATGGTTATGGTGGCAACAAACTAGTCCTCTAGTAAACACGCAATGGTTATGGTGGCAACAAACTAGTCCTCTAGAACACACGTAATGGTTATGGTGGCAACACACTAGTCCTGTAGTACACACGTAATGGTTATGTTGGCAACAAACTAGTCCTCTAGTACACACGTAATGGTTATGGTGGCAACAAACTAGTCCTCTAGTAAACACGTAATGGTTATGGTGGCAACAAACTAGTCCTCTACTACACACGTAATGGTTATGGTTGGCAACACACTAGCCCACTAGTACACATGTAATGGTTATGGTGGCAACAAACTAGTCCTCTAGTACACACGCAATGGTTATGGTGGCAACAAACCACTCCTCTAGTAAACACGTAATGGTTATGTTGGCAACAAACTAGTCCTCTAGTACACACGTAATGGATATGGTGGCAACACACTTGTCCTCTAGTAAACACGTAATGGTTATGGTGGCAACAAACTAGTCCTCTAGTACACACGTAATGGTTATGGTTGGCAACAAACTAGTCCTCTAGTACACACGTAATGGTTATGGTGGCAACAAACTAGTCCTCTAGTAAGCACGTAATGGTTATGGCGGCAACAAACTAGTCCTCTAGTAAACAGGTAATGGTTATGGTGGGAACAAACTAGTCTTCTAGTAAAAACGTAATGGTTATGGTGGCAACAAACTAGTCCTTTAGTACACACGTAATGGTTATGGTGGCAACAAACTAGTCCTCTAGTACACACGTAATGGTTATGGTGGCAACACACTAGTCCTCTAGTAAACACGCAATGGTTATGGTGGCAACAAACTAGTCTTCTAGTACACACGTAATGGTTATGGTGGCAACAAACTAGTCCTCTAGCACACACGTAATGGTTATGGTGGCAACAAACTAGTCCTCTAGTACACACGTAATGGTTATGGTGGCAACAAACTAGTCCTCTAGTAAACACGTAATGGTTATGGTGGCAACAAACTAGTCCTCTAGTACACACGCAATGGATATGGTGGCAACACACTTGTCCTCTAGTAAACACGTAATAGTTATGGTGGCAACAAACTAGTCCTCTAGTACACACGTAATGGTTATGGTAGGCAACAAACTAGTCCTCTAGTACACACGTAATGGTTATGGTGGCAACAAACTAGTCCTCTAGTAAGCACGTAATGGTTATGGCGGCAACAAACTAATCCTCTAGTAAACACGTAATGGTTATGGTGGCAACAAACTAGTCTTCTAGTAAAAACGTAATGGTTATGGTGGCAACAAACTAGTCCTCTAGTACACACGTAATGGTTATGGTGGCAACAAACTAGTCCTCTAGTAAACACGTAATGGTTATGGTGGCAACAAATTAGTCCTCTAGTACACACGTAATGGTTATGGTGGCAACAAACTAGTCCTCTAGTACATACGTAATGGTTATGGTGGCAACACACTAGTCCTCTAGTAAACACGTTATGGTTATGGTGGCAACAAACTAGTCCTCTAGTACACACGTAATGGTCATGGTGGCAACAATCTAGTCCTCTAGTACACACGTAATGGTTGTGGTGGCAACACACTAGTCCTCTAGTAAACACGTAATGGTTATGGTGGCAACAAACTAGTCCTCTAGTACATACGTAATGGTTATGGTGGCAACAAACTAGTCCTCTAGTACACACGTAATGGTTATGGTGGCAACAAACTAGTCCTCTAGTAAACACGTAATGGTTATGGTGGCAACAAACTAGTCCTCTAGTACACACGTAATGGTTATGGTTGGCAACACACTAGTCCACTAGTACACACGTAATGGTTATGGTGGCAACACACTAGTCCTCTAGTACACACGCAATGGTTATGGTGGCAACAAACTAGTCCTCTAGTAAACACGTAATGGTTATGTTGGCAACAAACCAGTCCTCTAGTACACACGCAATGGATATGGTGGCAACACACTTGTCCTCTAGTAAACACGTAATGGTTATGGTGGCAACAAACTAGTCCTCTAGTGCACACGTAATGGTTATGGTGGCAACAAACTAGTCCTCTAGTAAACACGCAATGGATATGGTGGCAACAAACTAGTCCTCTAGTACACACGTAATGGTTATGGTGGCAACAAACTAGTCCTGTAGTACACACGTAATGGTTATGTTGGCAACAAACTAGTTCTCTAGTACACACGTAATGGTTATGGTGGCAACAAACTAGTCCTCTAGTAAACACGTAATGGTTATGGTGGCAACAAACTAGTCCTCTAGTACACACGTAATGGTTATGGTTGGCAACACACTAGTCCATTAGTACACACGTAATGGTTATGGTGGCAACACACTAGTCCTCTAGTACACACGCAATGGTTATGGTGGCAACAAACTAGTCCTCTAGTAAACACGTAATGGTTATGTTGGCAACAAACTAGTCCTCTAGTACACACGCAATGGATATGGTGGCAACACACTTGTCCTCTAGTAAACACGTAATGGTTATGGTGGCAACAAACTAGTCCTCTAGTACACACGTAATGTTTATGGTTGGCAACAAACTAGTCCTCTAGTACACGCGTAATGGTTATGGTGGCAACAAACTAGTCCTCTAGTAAGCACGTAATGGTTATGGCGGCAACAAACTAGTCCTCTAGTAAACACGTAATGGTTATGGTGGGAACAAACTAGTCTTCTAGTAAAAACGTAATGGTTATGGTGGCAACAAACTAGTCCTTTAGTACACACGTAATGGTTATGGTAGCAACAAACTAGTCCTCTAGTACACACGTAATGGTTATGGTGGCAACACACTAGTCCTCTAGTAAACACGCAATGGTTATGGTGGCAACAAACTAGTCTTCTAGTACACACGTAATGGTTATGGTGGCAACAAACTAGTCCTCTAGTACACACGTAATGGTTATGGTGGCAACAAACTAGTCCTCTAGTACACACGTAATGGTTATGGTGGCAACAAACTAGTCCTCTAGTAAACACGTAATGGTTATGGTGGCAACAAACTAGTCCTCTAGTACACACGCAATGGATATGGTGGCAACACACTTGTCCTCTAGTAAACACGTAATAGTTATGGTGGCAACAAACTAGTCCTCTAGTACACACGTAATAGTTATGGTAGGCAACAAACTAGTCCTCTAGTACACACGTAATGGTTATGGTGGCAACAAACTAGTCCTTTAGTAAGCACGTAATGGTTATGGCGGCAACAAACTAGTCCTCTAGTAAACACGTAATGGTTATGGTGGCAACAAACTAGTCTTCTAGTAAAAACGTAATGGTTATGGTGGCAACAAACTAGTCCTCTAGTACACACGTAATGGTTATGGTGGCAACAAACTAGTCCTCTAGTAAACACGTAATGGTTATGGTGGCAACAAACTAGTCCTCTAGTACACACGTAATGGTTATGGTGGCAACAAACTAGTCCTCTAGTACATACGTAATGGTTATGGTGGCAACACACTAGTCCTCTAGTAAACACGTTATGGTTATGGTGGCAACAAACTAGTCCTCTAGTACACACGTAATGGTCATGGTGGCAACAATCTAGTCCTCTAGTACACACGTAATGGTTGTGGTGGCAACACACTAGTCCTCTAGTAAACACGTAATGGTTATGGTGGCAACAAACTAGTCCTCTAGTACATACGTAATGGTTATGGTGGCAACAAACTAGTCCTCTAGTACACACGTAATGGTTATGGTGGCAACAAACTAGTCCTCTAGTAAACACGTAATGGTTATGGTGGCAACAAACTAGTCCTCTAGTACACACGTAATGGTTATGGTGGCAACACACTAGTCCACTAGTACACACGTAATGGTTATGGTGGCAACACACTAGTCCTCTAGTACACACGCAATGGTTATGGTGGCAACAAACTAGTCCTCTAGTAAACACGTAATGGTTATGTTGGCAACAAACCAGTCCTCTAGTACACACGCAATGGATATGGTGGCAACACACTTGTCCTCTAGTAAACACGTAATGGTTATGGTGGCAACAAACTAGTCCTCTAGTACACACGTAATGGTTATGGTGGCAACAAACTAGTCCTCTAGTAAACACGCAATGGATATGGTGACAACAAACTAGTCCTCTAGTAAACACGTAATGGTTATGGTGGCAACAAACTAGTCCTGTAGTACACACGTAATGGTTATGTTGGCAACAAACTAGTTCTCTAGTACACACGTAATGGTTATGGTGGCAACAAACTAGTCCTCTAGTAAACACGTAATGGTTATGGTGGCAACAAACTAGTCCTCTAGTACACACGTAATGGTTATGGTTGGCAACACACTAGTCCACTAGTACACACGTAATGGTTATGGTGGCAACACACTAGTCCTCTAGTACACACGCAATGGTTATGGTGGCAACAAACTAGTCCTCTAGTAAACACGTAATGGTTATGTTGGCAACAAACTAGTCCTCTAGTACACACGCAATGGATATGGTGGCAACACACTTGTCCTCTAGTAAACACGTAATGGTTATGGTGGCAACAAACTAGTCCTCTAGTACACACGTAATGGTTATGGTTGGCAACAAACTAGTCCTCTAGTACACGCGTAATGGTTATGGTGGCAACAAACTAGTCCTCTAGTAAGCACGTAATGGTTATGGCGGCAACAAACTAGTCCTCTAGTAAACACGTAATGGTTATGGTGGGAACAAACTAGTCTTCTAGTAAAAACGTAATGGTTATGGTGGCAATAAACTAGTCCTTTAGTACACACGTAATGGTTATGGTGGCAACAAACTAGTCCTCTAGTACACACGTAATGGTTATGGTGGCAACACACTAGTCCTCTAGTAAACACGCAATGGTTATGGTGGCAACAAACTAGTCTTCTAGTACACACGTAATGGTTATGGTGGCAACAAACTAGTCCTCTAGTACACACGTAATGGTTATGGTGGCAACAAACTAGTCCTCTAGTACACACGTAATGGTTATGGTGGCAACAAACTAGTCCTCTAGTAAACACGTAATGGTTATGGTGGCAACAAACTAGTCCTCTAGTACACACGCAATGGATATGGTGGCAACACACTTGTCCTCTAGTAAACACGTAATAGTTATGGTGGCAACAAACTAGTCCTCTAGTACACACGTAATGGTTATGGTAGGCAACAAACTAGTCCTCTAGTACACACGTAATGGTTATGGTGGCAACAAACTAGTCCTCTAGTAAGCACGTAATGGCTATGGCAGCAACAAACTAGTCCTCTAGTAAACACGTAATGGTTATGGTGGCAACAAACTAGTCTTCTAGTAAAAACGTAATGGTTATGGTGGCAACAAACTAGTCCTCTAGTACACACGTAATGGTTATGGTGGCAACAAACTAGTCCCCTAGTAAACACGTAATGGTTATGGTGGCAACAAACTAGTCCTCTAGTACACACGTAATGGTTATGGTGGCAACAAACTAGTCCTCTAGTACATACGTAATGGTTATGGTGGCAACACACTAGTCCTCTAGTAAACACGTTATGGTTATGGTGGCAACAAACTAGTCCTCTAGTACACACGTAATGGTCATGGTGGCAACAATCTAGTCCTCTAGTACACACGTAATGGTTGTGGTGGCAACACACTAGTCCTCTGGTAAACACGTAATGGTTATGGTGGCAACAATCTAGTCCTCTAGTACATACGTAATGGTTATGGTGGCAACAAACTAGTCCTCTAGTACACACGTAATGGTTATGGTGGCAACAAACTAGTCCTCTAGTAAACACGTAATGGTTATGGTGGCAACAAACTAGTCCTCTAGTACACACGTAATGGTTATGGTTGGCAACACACTAGTCCACTAGTACACACGTAATGGTTATGGTGGCAACACACTAGTCCTCTAGTACACACGCAATGGTTATGGTGGCAGCAAACTAGTCCTCTAGTACACACGCAATGGATATGGTGGCAACACACTTGTCCTCTAGTAAACACGTAATGGTTATGGTGGCAGCAAACTAGTCCTCTAGTACACACGTAATGGTTATGGTTGGCAACAAACTAGTACTCTAGTACACGCGTAATGGTTATGGTGGCAACAAACTAGTCCTCTAGTAAGCACGTAATGGTTATGGCGGCAACAAACTAGTCCTCTAGTAAACACGTAATGGTTATGGTGGCAACAAACTAGTCCTCTAGTACACACGTAATGGTTATGGTGGCTACACACTAGTCCTCTAGTAAACACACAATGGTTATGGTGGCAACAAACTAGTCTTCTAGTACACACGTAATGGTTATGGTGGCAACAAACTAGTCCTCTAGTACACACGTAATGGTTATGGTGGCTACACACTAGTCCTCTAGTAAACACACAATGGTTATGGTGGCAACAAACTAGTCTTCTAGTACACACGTAATGGTTATGGTGGCAACAAACTAGTCCTCTAGTACACACGTAATGGTTATGGTGGCAACAAACTAGTCCTCTAGTACACACGTAATGGTTATGGTGGCAACAAACTAGTCCTCTAGTACATACGTAATGATTATGGTGGCAACAAACTAGTCCTCTAGTAAACACGTTATGGTTATGGTGGCAACAAACTAGTCCTCTAGTACACACGTAATGGTCATGGTGGCAACAAACTAGTCCTCTAGTAAACACGTAATGGTTGTGGTGGCATCACACTAGTCCTCTAGTAAACACGCAATGGTTATGGTGGCAACAAACTAGTCCTCTAGTACATACGTAATGGTTATGGTGGCAACACACTAGTCCTCTAGTAAACACGTTATGGTTATGGTGGCAACAAACTAGTCCTCTAGTACACACGTAATGGTCATGGTGGCAACGATCTAGTCCTCTAGTACACACGTAATGGTTGTGGTGGCAACACACTAGTCCTCTAGTAAACACGCAATGGTTATGGTGGCAACAAACTAGTCCTCTAGTAAACACGTAATGGTTATGGTTGCAACAAACTAGTCCTCTAGTACATACGTAATGGTTATGGTGGCAACAAACTAGTCCTCTAGTACACACTTAATGGTTATGGTGGCAACAAACTAGTCCTCTAGTACACAAGTAATGGTTATGGTGGCAACACAATAGTCCTCTAGTAAACACGTAATGGTTATGGTGGCAGCAAACTAATCCTCTAGTAAACACGTAATGGCTATGGTGACAACAAACTAGTCCTCTAGTAAACAAGTAATGGTTATGGTGACAACAAATTAGTGCACTAGTAAACACGTAATGGTTATGGTGGCAACACACTAGTCCTCTAGTATACATGTAATGGCTATGGTGGCAACAAACTAGTCTTCTAGTACACACGTAATGGTTATGTTGGCAACAAACTAGTCCTCTAGTACACATGTAATGGTTATGGTGGCAACAAACTAGTCCTCTAGTACAGACGTAATGTTTATGGTGGCAACAAACTAGTCCACTAGTAAATACGTAATGGTTATGGTGGCAACAAACCAGTCTTCTAGTAAACACGTAATGGTAATGGTGGCAACAAACTAGTCCTCTAGTAAACACGTAATGGTTATCGTGGCAACAAACTAGTCCTCTAGTACACACGTAATGGTTATGGTTGGCAACACACTAGTCCACTAGTACACACGTAATGGTTATGGTGGCAACACACTAGTCCTCTAGTACACACGCAATGTTTATGGTGGCAACAAACTAGTCCTCTAGTAAACACGTAATGGTTATGTTGGCAACAAACTAGTCCTCTAGTACACACGCAATGGATATGGTGGCAACACACTTGTCCTCTAGTAAACACGTAATGGTTATGGTGGCAACAAACTAGTCCTCTAGTACACACGTAATGGTTATGGTTGGCAACAAACTAGTCCTCTAGTAAGCACGTAATGGTTATGGCGGCAACAAACTAGTCCTCTAGTAAACACGTAATGGTTATGGTGGCAACAAACTAGTCTTCTAGGAAAAACGTAATGGTTATGGTGGCAACAAACTAGTCCTCTATTACACACGTAATGGTTATGGTGGCAACAAACTAGTCCTCTAGTACACACGTAATGGTAATGGTGGCTACACACTAGTCCTCTAGTAAACACACAATGGTTATGGTGGCAACAAACTAGTCTTCTAGTACACACGTAATGGTTATGGTGGCAACAAACTAGTCCTCTAGTACACACGTAATGGTTATGGTGGCAACAAACTAGTCCTCTAGTACACACGTAATGGTTATGGTGGCAACAAACTAGTCCTCTAGTACATACGTAATGATTATGGTGGCAACACACTAGTCCTCTAGTAAACACGTTATGGTTATGGTGGCAACAAACTAGTCCTCTAGTACACACGTAATGGTCATGGTGGCAACGATCTAGTCCTCTAGTACACACGTAATGGTTGTGGTGGCAACACACTAGTCCTCTAGTAAACACGCAATGGTTATGGTGGCAACAAACTAGTCCTCTAGTAAACACGTAATGGTTATGGTTGCAACAAACTAGTCCTCTAGTACATACGTAATGGTTATGGTGGCAACAAACTAGTCCTCTAGTACACACTTAATGGTTATGGTGGCAACAAACTAGTCCTCTAGTACACAAGTAATGGTTATGGTGGCAACACAATAGTCCTCTAGTAAACACGTAATGGTTATGGTGGCAGCAAACTAATCCTCTAGTAAACACGTAATGGCTATGGTGACAACAAACTAGTCCTCTAGTAAACAAGTAATGGTTATGGTGACAACAAATTAGTGCACTAGTAAACACGTAATGGTTATGGTGGCAACACACTTGTCCTCTAGTATACATGTAATGGCTATGGTGGCAACAAACTAGTCTTCTAGTACACACGTAATGGTTATGTTGGCAACAAACTAGTCCTCTAGTACACATGTAATGGTTATGGTGGCAACAAACTAGTCCTCTAGTACAGACGTAATGTTTATGGTGGCAACAAACTAGTCCACTAGTAAATACGTAATGGTTATGGTGGCAACAAACCAGTCTTCTAGTAAACACGTAATGGTAATGGTGGCAACAAACTAGTCCTCTAGTAAACACGTAATGGTTATCGTGGCAACAAACTAGTCCTCTAGTACACACGTAATGGTTATGGTTGGCAACACACTAGTCCACTAGTACACACGTAATGGTTATGGTGGCAACACACTAGTCCTCTAGTACACACGCAATGTTTATGGTGGCAACAAACTAGTCCTCTAGTAAACACGTAATGGTTATGTTGGCAACAAACTAGTCCTCTAGTACACACGCAATGGATATGGTGGCAACACACTTGTCCTCTAGTAAACACGTAATGGTTATGGTGGCAACAAACTAGTCCTCTAGTACACACGTAATGGTTATGGTTGGCAACAAACTAGTCCTCTAGTAAGCACGTAATGGTTATGGCGGCAACAAACTAGTCCTCTAGTAAACACGTAATGGTTATGGTGGCAACAAACTAGTCTTCTAGGAAAAACGTAATGGTTATGGTGGCAACAAACTAGTCCTCTATTACACACGTAATGGTTATGGTGGCAACAAACTAGTCCTCTAGTACACACGTAATGGTAATGGTGGCTACACACTAGTCCTCTAGTAAACACACAATGGTTATGGTGGCAACAAACTAGTCTTCTAGTACACACGTAATGGTTATGGTGGCAACAAACTAGTCCTCTAGTACACACGTAATGGTTATGGTGGCAACAAACTAGTCCTCTAGTACACACGTAATGGTTATGGTGGCAACAAACTAGTCCTCTAGTACATACGTAATGATTATGGTGGCAACACACTAGTCCTCTAGTAAACACGTTATGGTTATGGTGGCAACAAACTAGTCCTCTAGTACACACGTAATGGTCATGGTGGCAACGATCTAGTCCTCTAGTACACACGTAATGGTTGTGGTGGCAACACACTAGTCCTCTAGTAAACACGCAATGGTTATGGTGGCAACAAACTAGTCCTCTAGTAAACACGTAATGGTTATGGTGGCAACAAACTAGTCCTCTAGTACATACGTAATGGTTATGGTGGCAACAAACTAGTCCTCTAGTACACACTTAATGGTTATGGTGGCAACAAACTAGTCCTCTAGTACACAAGTAATGGTTATGGTGGCAACACAATAGTCCTCTAGTAAACACGTAATGGTTATGGTGGCAGCAAGCTAATCCTCTAGTAAACACGTAATGGCTATGGTGACAACAAACTAGTCCTCTAGTAAACAAGTAATGGTTATGGTGACAACAAACTAGTCCACTAGTAAACACGTAATGGTTATGGTGGCATCACACTAGTCCTCTAGTATACATGTAATGGCTATGGTGGCAACAAACTAGTCTTCTAGTACACACGTAATGGTTATGTTGGCAACAAACTAGTCCTCTAGTACACATGTAATGGTTATGGTGGCAACAAACTAGTCCTCTAGTACAGACGTAATGTTTATGGTGGCAACAAACTAGTCCACTAGTAAATACGTAATGGTTATGGTGGCAACAAACCAGTCTTCTAGTAAACACGTAATGGTAATGGTGGCAACAAACTAGTCCTCTAGTAAACACGTAATGGTTATGGTGGCAACAAACTAGTCCTCTAGTACACACGTAATGGTTATGGTTGGCAACACACTAGTCCACTAGTACACACGTATTGGTTATGGTGGCAACACACTAGTTCTCTAGTACACACGCAATGTTTATGGTGGCAACAAACTAGTCCTCTAGTAAACACGTAATGGTTATGTTGGCAACAAACTAGTCCTCTAGTACACACGCAATGGATATGGTGGCAACACACTTGTCCTCTAGTAAACACGTAATGGTTATGGTGGCAACAAACTAGTCCTCTAGTACACACGTAATGGTTATGGTTGGCAAAAAACTAGTCCTTTAGTACACACGTAATGGTTATGGTGGCAACAAACTATGCCTCTAGTAAGCACGTAATGGTTATGGCGGCAACAAACTAGTCCTCTAGTAAACACGTAATGGTTATGGTGGCAACAAACTAGTCTTCTAGGAAAAACGTAATGGTTATGGTGGCAACAAACTAGTCCTCTAGTACACACGTAATGGTTATGGTGGCAACAAACTAGTCCTCTAGTACACACGTAATGGTTATGGTGGCAACACACTAGTCCTCAAGTAAACACGCAATGGTTATGGTGGCAACAAACTAGTCTTCTAGTACACACGTAATGGTTATGGTGGCAACAAACTAGTCCTCTAGTACACACGTAATGGTTATGGTGGCAACAAACTAGTCTTCTAGTACACACGTAATGGTTATGTTGGCAACAAACTAGTCCTCTAGTACATATGTAATGGTTATGGTGGCAACAAACTAGTCCACTAGTAAATACGTAATATTTATGGTGGCAACAAACCAGTCTTCTAGTAAACACGTAATGGTAATTGTGGCAACAAACTAGTCCTCTAGTAAACACGTAATGGTTATGGTGGCAACAAACTAGTCCTCTAGTAAACACGTAATGGTTATGGTGGCAACAAACTAGTCCTCTAGTACACACGTAATGGTTATGGTGGCAACATACTAGTCCTCTAGTAAACACGCAATGGTTATGGTGGCAACAAACTGGTCTTCTAGTACACACGTAATGGTTATTGTGGCAACAAACTAGTCCTCTAGTACACACGTAATGGTTATGGTGGCAACAAACTAGTCCTCCAGTACACACGTAATAGTTATGGTGGCAACAAACTAGTCCTCTAGTACATACGTAATAGTTATGGTGGCAACACACTAGTCGTCTAGTAAACACGTTATGGTTATGGTGGCAACAAACTAGTCCTCTAGTACACACGTAATGGTTATGGTGGCAACAAACTAGTCCTCTAGAACACACGTAATGGTTATGGTGGCAACACACTAGTCCTCTAGTAAACACGCAATGGTTATGGTGGCAACAAACTAGTCCTCTAGTAAACACGTAATGGTTATGGTTGGCAACAAACTTGTCCTCTAGTAAACACGTAATGGTTATGGTGGCAACAAACTAGTCCTCTAGTACACACGTAATGGTTATGGTTGGCAACAAACTAGTCCTCTAGTACACACGTAATGGTTATGGTGGCAACAAACTAGTCCTCTAGTAAGCACGTAATGGTTATGGCGGCAACAAACTAGTCCTCTAGTAAACACGTAATGGTTATGGTGGCAACAAACTAGTCTTCTAGTAAACACGTAATGGTTATGGTGGCAACAAACTAGTCCTCTAGTACACACGTAATGGTTATGGTGGAAACACACTAGTCCTCTAGTAAACACGCAATGGTTATGGTGGCAACAAACTAGTCTTCTAGTACACACGTAATGGTTATGGTGGCAACAAACTAGTCCTCTAGTACAAACGTAATGGTTATGGTGGCAACAAACTAGTCCTCTAGTACAAACGTAATGGTTATGGTGGCAACAAACTAGTCCTCTAGTACATACGTAATGGTTATGGTGGCAACACACTAGTCCTCTAGTACACACGTTATGGTTATGGTGGCAACAAACTAGTCCTATAGTACACACGTAATGGTCATGGTGGCAACAAACTAGTCCTCTAGTACACACGTAATGGTTGTGGTGGCAACACACTAGTCCTCTAGTAAACACGCAATGGTTATGGTGGCAATAAACTAGTCCTCTAGTACATACGTAATGGTTATGGTGGCAACAAACTAGTCCTCTAGTACACACGTAATGGTTATGGTGGCAACAAACTAGTCCTCTAGTACACACGTAATGGTTATGGTGGCAACACAATAGTCCTCTAGTAAACACGTTATAGTTATGGTGGCAGCAAACTAATCCTCTTGTAAACACGTAATGGCTATGGTGACAACAAACTAGTCCTCTAGTAAACAAGTAATGGTTATGGTGACAACAAACTAGTCCACTAGTAAACACGTAATGGTTATGGTGGCAACACACTAGTCCTCTAGTACACATGTAATGGTTATGGTGGCAACAAACTAGTCTTCTAGTACACACGTAATGGTTATGTTGGCAACAAACTAGTCCTCTAGTACACATGTAACGGTTATGGTGGCAACAAACTAGTCCTCTAGTACAGACGTAATGTTTATGGTGGCAACAAACTAGTCCACTAGTAAATACGTAATGGTTATGGTGGCAACAAACCAGTCTTCTAGTAAACACGCAATGGTAATGGTGGCAACAAACTAGTCCTCTAGTAAACACGTAATGGTTATGGTGGCAGCAAACTAGTCCTCTAGTACACACGTAATTGTTATGGTGGCAACAAACTAGTCCTCTAGTAAACACGCAATGGTTATGATGGAAACAAACTAGTCCTCTAGTACACACGTAATGGTTATGGTGGCAACAAACTAGTCCACTAGTAAACACGTAATGGTTTTGGTGGCAACAAACTAATCCTCTAGTAAACACGCAATGGCTATGGTGGCAACAATCTAGTCCTCTAGTAAACAAGTAATGGCTATGGTGGCAACAAACTAGTTTGCTAGTAAACACGTAAAGGTTTTGTTGGCAACAAACTAGTCCTCTAGTACACACGTAATGGTTATGGTGGCAAAAAACTAGTCCTCTAGTACACACGTATTGGTTATGGTGGCAACACACTAGCCCTCTAGTAAACAGGCATTGGTTATGGTGGCAACAAACTAGTCCTCTAGTAAACACGTAATGGTTATGGTGGCAACAAACTAGTCCTCTAGTACACACGTAATGGTTATGGTGGCAACAAACTAGTCCTCTAGTACACACGTAATGGTTATGGTGGCAACAAACTAGTCCTCTAGTACACACGTAATGGTTATGGTGGCTACACACTAGTCCTCTAGTAAACACGCAATGGCTATGGTGGCAACAAACTAGTCCACTAGTAAACACGTAATGGTTATGGTGGCAACACACTAGTCCTCTAGTAAACACGTAATGGTTATGGTGGCAACAAACTAGTCTTCTAGTAAACACGTAATGGCTATAGTGGCAACAAACTAGTCCTCTAGTAAACAAGTAATGGTTATGGTGGCAACAAACTAGTCTTCTAGTAAACACGTAATGGTTATGGTGGCAACAAACTAGTCCCCTAGTAAACACGTAATGGTTATGGTGGCAACAAACTAGTCCTCTAGTACACACGTAATGGTTATGGTGGCAACACACTAGTCCTCTAATAAACACGCAATGGTTATGGTGGCAACAAACTAGTCCTCTAGTACACACGTAATGGTTATGGTGGCAACAAACTAGTCCTCTAGTAAACACGTAATGGCTATGGTGGCAACAAACTAGTCCTCTAGTACACACGTAATGGTTATGGTGGCAACAAACTAGTCCTCTAGTACACACATAATGGTTATGGTGGCAACACACTAGTCCTCTAGTACACACGTATTGGTTATGGTGGCAACACACTAGTCCTCTTGTAAACACGCAATGGATATGGTGGCAACAAACTAGTCCTCTAGTACACTCGTAAAGGTTATGGTGGCAACAAACTAGTCCACTAGTAAACACGTAATGGATATGGTGGCAACAAACTAGTCTTCTAGTAAACACGTAATGGTTATGGGGGCAACAAACTAATCCTCTAGTAAACACGTAATGGCTATGGTGGCAACAACCTAGTCCTCTAGTACACACGTAATGGTTATCGTGGCAACAAACTAGTCCACTAGTAAACACGTAATGGTTATGGTGGCAACAAACTAATCATCTAGTAAACACGTAATGGCTATGGTGGCAACAAACTAGTCTTCTAGTAAACACGTAATGGTTATGGATGCAACAAACTAGTCCTCTAGTACACACGTAATGGTTATGGTGGCAACACACTAGTCCTCTAGTAAATACGCAATGGTTATGGTGGCAACAAACTAGTCCTCTAGTACACACTTAATAGTTATGGTGGCAACAAACTAGTCCTCAAGTAAACACGTAATGGTTATGGTGGCAACAAACTAGTCCTCTAGTACACACGTAATGGTTATGGTTGGCAACAAACTAGTCCTCTAGTAAGCACGTAATGGTTATGGCGGCAACAAACTAGTCCTCTAGTAAACACGTAATGGTTATGGTGGCAACAAACTAGTCTTCTAGTAAAAACCTAATGGTTATGGTGGCAACAAACTAGTCCTCTAGTACACACGTAATGGTTATGGTGGCAACAAACTAGTCCTCTAGTACACACGTAATGGTTATGGTGGCAACAAACTAGTCCTCTAGTACACACGTAATGGTTATGGTGGCAACAAACTAGTCCTCTAGTAAACACGTAATGGTTATGGTGGCAACAAACTAGTCCTCTAGTACACACGTAATGGTTATGGTGGCAACAAACTAGTCCTCTAGTACACACGTAATGGTTATGGTGGCAACAAACTAGTCCTCTAGTACACACGTAATGGTTATGGTGGCAACACACTAGTCCTCTAGTAAACACGCAATGGCTATGGTGGCAACAAACTAGTCCACTAGTAAACACGTAATGGTTATGGTGGCAACAAACTAGTCCTCTAGTAAACACGTAATGGTTATGGTGGCAACAAACTAGTCTTCTAGTAAACACGTAATTGCTATGGGGGCAACAAACCAGTCCTCTAGTAAACACGTAATGGTTATGGTGGCAACAAACTAGTCCTCTAGTAAACACGTAATGGTTATGGTGGCAACAAACTAGTCCACTAGTAAACACGTAATGGCTATGGTTGCAACAAACTAATCCTCTAGTAAACATGTAATGGCTATAGTGGCAACAAACTAGTCCTCTAGTAAACAAGTAATGGTTATGGTGGCAACAAACTAGTCTTCTAGTAAACACGTAATGGTTATGGTGGCAACAAACTAGTCCCCTAGTAAACACGTAATGGTTATGGTGTTAACAAACTAGTCCTCTAGTACACACGTAATGGTTATGGTGGCAACACACTAGTCCTCTAATAAACACGCAATGGTTATGGTGGCAACAAACTAGTCCTCTAGTACACACGTAATGGTTATGGTGGCAACAAACTAGTCCTCTAGTAAACACGTAATGGCTATGGTGGCAACAAACTAGTCCTCTAGTACACACGTAATGGTTATGGTGGCAACAAACTAGTCCTCTAGTACACACATAATGGTTATGGTGGCAACACACTAGTCCTCTAGTACACACGTAATGGTTATGGTGGCAACACACTAGTCCTCTAGTAAACACGCAATGGATATGGTGGCAACAAACTAGTCCTCTAGTACACACGTAAAGGTTATGGGGGCAACAAACTAATCCTCTAGTACACACGTAATTGTTATGGTGGCAACAAACTAGTCCTCTAGTAAACACGCAATGGTTATGATGGAAACAAACTAGTCCTCTAGTACACACGTAATGGTTATGGTGGCAACAAACTAGTCCACTAGTAAACACGTAATGGTTTTGGTGGCAACAAACTAATCCTCTAGTAAACAAGTAATGGCTATGGTGGCAACAATCTAGTCCTCTAGTAAACAAGTAATGGTTATGGTGGCAACAAACTAGTTTGCTAGTAAACACGTAAAGGTTTTGTTGGCAACAAACTAGTCCTCTAGTACACACGTAATGGTTATGGTGGCAAAACAACTAGTCATCTAGTACACACGTATTGGTTATGATGGCAACACACTAGCCCTCTAGAAAACAGGCATTGGTTATGGTGGCAACAAACTAGTCCACTAGTAAACACGTAATGGTTATGGTGGCAACAAACTAGTCCTCTAGTACACACATAATGGTTATGGTGGCAACAAACTAGTCCTCTAGTACACACGTAATGGTTATGGTGGCAACAAACTAGTCCTCTAGTACACACGTAATGGTTATGGTGGCAACACACTAGTCCTCTAGTAAACACGCAATGGCTATGGTGGCAACAAACTAGTCCACTAGTAAACACGTAATGGTTATGGTGGCAACACACTAGTCCTCGAGTAAACACGTAATGGTTATGGTGGCAACAAACTTGTCTTCTAGTAAACACGTAATTGCTATGGGGGCAACAAACCAGTCCTCTAGTAAACACGTAATGGTTATGGTGGCAACAAACTAGTCCTCTAGTAAACACGTAATGGTTATGGTGGCAACAAACTAGTCCACTAGTAAACACGTAATGGCTATGGTTGCAACAAACTAATCCTCTAGTAAACACGTAATGGCTATAGTGGCAACAAACTAGTCCTCTAGTAAACAAGTAATGGTTATGGTGGCAACAAACTAGTCTTCTAGTAAACACGTAATGGTTATGGTGGCAACAAACTAGTCCCCTAGTAAACACGTAATGGTTATGGTGGCAACAAACTAGTCCTCTAGTACACACGTAATGGTTATGGTGGCAACACACTAGTCCTCTAATAAACACGCAATGGTTATGGTGGCAACAAACTAGTCCTCTAGTACACACGTAATGGTTATGGTGGCAACAAACTAGTCCTCTAGTAAACACGTAATGGCTATGGTGGCAACAAACTAGTCCTCTAGTACACACGTAATGGTTATGGTGGCAACAAACTAGTCCTCTAGTACACACATAATGGTTATGGTGGCAACACACTAGTCCTCTAGTACACACGTAATGGTTATGGTGGCAACACACTAGTCCTCTAGTAAACACGCAATGGATATGGTGGCAACAAACTAGTCCTCTAGTACACACGTAAAGGTTATGGTGGCAACAAACTAGTCCACTAGTAAACACGTAATGGTTATGGTGGCAACAAACTAGTCTTCTAGTAAACACGTAATGGTTATGGGGGCAACAAACTAATCCTCTAGTAAACACGTAATGGCTATGGTGGCAACAACCTAGTCCTCTAGTACACACGTAATGGTTATCGTGGCAACAAACTAGTCCACTAGTAAACACGTAATGGTTATGGTGGCAACAAACTAATTATCTAGTAAACACGTAATGGCTATGGTGGCAACAAACTAGTCTTCTAGTAAACACGTAATGGTTATGGATGCAACAAACTAGTCCTCTAGTACACACGTAATGGCTATGGTGGCAACACACTAGTCCTCTAGTAAATACGCAATGGTTATGGTGGCAACAAACTAGTCCTCTAGTACACACTTAATAGTTATGGTGGCAACAAACTAGTCCTCAAGTAAACACGTAATGGTTATGGTGGCAACAAACTAGTCCTCTAGTACACACGTAATGGTTATGGTTGGCAACAAACTAGTCCTCTAGTAAGCACGTAATGGTTATGGCGGCAACAAACTAGTCCTCTAGTAAACACGTAATGGTTATGGTGGCAACAAACTAGTCTTCTAGTAAAAACCTAATGGTTATGGTGGCAACAAACTAGTCCTCTAGTACACACGTAATGGTTATGGTGGCAACAAACTAGTCCTCTAGTACACACGTAATGGTTATGGTGGCAACAAACTAGTCCTCTAGTACACACGTAATGGTTATGGTGGCAACAAACTAGTCCTCTAGTACACACGTAATGGTTATGGTGCCAACACACTAGTCCTCTAGTAAACAAGCAATGGCTATGGTGGCAACAAACTAGTCCACTAGTAAACACGTAATGGTTATGGTGGCAACACACTAGTCCTCTAGTAAACACGTAATGGTTATTGTGGCAACAAACTAGTCTTCTAGTAAACACGTAATTGCTATGGGGGCAACAAACCAGTCCTCTAGTAAACACGTAATGGTTATGGTGGCAACAAACTAGTCCTCTAGTAAACACCTAATGGTTATGGTGGCAACAAACTAGTCCACTAGTAAATACGTAATGGCTATGGTTGCAACAAACTAATCCTCTAGTAAACACGTAATGGCTATAGTGGCAACAAACTAGTCCTCTAGTAAACAAGTAATGGTTATGGTGGCAACAAACTAGTCTTCTAGTAAACACGTAATGGATATGGTGGCAACACACTAGTCCTCTAATAAACACGCAATGGTTATGGTGGCAACAAACTAGTCCTCTAGTACACACGTAATGGTTATGGTGGCAACAAACTAGTCCTCTAGTAAACACGTAATGGCTATGGTGGCAACAAACTAGTCCTCTAGTACACACGTAATGGTTATGGTGGCAACAAACTAGTCCTCTAGTACACACATAATGGTTATGGTGGCAACACACTAGTCCTCTAGTACACACGTAATGGTTATGGTGGCAACACACTAGTCCTCTAGTAAACACGCAATGGATATGGTGGCAACAAACTAGTCCTCTAGTACACACGTAAAGGTTATGGTGGCAACAAACTAGTCCACTAGTAAACACGTAATGGTTATGGTGGCAACAAACTAGTCTTCTAGTAAACACGTAATGGTTATGGGGGCAACAAACTAATCCTCTAGTAAACACGTAATGGCTATGGTGGCAACAACCTAGTCCTCTAGTACACACGTAATGGTTATCGTGGCAACAAACTAGTCCACTAGTAAACACGTAATGGTTATGGTGGCAACAAACTAATTATCTAGTAAACACGTAATGGCTATGGTGGCAACAAACTAGTCTTCTAGTAAACACGTAATGGTTATGGATGCAACAAACTAGTCCTCTAGTACACACGTAATGGCTATGGTGGCAACACACTAGTCCTCTAGTAAATACGCAATGGTTATGGTGGCAACAAACTAGTCCTCTAGTACACACTTAATAGTTATGGTGGCAACAAACTAGTCCTCAAGTAAACACGTAATGGTTATGGTGGCAACAAACTAGTCCTCTAGTACACACGTAATGGTTATGGTTGGCAACAAACTAGTCCTCTAGAAAGCACGTAATGGTTATGGCGGCAACAAACTAGTCCTCTAGTAAACACGTAATGGTTATGGTGGCAACAAACTAGTCTTCTAGTAAAAACCTAATGGTTATGGTGGCAACAAACTAGTCCTCTAGTACACACGTAATGGTTATGGTGGCAACAAACTAGTCCTCTAGTACACACGTAATGGTTTTGGTGGCAACAAACTAGTCCTCTAGTACACACGTAATGGTTATGGTGGCAACAAACTAGTCCTCTAGTACACACGTAATGGTTATGGTGGCAACACACTAGTCCTCTAGTAAACAAGCAATGGCTATGGTGGCAACAAACTAGTCCACTAGTAAACACGTAATGGTTATGGTGGCAACACACTAGTCCTCTAGTAAACACGTAATGGTTATTGTGGCAACAAACTAGTCTTCTAGTAAACACGTAATTGCTATGGGGGCAACAAACCAGTCCTCTAGTAAACACGTAATGGTTATGGTGGCAACAAACTAGTCCTCTAGTAAACACCTAATGGTTATGGTGGCAACAAACTAGTCCACTAGTAAATACGTAATGGCTATGGTTGCAACAAACTAATCCTCTAGTAAACACGTAATGGCTATAGTGGCAACAAACTAGTCCTCTAGTAAACAAGTAATGGTTATGGTGGCAACAAACTAGTCTTCTAGTAAACACGTAATGGATATGGTGGCAACAAACTAGTCCCCTAGTAAACACGTAATGGTTATGGTGGCAACAAACTAGTCCTCTAGTACACACGTAATGGTTATGGTGGCAACACACTAGTCCTCTAATAAACACGCAATGGTTATGGTGGCAACAAACTAGTCCTCTAGTACACACGTAATGGTTATGGTGGCAACAAACTAGTCCACTAGTAAACACGTAATGGCTATGGTGGCAACAAACTAGTCCTCTAGTACACACGTAATGGTTATGGTGGCAACAAACTAGTCCTCTAGTACACACATAATGGTTATGGTGGCAACACACTAGTCCTCTAGTACACACGTATTGGTTATGGTGGCAACACACTAGTCCTCTAGTAAACACGCAATGGATATGGTGGCAACAAACTAGTCCTCTAGTACACACGTAAAGGTTATGGTGGCAACAAACTAGTCCACTAGTAAACACGTAATGGTTATGGTGGCAACAAACTAGTCTTCTAGTAAACACGTAATGGTTATGGGGGCAACAAACTAATCCTCTAGTAAACACGTAATGGCTATGGTGGCAACAACCTAGTCCTCTAGTACACACGTAATGGTTATCGTGGCAACAAACTAGTCCACTAGTAAACACGTAATGGTTATGGTGGCAACAAACTAATCATCTAGTAAACACGCAATGGCTATGGTGGCAACAAACTAGTCTTCTAGTAAACACGTAATGGTTATGGATGCAACAAACTAGTCCTCTAGTACACACGTAATGGTTATGGTGGCAACACACTAGTCCTCTAGTAAATACGCAATGGTTATGGTGGCAACAAACTAGTCCTCTAGTACACACTTAATAGTTATGGTGGCAACAAACTAGTCCTCAAGTAAACACGTAATGGTTATGGTGGCAACAAACTAGTCCTCTAGTACACACGTAATGGTTATGGTTGGCAACAAACTAGTCCTCTAGTAAGCACGTAATGGTTATGGCGGCAACAAACTAGTCCTCTAGTAAACACGTAATGGTTATGGTGGCAACAAACTAGTCTTCTAGTAAAAACCTAATGGTTATGGTGGCAACAAACTAGTCCTCTAGTACACACGTAATGGTTATGGTGGCAACAAACTAGTCCTCTAGTACACACGTAATGGTTATGGTGGCAACAAACTAGTCCTCTAGTACACACGTAATGGTTATGGTGGCAACAAACTAGTCCTCTAGTAAACACGTAATGGTTATGGTGGCAACAAACTAGTCCTCTAGTACACACGTAATGGTTATGGTGGCAACAAACTAGTCCTCTAGTACACACGTAATGGTTATGGTGGCAACAAACTAGTCCTCTAGTACACACGTAATGGTTATGGTGGCAACACACTAGTCCTCTAGTAAACACGCAATGGCTATGGTGGCAACAAACTAGTCCACTAGTAAACACGTAATGGTTATGGTGGCAACAAACTAGTCCTCTAGTAAACACGTAATGGTTATGGTGGCAACAAACTAGTCTTCTAGTAAACACGTAATTGCTATGGGGGCAACAAACCAGTGCTCTAGTAAACACGTAATGGTTATGGTGGCAACAAACTAGTCCTCTAGTAAACACGTAATGGTTATGGTGGCAACAAACTAGTCCACTAGTAAACACGTAATGGCTATGGTTGCAACAAACTAATCCTCTAGTAAACACGTAATGGCTATAGTGGCAACAAACTAGTCCTCTAGTAAACAAGTAATGGTTATGGTGGCAACAAACTAGTCTTCTAGTAAACACGTAATGGTTATGGTGGCAACAAACTAGTCCTCTAGTAAACACGTAATGGTTATGGTGTTAACAAACTAGTCCTCTAGTACACACGTAATGGTTATGGTGGCAACACACTAGTCCTCTAATAAACACGCAATGGTTATGGTGGCAACAAACTAGTCCTCTAGTACACACGTAATGGTTATGGTGGCAACAAACTAGTCCTCTAGTAAACACGTAATGGCTATGGTGGCAACAAACTAGTCCTCTAGTACACACGTAATGGTTATGGTGGCAACAAACTAGTCCTCTAGTACACACATAATGGTTATGGTGGCAACACACTAGTCCTCTAGTACACACGTAATGGTTATGGTGGCAACACACTAGTCCTCTAGTAAACACGCAATGGATATGGTGGCAACAAACTAGTCCTCTAGTACACACGTAAAGGTTATGGGGGCAACAAACTAATCCTCTAGTACACACGTAATTGTTATGGTGGCAACAAACTAGTCCTCTAGTAAACACGCAATGGTTATGATGGAAACAAACTAGTCCTCTAGTACACACGTAATGGTTATGGTGGCAACAAACTAGTCCACTAGTAAACACGTAATGGTTTTGGTGGCAACAAACTAATCCTCTAGTAAACAAGTAATGGCTATGGTGGCAACAATCTAGTCCTCTAGTAAACAAGTAATGGTTATGGTGGCAACAAACTAGTTTGCTAGTAAACACGTAAAGGTTTTGTTGGCAACAAACTAGTCCTCTAGTACACACGTAATGGTTATGGTGGCAAAACAACTAGTCATCTAGTACACACGTATTGGTTATGATGGCAACACACTAGCCCTCTAGAAAACAGGCATTGGTTATGGTGGCAACAAACTAGTCCACTAGTAAACACGTAATGGTTATGGTGGCAACAAACTAGTCCTCTAGTACACACATAATGGTTATGGTGGCAACAAACTAGTCCTCTAGTACACACGTAATGGTTATGGTGGCAACAAACTAGTCCTCTAGTACACACGTAATGGTTATGGTGGCAACACACTAGTCCTCTAGTAAACACGCAATGGCTATGGTGGCAACAAACTAGTCCACTAGTAAACACGTAATGGTTATGGTGGCAACACACTAGTCCTCGAGTAAACACGTAATGGTTATGGTGGCAACAAACTTGTCTTCTAGTAAACACGTAATTGCTATGGGGGCAACAAACCAGTCCTCTAGTAAACACGTAATGGTTATGGTGGCAACAAACTAGTCCTCTAGTAAACACGTAATGGTTATGGTGGCAACAAACTAGTCCACTAGTAAACACGTAATGGCTATAGTGGCAACAAACTAGTCCTCTAGTAAACAAGTAATGGTTATGGTGGCAACAAACTAGTCTTCTAGTAAACACGTAATGGTTATGGTGGCAACAAACTAGTCCTCTAGTACACACGTAATGGTTATGGTGGCAACACACTAGTCCTCTAATAAACACGCAATGGTTATGGTGGCAACAAACTAGTCCTCTAGTACACACGTAATGGTTATGGTGGCAACAAACTAGTCCTCTAGTAAACACGTAATGGCTATGGTGGCAACAAACTAGTCCTCTAGTACACACGTAATGGCTATGGTGGCAACAAACTAGTCCTCTAGTACACACATAATGGTTATGGTGGCAACACACTAGTCCTCTAGTACACACGTAATGGTTATGGTGGCAACACACTAGTCCTCTAGTAAACACGCAATGGATATGGTGGCAACAAACTAGTCCTCTAGTACACACGTAAAGGTTATGGTGGCAACAAACTAGTCCACTAGTAAACACGTAATGGTTATGGTGGCAACAAACTAGTCTTCTAGTAAACACGTAATGGTTATGGGGGCAACAAACTAATCCTCTAGTAAACACGTAATGGCTATGGTGGCAACAACCTAGTCCTCTAGTACACACGTAATGGTTATCGTGGCAACAAACTAGTCCACTAGTAAACACGTAATGGTTATGGTGGCAACAAACTAATTATCTAGTAAACACGTAATGGCTATGGTGGCAACAAACTAGTCTTCTAGTAAACACGTAATGGTTATGGATGCAACAAACTAGTCCTCTAGTGCACACGTAATGGCTATGGTGGCAACAAACTAGTCCTCTAGTAAATACGCAATGGTTATGGTGGCAACAAACTAGTCCTCTAGTACACACTTAATAGTTATGGTGGCAACAAACTAGTCCTCAAGTAAACACGTAATGGTTATGGTGGCAACAAACTAGTCCTCTAGTACACACGTAATGGTTATGGTTGGCAACAAACTAGTCCTCTAGTAAGCACGTAATGGTTATGGCGGCAACAAACTAGTCCTCTAGTAAACACGTAATGGTTATGGTGGCAACAAACTAGTCTTCTAGTAAAAACCTAATGGTTATGGTGGCAACAAACTAGTCCTCTAGTACACACGTAATGGTTATGGTGGCAACAAACTAGTCCTCTAGTACACACGTAATGGTTATGGTGGCAACAAACTAGTCCTCTAGTACACACGTAATGGTTATGGTGGCAACAAACTAGTCCTCTAGTACACACGTAATGGTTATGGTGGCAACACACTAGTCCTCTAGTAAACACGCAATGGCTATGGTGGCAACAAACTAGTCCACTAGTAAACACGTAATGGTTATGGTGGCAACACACTAGTCCTCTAGTAAACACGTAATGGTTATTGTGGCAACAAACTAGTCTTCTAGTAAACACGTAATTGCTATGGGGGCAACAAACCAGTCCTCTAGTAAACACGTAATGGTTATGGTGGCAACAAACTAGTCCACTAGTAAATACGTAATGGCTATGGTTGCAACAAACTAATCCTCTAGTAAACACGTAATGGCTATAGTGGCAACAAACTAGTCCTCTAGTAAACAAGTAATGGTTATGGTGGCAACAAACTAGTCTTCTAGTAAACACGTAATGGATATGGTGGCAACAAACTAGTCCCCTAGTAAACACGTAATGGTTATGGTGGCAACAAACTAGTCCTCTAGTACACACGTAATGGTTATGGTGGCAACACACTAGTCCTCTAATAAACACGCAATGGTTATGGTGGCAACAAACTAGTCCTCTAGTACACACGTAATGGTTATGGTGGCAACAAACTAGTCCACTAGTAAACACGTAATGGCTATGGTGGCAACAAACTAGTCCTCTAGTACACACGTAATGGTTATGGTGGCAACAAACTAGTCCTCTAGTACACACATAATGGTTATGGTGGCAACACACTAGTCCTCTAGTACACACGTATTGGTTATGGTGGCAACACACTAGTCCTCTAGTAAACACGCAATGGATATGGTGGCAACAAACTAGTCCTCTAGTACACACGTAAAGGTTATGGTGGCAACAAACTAGTCCACTAGTAAACACGTAATGGTTATGGTGGCAACAAACTAGTCTTCTAGTAAACACGTAATGGTTATGGGGGCAACAAACTAATCCTCTAGTAAACACGTAATGGCTATGGTGGCAACAACCTAGTCCTCTAGTACACACGTAATGGTTATCGTGGCAACAAACTAGTCCACTAGTAAACACGTAATGGTTATGGTGGCAACAAACTAATCATCTAGTAAACACGTAATGGCTAGGGTGGCAACAAACTAGTCTTCTAGTAAACACGTAATGGTTATGGATGCAACAAACTAGTCCTCTAGTACACACGTAATGGTTATGGTGGCAACACACTAGTCCTCTAGTAAATACGCAATGGTTATGGTGGCAACAAACTAGTCCTCTAGTACACACTTAATAGTTATGGTGGCAACAAACTAGTCCTCAAGTAAACACGCAATGGTTATGGTGGCAACAAACTAGTCCTCTAGTAAACACGTAATGGTTATGGTGGCAACAAACTAGTCCTCTAGTACACACGTAATGGTTATGGTGGCAACAAACTAGTCCTCTAGTGCACACGTAATGGTTATGGTGGCAACAAACTAGTCCTCTAGTTCACACGTAATGGTTATCGTGGCAACACACTAGTCCTCTAGTAAACACGCAATGGTTATGGTGGCAACAAACTAGTCCTCTAGTACACACGTAATGGTTATCGTGGCAACAAACTAGTCCACTAGTAAACACGTAATGGTTATGGTGGCAACAAACTAATCATCTAGTAAACACGTAATGGCTATGGTGGCAACAAACTAGTCTTCTAGTAAACATGTAATGGTTATGGATGCAACAAACTAGTCCTCTAGTACACACGTAATGGTTATGGTGGCAACAAATTAGTCCTCTAGTAAATACGCAATGGTTATGGTGGCAACAAACTAGTCCTCTAGTACACACTTAATAGTTATGGTGGCAACAAACTAGTCCTCAAGTAAACACGCAATGGTTATGGTGGCAACAAACTAGTCCTCTAGTAAACACGTAATGGTTATGGTGGCAACAAACTAGTCCTCTAGTACACACGTAATGGTTATGGTGGCAACAAACTAGTCCTCTAGTAAACACGTAATGGTTATGGTGGCAACAAACTAGTCCTCTAGTTCACACGTAATGGTTATCGTGGCAACACACTAGTCCTCTAGTAAACACGCAATGGCTATGGTGGCAACAAACTAGTCCTCTAGTACACACGTAATGGTCATGGTGGCAACAAACTAGTCCTCTAGTAAACACGCAATGGTTATGGTGGCAACAAACTAGTCCTCTAGTACACACGTAATGGTTATGGTGGCAACAAACTAGTCCACTAGTAAACACGTAATGGTTATGGTGGCAACAAACTAGTCCTGTAGTACACACGTAATGGTTATTTTGGCAACAAACTAGTCCTCTAGTACACACGTAATGGTTATGGTGGCAACAAACTAGTCCTCTAGTAAACACGTAATGGTTATGGTGGCAACAAACTAGTCTTCTAGTACACACGTAATGGTTATGGTTGGCAACGTACTAGTCCACTAGTACACACGTAATGGTTATGGTGGCAACACACTTGTCCTCTAGTACACACGCAATGGTTATGGTGGCAACAAACTAGTCTTCTAGTAAACACGTAATGGTTATGGTGGCAACAAACTAGTCCTCTAGTACACACGCAATGGATATGGTGGCAACAAACTAGTCCTCTAGTAAACACGTAATGGTTATGGTGGCAACAAACTAGTCCTCTAGTACACACGTAATGGTTATGGTTGGCAACAAACTAGTCCTCTAATAAGCACGTAATGGTTATGGCGGCAACAAACTAGTCCTCTAGTAAACACGTAATGGTTATGGCGGCAACAAACTAGTCCTCTAGTAAACACGTAATGGTTATGGTGGCAACAAACTAGTCCTCTAGTACACACGTAATGGTTATGGTGGCAACAAACTAGTCCTCTAGTAAGCACGTACTGGTAATGGCGGCAACAAACTAGTCCTCTAGTAAACACGTAATGGTTATGGTGGCAACAAACTAGTCTTCTAGTAAAAACGTAATGGTTATGGTGGCAACAAACTAGTCCTCTAGTACACACGTAATGGTTATGGTGGCAACAAACTAGTCCTCTAGTAAACACGTAATGGTTATGGTGCCAACAAACTAGTCCTCTAGTACACACGCAATGGTTATGGTGGCAACACACTAGTCCTCTAGTAAACACGCAATGGTTATGGTGGCAACAAACTAGTCTTCTAGTACACACGTAATGGTTATGGTGGCAACAAATTAGTCCTCTAGTACACACGTAATGGTTATGGTGGCAACAAACTAGTCCTCTAGTACACACGTAATGGTTATGGTGGCAACAAACTAGTCCTCTAGTACATACGTAATGGTTATGGTGGCAACACACTAGTCCTCTAGTAAACACGTTATGGTTATGGTGGCAACACACTAGTCCTCTAGTACACACGTAATTGTTATGGTGGCAACAAACTAGTCCTCTAGTACACACGTAATGGTTGTGGTGGCAACACACTAGTCCTCTAGTAAACACGTAATGGTTATGGTGGCAACAAACTAGTCCTCTAGTACATACGTAACGGTTATGGTGGCAACAAACTAGTCCTCTAGTACACACGTAATGGTTATGGTGGCAACAAACTAGTCCTCTAGTACACAAGTAATGGCTATGGTGGCAACACAATAGTCCTCTAGTAAACACGTTATGCTTATGGTGGCAGCAAACTAATCCTCTAGTAAACAAGTAATGGCTATGGTGACAACAAACTAGTCCTCTAGTAAACAAGTAATGGTTATGGTGACAACAAACTAGTCCACTAGTAAACACGTAATGGTTATGGTGGCAACACACTAGTCCTCTAGTATACATGTAATGGTTATGGTGGCAACAAACTAGTCTTCTAGTACACACGAAATGGTTATGTTGGCAACAAACTAGTCCTCTAGTACACATGTAATGGTTATGGTGGCAACAAACTAGTCCTCTAGTACAGACGTAATGTTTATGGTGGCAACAAATTAGTCCACTAGTAAATACGTAATGGTTATGGTGGCAACAAACCAGTCTTCTAGTTAACACGTAATGGTTATGGTGGCAACACACTAGTCCTCTAATAAACACGCAATGGTTATGGTGGCAACAAACTAGTTCTCTAGTACACACGTAATGGTTATGGTGGCAACAAACTAGTCCTCTAGTAAACACGTAATGGTTATGGTGGCAACAAACTAGTCCTCTAGTACACACGTAATGGTTATGGTGGCAACAAACTAGTCCTCTAGTACACACGTAATGGTTATGGTGGCAACACACTAGTCCTCTAGTACACACGTAATGGTTATGGTGGCAACACACTAGTCCTCTAGTAAACACGCAATGGTTATGGTGGCAACAAACTAGTCCTCTAGTATACACGTAAAGGTTATGGTGGCAACAAAGTAGTCCACTAGTAAACACGTTATGTCTATGGTGGCAACACACTAGTCCTCTAGTAAACACGTAATGGTTATGGGGGCAACAAACTAATCCTCTAGTAAACACGTAATGGCTATGGTGGCAACAACCTTGTCCTCTAGTACACACGTAATGGTTATGGTGGCAACAAACTAGTCCACTAGTAAACACGTAATGGTTATGGTGGCAACAATATAATCCTCTAGTAAACACGTAATGGCTATGGTGGCAACAAACTAGTCCTCTAGTAAACAAGTAATGGTTATGGTGGCAACACACTAGTCTTCTAGTAAACACGTAATGGTTATGGTGGCAACAAACTAGTCCTCTAGTACACACGTAATGGTTATGGTGGCAACAAACTAGTCCTCTAGTGCACACGTAATGGTTATGGTGTCAACACACTAGTTCTCTAGTAAACACGCAATGGTTATGGTGGCAACAAACTAGTCCTCTAGTAAACACCTAATGGTTATGGTGGCAACAAACTAGTCCTCTAGTACACACGTAATGGTTATGGTTGGCAACACACTAGTCCACTAGTACTAGTACACACGTAATGGTTATGGTGGCAACACACTAGTCCTCTAGTACACAAGTTATGGTTATGGTGGCAACACACTAGTCCTCTAGTAAACACACAATTGTTATGGTGGCAACAAACTAGTCCTCTAGTAAACACGTAATGGTTATGGTGGCAACAAACTAGTACTCTAGTACACACGTAATGGTTATGGTGGCAACACACTAGTCCTCTAGTAAACACGCAATGGTTATGGTGGCAACAAACTAGTCTTCTAGTACACACGTAATGGTTATGGTGGCAACAAACTAGTCCTCTAGTACACACGTAATGGTTATGGTGGCAACAACCTAGTCCTCTAGTACACACGTAATGGTTATGGTGGCAACAAACTAGTCCTCTAGTACATACGTAATGGCTATGGTGGCAACACACTCGTCTTCTAGTAAACACGTAATGGTTATGGTGGCAACAAACTAGTCCTCTAGTACACACGTAATGGTTATGGTGGCAACAAACTAGTCCTCTAGTACACACGTAATGGTTGTGGTAGCAACACACTAGTCCTCTAGTAAACACGTAATGGTTATGGTGGCAACAAACTAGTCCTCTAGTAAACACGTAATGGTTATGGTGGCAACAAACTAGTCCTCTAGTACATACGTAATGGTTATGGTGGCAACAAACTAGTCCTCTAGTACACACGTAATGTTTATGGTGGCAACAAACTAGTCCTCTAGTACACAAGTAATGGTTATGGTGGCAACACAATAGTCCTCTAGTAAACACGTTATGGTTATGGTGGCAGCAAACTAATCCTCTAGTAAACACGTAATGGCTATGGTGACAACAAACTAGTCCTCTAGTAAACAAGTAATGGTTATGGTGACAACAAACTAGTCCACTAGTAAACACGTAATGGTTATGGTGGCAACAAACTAGTCCTCTAGTACACATGTAATGGTTATGGTGGCAACAAACTAGTCTTCTAGTACACACGTAATGGTTATGTTGGCAACAAACTAGTCCTCTAGTACACATGTAGTGGTTATGGTGGCAACAAACTAGTCCTCTAGTACAGATGTAATGTTTATGGTGGCAACAAACTAGTCCACTAGTAAATACGTAATGGTTTTGGTGGCAACAAACCAGTCTTCTAGTAAACACGTAATGGTTATGGTTGCAACAAACTAGTCCTCTAGTAAACACGTAATGGTTATGGTGGCAACAAACTAGTCCTCTAGTAAACACGTAATGGTTATGGTGGCAACAAACTAGTCCTCTAGTACACAAGTAATGGTTATGGTGGCAACACAATAGTCCTCTAGTAAACACGTTATGGTTATGGTGGCAGCAAACTAATCCTCTAGTAAACATGTAATGGCTATGGTGACAACAAACTAGTCCTCTAGTAAACAAGTAATGGTTATGGTGACAACAAACTAGTCCACTAGTAAACACGTAATGGTTATGGTGGCAACAAACTAGTCCTCTAGTACACATGTAATGGTTATGGTGGCAACAAACTAGTCTTCTAGTACACACGTAATGGTTATGTTGGCAACAAACTAGTCCTCTAGTACACATGTAGTGGTTATGGTGGCAACAAACTAGTCCTCTAGTACAGATGTAATGTTTATGGTGGCAACAAACTAGTCCACTAGTAAATACGTAATGGTTTTGATGGCAACAAACCAGTCTTCTAGTAAACACGTAATGGTTATGGTTGCAACAAACTAGTCCTCTAGTAAACACGTAATGGTTATGGTGGCAACAAACTAGTCCTCTAGTAAACACGTAATGGTTATGGTGGCAACAAACTAGTCCTCTAGTACACACGTAATGGTTATGGTGGCAACATACTAGTCCTCTAGTAAACACGCAATGGTTATGGTGGCAACAAACTAGTCTTCTAGTACACACGTAATGGTTATTGTGGCAACAAACTAGTCCTCTAGTACACACGTAATGGTTATGGTGGCAACAAACTAGTCCTCCAGTACACACGTAATGGTTATGGTGGGAACAAACTAGTCCTCTAGTACATACATAATGGTTATGGTGGCAACACACTAGTCCTCTAGTAAACACGTTATGGTTATGGTGGCAACAAACTAGTCCTCTAGTACACACGTAATGGTTATGGTGGCAACACACTAGTCCTATAGTACACACGTAATGGTTATGGTGGCAACACACTAGTCCTCTAGTAAACACGCAATGGCTATGGTGGCAACAAACTAGTCCTCTAGTAAACACGTAATGGTTATGGTGGCAACAAACTAGTCCTCTAGTAAACATGTAATGGTTATGGTTGCAACAAACTAGTCCTCTAGTACACAAGTTATGGCTATGGTGGCAACACAATAGTCCTCTAGTAAACACGTTATGGTTATGGTGGCGACAAACTAGTCCTCTAGTAAACACGTAATGGTTATGGTGGCAACAAACTAGTCCTCTAGTACACACGTAATGGTTATGGTGGCAACAAACTAGTCCTCTAGTACACACGTAATGGTTATGGTGGCAACAAACTAGTCCTCTAGTTCACACGTAATGGTTATGGTGGCAACACACTAGTCCTCTAGTACACACGTAATGGTTATGGTGGCAACAAACTAGTCCTCTAGTTCACACGTAATGGTTATGGTGGCAACAAACTAGTCTTCTAGTAAACACGTAATGGTTATGGGGGCAACAAACCAGTCCTCTAGTAAACACGTAATGGTCATGGTGGCAACAAACTAGTCCTCTAGTAAACACGTAATGGTTATGGTGGCAACAGACTAGTCCACTAGTAAACACGTAATGGCTATGGTGGCAACAAATTAATCCTCTAGTAAACACGTAATGGCTATAGTGGCAACAAACTAGTCCTCTAGTAAACAAGTAATGGTTATGGTGGCAACAAACTAGTCTTCTAGTAAACACGTAATGGTTATGGTGGCAACAAACTAGTCCTCTAGTACACACGTAATGGTTATGGTAGCAACACACTAGTCCTCTAATAAACACGCAATGGTTATGGTGACAACAAACTAGTCCTCTAGTACACACGTAATGGTTATGGTGGCAACAAACTAGTCCTCTAGTAAACACGCAACGGTTATAGTGGCAACAAACTAGTCCACTAGTAAACACGTAATGGTTATGGTGGCAACAAACTACTCCTGTAGCACACACGTAATGGTTATGTTGGCAACAAACTAGTCCTCTAGTAAACACGTAATGGTTATGGTGGCAACAAACTAGTCCTCTAGTACACACGTAATGGTTATAGTTGGCAACAAACTAGTCCTCTAGTACACACGTAATGGTTATGGTGGCAACACACTAGTCCTCTAGTACACACGCAATGGCTATAATGGCAACAAACTAGTCCTCTAGTAAACACATAATGGTTATGGTGGCAACAAACTAGTCCTCTAGTAAACACGCAATGGTTATGGTGGCAACAACCTAGTCCTCTAGTACACACGTAATGATTATGGTGGCAACAAACTAGTCCTCTAGTACACACGTAATGGTTATGGTGGCAACAAACTAGTCCTCTAGTACACACGTAATGGTTATAGTTGGCAACAAACTAGTCCTCTAGTACACACGTAATGGTTATGGTGGCAACACACTAGTCCTCTAGTACACACGCAATGGCTATGGTGGCAACAAACTAGTCCTCTAGTAAACACATAATGGTTATGGTGGCAACAAACTAGTCCTCTAGTAAACACGCAATGGTTATGGTGGCAACAACCTAGTCCTCTAGTACACACGTAATGATTATGGTGGCAACAAACTAGTCCTCTAGTACACACGAAATGGTTATGGTGGCAACAAACTAGTCCTCTAGTAAACACGCAATGGTTATGGTGGCAACAAACTAGTCCTCTAGTACACACGTAATGGTTATGGTGGCAACAAACTAGTCCTCTAGTAAACACGCAATGGTCATGGTGGCAACAAACTAGTCCTCTAGTACACACGTAATGGTTATGGTGGCAACAAACTAGTACTCTAGTACACACGTAATGGTAATGGTGGCAACAAACTAGTACTCTAGTACACACGTAATGGTTATGGTGGCAACAAACTAGTCGACTAGTAAACACGTAATGGTTATGGTGGCAACAAACTAGTCTTCTAGTACACACGTAATGGTTATGTTGGCAACAAACTAGTCCACTAGTAAATACGTAATGGTTATGGTGGCAACAAACCAGTCTTCTAGTAAACACGTAATGGTTATGGTGGCAACAAACTAGTCCTCTAGTAAACACGTAATGGTTATGGTGGCAACAAACTAGTCCTCTAGTAAACACGTAATGGTTATGGTGGCAACAAACTAGTCCTCTAGTACACACGTAATGGTTATGGTGGCAACATAGTAGTCCTCTAGTAAACACGCAATGGTTATGGTGGCAACAAACTAGTCTTCTAGTACACACGTAATGGTTATTGTGGCAACAAACTAGTCCTCTAGTACACACGTAATGGTTATGGTGGCAACAAACTAGTCCTCCAGTACACACGTAATGGTTATGGTGGGAACAAACTAGTCCTCTAGTACATACGTAATGGTTATGGTGGCAACACACTAGTCCTCTAGTAAACACGTTATGGTTATGGTGGCAACAAACTAGTCCTCTAGTACACACGTAATGGTTATGGTGGCAACAAACTAGTCCTCTAGTACACACGTAATGGTTATGGTGGCAACACACTTGTCCTCTAGTAAACACGCAATGGTCATGGTGGCAACAAACTAGTCCTCTAGTAAACACGTAATGGTTATGGTGGCAACAAACTAGTCCTCTAGTAAACAAGTAATGGTTATGGTTGCAACAAACTAGTCCTCTAGTACACAAGTTATGGCTATGGTGGCAACACAATAGTCCTCTAGTAAACACGTTATGGTTATGGTGGCAGCAAATTAATCCTCTAGTAAACACGTAATGGCTATGGTGGCAACAAACTAGTCCTCTAGTAAACAAGTAATGGTTATGGTGACAACAAACTAGTCCACTAGTAAACACGTAATGGTTATGGTGGCAACACACTAGTCCTCTAGTACACATGTAATGGTTATGGTGGCAACACACTAGTCCTCTAGTACACATGTAATGGTTATGGTGGCAACAAACTAGTCCTCTAGTACACACGTAATGGTTATGTTGGCAACAAACTAGTCCTCTAGTACACATGTAATGGTTATGGTGGCAACAAACTAGTCCTCAAGTACACACGTAATGTTTATGGTGGCAACAAACTAGTCCTCTAGTACACACGTAATGGTTATGTTGGCAACAAACTAGTCCTCTAGTACACATGTAATGGTTATGGTGGCAACAAACTAGTCCTCAAGTACACACGTAATGTTTATGGTGGCAACAACCTAGTCCTCTAGTAAACACGCAATGGTTATGGTGGCAACAAATTATTCCACTAGTAAACACGTAATGGTTATGGTGGCAACAAACTAGTCCTCTCGTAAACACGCAATGGTTATGGTGGCAACAAACTAGTCCTCTAGTAAACACACAATGGTTATGGTGGCAACAAACTATACCTCTAGTACACACGTAATGGTTATGGTGGCAACAAACTAGTCCTCTAGTACACACGTAATGGTTATGGTGGCAACAAACTAGTCCTCTAGTACACACGTAATGCTTATGGTGGCAACAAGCTAGTCCTCTAGTAAACACGCAATGGCAATGGTGGCAACAAACTAGTCCTGAAGTAAACACGATATGGTTATGGTGGCAACAAACTAGTCCTCTAGTACACACGTAATGGTTATGGTGGCAACAAACTAGTCCTCTAGTAAACACGTAATGGCTATGGTGGCAACAAACTAGTCCTCTAGTATACACGTAATGGTTATGGTGGCAACACACTAGTCCTCTAGTAAACACCCAATGGTTATGGTGGCAACAAACTAGTCCTCTAGTACACACGTAATGGTTATGGTGGCAACAAACTAGTCCTCTAGTACACACGTAATGGTTATGGTGGCAACAAACTAGTCCTCTAGTACACACGTAATGGTTATGGTGGCAACAAATTAGTCCTCTAGTAAACACGTAATGGTTATGGTGGCAACAAACTAGTCCTCTAGTACACACGTAATTGTTATGGTGGCAACAAACTAGTCCTCTAGTAAACACGCAATGGTTATGATGGAAACAAACTAGTCCTCTAGTACACACGTAATGGTTATGGTGGCAACAAACTAGTCCACTAGTAAACACGTAATGGTTATGGTGGCAACAAACTAATCCTCTAGTAAACACGTAATGGCTATGGTGGCAACAATCTAGTCCTCTAGTAAACAAGTAATGGTTATGGTGGCAACAAACTAGTTTGCTAGTAAACACGTAATGATTTTGGAGGCAACAAACTAGTCCTCTAGTACACACGTAATGGTTATGGTGGCAACAAAATAGTCCTCTAGTAAACACGTAATGGTTATGGTGGCAAAAAACTAGTCCTCTAGTACACACGTATTGGTTATGGTGGCAACACACTAGCCCTCTAGTAAACACGCAATGGTCATGGTGGCAACAAACTAGTCCTCTAGTACCCACGTAATGGTTATGGTGGCGACAAACTAGTCCTCTAGTAAACACGTAATGGTTATGGTGGCAACAAACTAGTCCTCTAGTACACACGTAATGGTTATGGTGGCAACAAACTAGTCCTCTAGTACACACGTAATGGTTATGGTGGCAACAAACTAATCCTCTAGTTCACACGTAATGGTTATGGTGGCAACACACTAGTCCTCTAGTAAACACGCAATGGCTATGGTGGCAACAAACTAGTCCTCTAGTACACACGTAATGGTTATGGTGGCAACAAACTAGTCCACTAGTAAATACGTAATGCTTATGGTGGCAACAAACTAGTCCTCTAGTAAACACGTAATGGTCATGGTGGCAACAAACTAATCTTCTAGTAAACACGTAATGGTTATGGTGGCAAAAAACTAGTCCTCTAGTACACACGTAATGGTTATGGTGGCAACAAACTAGTCCACTAGTATACACGTAATGGTTATGGTGGCAACACACTAGTCTTCTAGTAAACACCCAATGGTTATGGTGTCAACAAACTAGTCCTCTAGTAAACAGGCAATGGTTATGGTGGCAACAAACTAGTCCTCTAGTACACACGTAATGGCTATGGTGGCAACAAACTAGTCTTCTAGTACACACGTAATGGTTATGGTGGCAACAAACTAGTCCTCTAGTAAACACGCAATGGTTATGGTGACAACAAACTAGTCCTCTAGTACACATATAATGGTTATGGTGGCAACAAACTAGTCCACTAGTAAACACGTAATGGTTATGGTGGCAACACACTAGTCCTCTAATAAACACGTAATGGCTATGATGGCAACAAACTAGTCTTCTAGTAAACACGTAATGGTTATGGTGGCAACACACTAGTCCTCTAGTAAACACACAATGGCTATGGTGGCAACAAACTAGTCCTCTAGTACACACGTAATGGTTATGGTAGCAACAAACTAGTCCACTAGTAAACACGTAATGGTTATGGTGGCAACAAACTAATCCTCTAGTAAACAAGTAATGTCTATGGTGGCAACAAACTAGTCCTCTAGTACACACGTAATGGTTATGTTGGGAACAAACTAGTCCTCTAGTAAACAAGCAATGGTTATGGTGGCAACAAACTAGTCTTCTAGTAAACAAGTAATGGTTATGGTGGCAACAAACTAGTTCTCTAGTACACACGTAATGGTTATGGTGGCAACACACTAGTCCTCTAGTAAACATGCAATGGCTATGGTGGCAACAAACTAGTCCTCTAGTACACACGTAATGGTTATGATGGCAACAAACTAGTCCTCTAGTAAACACGTAATGGTTATTGTGGCAGCAAACTAGTCCACTAGTAAACACGTAATGGTTATGGTGGCAACAAACTAGTCCTCTAGTACACACGTAATGGTTATGTTGGCAACAAACTAATCCTTTAGTACACACGTAATGGTTATGGTGGCAACACACTAGTCCTCTAGTACACACGTAATGGTTATAGTGGCAACAAACTAGTCTTCTAGTACACACGTAATGGTTATGTTGGCAACAAACTAGTCCTCTAGTACACATGTAGTGGTTATGGTGGCAACAAACTAGTCCTCTAGTACAGATGTAATGTTTATGGTGGCAACAAACTAGTCCACTAGTAAATACGTAATGGTTATGGTGGCAACAAACCAGTCTTCTAGTAAACACGTAATGGTTATGGTGGCAACAAACTAGTCCTCTAGTAAACACGTAATGGTTATGGTGGCAACAAACTAGTCCTCTAGTACACACGTAATGGTTATGGTGGCAACATAGTAGTCCTCTAGTAAACACGCAATGGTTATGGTGGCAACAAACTAGTCTTCTAGTACACACGTAATGGTTATTGTGGCAACAAACTAGTCCTCTAGTACACACGTAATGGTTATGGTGGCAACAAACTAGTCCTCCAGTACACACGTAATGGTTATGGTGGGAACAAACTAGTCCTCTAGTACATACGTAATGGTTATGGTGGCAACACACTAGTCCTCTAGTAAACACGTTATGGTTATGGTGGCAACAAACTAGTCCTCTAGTACACACGTAATGGTTATGGTGGCAACAAACTAGTCCTCTAGTACACACGTAATGGTTATGGTGGCAACACACTTGTCCTCTAGTAAACACGCAATGGTCATGGTGGCAACAAACTAGTCCTCTAGTAAACACGTAATGGTTATGGTGGCAACAAACTAGTCCTCTAGTAAACAAGTAATGGTTATAGTTGCAACAAACTAGTCCTCTAGTACACAAGTTATGGCTATGGTGGCAACACAATAGTCCTCTAGTAAACACGTTATGGTTATGGTGGCAGCAAATTAATCCTCTAGTAAACACGTAATGGCTATGGTGGCAACAAACTAGTCCTCTAGTAAACAAGTAATGGTTATGGTGACAACAAACTAGTCCACTAGTAAACACGTAATGGCTATGGTGGCAACACACTAGTCCTCTAGTACACATGTAATGGTTATGGTGGCAACACACTAGTCCTCTAGTACACATGTAATGGTTATGGTGGCAACAAACTAGTCCTCTAGTACACACGTAATGGTTATGTTGGCAACAAACTAGTCCTCTAGTACACATGTAATGGTTATGGTGGCAACAAACTAGTCCTCAAGTACACACGTAATGTTTATGGTGGCAACAAACTAGTCCTCTAGTACACACGTAATGGTTATGTTGGCAACAAACTAGTCCTCTAGTACACATGTAATGGTTATGGTGGCAACAAACTAGTCCTCAAGTACACACGTAATGTTTATGGTGGCAACAACCTAGTCCTCTAGTAAACACGCAATGGTTATGGTGGCAACAAATTATTCCACTAGTAAACACGTAATGGTTATGGTGGCAACAAACTAGTCCTCTCGTAAACACGCAATGGTTATGGTGGCAACAAACTAGTCCTCTAGTAAACACACAATGGTTATGGTGGCAACAAACTATACCTCTAGTACACACGTAATGGTTATGGTGGCAACAAACTAGTCCTCTAGTACACACGTAATGGTTATGGTGGCAACAAACTAGTCCTCTAGTACACACGTAATGCTTATGGTGGCAACAAGCTAGTCCTCTAGTAAACACGCAATGGCAATGGTGGCAACAAACTAGTCCTGAAGTAAACACGATATGGTTATGGTGGCAACAAACTAGTCCTCTAGTACACACGTAATGGTTATGGTGGCAACAAACTAGTCCTCTAGTAAACACGTAATGGCTATGGTGGCAACAAACTAGTCCTCTAGTATACACGTAATGGTTATGGTGGCAACACACTAGTCCTCTAGTAAACACCCAATGGTTATGGTGGCAACAAACTAGTCCTCTAGTACACACGTAATGGTTATGGTGGCAACAAACTAGTCCTCTAGTACACACGTAATGGTTATGGTGGCAACAAACTAGTCCTCTAGTACACACGTAATGGTTATGGTGGCAACAAATTAGTCCTCTAGTAAACACGTAATGGTTATGGTGGCAACAAACTAGTCCTCTAGTACACACGTAATTGTTATGGTGGCAACAAACTAGTCCTCTAGTAAACACGCAATGGTTATGATGGAAACAAACTAGTCCTCTAGTACACACGTAATGGTTATGGTGGCAACAAACTAGTCCACTAGTAAACACGTAATGGTTATGGTGGCAACAAACTAATCCTCTAGTAAACACGTAATGGCTATGGTGGCAACAATCTAGTCCTCTAGTAAACAAGTAATGGTTATGGTGGCAACAAACTAGTTTGCTAGTAAACACGTAATGATTTTGGAGGCAACAAACTAGTCCTCTAGTACACACGTAATGGTTATGGTGGCAACAAAATAGTCCTCTAGTAAACACGTAATGGTTATGGTGGCAAAAAACTAGTCCTCTAGTACACACGTATTGGTTATGGTGGCAACACACTAGCCCTCTAGTAAACACGCAATGGTCATGGTGGCAACAAACTAGTCCTCTAGTACCCACGTAATGGTTATGGTGGCGACAAACTAGTCCTCTAGTAAACACGTAATGGTTATGGTGGCAACAAACTAGTCCTCTAGTACACACGTAATGGTTATGGTGGCAACAAACTAGTCCTCTAGTACACACGTAATGGTTATGGTGGCAACAAACTAATCCTCTAGTTCACACGTAATGGTTATGGTGGCAACACACTAGTCCTCTAGTAAACACGCAATGGCTATGGTGGCAACAAACTAGTCCTCTAGTACACACGTAATGGTTATGGTGGCAACAAACTAGTCCACTAGTAAATACGTAATGCTTATGGTGGCAACAAACTAGTCCTCTAGTAAACACGTAATGGTCATGGTGGCAACAAACTAATCTTCTAGTAAACACGTAATGGTTATGGTGGCAAAAAACTAGTCCTCTAGTACACACGTAATGGTTATGGTGGCAACAAACTAGTCCACTAGTATACACGTAATGGTTATGGTGGCAACACACTAGTCTTCTAGTAAACACCCAATGGTTATGGTGTCAACAAACTAGTCCTCTAGTACACACGTAATGGCTATGGTGGCAACAAACTAGTCTTCTAGTACACACGTAATGGTTATGGTGGCAACAAACTAGTCCTCTAGTAAACACGCAATGGTTATGGTGACAACAAACTAGTCCTCTAGTACACATATAATGGTTATGGTGGCAACAAACTAGTCCACTAGTAAACACGTAATGGTTATGGTGGCAACACACTAGTCCTCTAATAAACACGTAATGGCTATGATGGCAACAAACTAGTCTTCTAGTAAACACGTAATGGTTATGGTGGCAACACACTAGTCCTCTAGTAAACACACAATGGCTATGGTGGCAACAAACTAGTCCTCTAGTACACACGTAATGGTTATGGTAGCAACAAACTAGTCCACTAGTAAACACGTAATGGTTATGGTGGCAACAAACTAATCCTCTAGTAAACAAGTAATGTCTATGGTGGCAACAAACTAGTCCTCTAGTACACACGTAATGGTTATGTTGGGAACAAACTAGTCCTCTAGTAAACAAGCAATGGTTATGGTGGCAACAAACTAGTCTTCTAGTAAACAAGTAATGGTTATGGTGGCAACAAACTAGTTCTCTAGTACACACGTAATGGTTATGGTGGCAGCACACTAGTCCTCTAGTAAACATGCAATGGCTATGGTGGCAACAAACTAGTCCTCTAGTACACACGTAATGGTTATGATGGCAACAAACTAGTCCTCTAGTAAACACGTAATGGTTATTGTGGCAGCAAACTAGTCCACTAGTAAACACGTAATGGTTATGGTGGCAACAAACTAGTCCTCTAGTACACACGTAATGGTTATGTTGGCAACAAACTAATCCTTTAGTACACACGTAATGGTTATGGTGGCAACACACTAGTCCTCTAGTACACACGTAATGGTTATAGTGGCAACAAACTAGTCCTCTAGTAAACACGTAATGGTTATGGTGGTAACAAACTATTCCACTAGTAAACACCTAATGGCTATGGTGGCAACAAACTAGCCCTCTAGTAAACAAGTAATGGTTATGGTGGCAACAAACTAGTCCACTAGTAAATATAGACAGCTGGAATACGATAGATATTGAGATTAATGTGACCCAAATCCTCCCAACTTGATGCTTATTTATGTAATTACCAAACTCTTACGATAGATATATACTTTATTTATTCGTAATGATCGCCCTTCAATGGGCATGTTTTACAACAAACAATCATATGTATATAGAAATTATAAACACAAAAAAACAAAAACAAATATACAATATATATCATGAATAATATATAAAAATATGTTATAATATTCATTCAACTGCAAATGACATCAAGGGACGATGCTATAGAACAAACCTTTAAGAGTTCCCCTTGTGTCTAATTTCATCTACCATCGCAATCACTTGTATCGAGTGCACCTCACTTTGTGTAGGAAGCGAACTCCAACCTACATCAGTGAATAGTGATTCGTATTAATTTCATGTCTAGATGTAAATCAAACTACATCTGCCGGACATCACTGCTCCTTGAAGCGTATGCGAAATATATATGTATATGAAAGTGACACGAAACCAGATACATTGTAGAAGCAAAGAATAGAGTGGCCTTATATAAGTCAGATAATTCAAACACGACCAATTACATGCAGGTGTCCAAACAATTTTCCACGAACATAGCATAGATTTTTGAAATAAACGAATGTGCTACATTTGTCAATTTTACGAAAAATAACTAACAGATCTTAGCGGTATCGTCTTTACGTTAATCTTGGTATAGTTGTAATTGAGATTAAACATTTGGTAAAGTAAATTTAATTATGATCTGGTCTCCATTTATAGAACTGTAAGTCAACACTTCGTTACTAATATCCTGTATTTATCATGACCGTATGATTTATGATGTCTGCCTGTCTTATATTCAAGTGTATTCCTTTGATTACTTTTTGCTAGTGGGTCTGTTTCAGTATACACTTGTATTAATATCTCGAATCTAAGCACATTTCTCGTATTTATTTTGTATTAAATTAAACATTTATTTTGTAACCATACTAGGGAGGTCTTAATAGAGGATTATGAACCATCAATGAGCACTGAAAACCAGTTACGATCCGCCTATCCTCCACTTCACGGGAGGAGGACACGGTGTGTAACCCTTGGCCAGCGATCGTGACTGAAAACACCAGTGAAGCAATTAGTTTTCCTGAATAAATAGCTCCATGTAAGTGCTCATTCGAAAATGTTCAAATAATCTATGAGATATGTCAATTAATAGAACCTTGTTATATTTTTAATTAAACAGGAATGTAGTGAGGCTCATTCTCAAACAATGAGAACAATTAAGATTCTAAGTGTCCGTGTTTCCAACATGATTTTTTGTTCGTCTATATTTTCCAAGAGGAAGATCCGTTCCAAATATTGATTGGACTTTTTTTTCGTTAAATATATTTCACAAATTAAGATATTCCACGCGATTAAATCATGTTTATAATGAAAGGTATTTGTATAGTGGCAGCACGTAACAGCTTCAAACACCACATATCTGAATAAATAAGGTGATAAAATAGTAATGGCCTTTATTATGGGAGTAAATGTTGCTTATCGGCAAGTGAACAATTTGTCTATTACATTATGGAAAGAAAGTTTAAACAGTGATGTTCAACAATTCTACCAATATAAACTACACAAACAACTACCCTTCATCTCAAATAATTGAACACAAAATGACCACACCAATATGTTTGAGACAGATGACCACACCAATATGTTTGAGACAGATGACCACACCAATATGTTTGAGACAGATGACCACACCAATATGTTTGAGACAGATGACCACACCAATATGTTTGAGACAGATGACCACACCAATATGTTTGAGACAGATGACCACACCAATATGTTTGAGACAGATGACCACACCAATATGTTTGAGACAGATGACCACACCAATATGCTTGAGACAGATGACCACACCAATATGTTTGAGACAGATGACCACACCAATATGTTTGAGACAGATGACCACACCAATATGTTTGAGACAGATGACCACACCAATATGTTTGAGACAGATGACCACACCAATATGTTTGAGACAGATGACCACACCAATATGTTTGAGACAGATGACCACACCAATGTTTGAGACAGATGACCACACCGATATGTTTGAGACAGATGACCACACCAATATGTTTGAGACAGATGACCACACCAATATGTTTGAGACAGATGACCACACCAATATGTTTGAGACAGATGACCACACCAATATGCTCGAGACAGATGACCACACCAATATGTTTGAGACAGATGACCACACCAATATGCTTGAGACAGATGACCACACCAATATGTTTGAGGCAGATGCAATACGGGTATAAACAAACAATAATTTTTTTATAATTCTAGCCAACAGAAACAATGAACCACGGGTTGACATGTTGCTCTAGTCAAACGCATTATCTTGACTACAAGACAACCAATATTGCTTCTTTGTGCTGCATGCTTAGTCAAAAGCAGCAGACACGAACTGTATAGTCTCTGATTGGTCCAACTGCGAATATAACCAATAAACTATAACATACGAGATGATCTCTACCAATTACAACACCAATGTTGGTATTAGAAGAAGAGTGAGTGAGGCACTCTTGTTTAAGCGCTAAGTGAGCAATTTGTCTGTTATATCATGACGAGATAAAGTTATAACCGATGATGATGTCCGCTTTACTAGTACAGCACGCTAAGTTGGATTTTCATAGTGCTAGCCTACTAAAGCAACGGTCCACAAATAGACACATCGTCCCACTCAGACACAATATACTGATTCCGAACAGACACAATATACTGATTCCGAACAGACACGTATTTGTTCTTTTCTTCTGAACGTTATGTGGTTAGTGGAGAAACAGCAAATAGTAATGTATAGTCTTTCACCAGAAAGAGAAAATTACAAAATAGAGATGCTTCATCTTAACACAGAATTATCTTGATTATTATAATATCTGTTTCTACTAATTTAGTGTTGCCAGGTCTGATGACTACATAATCAATTTTGTCCTTTCCTCATTCATGACTTATCACTGGGTTTGTAACTAGATTAACACGACGGGTGCCACTAGTAGAGCAGAAACTGCTCACCCTTCCGGAGCACCTGCGTTCACCCCGGTTTTTAGCTTTTAGTGGGGTTCGTGTTACTCGATCTTTAGTTTTATGTGTATGTTTTGTAGATCGTTGTTTGTCCTTTTGTCCTTTTTTTTTACCATTGTGTTGCCTGTTCTTCCTCGATATACGGATTCTGATTACCCCTTTGGTATCTTCAAACTCTTCTTTCCAATTACCCAGGTTGACCAGGATAGAGTAGAGTGATGTTTGGTGTGTAAATAATTTTACCACTCATACCAATCACTTTAGTAAACAATAGACAGTAATTTTGTAAGCTTTGCTTGCTAGTCATAATATTATAGAATATTTAATTTAAATGATTTTTTTAAACAGTGCTCACTTGATGACACTTCAAGAATTTCTATCAAAATTTGACACAATTAATGTTAGAGAATACCGAAGGGACAATCAAAAATGGACAATCCAGAGAAACTGGCAATATAGTGTACATAAGATAAATAAACGTTAGAGAATACCGAAGGGACAATCAAAAATGGACAATCCAGAGAAACTGGCAACATAGTGTACATAAGATAAATAAACGTTAGAGAATACCGAAGGGACAATCAAAAATGGACAATCCAGAGAAACTGGCAACATAGTGTACATAAGATAAATAAACGTTAGAGAATACCGAAGGGACAATCAAAAATGGACAATCCAGAGAAACTGGCAACATAGTGTACATAAGATAAATAAACGTTAGAGAATACCGAAGGGACAATCAAAAATGGACAATCCAGGGAAACTGGCAACATAGTGTACATAAGATAAATAAACGTTAGAGAATACCGAAGGGACAATCAAAAATGGACAATCCAGAGAAACTGGCAACATAGTGTACATAAGATAAATAAACGTTAGAGAATACCGAAGGGACAATCAAAAATGGACAATCCAGAGAAACTGGCAACATAGTGTACATAAGATAAATAAACGTTAGAGAATACCGAAGGGACAATCAAAAATGGACAATCCAGAGAAACTGGCAACATAGTGTATGTACACAAGACAAACAAAACAAACACACAACACACTATAGGAAATGTACAAAGCTTATTTAATAATACCTTTTGAAAATATATCATAACAGATAATTTTTGTCATTTTTTTTTAGAGATGAACTTCAATATCCCTTTAATAAATGTTATTTTCATTATTATATAATACTATTTATACTTTGTATATTATATAAATATATATTGTAATTGTATATATTTATGATTGCAGTACGACGTAACATTCTTTCTTTATTTACATAAATGACTCTTATCAGCTTTATCATGTTTACGCAATGTGAATCTGCTATTTTAGCGAAACTCATCCTTTCCATTAGCTCAAGTAATTCTTTGAGGAATTCCACAGTTCTGTAATTGTGAATGGATCACTAAATAGACCTAAAATGCAACCTTTTTCATGTATTTTAAAGCACGGGAGCTGGTAACAATCATCGCATGAAATGAACCCAAATTCCTATGCATACTATTATATTAAGATATTTGTGTCAATTCATGCGATAATTGTTATACTGGCCCCTGTGTTTTAAAGCTATAAAATGAGACTCTTTTTCAAAGCGGAAGGTGATAAATTGGAGTTCAGAGTAGTAATATAGATATACATGATGGCATATACATGTAGTTACACATGAGATTAAACACTAAATTTCATGGTGTATGACATAATGTTTATACAATGTACGTCACTTTTAATATCCTGTATTTTTGATGATCGTGATTTATGTTGTCTATCTGTTTGTCTGTTTTATATCATATGCACGAGTATTTTCCTGGTTTAGTTTTATTATAGTCTGTACGTCAACGTGTTTGCGCCTGGAAATAAAACATATGGGAGATTCAATCTGGAATATGTTTTCGAGTACTGATAGTGGATTCTGAGACATCTATGTTAATGACAATAAAAAACGTAGATATCAAATTGACTACTCAATATTTTGACTTCACATCCTATGAAAATAAAAATTCTTTGTAAAGAAATAGAATATTTCTGGTAGAATTCGTAGATGTTCTAACAAAGATAGGAAGTGTATTATAGAATCTGTTCTTCTCATCTTGAATTTGTAATCTGGGGCTACTCATCTGTCTTCGCTTTAAAGAACATTCATGGACGTTATCAAGCTAGAGTTGATAATTCCAAATTAATGGCACAGGAGAAGATACGATTCTCTGGTATCACTGTGCTGGTCACAGGAGAAGATAAGATTCTCTGGTATCACTGTGCTGGTCACAGGAGAAGGTAAGATTCTCTGGTATCACTGTGCTGGTCACAGGAGAAGATAAGATTCTCTGGTATCACTGTGCTGGTCACAGGAGAAGGTAAGATTCTCTGGTATCACTGTGCTGGTCACAGGAGAAGATAAGATTCTCTGGTATCACTGTGCTGGTCACAGGAGAAGATAAGATTCTCTGGTATCACTGTGCTGGTCACAGGAGAAGATAAGATTCTCTGGTATCACTGTGCTGGTCACAGGAGAAGGTAAGATTCTCTGGTATCACTGTGCTGGTCACAGGAGAAGATAAGATTCTCTGGTATCACTGTGCTGGTCACAGGAGAAGATAAGATTCTCTGGTATCACTGTGCTGGTAACAGGAGAAGATAAGATTCTCTGGTATCACTGTGCTGGATTTGTTTGAGTTCGTGTTACTCGAGTCTTTACTACTTTGCTTTACTTTTGAGCTTGCACCTTTGTGTTTTGTATCAGGATCGTCTCTTTGTTCGAACATCTTTCTCGGATATAAGTACTCTGGGTTCACCGAAGCACAATTCATACTTGTGTGGTAAACAACTTCTAACCAATTTTAACTAAAATAAAAGATTGTATGTGATGTAGTCCACGTGGGTGTATACATTGTATGGCTACCTCTGAGTAAAGAATGCTTTTGGGTGGTCTCTTGTCCTATGAAAACAAACAAACAAACAAACAATCAAGGGGGTCAGGGTTATGGTGCTTAACACCACTTTGAACAATATTATATCGTGGCGGTAAGTTTTATTGCTGGAGAAAACCGGAGTATCCAGAGAAAACCACCGACCCGTCGTAAATCACTGACAAACCCGAAGTATCCAGAGAAAACCACCGACCCGTCGTAAATCACTGGCAAACTTTATCACATTATCACAGCAAACAAACGAACAAACAAACAAAAACAAAGCAAAAACAAAACATGGCAATAATGATAAAAAGAGGTCTTTAAACTTAAGATACCAAATGGTAATCAGAAGCCGTAAATCGAAGAAGTGCAAACAATGCAATGGCCAAAAGACAAAAGAACCAAAACAATGATTCACTTAACACTACACAAATTGTGTAATTGTTTCGAAAATCTATAATTCCGATCTCACGTTGAGTATGAGAGGTAGATTGTTCCTGATATCATTCAGATTCTCCTGTAATATTGACGAATTTTCACTTTTCGAATTAGAATATTCTAAACAATGTTAGGATATGTTTCATATTATATATACAATGTATGTACATGTATACATATTTTGCTTTACTATATCATAGTGTAAATATCTTTTGTGTAAACTATTTAATGTACGATGGTAAGTTTGACTTCTGGAAATGATTTCTACTATTCTATCTCTATACTGTTTTAACAGTGACATTTTTTTTAATTGTTATTCTGAATGTAAACAGTAAGAATTATATATAATGATAGTTTTACTAAATCAAAATAATCTACATTAGATTTTCTAAAATTTAAAATAGTGTCTGGATCAGTGTTTTATTTATACAGGGAAGAGTTATTCCTCTTTTATTTATACACGGAAGAGTTATTCCTCTTTTGACCGTTTTATTGTACAACAATTGCGTCTTGTAACGTGAACACAGCCTTTGTTTACTTTGAAAGGGACATTCAATACTTTTGAGCAAGAAGTATGTAATTAGTGACCCCCCAGAGACAGGTAGTCGAAGTTCAAGTACACTGGACATTTACACATTAGCTGTATAACAATATCTTTATTTATAGCATTATGCACAAATTATAATGCTAGGTGCACAATATGAACCAATATATGTTGTGAAATATAAACTCGGGAGCGGTTGAAATATTACTATCAAGGTGTGGACAATTTATAATGCCAAAACTGACGTCGTCTCTTTTTTCATAGAGTCGGGTAGAAAAATTATCATTTGTGACAAATTTGAGGTAAATGACAAAGGAATGAAAAAGCTAATAATTTTTTTTTTTTATATATATACAGCTAACGTATGTTTCGAAAAGTAAGTTTCTCGCGTTTAATACCTTTCCCAAAACATAATTATAAAGATCAATATAATGTCAAAATGCTTCTATCGGATGATGTTCGTATCGTTTTACAGGAACATGACAGGTGACGTTAGTGGAGCCGGAACCGTTTATCCTTTCGTAGCACAAGACTAACTTCGTTTTTTAAGGCGAGAGAGTTCGCATTGCTCAACTTTTAGTTTTCTGTGTTGTGTTTCGTAGATCATCGATGTACGTCTTCTGTTGACTATTGTGTTGTCTGTCCTTCTTCGATGTACGTCTTCTGATGACTATTGTGTTGTCTGTCCTTCTTCGATGTACGTCTTCTGATGACTATTGTGTTGTCTGTCCTTCTTCGATGAACGTCTTCTGATGACTATTGTGTTGTCTGTCCTTCTTCGATGTACGTCTTCTGATTGCCACTTTGGTACCTTTAGACTTTTCTTATATCCTTTATTAAGAATTTAACTTTCATTTTTTGGCCCTTTCGTTTTATTGCTCCCAAAGACTTTTAAATTATTTTGCTTTCCAATCTTTCGATTTTGAGCGTACCTGATGAATGTTATTATAGTAACGTACCTGATGAATGTTATTACAGTAACGTACCTGATGAATGTTATTACAGGAACGTACCTGATGAATGTTATTACAGGAACGTACCTGATGAATGTTATTACAATAACGTACCTGATGAATGTTATTACAGGAACGTACCTGATGAATGTTATTACAGTAACGTACCTGATGAATGCTATTACAGTAACGTACCTGATGAATGTTATTCCTGAAACTCGTCGTGTGTACTAAATTTAAGACAGTTATCAACATCCGTAACATGTCAAATGATTAAAACAGCTTACGTTCATGATGATATCTGTTATACTCCAAGGATAACAATATTCATCTGATATATTTATGTTCTTCCAAATATTCATTGAACATATTACAATCTTATACGTAAATGAACTATACATCCCTAAGCTAATTAATATTTCTATTTTAAGTTGCACTAAGCTTGACGTTGAATGTCAAAAGTTTTTAGACTTAATTAGAAGGCAGATAATTATATGTCATTTCGGGTTTATGCATCAATTGTATCATTAAAATGTATAATGGATGTTCTGAAAAACATGGCGTCCAATACCAGTCCATCAACTGGTTCATAACACGTTTTACAGATAAAAAAATGGAGAAAACTGGAAGAATTAACTGATCTTGTGTAGTCGTAAGAAATCTATTAAACATGATTATTTGATTATTTTGAAAACAAAATGCCTCATGTGGTCATCTTTGTAGACTTCGCCCTGTGACTGGATGAAAACGAAGATGAAACATCAGATGACAATGATAAATCCAAATAAACAATGACTAACGAAAGGAAATAAATACATGTTGATCTGACACTTTGTCGTTGCAGTAATCAGGACATGGTCAGGGGCGATCCAGGATTTTGTGTTAAGGGGGACGAAAGTCGGCGAGGGATCTGGGGACCGCTTAAGGTCTCCAGCGGGTCGGTAGGGGCCGCGGGGGGCGAATCACCTTCCGGAAGCTCCTTGGGTTTTGTGTATTTAGGAAGCTTTTCCGTCAACAATTTTGAAGCATTTTGTGAATGTGATGAAGTGTATTAAAACGCATGAATCTTCTCCAAAAAGTTTCAAATAGTTTCTAAGCAGTGAGTGTAAATTAAAGGGAGATGTCACTTGAAATTATCTATCTGGAGCTGTGACTCCCCTGATATCCTTATTCGTATACTCGGAACAGGTGCGGACACTTTGAACTCGGTGCAAGCTAGTTATTTTGAACGTTTTCATTGGCCAATTTTGAATATTTGGACACTACAGACCGTGGAGCATGACGGCAACTGAACACGGAACAGCATGCTCCGCGGTCTGTAGTGTCCAAAAATTCTAAATTGAACAATGAAAACGTTCAAAATAACTAGCTTGCACAGAGTTTCCGAATACCCGGCGTGCTATATTAGACAATTTTCTCATGTTTCTCTGTTGAAAATGGGGTAATTTGTATTGAAGTGTTTGTAGAATGGATGGATTTTTATAAAATTAAGGTCAAAGGGATTATAATATCACTTTGTTTTCTGATTAATCGTCGACTGCTTCAAAAGTTCAAAAGTAATTAGATAAACTAAAAAGGCAATGCAACGGGTAAAAATATATAATGATTTATTACATTTAACAGGCGAATGAATGAATGCTGATATCCTTAATAGAGGGACGGAAGACCTCCCCCCCCCCCCCCCTCTCTCTCTCTCTCTCTCTCTCTCTCTCTCTCTCTCTCTCTCTCTCTCTCTCTCTCTCTCTTTCTCTTTAGGATCCGCCACTGTTTCTATGCAAGGATATTTATCGCATACCAGGTATTATATGAATATATATCACATTATAAGGCCCCCGTAGGAACGTCTCTGTCATTGAGTGTGAAATACATGACAGTGTTGCACAAACTTTTATCAAATTTAAGTGTCAATTAAAACTTAAAGTACATGAAATTAAAATACACTTCAGGCTTAATGGAGACTTAGATTTAAAAGTAAACATGTCCAGGAGTATATATTCTGTTGTAACCGGGTATTGGTTAGATAAGTATTTGGTACAGTTATTATCTGTTTTACAAATCATGGACGATACGAGACGATATACGATTAGTCAGAAAACACAAAACATGTGTAATTTCCCTGTGTTCACCCAATCAAGAACGTGCTTGCGTATGCACAAAATCGTAATATACAATTTTGTTTTATCAAATCAAACCACTTCGTGTAAATACTGACCATGAAAAAGTATGGCAAATGTTTAAACTGCTTATTAAGCATACTATGATAAATGGAACAGAATATGTATTCTACCCTTGTGTTTTTCTTGTAAAAGTTTGGTTTTCGTGATGCTGACAGCATTGATTTATTTATAGACATCATTCTATTTTCTTCGGTAAGGAAATAACACAAGTCTTTTAAAAATTACGCTTTCCGATTGTCGGTATAAAGACTTGTGTGTATATATATATACCGATAATCGGAAAGCGCATTTTTTTTTAAAGACTTGTGTTTTTTCCTTACCGAAGAAAATAGAATGATGTCTATAAATAAGTCAAATCTTTACACTGAAGTCCCTTTGGAATACAGAAAATGATATACGGTGAGTCATTTCCCCGCGAAACCTTTGTTTCAACCCAATAGAAGAATATCCAAATGCGGTCTGTCCTTAAAAGTTGCACTAAGACCATTATATGATGGTTTAATCGTTAAAAAAGGACTAGCAATGTGAAAAATAGTTAATTTCATACAGTATTTTCATATTTTTATATTAATATTTTATATTAAAAATTAATAAATCGCCAATTAAAATCAGCGCGCGGTTACTCTTTGATGTTGTTTTAACGGTCTTTGAGGGCGACATATTTTTACAATGTATTTGGCTAATTTAATGTATTTTTCGAGCCTCTTTCCAATGGTAATATTTTTATAAAGGTATAGCTACTATTGCACCAAGACCGGTCTTTGCGGTATTGAGACGGACCCATCCAAATGTCAGATGTAAAATAGTTGATATTTGGCAAGTAAGGTGGAATATAATTACACAAGCTTAATTTAATTACTACTGTTCTTAATTAGTTGATGTCGAAACACATTACACAAGGGAGATAATCGAATAATCAACATTGATAGGAAACATGAATAGATTTGTGTAAATTGTCTCGAACAGAAACCTCTTAATACCCAAAAGAGAGAGAAGTAATTACTAATTCTCGATGATTTAATGACATACAACATTCTCCAAGTATCAGACAACAGCTACGAGATATTGAAAAGGTCATATATACACTTGACAGACATTTTAGTGCTACTTTTAATAATCAGTCTCAGAATTCATAACCACAAAAGACCTTATTCTAATGCATGATAATTGATTGGTACATTTTTTTGTATCTTACTATCACTTAATCAATACCTATGTTTTTGTTGATTATAAGAACCCAAACCTCCTTGTAAAATCCCACGGTTAAGAAAACAGGACATACTTTTTTCTATTGTGGAATGTAGCAACTCAGAAGGTTTGATTTGATTGAATTTTGGTGTTTAACGCCACTTTCAGCAATATTTCAGCTATATCATGGCGACCAGTTTTAGTGATGGAAGAGGCCGGAATAACCGGAGAGAACCACCGACCATGGGCAAGCAACTGATAAACTTTATCACTTGCGACTGCAAGTCGAGTGCACCCTTTTTGCAATTTACAAAGCCAGGCACGAACCCACGCCGTATTGGTGATAGACTTATATGAGTTGTTAGGTAATCCAACTACCTAACTCATTGAGCCACCCGGGCCCTTCAACTCAGAAGGGGGTAGTTACTAATCATTATTAAAATACACAACTTGCCTTTACAACTGGAGGCAATGAAGTGCACATTGAAGACAACGTTGTACATATATCAGCTCCAGACGATCAATTATTAGTTGGTGGTCCGTTTTATGAAATATTATCCGACCCTACGAGTAATACCCCCTTCTGTGTGTGGCAATCTAAATTCCCATTATTTTAGGTCCATCCCAGTGTCACCTGTTGAATACTTGAAGATTAGTTTATGGTAGGAAATAGTGTAGAGGGTAAAGAAGTCAAATGTTGTAATGTTATTGAATGAAGCTTTTCTTAGAATCCACATCTGATTTACAACACCATGGAGTAGCTAGTGTCACAGTAACTATTAAAAGTCCGGTTTTAGCCGCAAACATCACCATTTGACCAAGTTAGAAGAATATCTCCCAGAAATTGTTGGCTGTATATACATGTAATAGTCTTAATTGTTTTTTTTTTTTAATTATAAACATTCAGGTGTTATTGAGTACACATCTAATTAAGATAATTAGTACCACACTGAATTGTTTGCATGGCGGTCGTCATCAGAGGATCAAACGAATTACACAAATTACAAAAACATATCTTTACTTTGAAAACATTTGTTGATACAATGATACAAGACAAAACAAAAACATAAAAGCAATAATCAACAGACTACACGTGATGAAATGGAAAACAAAAGTAAGCAATCCAGAATAAAAATGTATGACGACCACAGGGTAACTAAGTCAGATGGGTAAAAATGGACGATCGGAGTACAACAACAACAGCTCACAGACACAAATGATATGATAACCATACATTCATTGCGACCTCTATTAGAAAATAAACACTAGAGAAAACCGAAGGGCAATTCAAGACTGGACAAAAAACACAACACAGAAAACTAAAAAGATGAGCAACATGGACCCCACAAAAACCGGGGCGAACCTAGTTGCTCGCGAATGGTAAGCAGCTCCTGCTTCTTATAAAACACCCACCATGTTACTCATATATACAGTCAAGTCTGGTAAAAGTTTTGGCAGTGATAGAGGAAAGAACAATTCTACGTAAAAAGTGAAAGATCCATTGTTATGTGAGATATGGATAGTCCGTAAAGGTCAACCAGATCGTGATGACGGTAATATAGTATGTGAGCTTACTATATATTAGTGAGGTGAGGATGTTGTTATTTACGACCTCTTACTCAAAGCAAGTTGTTGCATGATATTTATTTTGGTTTGACATTTTACCTCTCATTTAATCTGTTTTCTGAGCTTAGTAATTAAGTCACGTCATTTTACGATACTTCAATCGTTCTTTAATTTAGAGCCATGATCTTATGTCATTATGTATTAATTATTTCATCACGAATTCTAAAAAATAAATTGTTACACATTGATCCGATTACTTCGTCGTTTGATGGAGGAAAGAGGTAAATTAAAACTACCTTTGTTAGTCCATTACTCGTCCTTTTATTCCAAGCTTACACCAGAGACTTATAAAACTACAGATTGGTAGCTTGTCCAAATAACGTATAACAACGCAACCGCTGAGATTTGATCAATATTGGAAATGAGAGGGTGGAGTGATTGCCGTTCATATATCTCCAGTTACATAATCTGTCTGTATACCGAATGACATTAATAAATAGCAATATTAATCTCAATCCTCTTTTAAAAATAATTTAATGTTATTAATCTTGTGTACATTAAAATTGAAATGATGTTAAGCTTATCAGCTAACGGTTAAAAACATATGTAATTGTCTTTTAAGATGATTAAATTTTACAATATTGCATTATTTATTCTCATAACCGTAATGGATACATACGTACAAACAACAGATCTTACTGAAATACATCATTAAAATACTTTAAATAAAACTAGTTTAACCCCGCCACTTTTTTTGGAAGTGCCTGTACCAATCCAGGATAGTGTGCGTTCATGTATTTGTGTGTTAATGGTATCGATGTTGCCTCATTCTAAATCTTTCTATTGGATTTTGAAAATGTTCCGACAGTGTGTTATTTTTGTATGCCATTTAGGTAACAGTAATGGTTCCGAATTTTACCAAAATCGGCAATACTCGGTACTAAATATTACTTCACACTATGCATGCTACCAAACACTAGAGAAAACCGAAAGGACGATCAAGAATGGACAATTCAGACACCATAGGACAAAATACACAGAACGAAGACACACAAAACATGAAACTAAAAAGAACCCAGGTGGTCGCGAAGGATAGAAGTTCATGTTTCTTATAAGACACCCGTCATGTAGCTCATATTGTCAACCTCGGTTAAAGTCTTGTCGGGAAGAGAGACAAGAAAAAAATCTACGTAAAAGTCTTGTCGGCAAGAGAGACAAGAACAAATCTACGTAAAAGTATTGTCGGCAAGTGAGACAAGAAAAAATCTACGTAAAAGTCTTGTCGGCAAGAGAGACAAGAACAAATCTACGTAAGAGTCTTGTCGGCAAGAGAGACAAGAAAAAATCTACGTAAAAGTCTTGTCGGCAAGAGAGACAAGAAATAATCTACGTAAAAGTCTTGTCGGCAAGAGAGACAAGAAAAAATCTACGTAAAAGTTTTGTCGGCAACAGAGACAAGAACAAATCTACGTAAAAGTTTTGTCGGCAACAGAGACAAGAAACAATCTACGTAAAAGTCTTGTCGGCAAGAGAGACAAGAAAAAATCTATGTAAAAGTCTTGTCGGCAAGAGAGACAAGAACAAATCTACGTAAAAGTATTGTCGGCAAGAGAGAAAAGACAAAATCTAGGTAAATGTCTTGTCGGCAAGAGAGACAAGAAAAAATCTACGTAAAAGTCTTGTCGGCAAGAGAGACAAGAACAAATCTACGTAGAAGGGAAAATATCCATTGCCATTTGAGATATTGATATTTCGTCACGATAAACCTGTTCGTGATGACGACCATATAATGTTTGTAGCGATGATTTCAAGAGCAATATAGGCTTGTTTGAGTAGCTATTGTGTCGGCACCTGAGCTCTGTCAAGAAAATCACTATATTGGTCACAAGCCTTAGAATAAAGGACGTAAACTCCATATGCTGGAATATTGCTACTGATGAAAGGGATTTTTTTTAGCATTGTGTTGTCTGTCCCTCTTCGATTTACGGATTCTGTTTACCCCTTTGGTATCTTCAAATTCTTCTTGCATGTTTTTTTTTTATATTTCAACATTATTGAATAGATGAAATGAAACATTTCAATTTTATAGGTATTTTTGAACAACATATCATCACATTACTTCTTTCATTTAATGTAGGTAGGGTTGGGAAAGGGATCTTCAAAGGTATTTGCAACAATATTTCAGCTATATAATGGCGGGCAATTTTATTGACGGAAGAAACCGGAGTACCCGTAGTAAACCATGGACCGTTGTAAGTCACTGACAAACTTTATAACATCAGAATTATATCTAGTTCCATTAAGACTATTCGACTCTGAGAACATATAAAGTGTGGCCTATGAAATGAATTTCATATACACAACATCAATGTGAGTTTTGTATAAGGGTTCGAGTCTATTATAGAATACCCACAATCATTCAAAGTATGACACAGAAAGAGTGGGTATATTATCTAAACGTCAAGTAAGCATTTATTATAGATATATCATACAATGAACCCCCACCACTACCTTTTTCGTCACTCCCCAAATCAAATGGAAGAATTGAAGTAAATGATAGCAAATTGAATTATTCAAATTCATCTCCACCAAATAAAAAACAATACAAAGATGCCAACAGGTTTTGAAGCACTATATTTCAATATACAATGCACATATAGTGAGTGAATGATTGTTGCTTAACGCCAATTCAACAATTTTTCAGCTATAGCATGGCGAGAGCAAGTTATTTTTCAATGAGATGATGATGAGGTCCGCTTTTTACTAGAACTAACATGGTGAGTTGGATTTTTATAGTACTATCTCACTGAAACAATAGTCCGTGGATAGACATGTCTCCTCACTCGGACACATTATCCTGATTCCGAGCCAACCAGTCTTTACCCTTTCTCCTTAATGCTGGGTGCTTAGCGGAGAAGCAACAAATACCAATTTGATAGTCTTTGGTTTGATCCGATCGGTACTCGAACCGACTTTATACCGCACTCGAGGCGAGCACGCTATCCATTACGCCACCGATGTTGTTTATATATATGTATAATACATTCGGCTGGTGTCATTGGTACACGTGTTCGTTCAGAGTATATCCTTTTCAGAAGCCTCTTTATCTACGATTGGGTACGTTTGTTGTTCTTGAAATATATTATCTGCTGATGGTCAAACATTTAATCTAGCAATGATTATCTTCGACAAGAAACATGGTTATTTCACAAATAGTTATGCAAAACAAAGTTCAAACAGTAATAGTATTTTGTTCATATCTATTTGATGGGTATATTGAAACCTTTCTACAATTGTACCATCTAAATCTATAATAATACACAATGAAAACTTGGAGAAATAGAAGAACATGGTGCTGACATCGGCGTTTTATATTGAGAGACGTGCCAGTAACATTTGATAATACAGATGTAGAATACATGTTTAAGAATTTATGCCGATTCGGCAGTGTTAGCACTTAATAGACCAATGACCTACCGTAAGTAGCCAATTCAAACAATTGCTTACACATGCGAAATTATAACCACTGTAACTGAACCAAAACAACAAACAAAACCAAACAAACAGAAATAAAACTAAAACAACAAACAAAACTAAACAAACAGAAATAAAACTAAAACAACAAAATCAAAACCGCAAAAACAGCTGTAATAAATAAAATTGTGAAACTTTGATATTTGTGGGTTTTTTGCCAATAAAGGAAGATAATATTTCTATCTCACATATATAGTCTTCCTTCCGATGTTGTATAGAAGATGGTGTTTTCCGGACTGTTTTATGCATATACATGCAACTTCGGATAATGAAAAAAAAAGCCCCGAAACTATTGACATTGTGATTCTGCCTTAAACTTTATTATCCCGAATACTCCCAATATATTCCTGAATTATTATGTTGTGTTTCCCTATATGAAAAAAACCCCCATACACCCGGGGCTCACAATGAAAAGTCCCACAATTAAAATCATCAAGAATTTAAGTTCGTAGTTGTTCGTCTCTATCAAGTTCAATAAATCGTATCCTTTCCCCATCATTAGTACATATGTAGTACATTGTATCTTTTACAAGTGTATTTAAACTGAATATAGGTTTGATTTATGAGTGGTTATCGTCCCTCTAAGCAATTGTTTTAGCTATATTGTGAATGACAAACTTATTGAGGGACGAACAGCTCGCACAGTTGTAAACTACTGGTATACCAGGTCTTGTGTAGGTGTCTGGAAACCTTTGTACTTGATGTAGGTATTATGGTGCATACCTACAATTATTGATAACAGGCTTGATGCCAGAACCCCAGAGCGACCGTAAGCAAATCGTCCACCCTGGACTATCCACGATACACAGCATTGTAGATTAATATTATGTCGTTTTTCATTACTATTGTTCGAAGATATGGAATTAATAAAACAAACATTTTTAATTCGAATTCTTTGTAAATGTATTGTACCCTTTTAAGAAAATGTTGGTCTGTCAAAATGTTGTAAGCATGTAATACACATAGGTTAATATATGGTCACAATCACCTCCAATATCAATAAAACTGATCATGATCACACGCTACGATAAAACTGAAATATTGTTGAAAGTGGCGTTAAACACCATAACCCTAACCCTCCAATATCATGTCTGTTATCACGTCTGGAACTATAATATAAGTCTGCAATAAATAAATGTTAGAGAAAACCGAAAGGGCAATCAAGAATAACCAATCCAGAGAAACTGACAGCATTGAGCACACAAGACACAGGACGAATACAAACAAAACAGAAAACACAAGACACAGGACGAATACAAACAAAACAGAAAACACAAGACAGAGGACGAATACAAACAAAACAGAAAACACAAGACACAGGACGAATACAAACAAAACAGAAAACACAAGACACAGGACGAATACAAACAAAACAGAAAACACAAGACACAGGACGAATACAAACAAAACAGAAAACACAAGACACAGGACGAATACAAACAAAACAGAAAATACAAGACACAGGACGAATATAAACAAAACAGAAAACACAAGACACAAGACGAATACAAACAAAACAGAAAACACAAGACACGGGACGAATATAAACAAAACAGAAAACACAAGACACAGGACGAATACAAACAAAACAGAAAACACAAGACACAGGACGAATACAAACAAAACAGAAAACACAAGACACAGGACGAATACAAACAAAACAGAAAACACAAGACACAGGACGAATACAAACAAAACAGAAAACACAAGACACAGGACGAATACAAACAAAACAGAAAACACAAGACACAGGACGAATACAAACAAAACAGAAAACACAAGACACAGGACGAATACAAACAAAACAGAAAACACAAGACACAGGACGAATACAAACAAAACAGAAAACACAAGACACAGGACGAATACAAACAAAACAGAAAATACAAGACACAGGACGAATATAAACAAAACAGAAAACACAAGACACAAGACGAATACAAACAAAACAGAAAACACAAGACACAGGACGAATATAAACAAAACGGAAACACAAGACACAAGACGAATACAAACAAAACAGAAAACACAAGACACAGGACGAATACAAACAAAACAGAAAACACAAGACACAGGACGAATATAAACAAAACAGAAAACACAAGACACAAGACGAATACAAACAAAACAGAAAACACAAGACACAGGACGAATACAAACAAAACAGAAAACACAAGAAACGGGACGAATATAAACAAAACAGAAAACACAAGACACAAGACGAATACAAACAAAACAGAAAACACAAGACACAGGACGAATACAAACAAAACAGAAAACACAAGACACAGGACGAATACAAACAAAACAGAAAACATAAGACACAGGACGAATACAAACAAAACAGAAAACACAAGACACGGGACGAATATAAACAAAACAGAAAACACAAGACACAAGACGAATACAAACAAAACAGAAAACACAAGACACAGGACGAATACAAACAAAACAGAAAACACAAGACACAGGACGAATACAAACAAAACAGAAAACACAAGACACAGGACGAATACAAACAAAACAGAAAACACAAGACACAGGACGAATACAAACAAAACAGAAAACACAAGACACAGGACGAATACAAACAAAACAGAAAACACAAGACACAGGACGAATACAAACAAAACAGAAAACACAAGACACAGGACGAATATAAACAAAACAGAAAACACAAGACACAGGACGAATACAAACAAAACAGAAAACACAAGACTCAGGACGAATACAAACAAAACAGAAAACACAAGACTCAGGACGAATACAAACAAAACAGAAAACACAAGACACAGGACGAATACAAACAAAACAGAAAACACAAGACACAGGACGAATACAAACAAAACAGAAAACACAAGACACAGGACGAATACAAACAAAACAGAAAACACAAGACACAGGACGAATACAAACAAAACAGAAAACACAAGACACAGGACGAATACAAACAAAACAGAAAACACAAGACTCAGGACGAATATAAACAAAACAGAAAACACAAGACACAGGACGAATACAAACAAAACAGAAAACACAAGACACAGGACGAATACAAACAAAACAGAAAACACAAGACTCAGGACGAATACAAACAAAACAGAAAACACAAGACACAGGACGAATGCAAACAAAACAGAAAACACAAGACACAGGACGAATACAAGCAAAACAGAAAACACAAGACACAGGACGAATACAAACAAAACAGAAAACGCAACACAAAAAACTAAAAAGATGAGCAACGCGGACCCCACTAAATATAAGTCTGGGTTGACAAAACGTTGTTTACTCTTTTTCACAATTACCGGTACGTTTTATTGTACCAATGTAAACCAGATCTTATTCTAAAACAAAATATGATTAACATGAATAAACCTACTAAATGCTTTATGAATGACATATATGTTGATTTGAGGCAAAGGCAGGAACAGCTAACATCAGTTAACTTTGTAAACATATATGAAATCATATTCTGATTGCATATGTACATGTTCCTCATTCATATATAATTTGACTGGACACGTTATTACTGATGACCTTCACATTGACAATGGCAAAGCTAAGTGCAGAATGGTCGTGAGTCTAAATCCATTAATTGGAAACATAACTTTGAAGTCTTATGGATTTTTTAGAAAATTATGTCAGACAATATAGACAAAGCGTGAAACAGAAGTCAGATAATATTATTGGATGGAATAAGGCTGTAAGGTCGCTGATACAAATTAAAATATAAAAAAACTTAATGGGTCAATGAAAATTAAAGCAATGAATATCTTTAAAGAACCAATTGTTGCAAAACACTTGTATTACCACTATGACACGTGTTGTTATCCCTGTAGACAATGAATTAACAATATCGTATTTGTTTGTAAATCACAATTATTAAGACCGGTTGATACAGGAATTGACAATTAACTTGGAAACTCAACATATACCACGACTACGCACATTAAAGAGGACGTCCTGGTAAATCATGGGGGCCATTATTTTTCATTTGGAATTTTAAGCAAAGTTGAAGGACTAGATTTTCCTTCTAATTCACTCGACTGGATACCCAAATTATATCAGTGTCCGTAAAAAGCGTTTTATTGGTAGACGACAAGATCCACCACGAAACTTCTTTCCAAGTAACACCACAGTATAGCTGAAATACTGCCAAAGTTGGCGTAAAACACCAATCAATCAATCAATAAATCAATCAATCTTTTCAAGTAATAAACATTTCATCTATTCTATCCGTTGTCTTAAGAATTCCTGCCGCACTAGCTAATCTAGGTTTTGTGGGACTCAGATGTGAATTCTGAAAGATATGTTATAGTATAATCAATCAATGCCCCTCGTGTAATAACATTAAAACATTTGACTTATTTACTATTCACACAAGTATTCCTCATCCTAACATAAAATACAGATTAAAATAATTAATTCAACTATAAAATATCTTATTGAAAAAAAATCATAATTGTAAACAAACACTGATTCTAACAAAAAGTTTTCAGAAACTAGCACGCATTTTTTATTGTCAACATACTAGGTTTTATCAAGTTGCTGGACATGGGAATTCCTGTGGTTTGAAACTGATAAAGGTCGATTCGTGTCATTATTCGTATGAAGCAGGTGCTTCTCAGGAAAAATCAAATTAACACAGTCACGTCCTTTTGCTGAATATTTCAAAGCTGAGTGGCTATATTGATCGCATCCATCATAGACAGAGCTATTGCTGCTGAAAACCTGTACTTACACATATAAATTGGAAGTGATAGCCGGTTGAGAACGAAGCTTTAGGACAAAGGAGAGTATTTCAATGTTTTTAGCTACGAGGCAACATTTCAGCAACACCTGTTTTTTTAGTATATATCTGGCTGTTGATACGATATTCCAGAGTTCTGTTTCCTATCAGGATTTACTTGATAGAGAGTTGATTGTATCAAGGAAGCTGCTGAACCAAGGCTTCCTAGTGGTAAGTTGGAGTAATCACTCAAAGTATAGCGATCGATATCATGACTAGGTTAAGTAAAGCTTGAAGATACCAAAGGAGTAATCAGAAGCCGTAAGTCAAAGATACCATAGGAGTAATCAGAAGCCGTAAGTCAAAGATGCTAAAGGGGTAATCAGAAGCCGTTAGTCAAAGATACCAAAAGGAGTAATCAGAAGCCGTAAGTCAAAGATACCAAAGGAGTAATCAGAAGCCGCAAGTCAAAGATACCAAAGGGGTAATCAGAAGCCGCAAGTCAAAGATACCAAAGGGGCAATCAGAAGCCGTAAGTCAAAGATACCAAAGGGGTAATCAGAAGCGTAAGTCAAATATACCGAAGGAGTAATCAGAAGCCGTAAGTCAAAGATACCAAAGGGATAATCAGAAGCCGTAAGTCAAAGATACCAAAGGAGTAATCAGTAGCCGTAAGTCAAAGATACCAAAGGAGTAATCAGAAGCCGTAATTCAAAGATACCAAAGGGGTAATCAGAAGCCGTAAGTCAAAGAAGGACATACACTACAATGGCCAAAAGATACCAAAGGAATAATCAGAAGCCGTAAGTCAAAGATGGACAGACACTACAATGGCCACAAGATACCAAAGGGGTAATCAGAAGCCGTAAGTCAACGAAGGACAAACAACACAAAGGGGTAATCAGAAGCCTTAATTCAAAGATACCAACGGGGTAATCAGAAGCCGTAAGTCAAAGAAGGACAGACACTACAATGGCCAAAAGATACCAAAGGAGTTATCAGAAGCCGTAAGTCAAAGAAGGACAGACACTACAATAGCAACAGAAAAAAGGACAAGCAAATTGAAGCAATGATCTAAAAAATAATACACAGAAAACTACAGATTGAGCAACACGTTCCCCACTTAAATTCAGGGGTGAACTCAGGACTCAAGTTGTACGTGTTGCTTTACTGGTTTTACAAACCCGGGGATACGTCATGAAGGGAGAAAGGACCGGATTGTTATTACGAAAAACGGAACATATACGTGGTCTTTAGTGGCACAAGCATGCCGCAACGGTTAGCTAAGTCATGGTGGTGACCGTAAAACTTTCGAAGTGACGACTTCATCTTAGCCACTAGGAACCCTTGGTTCAGTAGTTTCTTGTTAACTATTACGTAATGTCTATGTCATATATATATATATATATTCCGTTTGTTGTTGTTACAATCCCTTCCTTCTTTACTCATTAATGACATATCATCAATATGACATATCTTCGGCTTTTTTCGTGAGTAACATGACGGGGGCCGTAAGTGGAGCGTGAAGGGCTTACCTTGCCGGAGTACCTGAGTTCACCCCGGTTTCTGGAGGGAGAGTCTCCTGTTACAAAACTTTAGTTTTCTGAGTAGTCTCTTTGTCCCTTATCTTTTGGTCGTTTTATCGCTTTCTCTTCAGATTGTCCCTTTAGTATTTTAAATTATTTTACATTAAAAGTACAGATGTTCCATATATTTGATTCAGTATTTTGACAGACTTTTCCGTAGACATTATTTTCATATCACGAAAAACAATTGAATTAAACAAACCAAATTTTGCTGCGTTCCCCTGTATAATTAAGTCTACACAGCTTGCAGTACACGATTCTCGTGAAAACTTTGAAAATACTTTTGGATCGACATTCGCATGCGAAAATGCATTCTTTGTACAGCTTACAAATCCACATTGTTTTATATGATCCCTCTACATGAATTTCGTACGATTATTTCACGTTCAGTATTATGCTAATCGTTGTTCTTACACGAAAAGGCAAGTATACACATGCATTTCTACACGTGTACATCGCCACATTTCATCGGTAAATAATTTGAGTCGAGAAAGCGAACGCTAGTGAACAAGCTAACAAACTCCATATTTCGTCAGTTGTAAATAATATTTGATGATGCAGATGTATGTGATGTCTGAAATCTGGTTAATATTTTATCGCGTTTCAAATATTTAAAGGGTGATTTTTATTTGTTGGAGAGCCTGAGAACTAAAATCGGAAGTGACGTCAAAGAAGTGATAAGCTCGAGTCAAAGTATTACTTACTCCAGGTCAAAGTTCATACTATGTACTTTGACGTCATTACTGTTTTCGTTATTGTTATAATGACTTTTCTGACACCATTTAGCAATCTGATATAACGGAAATATGATAACTATATCTTATCTGGCTTTCTGAAAAATAATATATATCAACAAATTTCATATCAGCCATGAATCAAAATATTAAACCTTTCTGACCGAGCGGGCATTAGCGAACGAGCCAGAAAGCCTTATATTCTGGCGAGTGGCCACTACGTAAAATCCTCCGAAAAAAGTCAGATATCATATTGATCGTATTTGAAATGTCATATTGCTAGGGGTTTAAAGCATAAATCACATATCTGAGTGAATCTGATAACAAAATCGGAATTGATATCAAAATTGATAAATTCGTGTCAACCATTGTGACGACACTAAAGCTCTTAATTCGACATGACGTTTTTTCAGAAACAGCAGAGTAAATAGACAATATACAAGTAGATACACCATCGGCAAATATAAAATTTATTTGTTTGAACTTGAGAAACAGTAAGAAAGGCGAGCCTTTTGGTGAACTTTTATGGCCTGTTTCGCAGCATGCAAATAAATTTGATATCTATGTTTTTATTACTACGTACTATGAAACTGATTTGTACTAACTAACTGCGTACTATGGCACTACTAACTTTCTAGGTACTATGGCATTACTAACTAACTACGTACTATGAAACTGATTTGTACTAACTAACTACGTACTCTGGCACTACTAACTTTCTAGGTACTATGCCACTAACTTGCTACATATATGTCATTAACTTACTACGTACTATTCCACTGACCTACCACTAACTTACTATGTAATATATCGCTGAGTTAATACGTACTATACCACGAAACAACTATGTACTATGTCACTTACTTACTGTGTACTATGTCACTAATTTACAACATAATATGCCACTCACCTACTACGTAATATGCCATTAACTTAAATACGTATTATGCCACTAAAGTACAACGTATTATGCCACTAACGTACGACGTAGTATGTCACTAAATTACTACGTATTATGTCACTACGAACAATGTACCATGTCACTAAGTTATTACATGCGATGTCATTAACTTACTTCGTACTAAAGCACTAACTTACTATATAATGTACCACTAACGTTAGTGGCAAAGGTCGAAGTATACCACGCCAAAACTATCAGTTGTATAAAGTTAACCCAGCCAAAATTAACAGCTGTTTTTAATAATATTGCATGTCATTGTAAACAATATCTTTGATCTTAATTAGATTTATCCATTTACATGTATATTATTTTGAAAAGAATCTAGTAACCCGATTCATTTCGTGTGCTTTTGTAATAACACTGTGTCTTTCAGTTGAAGAGCAGACTCGCAAAAATTCTAATTATATTTATTAATGGTCATGATTTTCAGTCTGGTATAAAATCGGTCTGCGATGAATGTAAAAATAACGGTTTTTTTCTTTACCTCGGAAAATCGTAATTTTTTTTGACGCGTATGTTTACACTTTTTGCATCTGACAGAATAAAGTTCCCGTGGAGGGAAAAATTAAAAAACTGGTTCCTTGGACAGAATAATATCTACACTTCATCGGGTAAAAGGGAATTTACATCACTCGTAACAGTTTAAGAAAAATAGTCCATATTCCAACGTCACCCAAACAGAGTCAAGGTTGAACAATTTGCTCCTCCCATTTTACTCGTACAATCAATATTTACACATGTAAACAATGAAATAACGGTAGGCATGTGAGGTAAAACACACTGTTTTGATGTACAATGCAAATTGTCTAGAAATTCGATGCATTTATCCCATTCTGTCAATCTCGTGGGTTCACAACTACAACCCGAACTTGGTTATATGCACCCCCCTTTTCTGAAATATGCCACCAAAGTCAAACTGTCAACGGGTGCAGGCCTTTTAGTTTTAGTAAGGGACGGTACCAGGTACCCACTTAAAATGGTAATTGGTACCTCCTAATTTCAAAGAATGTTGTACAGCATGTTTATTTGCTCATTTGTTTATATGACTGAGTGGTTTTTATTTGTAGATAATTTAACCAGGTTGTTAATTTTTAGGTTTTATTTTTAGTTGAAATATATAGGAAAATCAAAGTCAATTTTTATTTGTTATATTTAAATTATGTACAAATAAAAACCACTCATATAAACATAATGAGCAAATAAACAGTCAAAATATAGACAATTCTGAATGTTTTGGTGTAAAATTTGTTAAAATCTATCCAGAAATGACTTCACAATAATATTTTGAAAATTCAAAATATGGTTTTGGTTGATTATATAGGGATTTTTTTTTACATGTGGCAATATTTTTGGCCACATGCTGTATAAGATATTCATGAAAAATGTTCAATTTTTAAGAAAAAGTACTGCCTGTAAATAGTGAAGTACTGGTACATTTGAAAATTTTTGAAAGCCCTGCAGGGTGCATGAAGCCAGTCCACCAAGCCCTTGCATAAACTGTAAACGAGAAGATGTGACTAAGTGCTACTGGCACCTCTCACAGGGGCGAAATCAACCACTGATTTATACTTTTGTCAAAAATGCATATGCATTCAAAGATGATGACTGTATTTGTAGAATGTGTGAGGCTTGATTTAGAAAATCACTCGAAATGTCCCACGATACAGAAGCAACATCAAGCAAAAGAAAATATGATTCAGCCATAGATACAACCTATGCATTTGAAACAAATGATTTAAATATATCAACAGCAAACTTTGACAGCTATGGTAATGTGTCATTTGACCAATGTGAATTTACACTCCATACTGCGGCTAATGCAGAAAATAATGACTGTAGTAAAAAACTTGTATGCTTTTTGCAACACATGAACATGTGTGAAAAAAATGGTGACCATTCGACATTAGTTAATGTTGACTTATGCAAGTCATGCTTTCAGATTTAGCTAGATCAGAATAACAACGAAGCATGTACATCTAATCATTTTTTTCTCTATTGATCACTACAAGAAATATAGAAATTTCAAACCCCAACTAGAATGTTGCTTTTGTGACAAAAGTATATACAGTCAAAGAAAGACCATTTAATTTAAGGGAAAGGATCTTCTAGAAAGAATAAAGTTAATTTTAAATTCTGATGCATTTGTGTATGCAAATTTTCTATGGTAATGGCACCAGCATATTCAGTTAGAATTTAAATTAGAGCCCCATCCGGTTTTCTCCTATTATTCACATGTTTTATTATTTTTAATAAATAAATTTAGTTGAAGTTTTTGTGAATTTTATTTTGTAAAAAGTTATCAAAAAATGGATCTTAGTACAGTATGATCTGCTTTTGTTTAAAAACAAAAGGTTAAAAACATTACACCCCTCGCCCCTTTTTATAAAGAAACATCTATAAAATATAACACGAGTTCTGCTCAAGAGTCATTACGAGGATGTACTATGCATGTGATAAAATTTTATATTTTTTTCATTATCATCATTTTCTTTCATTTGTCTTTTATAAGATCATTTACATTGAAAAAAGTATCACTTGTATCAAGTACATTGGCATCAACATGCTCGTGGTGGGTTGCTAGGGGCGCTATACATGATTTGTATGGTGAATCCACCAATAAAACCGGTGAACGTGTTTGAATAGCCTTATATGTTAAAAAACAGTTGAAAGTAATTTTTAATATTCCATATTCCAAGATTTACCATTGCATATGAAAATATGACTGTTTTTTTTTTCTCAAGTTCATTCGATAAATTTAATAGACCATTACAGTTGATTCTTGTTTTGTTATACCTTCATGGAACAACTTTACATGTATTTCGACCGAAAAGTCAGCTTACCAGGATTACTTTTACAGTAATATAATTGCTCCTTACTTAATACTGTTGTGGTTCCATAAAATCTCAAATTTGGACTCATCTGTTAAATTATATTTGATCAATTTAATAGCTGTAGATATAATAAACAATTATTCTGACTAATTTCAACATTTTTAATACAAAATAATATTTGTTTTATTGAGAAAACGCATTTACTTACCATCGTTCTATAAATAGAATGTTAAAAATTACGAAGTATGTGATGATTCTAGTTATCTCCCTTGAATCCAACCAAAATGTGACACGATCCATCTGACAGAAAAAAGTTCTATTGTATGTTTAATTACAGAAAATGTTTCTTTGAAATACTAATATAGAAATCTATGGAACTATATATATGATTTTCCATCACCCTTTCGGCAAATATTTTAATTTTTAATTTTTCGTGTTTTTTGAAACAACTTCCGCCATTTCCGTGTCGTTTTAATTTCTGCATTACTCCTTTGTTACAAGAAGTTCAAGCACGGGGCCTCAAATTTATATGAAAGAAACAATGTTCTATGTTTTTCTCGCTTCTTCGGTTATATTTGACGCTCGCAACGATTAAAACGAGTGAATTTTCAACACTTGGTCAATGTATTCTAAAACGTGTCCGATTCCGGTAAAAAATGTACGTGACAAATTAATTGAAATGACGCCATTATCGAGTCTGCTCTCCGACTGTTTAATTCTGACATAAAAGTGGGCAATGATAGTCAACTGTAGCGGCTACGTCTCGGTAAAGAAAAAAAATATAATACAATGTATTCAATCTTAATTATCATATTACATGATAAATGCAGAATATTTAAAAGCATGACCATAACAACAGGAATTGATGATTATTGTGACGAATGCGTTCCCTGGAGATTTGTTTTCATAGCTTTCATTTATGCTTTGCAAAAAAATCGATTTAGTCATGACAAACAATAAAACTGTTTTACTTAATTTAATAGCTCATCAATATGCATAGAGTTCAACTTCAGGTTACATTTTTGTAATTTATTCCTCATTAATATTTCGTGACAAGGCAACAGTTTGAAAAGCTTGACAGTTCAACCAATTTATGCTACACAAAAAGATGTTAGAAAATATTAAAGGAAGATGATTCATTATATGCACGCTTTGTTGTTTTGCCTTTCCACGACCATAGTACATAAAAAAGGGGGGATATAATGCTTCATTGGTAATCTGGAACTCCGGTTTATTGTGTGAAAATTGCTTGACACCATTTCATTGAACCATGTTTGAAATCTCAAATATTCCTCAACTGTAAAACAGATATGAGGAGCGAATTTTAGAGATAAATACCTGACAGGTAGAATTTGTGATTCGGTTCCAAAATCTATTGTTCCGATATTTGTTGTACCTTTCCACCGAAGTGTCATATATATCTAAAAATTCAAATTCAAATTCAAATTCAAATATATATCTGCAAGATAATTGTACACCACTCATATAAAACTGAAAATCAATCTCAAATTTAAAATTTCAAAATTTTCAATATTCTATTGATATTTTAAATTTTAATTTCAGAATGAATATGAATGCATATAATTCTAATATTTTCTTTCCACTTCACAGATGTTGTTTCGATATTGATTTTCCTGACATATCACAGAAAAATGATACAGACCATATCTTTGTCACTTAATAATTAAAAAAAACCTAAGGTTATTAATCCACTTTAAAATCCTCATTATAATAACCATCCTCAGCAGTCTCAATTAGATGTATGTACAGGATTGTGAAATAACATTACAGTACGTAACATTATAGCATAGCTTTATACATATGTAATTATAGGTATTAAAACTCTACATGACGTAGCTGATATTTTGTTTACATATGATATGATCTGCCGCGGAGAAATGTACATTTTGAGATCTAGCCAACCAATGTTAATTTCAATCAGGTAGTTTATGTACCAGCCAGTAAATGTCCGAAATTAGCGTATGGGATAAATATTTATTGAATTATGAAGAACAAAGATACAATTGGTGGCAAGATATTTAAAGTAGAGAAATCGTTTGAAGGGAGATGTAGGACTTTCATCAGTAGCAGAGATGATCCAGTGACACGTGTAGTTTAAATCTATATTTACTACGTAAACATTTAAAGTTTTTTGTTTTGGATTTAAATGTTTGTATCGTACAACTCTGGAGTGAATTTTCTCTGGATTTCTTTTCTAATTAAAAGTTATGTCAATTACTCTATAATTAATTACAAGAGGCGCTCTGTGTTTTGTTAACGCTAATTATTGCAGTAGTGTAGACTCACAGTGTGTTGGTTTATTGTGTTTTTGGCTTTAAGAGCACACACACGTGCAATTGATTTACTTCACGTGCATTGTAGATTAGTTGACGACGTCCAAGGTTCCTCACAACACAAGATGGCCACTCCAGCTTTGTGGGAGAGGAAACTTTTGTTAGGAACAACAGCAGGAACTGTGTTTGCTTTTCTAATTCAAATTGTTGCCTTAGCAACGAATCACTGGCTGACTTTTGAAATTCCAGATGGACTATATTTTAATAAAACTGGACGGTATTTGTATGAGTCATATAGTGGACTCTGGCGAATATGTACAACAGAATTTACAAAATCCATTGGCTCAAATGGACAAGAAATCAAAACATATCGTAAGTATGAAAACATTTTATTGCACGTGCATGATTTATTACTGACAAAACATTGCGTGGGAGTTAGCATCAAAGACTTCGTAAATCTTATCATTTTGAATTATTCCTACTGTTGCGTTTGTAGACAAAGCTAAGAGAAATGTATCACTTGAAAAATGTCAATATGAGTATAGTTTCATGCATAACATCAAAGAAGTAGGAGTATTTTGAAATGTTCATCATGGCGATATGGTGAAATAACAGTACACATGCATTCGATTTGGGATAGCTGATTAAATCATACTGTTAGACTTATCATATAACACGTCAATGGGAAGATAATTATAGCATATTATACACATACAGTGTCAAAACTAGAGTCCCACACAAAAATCTGCATATATGTGTACCCTTACTTTGTACAATACACATAATGCGTTTTATGTGAAATGTGTTTTTATTCATCTCTCTCCTATAAACAATAACGACGGCACACGTTTTGATGCATTATTAATAATCCTGCCTTTTTTTATTCATCATGTGATGTATTTTGCAGATAACATTACATGATTGCAATTTAAGTGGGTCCTTGTTCTTATAAAGGCAATTGTGCTGTGCTACATCACGACAGGTGATGCCCCCCCCCCCCCCCCTCCCCGTAATATATACTAAAATTTACGTTTTAAGCCCTATATTAGACAAGTTCTCGAAATGAAAAATAAAAATTGTATGGAGTAAATCCGACGGAGAAACATAATCCCTTATTACTATAATCTATAACACGCCCATTATCTCTGAAGATATACACTATTAATATTAGTTAGATACACAAATAACTTTCTGAAAATGAAATGCACATGAATGTTACATGCGCTTGATAACCCTGCACCAGATCACAATTTGTGTTTCATTGATACTCGCGGCAAAATGACGAAAGATAATATTAAACATGTTTAATCAACAGCCCGTTATCTTAATTAATCCAATAAATCAGTGTTTATTTAAACTTTGCATGATGCCAAGGTTGTAGCATTTTTCATCGAGGTGACCATAGCATGCATATGTTGGGAAATAATCCATAATACGTACCGGAGGTCATTCATCACCGGTCCGGATCAGATTAGGTAATTAAGTAATTATACAACGGAAACCGTAAAGTGCAGCTTGCGACTGATCAACGATATTGTCGGAGGTATTAATTACATGTCCATGTAAAGGTTGTCCATAATAATTACATTCAGAAAACTAAAGACAAACTTTCAAAATTAACAGATAATTCAAAACTTTATTTGTATAATAAAATAAAACATGATATTGTTTTGGAAGAGTATTTGATACAGGAAAAAACTTTAAAAATAGACAACTCATAGCTAAATTTCGGAAAAGTGACCATTGTTTGCAAATTGAAACTGGTCGATATAATAATATACCCCGTCAACAAAGACTTTGCACTACTTGTAATATCTTAGAAGATGAATATCACTTCTTTTTAAATTGTCATTTAAACGGCCAGCAACCAAGAAATTTACTAACAAATACTATTGAAAATAAATGTCCTTCTTTTACTAATATGTCAACCATGAATAAACTTGATTACATACTCAATCCAACTTCAGATCTTTTGTGACGAAATTAGTTAACACGTATTTGAAATGTGTATGCAAATTCTAAAAATAAATTAAGGCTATAAATAGGTGATAATTTGCGCATTTGACCGTATAATTTCCTTCCCCACTTCCACGAATTCCCCTTTCTTCTTCTTCTTTGGTTACGGAAAACCATCAACGTACTGATGTTTACTTTCCGGCGCATGCCTGGTAAAATGTTTTCAAATTTATAAAAATTTTCAGAACATAGATAATTTATTTGATATAATTGTTATTTTATTTTTTAGTTTTATATTATCAGTTTTTACAATTTTTCTTTTAATTTAGGAGTTTTACAATTTTTTTTATTTTTTATTTTTCATTTATTAAGATAAAAACATGATTTCTGTTTATTTTATTCTGTGTGGATAAGTATCAAGGAGCACATTGTGAGTGAGTGCATCCTTGAAGGATTCTGTAGTGGTGTTTTTGGTTATGTCAGGGGATAATTTGTTCCAGTCTTTAATGGTTTGACAAAAGAAAGAAAATTTATAACTGTCTTTATTGCATTGGATTTGTCTGTAGGAGTCTTTTCGGGAAGATCTTGTCGTAGACTGGCTCTGAAGTAATATATTTTGTGTAGGGATAGCGATATTTTCATTTATTACTTTGTGAAACATTATGAGCCTAGTTCTTAGTCGGCGTTCTTGTAGAGTTTGCCAATTCATGGTGTTTAACATCTCAGACACACTGCTGGTGTTATGATGTCTGTTGCATGTATACCTGGCTTCCCGTCGCTGTACCTTTTCTAGCGAGTTGATGTTTTCGTTTGTGTGAGGATCCCAAACAGTGCAGCAGTATTCTAATTTGGGTCTTATTAGGGTTTGATATGCTCGTTCTTTTATCGTTTGTGATTGTACTTTTAGATTTCTTCTGATAAAGCATAATGATTTGTTTGCTTTGGCGGCAGTTTGTTGGATGTGGGTGTTCCATTTTAGGTCTGTTGAGATTGTGACACCTAGATATTTTGCGTGTTGAACAGATTCTAATATATGGCCATGCATGTTATAGTAAAAGTGGATTGGATTTCTCTTGGTTGTTATATTCATGATGTTACACTTGTCTGGGTGAAATGACATGTCTTGTTCCCATTTTATGGCAGCTTCGAGATCTTCTTGGAGCTTGAGGCAGTCGCTTTGTGATTTGATTTGTCGATAGATCATACTGTCACCTGCAAAAAGTCGGATACGGCTATGTTTGATGTATTCAGGGAGGTCGTTAATGTAGATTAGAAAAAGTATTGGTCCAAGAACTGTACCCTGTGGGACACCGGATGTGACTGGTATTTTTGATGATGTCATATTTTCTAAAAATTACTGTTTGAGTTCTGTTTGAGAGAAAAGATTTAAACCAGTTTATGATTTGTTCTGATATGCCAAAGTATTTCATTTTGTACAGCAGTCTTTTGTGTGGTACCTTGTCGAAAGCTTTTGCGAAGTCCATTATTATCAAATCTGTTTGTATAGTTTTGTCATTGTTTTGTGATAAATCATGTATTAAAGAAATTATTTGTGACTCACATGATCGTTTTGCCCTAAATCCATGCTGTAATTCATAAAGTATGTTGTTGGTTTCTAGATGTTGCATCATGTTGCTGGCAAAAATATGTTCGAGTAATTTGCAAGCTATGCATGTTATGGATATAGGTCTGTAGTTACCTGGGTTGTGTTTATCTCCTTTTTTGAGAACAGGCGTGACATTTGCGTGGTTCCAGTCAGATGGTACTTTGCCTGTTTCCAATGATTTGGTGAATAATAATGTGAGGATGTCTGTACATATATCAATATTTTCTTTCAGTACTCTGCCTGCGATGGTGTCAGGACCAGTAGCTTTACTAGGGTTTATGTTTTTGATGAGTTTATAAACACCATCCCTAGAGATTTTTATGGGTTCCATTGTGGGATGAGTACTAGGACCTTTATCTGGAATGTTAGTGTTTGCTTCAGATGTAAAAGCAGACTGAAACTGTTTGTTTAGTATATTTGCTTTCTCAGATGGATGTGAGTGTAGGTTACCTTCACTTCGTAGGGGAGCTATGCCGGTGTTTTCATTTTTCTGGCTTTTTATGTAAGAATAAAGTTTTTTGGGTGTATTTTTAAAGCTTGGTTGATCTGGTTCATTTATTTCAATATCAAAAATCATGTTTTCTATATATCGCCAGTATGAGTTTCTCATTTCGTTCTGGAGCTTGGCTTTAGTTTTCTGATATTGTTCTTTATACTTGGGATTACGTTTTTTCTTTTCATATAACTTGTTTTTCTTGTTAATTAAATTTTTTAGTTGGTTATTTACCCAAGGTAATCTTGATTTGTTGCCAATGCTTTTTGTTGGAATATACTTATGGATAGTCTCTTGGACATTGGTTTTGAAGATGTTCCATAATTCGTCTAGACTCATTTTATCCTGATCTTTTTTTAGTTGTTTGTAAGTTTCAGTGAGGTCTTTTTCTATTTGATCCCATTGTGCCTTTTTGTAGTTTAACACTTTGTGAGCTTGTTGTTTATTTTGCGGCAGGGCTAGGTTTATTTCACTGTAAACTATATCATGATCACTCGCACCGATTGGTGGTAATGTTTCTACTCTATTTACAAATGATGGGTTTGTCATGCACAGCAGATCTAGTGTTGTGTCTTTTCGGGTGTTCTTGTTTATGACTTGTGTTAGGTTGTTGTCATGTAATATATCGAGGAGTTGTTGGTGTAGTGAAGCTTCAGGTTTGTTAGGTATGACTGCTGGTGTATTCCAGTCTATGTGGCCAAGGTTGAAATCGCCACTTACCCAGATGTTAGAGTTTGTTTTCTTACATAAGACTCTATTTAGTGAGATACCGGTACCAAGTTGTTCTAATGGTTCACCTTTATCGGATGGTGGTCGATAGTATGTGCAAAGGTAAAGTGATTTGTTGCCTTCATATGATATTTTTGCCCACACATTTTCGCAGTTTGTTTCAAGGTCTAAATTGGTACCTGCTTTTGTGATTTGTGTGGATGTCAGCTGGTTTGAGATAGCCAGTAATACTCCCCCATAGCCATCCTTTCTGTTTTTTGTATAAATGTTGTATTTAGAGGATGGGATGTATTCATATGGAGAGATGTCATTTGAGAGCCATGTCTCGGTACCTTTGGTGTATGTTGTTTTAATTGCTTAATATACAAAGTTGACATGCAAATAATTAATTTACAACTTTCGAAACAGTAGACCATTTTTATTTATCAAGTGGTTGGTTAAATAAGACATTTTAAGCATACGAATAGTTTCTATTTTTAGTTTCCATAATGTTTATAATTAATACGATAAGTAACAGAGTCATAAACGGGTTGGGATATGAAATAATGCACGGAAATAGTCGGATCATTTACACGCTTTATGATTATCATTGGGTTATATAAAATCGTCTTAGTGATGCAGACTTTTGGAATCGTCTGTATAAAATGGTATAGTCCAAAACAGGGTATATAAACGCTTGTCACAGTGTGTCTTGGCACTTTGGGTTGCTCTGTCGAGCTACATGTTTAGTCAATAACCCTATGCAATACTAGTATTCGTTCTTTGTTACTTGATTAGCAGCTTTACGCACAGGTTAAATTGACTATAGTTAAGTGTTGTAAAAACGCACAGGTTGAATTAGCTATAGTGGCGTGCGTCTGACGCATAAGTACTGTAAAAACGCACAGGTTGAATTATCTATAGTGGCGTGCGTCTGACGCATAAGTGCTGTAAAAACGCACAGGTTGAATTAGCTATAGTGGCGTGCGTCTGACGCATAAGTGCTGTAAAAACGCACAGGCTGAATTAGCTATAGTAGCATGGGTAAAACGCACAGGACTGACGCACAAGTGCTGTGAAAACGCACAGGTTGAATTAGCTATAGTGGCGTGCGTAAAACGCACAGGTTTATCTAGTAATAGGTGCGGGCGTCACAAACGCACAGACTGAACCAGTAATAGGTACGTGCGTAAAGCGCACAGGTTAAACTGGCAAAAGGTGCGAGGGTAAAGCGCACAGGTTAAGCTAACAGTAGTTGCGAGGGTAAAACGCACAGGTTAAGCTAATAATAGGTGCGTGCGTATAACGCACAGGTCCGACGCACGGGTGCCGAAAACGCACAACATTGTCCATAGGTTTAACTGTATAAGCTAACAACACGATATACAGAGCGTCACTTGAATCCAGAGGAGTAACTCTGGTACGAACCGGATTACGCCAGTGACGTGCAACCCCCTGCACGTTACAATTTTATCGGTGGTTTGCACCTTTATAAAACAATCCCTAGACTTGAGACAATAGGGTCCACGCCGGTCAAACATTTCTCCTACATTTACATATATATTATGTTTGTGTTTTTTTCTTTTTCTTATATGTTTGCATGCTTTTGTATTGTAATTGCTTGACCTATATGGGTGTAATATGCAATTTGAATAAATAAATATATCTATAATGGTCTGTTATAAATATCAATAAATATTGTTGTAATATATACATGTATACATGTATATATAAATAAAAAAGAATAAACTAATTTTATTTACAATGCGAGAAGGGTAATTCCACGTACAGTCCAATTCGGCGGATATCTATGTTATTCATAGTAGTGCGCAGAATTAGACAGTGCGTAGAATATTGCCCGTAATGACTGTGCATCGTAGACACGCTCTAATTAATACAAACAGCAACAAAACAAAACGCGATAGAGCTCGTACCATATGGTGACACTGGAAACAATGATGAATCAATTCTTATTTCAGTCAATATATTGAAGATAATTGTTTGTTTTTCTTGTTTACACTTTTTCAACAACTTATTACATTTTACTCTATAAATTGCTATAAAAGGGACAGTTATATTTACATAGCACTATTTCTAAAAGCTTGCACATCGAATTTCACTTGTGTTGTATCCATATGTAAATGTTACAGATTCATTATTAAACAATAAACCCGTATGTAATTTGATCTACAAGGAAAGTAGGACAAATTAAACTAAAGAGAACCATAACACGATATATGTGTCTAAAGAGAACCATAAGACGATATATGTGTCTAAAGAGAACCATAACACGATATATGTGTCTAAAGAGAACCATAATACGATATATGTGTCTAAAGAGAACCATAATACGATATATGTGTCTAAAGAGAACCATAATACGATATATGTGTCTAAAGAGAACCATAAGACGATATATGTGTCTAAAGAGAACCATAAGACGATATATGTGTCTAAAGAGAACCATGAGACGATATATGTGTCTAAAGAGAACCATAAGACGATATATGTGTCTAAAGAGAACCATAAGACGATATATGTGTCTAAAGAGAACCATGATACGATATATGTGTCTAAAGAGAACCATGATACGATATATGTGTCTAAAGAGAACCGTGATACGATATATGTGTCTAAAGAGAACCATGATACGATATATGGGTCTAAAGAGAACCATAAGACGATATATGGGTCTAAAGAGAACCATGAGACGATATATGTGTCTAAAGAGAACCATAAGACGATATATGTGTCTAAAGAGAACCATAAGACGATATATGTGTCTAAAGAGAACCATGACACGATATATGTGTCTAAAGAGAACCATGAGACGATATATGTGTCTAAAGAGAACCATGAGACGATATATGTGTCTAAAGAGAACCACGAGACGATATATGTGTCTAAAGAGAACCACGAGACGATATATGTGTCTAAAGAGAACCATGAGACGATATATGTGTCTAAAGAGAACCATGAGACGATATATGTGTCTAAAGAGAACCATAAGACGATATATGTGTCTAAAGAGAACCATTAGACGATATATGTGTCTAAAGAGAACCATTAGACGATATATGTGTCGATATATGTGTCTAAAGAGAACCATAAGACGATATATGTGTCTAAAGAGAACCATTAGACGATATATGTGTCTAAAGAGAACCATTAGACGATATATGTGTCTAAAGAGAACCATAAGATATGTGTCTAAAGAAAAGAGAACCATAAGATATGTGTCTAATGAGAACCATGACACGATATATGTGTCTAAAGAGAACCATGATACGATATATGTGTCTAAAGAGAACCATGATACGATATATGTGTCTAAAGAGAACCATGCTACGATATATGTGTCTAATGAGAACCATAACACGATATATGTGTCTAAAGAGAACCATGAGACGATACGATATATGTGTCTAAAGAGAACCATAAGAAGATATATGTGTCTTAAGAGAACCATAACACGATATATGTGTCTAATATATGTGTCTAAAGAGAACCATGAGACGATATATGTGTCTAAAGAGAACCATGAGACGATATATGTGTCTAAAGAGAACCATAAGACGATATATGTGTCTAAAGAGAACCATAAGACGATATATGTGTCTAAAGAGAACCATAACACGATATATGTGTCTAAAGAGAACCATTGCACGATATATGTGTCTAAAGAGAACCATAAGACGATATATGTGTCTAAAGAGAACCATAAGACGATATATGTGTTTAAAGAGAACCATAAGACGATATATGTGTTTAAAGAGAACCATAAGACGATATATGTGTCTAAAGAGAACCATGAGACGATATATGTGTCTAAAGAGAACCATGAGACGATATATGTGTCTAAAGAGAACCATGAGACGATATATGTGTCTAAAGAGAACCATGAGACGATATATGTGTCTAAAGAGAACCATGAGACGATATATGTGTCTAAAGAGAACCATGAGACGATATATGTGTCTAAAGAGAACCATGAGACGATATGTGTCTAAAGAGAACCATGACACGATATATGTGTCTAAAGAGAACCATGACACGATATATGTGTCTAAAGAGAACCATGACACGATATATGTGTCTAAAGAGAACCATGACACGATATATGTGTCTAAAGAGAACCATGAGACGATATATGTGTCTAAAGAGAACCATGAGACGATATATGTGTCTAAAGAGAACCATGAGACGATATATGTGTCTAAAGAGAACCATGATACGATATATGTGTCTAAAGAGAACCATGATACGATATATGTGTCTAAAGAGAACCATGATACGATATATGTGTCTAAAGAGAACCATGAGACGATATATGTGTCTAAAGAGAACCATGAGACGATACGATATATGTGTCTAAAGAGAACCATAAGAAGATATATGTGTCTAAAGAGAACCATGAGACGATATATGTGTCTAAAGAGAAGCATGAGACGATATATGTGTCTAAAGAGAACCATGAGACGATATATGTGTCTAAAGAGAACCATAAGACGATATATGTGTCTAAAGAGAACCATAAGACGATATATGTGTCTAAAGAGAACCATAACACGATATATGTGTCTAAAGAGAACCATAACACGATATATGTGTCTAAAGAGAACCATAAGACGATATATGTGTCTAAAGAGAACCATAAGACGATATATGTGTTTAAAGAGAACCATAAGACGATATATGTGTTTAAAGAGAACCATAAGACGATATATGTGTCTAAAGAGAACCATAAGACGATATATGTGTCTAAAGAGAACCATGAGACGATATATGTGTCTAAAGAGAACCATGAGACGATATATGTGTCTAAAGAGAACCATGAGACGATATATGTGTCTAAAGAGAACCATGAGACGATATATGTGTCTAAAGAGAACCATGAGACGATATATGTGTCTAAAGAGAACCATGAGACGATATGTGTCTAAAGAGAACCATGACACGATATATGTGTCTAAAGAGAACCATGACACGATATATGTGTCTAAAGAGAACCATGACACGATATATGTGTCTAAAGAGAACCATGAGACGATATATGTGTCTAAAGAGAACCATGAGACGATATATGTGTCTAAAGAGAACCATGAGACGATATATGTGTCTAAAGAGAACCATGAGACGATATATGTGTCTAAAGAGAACCATGATACGATATATGTGTCTAAAGAGAACCATGATACGATATATGTGTCTAAAGAGAACCCATAATACGATATATGTGTCTAAAGAGAACCCATAATACGATATATGTGTCTATAAAGAGAACCATGATACGATATATGTGTCTAAAGAGAACCATGATACGATATATGTGTAAATAAAATAAAATAAAATCTAATTCGCAGAAACGGGGACAAAATCGATAGCCCGAACACACATATGAATTATCGCTTACTTTCCTGTCTTGGTACAGGCACTTCAATAAAAAGTGACGGGGTTAAACTAGTTTTATGGAAAAAGCCAATTTGTATGACTATACATGTACTGGCAAAAATTGAAATAAAAAGGGTTAACTTAAATTGTTTGACGTTTTTGGTCTCAAATTTAAACTCTTAATAATTTCGAGAAGCCTACACGTGCATTATATATTGGAACACAAAAGGATGCTAGTTTCCATCATGTCTAGTAAATAGCTCTGAGAGACACAAGTTTTGGTCTTTGTTGGCGACCATTGTAGGGTTATAATGAACACTTTGGGATGTAATCCTACCAGAACAATATAAATACCCGTATTACCACGTATAAGAACAACAATATGTAAAACTCAGGTCGAACATAGCTTGTGAAGATACCCGTAATCAACAAATGTTTCTTTTTTCTTCTTCTTCTTTTTTTTCTGTGCAAATTGTGTTGTTCTGATCGTGATTTGTATTTCACGTATCCAGTTCGGATGAGATGAAATTGTGCAGAACAACGTTGTATTCAACATAGAGGGTCAAGAGACCATTTGTTTTCATCAATCATAACTGTTTTTTTGTGTTTTTGTTACTTTTAACAAGCATACTTCATGTCTAAGGTCAACCAGTGCCGCGTCGTGTGCTAGTTGGATTTACATTAACATGTATATATAAAATCAGTGCCTATCGCCACTGAAGTGCGATTTAGCTCAAATATATGTTTATTTATAAAATTTGAACACATTTTGCAAAGAAGAAACAAGCTACAACTCTCCTAGTACTGCATATATACAAGCAAACATATGTATGCATACTATGTCTCAAGTGGATCCATTTTCTATGGAAATAAAACATTCTTCTTCATATTGAGTAAATGTTCTTTGACAAATACAGAAGCAAAAATGTTACATTTAAAAATAGACAAAAGATAACGAGGAGAAACTGTCAGACAGACAACAAGGTGCTAAATGTACATTTAAGAAGACAATCTTGTTATGATGTTCATCTAAGCGTTCAGAATCAAAGATGAAATTATCTGTATTATGAGCATCCGGGTATATAATAGTTTTCATTAGGAATTATGTAATGCTTCTAATAATTAAACTAAATCTGACCACAATAAGGGGAACATCGTGGTCGTATAGTAGGGTCGGTTTACAACTACGTCTACACGTGTACTCAATGCCTATCACCACTACAGTTGTGAGTTAGAATCCCTCTAGTGATGAGGTGTACTCGATACAACATTATGTGATAAAGTTTCTCAGATCGGTGGTTTTCTTTGGGTACTCCGGTTTCCTCAATCCGTAAAATTGACCGCCACGATATAACTAAATTATTGTTGAAAGTGGCCTTAAACACCATAACCCCCTGTCCACAATGATTGATTGTTGGTTGCTTAACGTCAATTGCCAAATATAAAACGATTGTAAAAATTGAAATAGTGCCATAATTTTCCCGATTTTACCAAAAATCAAAAAACATGAGTATGTTTTCACTTCTACAGTATGTGAAAAGTACAGACTCAACTATTAAACAAAGCCTGTAGTTGCCATATAGCCATATGTCTAACACCAATAAAGCATGTTGACACCCTCGCACCCATCTCACATTGTAAGATTTCACAAGAACGCGGTTTCGGTGGTCAGTTTGTTATATATGTCCAGGTTTTCCTCCACCAACATTTCTGATGGTCATGATACAGCTGAAGAATGACAAATACTAATAACCTAACCCAACCCACGATATAACAATATTAATTCGATGATTTACCGGATAATTGGAAATTGAAAATGACCGAAAGTGTGATTTATAATATCTGAATGGCTGCAATTACTATAATAATCCCGGGAATAATAGATGACAGTTATGCAAATTAAAATGAAACTTGTTTGGAATGCACATTGTCATGTTCTAGTCACGTGGTGTTATTTCTTAAGAGGTTCGAAATCCAAAATGGTCATCACCGCTTTACTTAAGCAAATATTACATATAGTTTTGAATGAGCACATATTAAAATACATGTAATGTACTGAGTAACTACTGAACCAAGCCTTGACAGTGAGGTTTGTCTTAAAAACATGACCAAGTATTGTTACTTTTAAACTCAACATGATAATAAAAAAAGTGTTAATAAGATCAATTTATCAGGGTTCGTATTACTGGATCTTGAGTGTTCTGAGTTGTGAATTGTGGATCATTGCTTGTTGTTTTGTCCTTTTTTCGTTTGGTCATTGTAATGTCTGTCTTGTCAGTCTTTTAGCCATTGTATTTTCTGTCTTTTAGTCATTGTATTTTCTGTCTTTTAGTCATTGTATTGTCTGTCTTTTTTCGTTTGGTCTTTGTATTGTCTGTCTTTTGGTCATTGTATTGTCTGTCCTTTGGTCATTGTATTGTCTGTCTTTTTTCGTTTGGTCATTGTATTGTCTGTCTTTTAGTCATTGTATTGTCTGTCTTTTGGTCATTGTATTGTCTGTCTTTTAGTCATTGTATTGTCTGTCTTTTGGTCATTGTATTGTCTGTCTTTTAGTCATTGTATTGTCTGTCTTTTGGTCAATGTATTGTCTGTCTTTTAGTCATTGTATTGTCTGTCTTTTGGTCATTGTATTGTCTGTCTTTTAGTCATTGTATTGTCTGTCTTTTGGTCATTGTATTGTCTGTCTTTTAGTCATTGTATTGTCTGTCTTTTAGTCATTGTATTGTCTGTCTTTTGGTCATTGTATTGTCTGTCTTTTGGTCATTGTATTGTCTGTCTTTTAGTCATTGTATTGTCTGTCTTTTGGTCATTGTATTGTCTGTCTTTTGGTCATTGTATTATCTGTCTTTTAGTCATTGTATTGTCTGTCTTTTGGTCATTGTATTGTCTGTCTTTTTTCGTTTGGTCATTGTATTGTCTGTCTTTTTTCGTTTGGTCATTGTATTGTCTGTCTTTTGGTCATTGTATTGTCTGTCTTTCTTCGATTGATGACTTCTGATTATCCCTTTGGAATCATCAGATTTTTCTCAACCTTTGTTAGATATTTCTTAAAAATAACTAGAATGCTCAATGTGAAGCATGTTGTTATTTTGTGGGAAGTTGTCTAGAAATATGGCTGAAAATAGTGTCATACATTTTTATGAATACACCCCACTTACTATCAGATGAGCGATGCAGGCACCAGAGAGCTCTAAATGTTAATTTTCACATCATAATAGGTATATACCCCTTGTACATTGGTCATTGATGATTCTGTGTTGATTAAATAAACGTTAGAGAATACCGAATGGACAATCAAAAAGGATAATCCAGTGAAACTGGCAACATAGGGTACACAAGACGAAGACAAACAAAGCATAAACACATCATAATATGTGTTGGACACCACTATACACAAACAAACACAAATAAATTAAGTAAGTCATGCACCCTCCTACAAACTTTAAGCTTTGTAGATGAGAAGTCAGCAATGTTTTTTTTATTTTATTTCGTTATTAATGTTTAATTGATTTATTCTATTTTATTTTAATCTGTACGCTGTGGGAATTACATGTTATGCGATAGTTATGCTCGATCAGCACATTGTTTTTAATTCATGATGTTCATTGCAGAGTTCGTGACCTTTGTAGATATTACTATCATGTTGAATGTCCGATCTCAACCTTTATTGAAATTGAATGATCTATAGATATTTATTATTATTTTCAAGACGTTTTTTTTTGTAATCGGAGAACACATCATTGTGTGTCTAAAGTATCAGATTGAATTAATGCAATAATCGCGTTTTAACACGAAAAAAGAATAAAAGATTTTCGAATCTTAGCTTAAATTACTTTTTTGTCAATACTTCCTTTCCACTTCATGTTAATTTCATATGTTGTTTTATATTTCCTATCGATGTACATAAACACAAGAGACATCTATTTTCCATTACGAATATTTACTCAGATTCAGAGAGACAAATTTGATATTAGCTGTGAAACAAGAGTCGAGTTTGTAAAAGTCAAGCCATTAGCAAGATATAACAAGTGTACGTATATCAATCGCTATAAATCATTTCAAATTATTTTGTGTGTGAAAAAAGCAGATTAATGTAAAAAAACCGTGATCGCCATTATCTCTCAGAATTTGAGTAAATATTTGTAATGGAAAATAGATGTCACTTGTGTATTTTTTTTTATTATAAAAATTGCAAAATCTCTTCTTAATATCACAGAAATCTGCATGTTCTCATGATCATGTACATTTGTATATTCCCAAACAGAAATACACATTTACGGTCGCCACCGTTACTTAGTTGACCGTTATAAAATATCTGTGTCACAAATGACCACGGCTATCCACTTGTCGTAAACACTTCCCGGTCCTTTCCTCATTCATGACTTGTCACCGGGTTTGTAACTAGATTAACACGACGGACGGGTGCCACTTGTGGAGCAGGAACTACCTACCCTTCCAGAGCACCCGAGTTCATCCCCGGTTTTTAGTAGGGTTCGTGTTACTCGATCTTTAGTTTTATATGTATGTTTTGTAGATGGTTGTTTGTCCATTGCCATTGTGTCTGTGCTTCTAAGATTTACAGATTCTAATTACGCCTTTGGTAGCTTCAAACTATTCTTAACAAACTTATTAATAATTAAATTAGATATTTCACATTTAATAAATATTTTGATGATAGAAGATTGAAACTGTAATGTATTTAATTAACAACACATGTAACATAATGTGGTTCATGTTGATCACTCATTAGTTTGTAGTCTTTTTGTCCCCTTTCTTTTGACAATTCTTGTATTGTATCTTGTATCTAATCAATATTAGATGTTTTGGTTCAGTAGCAACTGACCTGGACTGTTTGGATCGAGATTTATGCTTATACGACGGGTGTCTTATAAGAAACAGGAACTGTTTACCATACACGAGCGCCTTGGTTCACTCCCGTCTTTACTTATCTTTTTAGTTTTCTATATTGTGTTGTTGTTTATGTATCTATGTTCTGTGTCTTGTGCCCGCTGTTGCCTGTGTGCCCATTTTTGCTTGCTCCTTCGGGTTTCACTAACGTTTATTTATGGCAGTTTTCACTTTCATACACTATAACGTGAGACTGGTAATGACGTCAGAATAAGGGAGACAACTCTGTTTCATAACAGAACCGAACACATTTTTAATAACCACAATATTAGCTATTAACGGAGATAAATCAGATGGGATTGTTTGATTTGAAATTTAAAAAAGCATGCTGCTTTAAATGGAGTAGTTTAATATAGATATCAATGTTTGAATGAATCGATGTTTAAAATATCACGACGATAAAGTGTTCTACATGGAAAATGTATTGATTATTTCGTTCTCCTTAGCAAAAGTCATTAATCATGGAAATATATCTAAATATATATATATATATACAGTTGCCCCAGTTAAATCTTTAAAGAATGATTAGAAGTGAAGTGTTTCTATTCAGAAACCATTATAAATGTAATTGAATCATTTGCAATAGGATGAAAGGACCTTATTATGCAGTTTCACAGCAGACGACCATTGATGACGTGTAATTCCAGAAACGCAGAGAGAGCACTAAATTAGATGTCTACGTTTGTATTCATACGAAATATAAAACTTGCAAGCACTGAATTAGACTACAAATTTACAATATAACAACATTTGATAAATTGATAGGGAGGGAAACCGAGATCAAACAAATTGGATGAATGCAAATAAATTGGCGAGTAACAGTAGTTTTAAGTTTGATGTTGATAAACTATTTACAAGGGATCATGTGCGAGAATTATCAGAGGTCATTATTGCATGCGGATTTTAATGTAAACAAGTTGGAACAAACCAAAGAAGTAATGAAAAACCGTAAATCGAAAGACAGACAATAAAATGACTAACAGAAAAGGGGCAAAAAGGCAAGCAATGGTTGACAAACTACTACAAAGAAGCACAGAAGACTAAAATCTGAGCAACCTGAAGCCCATTAAAACCAGGTGTAAACTCATATCCTCTGGAAGGCTACGTATTTCCTGCTGCACTAGTGACTCATTGCGTTACTCTTGCTATATAACCTTCTGGTGATAAGTCGTGAAAGAGGAAAGCAAGATGGGACTGTTAACACAACAAACGGGACATATCCGTTGTCACATGTGACAAATATATTGCGAAATCATTCTGTTAGAAGCAAAAACGTTGACATGTTACTTAGTATCAGGCATGTTTTACTGGAATTTGTACATCCTTGATGATAATTGTGTACATGTGTGTTGACAATTAAGATACCAGCTATAGAAATAAACTGTTCCTACTCCATGCCAGAAACGTACGAGTTGTAATGTCAATGGTTGTATCTAATTAATATAACTGTCATTATGTAGACGTTAGGTTCATCACAAGTAGGATGTTAAGGGCTGCACATCTACACACGTGGAAAACTGATTTAGTTGTTTATCTTAATAACGGAATAGAACATTTCGAGAAAGGCAAAGGAAGACGTTTGTTTTGTTTTACTTTGTTATAGGTTTTGTAGCCACATCCGATCTCTGCTTGAACATCTCCGATGACTTGAAAAAGATTTTAAGACACATGCCCATGGGGATTGGGGTGGTGGGGGTTCACTGTTCAGATCGTTATCAATATCCGCAGCATCTTTCTCCAATAAGACGGGTAGTCACAATATAGCTGTACAATTGCTGGAAATGACGAAATACACTGATCACCTCCCTAACTCTTCTGACTTGAGAGGGGTTTCCAGATACCTATTCACATCGCTGGGGGTGTTAAGGTTTTTATATATATAAATATCCAGGCTTCCCTCTTAAATAACTGTGTTCAAGATATCGCTGATAAAATACTGAAAGTGACGATAACTATTGATTTGTTCACTCTGGTGGTCTTACAATGGATGTAAGTGCATGGACATAAACAATTTTTGCACAAGTGAATATAAAATTACCGTGATAATTTATGTTTATCATTGAAATGTCACAACACATAACTCCATAACATGAATGAGTGTCAAAACAAAGGAATGGATATTGAGATAAATGAATATGAAATAAATTCCCATTTTAATCTGAGGAGGCACAAAGAATAATTAATGGAGTAGCACCCCAGAATGTTTCTATAACGAAGAGCAAAATGCTAGCTTTTGTAAATTGTCAATATTATTGCTGGTGTGGCATTTCAGATTTAAAAGCTTTTTTGGATATTGAAAATATCACAGTTCCTCTCTCTGTTTATATGTCATTGATCACATTAGTAAAGAATATGTTTATGGAAATATAAATAGTATTAATGTAACAACCATTATCACGATTATATTTTCACATGTAATTTCACATGTGGGTTGGAAAGAGATAGGAAGAACTGAATGAAAAGAAGATTAATATATAAAGATAATTGTAATATATCAATGTTAGGATATAACGCAGAAATGTGTCTACGTCATGTGTCTTGGGTGTCACCCGTGTCCCTGGATTTCCCATTCTTGACTATCCATTCGGTTTTCTCTATTGTTTATTTCCCATTCTTGACTACCCATTCGGTTTTCTCTAACGTTTATTTCCCTTTCTTGACTATCCATTCGGTTTTCTCTAACGTTTATGTCCCAATGCGAAATAACAACACAACACCACTGAAACATAAATTAAATTAACTAATTGATTGTTTTCAAACGTCAGTCGAGTGGATTTTTGCTTTTTGTCATGAAGAGAAGAAGTTACCAAACACTACATCACAGTTAAAGGTATCACTATAAGATGGACTTATAGACGGGTTAGGGTCATGGAGTACAACTCGACATGAGCGGGATTGAACACACAACTTTAGTCGTGATAGAGACTGATTGTATAATCTAACTACCATACGATCATAAGAATGACTGTCCCTTATGGAAGGGTGTTATTAGAAATTAAAAGAAAAATAATGAATAGAGTGGGAAAGTTTTGTCCTACGATGATCACAAACGACTAACCATAGAAATGTGTTACTACTTTAAAGGGCTGCTGTAAGTTCTCCTTTACAGTGTAGGTGTAAGGAATGTGGCCCAGCCACACACAACATACATTTACATCCCGTTCATAGGGTGAGTTGTTTATTTGAATCGTATCAGACAATTGGGCCAAAGACAGAAAAATGCGATGTTTTATCAACCTAAATCTAAAATACGTTATACTCTGGCGATTTTAAAGTGTGATATTCAAATAGTTTTATGTCTGCATAAAAGTACTACATACTTGTGTCAGGGAGGTGGTAGGCAACAATTATAACATGGATTGAAATTTCTAATTTTGAACAGCCAGGATTCTATCCATGAGGGATCTCGATGTAATCATGATCTTTTTCAATTTAGTCCTGTGATAGTTTGTTTTCTTATTTTGTGATCCTACAGAATATTTATTAAACTTAGTTTTTACCTATTGTTTGTTTTACATTTAGTTGTTTATTTAAAACTTTACACGTCATCATATTGATAAAACCTCAGCTTTCTTAGAAATCTTTGTTAAAAAAGAAAAAAAAAACGAAAAAAATCCAAACAATAAAAAACAACTGCACTATAGGAGCATAAAATGCTTCTGATGTCACTGATTAATACAACTGTGTGTCCTCCAATGTTTACATCCGGGTATATAAGATATTACAGATAATAAAAACATGATCTATGATGTCAGAGTATTACAAAATATATTTTTTAGATATCATATCTACAGTACATGAGAATTAGTGCAAACGTAGAATATATTGTATATTTGTTTCTTTCAAACACGCAACATGCACTTCTCACTGACCTCATTCGCGATTTTTGGCGGGGGTTCGTGTTTCCAGTAATTTTGTTCCGTTGAAATTCGTTTATATCTATCCTCTTGTTATGGTTTTGTATCCGATTCGCCATTTTAATCGAATATTCCCTTTGACTCTTTGTGTTCGTGTTTGATAATTAAGGTTAGGGTTATTGACGGGGGAAACGGGTGTACCCCGGAGCAAACCACCGGTCTGTCACTCGTTTTTATATGTTATTTATTTATATTATGTTTTCTGATTTACTTGGATAGTTTTAGAATTCCTATTGTGATATCACAGCCACCATGTATATAGATTATGTATACGATTAGAGCCTGTTACAATAACAAGGCATATTTTTGTAAAATGAATTTATTTCCACATCGATTTGAACTACATATATTAATATTATCATATCTGCTAAAGGGATATATATGTCATATATCTTGGTATATATAAGTAAACGTAATCAAGAATGGACAATCCAGAGACACAGAAAATATTGGACACAAGGCACAGAGCGAAGACAAACAAGAACACAACACAGACAACTTACAGATGAACAACATAAACCGCACCAAGAGAAACGGAGTTGAATCCCAGATGTCAAGTAAAATGATTGGAATAATTTAAAGTTTTTGGAGGAAGGAAATCGAAAAGGATAGCAATAAGGGTAATAACAAAATTACCGAACTCCGCTGTTCGGCTAATGTTATCTATATCAGAGTAAAATGAGCGGTAATAATATCGTGAAAGTTTCAAGTGTAAATAAACGTTATAAAAAAAACCATAGGTGTTATTCTTATGTAAAATTGTGTTTACATATTCACTTCATACAACCCACTCAAGATAGAACAAGTCTGCATCTAATAATTAATTTACCCTGTGCTAATCATACATATTACTGGAGATATATCAGTCTATATCTCATAATTAATTATGATCTATTAGAAGTAAACAATTGTGTATGTACATTAAGAAAATAACAGTTCTGTTTAACTAAAGATGTACAAACCACTTACTACAATTGAACATTTATAAATAATACATTGTTTACATTGATAAGAGTCTAAATTGACAATTAAAAAATCGGAATGAGAAAATAGAGAACCATGATCTCATGAACTCGTATATCAATAACACTTGTGATCGAAAAACAAGAACAACTCACACACAGTGACGTGTTAGTCAGGTGTGAAATACAAAGGATCATTCTGTATTGTCTTGTGCTAGACATACGTTTCCACTTTTCTAGCGATATCGTTGGTCTTGTATCTTTTGACCATGACCTTTTTGCTTCGGTTCCGAAATGAAATAATGAAACCCCCTTAAATTGTATTTCGTGACGTGTTTCATTCATTAGACAGCATTATAGACAGTGTCGGCCTTAGGAGGTGCAGGGCCCAATTATTTTCTGTAATACCTGCAGTGTGTTGCTGTGTGTACTTGAACAGCCGAGAGTAGAAAACTCCAATGGGGGCCCTTAAGCACGGGACCCAATTGGGAGCAATTGGTCCAATTGGCTTAAGATCAGCCCTGATTTGATCTTACCATGATGAACACTCAGTCTTTGTAATCACTAACTTTGGTGGAGACTTTTGTGTTGCCTGACATGTTACTTATCTAGTTTTGATCTTTATGTTGCCATTTATTTCAAATGTATTATTATGGCATTTTGAATTTTTGTGATCATGATCAGAAATCTATGTCACACTATCATATAGCTTTTAAATTTTGACGACTTTAAATTTGGCGTTATTGTATAAACCGCAAATATATGCCACAATATATGCAACCGCTAAAATAATTCTTCTATTAATTAAGTAAGTTTATTGGTAATTTATATATATATAAACTATGCTGCCTATGTCGAAAAATAGATGTTAAAAGCTCTGACAAACATGTGTAATTTGAAGTAGAAGTCAAAAATGGCTAAGAACTCTCAAGAGTGAAGATGATTGTAAGATATTAACATCTCTAGCTTAAGTACGATATACTTGTAGTCATGGCATTTTTTACTTTGGTGACCTTGGCGATAATATAATATACACGAAAGAGTCTGCCAGTTAGCATTGTGTCTATTCAAATACCAGGAATAGACTGTCAGTTAAAGTGCCTCCAAAACCAGATGTGGACGATAACCACATCCATCATAATAAACTATTAGCTGTCTGCAAAATAAAAATAAGTGCTTGGTCGTGAGAATGGTGTATTGTCCATTACCGTTAGAGAAACCCGAAGGGACAATCAAGAATGAACAATCCAGAAAGCCTCCATAAAAACACTGAGATCTAGCATAATAATAGGATTAAATGGCAGTATGGCTTAAATGAAATAAAGGAGTATTACTCCATAACGGCTCTAGTGATACACATTGTACTGTATCTTACGATGGTAAAAAGACATTCTAAAATTCATCTCTTCATTCAGATAATGAATGCCTTTCATCAAATTGATGTGTTTATGTTGACTAAACATTGATAGCATAACACTTTAAATGCCAGCCTTTACCTTAATGGACCGATTTCAAAATATCTGTAACAACGTTTGTGATTGGTTAATTCAAGATTTACGAGGACGTTGAACACGCGCAGTGCACTTTACGATTATTAAATTGGAATTTCTAAAATAGCCTTAAGCGACTCTTTTTAGGCATTGGAAAAAATATGAGGCTCCTAATGGGGCAATGTTTCCTATCACAAAGTGCGAACAATAAAGCTTACTCGACAGGAACGACGGAAGTTTTACTACACACTAAACACATCTTTGGACAATACTGATCATGATAGAATAGTTCATGATAACCAATTTCTTCATTCACGAGTAAAACTCACTTATCCATTCTGTGATGTGTAAGAACAAGAGGCATACGTATGATTAGAATGTATGAGTCTGAACAATAGTTAAAGATCATCATAACGTAGGAGTTGGATAGATGAAAAATCGTACATGGTTTGGTTTTAATAAAACGCATAAAAGATGCACAAAACCAGAAAGCAAACTCCAAAAGTTTAATAATAAAAACGTAGATATCAAATTTACTGCGCACGATGCGTTTCTTGAAAAATACGCTTAAATATAAATATTTCGTATAACATGTTGTTTATCATATGTTATGATGTCAGTTTCAAATAAAATCATTAATGTTGTACATAATTAAATAAAATAACTTTTTCATGTATATTTTATTATCAAATGAAATGTATACTTAATTATATGGCTGTGTACAAATCAGAATGACTAAATAACATGATATATTGAAAACATTACTTTTATGGATACATTCCAACATTCATGTATAACTTCTACTTTGACATTACTTGTGATAATGGTATTGGGAATATTGTGTTGATGAATGTTTGTGTTTGTCCTTCCTTATAGTGACACCTATTTAGTATTTATTGGTTGTAGTTGTTTTTGATGCTGCAGTCTCTAAACTATTGTAGCGTTTGTTTCGGTCAGTAATTCGATTTTTTTTAAACATTACAAAAACACTTTCTAAAAACCAGTCTTAGTTTTAATGTGCAGAAAGTTGTTATTTGTTTACAATAAGGGTAATAAGCAATTGGAGGAATTCCCTGTATACTTTAGTGTATCTTTATATCCTCTGTAATGATATTTGTATCTCGGAATGTGCTGAAAGGAAAACAAGAAATACTACACTGTATTCTAAAATACAATAGAAAAATCGTGAAAGAGGCAACAGCGATATCTCTAACACACAAATACATGACGTTCACTTTCCTGGGTTGTTACACCTAACACACAAATACATGACGTTCACTTTCCTGGGTTGTTACAATCACAGCGATACCTCTAACACACAAATACATGACGTTCACTTTCCTGGGTTGTTACAATCACAGCGATACCTCTAACACACAAATACATGACCGTTCACTTTCCTGGGTTGTTACAATCACAGCGATACCTCTAACACACAAAATACATGACCGTTCACTTTCCTGGGTTGTTACAATCACAGCGATACCTCTAACACACAAATACATGACCGTTCACTTTCCTGGGTTGTTACAATCACAGCGATACCTCTAACACACAAATACATGACCGTCCACTTTCCTGTGTTGTTACAATCACAGCGATACCTCTAACACACAAATACATGACCGTTCACTTTCCTGGGTTGTTACAATCACAGCGATACCTCTAACACACAAATACATGACCGTCCACTTTCCTGGGTTGTTACAATCACAGCGATACCTCTAACACACAAATACATGACCGTTCACTTTCCTGGGTTGTTACAATCACAGCGATACCTCTAACACACAAATACATGACCGTTCACTTTCCTGTGTTGTTACAATCACAGCGATACCTCTAACACACAAATACATGACCGTTCACATTCCTGTGTTGTTACAATCACAGCGATACCTCTAACACAAAAATACATGACCGTTCACTTTCCTGTGTTGTTACAATCAAAGCGATACCTCTAACACACAAATACATGACCGTTCACTTTCCTGGGTTGTTACAATCACAGCGATACCTCTAACACACAAATACATGACCGTTCACTTTCCTGGGTTGTTACAATCACAGCGATACCTCTAACACACAAAATACATGACCGTCCACTTTCCTGGGTTGTTACAATCACAGCGATACCTCTAACACACAAAATACATGACCGCCCACTTTCCTGGGTTGTTACAATCACAGCGATACCTCTAACACACAAACACATGACCGTTCACCTTCCTGGGTTGTTACAATCACAGCGATACATCTAACACACAAATACATGACCGTTCACTTTCCTGGGTTGTTACAATCACAGCGATACCTCTAACACACAAAATACATGACCGTCCACTTTCCTGGGTTGTTACAATCACAGCGATACCTCTAACACACAAATACATGACCCTTCACTTTCCTGGGTTGTTACAATCGCAGCGATACCTCTAACACACAAATACATGACCGTCCACTTTCCTGGGATGTTACAATCACAGCGATACCTCTAACACACATAATACATGACCGTTCACTTTCCTGGGTTGTTACAATCACAGCTATACCTCTAACACACAAATACATGACCGTCCACTTTCCTGTGTTGTTACAATCACAGCGATACCTCTAACACACAAAATACATGACCGTCCACTTTCCTGGGTTGTTACAATCACAGCGATTCCTCTAACACACAAATACATGACCGTCCACTTTCCTGGGATGTTACAATCACAGCGATACCTCTAACACACAAATACATGACCGTTCACTTTCCTGGGTTGTTACAATCACAGCTATACCTCTAACGCACAAACTACATGACCGTCCACTTTCCTGGGTTGTTACAATCACAGCGATACCTCTAACACACAAATACATGACCGTCCACTTTCCTGGGATGTTACAATCACAGCGATACCTTTAACACACAAATACATGACCGTTCACTTTCCTGGGTTGTTACAATCACAGCTATACCTCTAACGCACAAACTACATGACCGTCCACTTTCCTGGGTTGTTACAATCACAGCGATACCTCTAACACACAAATACATGACCGTCCACTTTCCTGGGATGTTAAAATGACAGCGATACCTTTAACACACAAATACATGACCGTTCACTTTCCTGGGTTGTTACAATCACAGCGATACCTCTAACACACAAATACATGACCGTTCACTTTCCTGTGTTGTTACAATCACAGCGATACCTCTAACACACAAATACATGACCGTTCACATTCCTGTGTTGTTACAATCACAGCGATACCTCTAACACAAAAATACATGACCGTTCACTTTCCTGTGTTGTTACAATCAAAGCGATACCTCTAACACACAAATACATGACCGTTCACTTTCCTGGGTTGTTACAATCACAGCGATACCTCTAACACACAAATACATGACCGTTCACTTTCCCGGGTTGTTACAATCACAGCGATACCTCTAACACACAAAATACATGACCGTCCACTTTCCTGGGTTGTTACAATCACAGCGATACCTCTAACACACAAAATACATGACCGTCCACTTTCCTGGGTTGTTACAATCACAGCGATACCTCTAACACACAAACACATGACCGTTCACCTTCCTGGGTTGTTACAATCATAGCGATACATCTAACACACAAATACATGACCGTTCACTTTCCTGGGTTGTTACAATCACAGCGATACCTCTAACACACAAAATACATGACCGTCCACTTTCCTGGGTTGTTACAATCACAGCGATACCTCTAACACACAAATACATGACCGTTCACTTTCCTGGGTTGTTACAATCGCAGCGATACCTCTAACACACAAATACATGACCGTCCACTTTCCTGGGATGTTACAATCACAGCGATACCTCTAACACACAAAATACATGACCGTTCACTTTCCTGGGTTGTTACAATCACAGCTATACCTCTAACACACAAATACATGACCGTCCACTTTCCTGTGTTGTTACAATCACAGCGATACCTCTAACACACAAAATACATGACCGTCCACTTTCCTGGGTTGTTACAATCACAGCGATACCTCTAACACACAAATACATGACCGTTCACTTTCCTGGGTTGTTACAATCACAGCGATACCTCTAACCCACAAAATACATGACCGTCCACTTTCCTGGGTTGTTACAATCACAGCGATTCCTCTAACACACAAATACATGACCGTCCACTTTCCTGGGATGTTACAATCACAGCGATACCTCTAACACACAAATACATGACCGTTCACTTTCCTGGGTTGTTACAATCACAGCTATACCTCTAACACACAAATACATGACCGTTCACTTTCCTGGGTTGTTACAATCACAGCTATACCTCTAACGCACAAACTACATGACCGTCCACTTTCCTGGGTTGTTACAATCACAGCGATACCTCTAACACACAAATACATGACCGTCCACTTTCCTGGGATGTTACAATCACAGCGATACCTTTAACACACAAATACATGACCGTTCACTTTCCTGGGTTGTTACAATCACAGCTATAAATCTAACACACAAATACATGACCGTCCACTTTCCTGGGTTGTTACAATCACAGCGATACCTCTAACACACAAAACATACGACCGTCTACTTTCCTGGGTTGTTACAATCACAGCGATACCTCTAAAACACAAATACATGACCGTCCACTTTCCTGGGATGTTACAATCACAGCGATACCTCTAACACACAAATACATGACCGTCCACTTTCCTGTGTAGTTACAATCACAGCTATACCTCTAACACACAAATACATGACCGTTCACTTTCCTGGGTTGTTACAATCACAGCGATACCTCTAACACACAAATACATGACCGTTCACTTTCCTGGGTTGTTACAATCACAGCGATACCTCTAACACACAAATACATGACCGTTCACTTTCCTGGGTTGTTACAATCACAGCGATACCTCTAACACACAAAATACATGACCGTCACTTTCCTGTGTTGTTACAATCACAGCGATACCTCTAACACACAAATACATGACCGTCCACTTTCCTGTGATGTTACAATCACATCGATACCTCTAACACACAAATACATGACCGTTCACTTTCCTGGGTTGTTACAGTCACAGCGATACCTCTAACACACAAATACATGACCGTTCACTTTCCTGGGATGTTACAATCACAGCGATACCTCTAACACACAAATACATGACCGTTCACTTTCATGGGTTGTTACAATTACAGCGATACCTCTAACACACAAATACATGACCGTTCACTTTCCTGGGTTGTTACAATCACAGCGATACCTCTAACACACAAATACATGACCGTTCACTTTCCTGGGTTGTTACAATCACAACGATACCTCTAACACACAAATACATGACCGTCCACTTTCCTGGGATGTTACAATCACAGCGATACCTCTAACACACAAATACATGACCGTCCACTTTCCTGGGATGTTACAATCACAGCGATACCTCTAACACACAAATACATGACCGTTCACTTTCCTGGGTTGTTACAATCACAGCGATACCTCTAACACACAAATACATGACCGTTCACTTTCCTGGGTTGTTACAATCACAGCGATACATCTAACACACAAATACATGACCGTTCACTTTCCTGGGTTGTTACAATCACAGCGATACCTCTAACACACAAAATACATAACCGTTCACTTTCCTGGGTTGTTACAATCACAGCGATACCTCTAGCACACAAAATACATGACCGTCCACTTTCCTGGGTTGTTACAATCACAGCGATACCTCTAACACACAAATACATGACCGTCCACTTTCCTGGGTTGTTACAATCACAGCGATACCTATAACACACAAATACATGACCGTTCACTTTCCGGGGTTGTTACAATCACAGCGATACCTCTAACACACAAATACATGACAGCTCACTTCCTGGGTTGTTACAATCACTTCAAGAATAAATTGTCCGTGTTAAACTATTTTATGGCACCAAACTTCCACTCTTAGTGAAATGAGGTCATGTAAGTGTCTTGGACATGTGAATAAATTATCAACCCTCAAGTATAACTGTCCGAGCAACGTTGTTATACAGAACACTCTAATCTTGAACATTATGCATAATGTTTCTAATTATGCTAGAACAATTTACTGTTTGGTAGTGATAATTCCTACTTCCTACCAGAAGTTAATACACCTCCGATACAGTCCAGAAGTTATCAGTGTTTTGCTTTTGTCGCTATTGGGTACTTGTTTCAATGTGAAGTTAAGCTATGCATTAATTAAATCAGAAGATGTATGTTTTCAAAAGAAAATGTTCATTCTGAGTAGCGTAACTTGTTTATTTTATCTGACAAGAAAATACAAAACAAAGTATGGTAAGCATTGATTACACTAATTACTTCCCCATTGATTAGTTAGTAACCTTGGTAAAGACGACAAATAGAATGTAAGATGTCTCAAGTTATCTTCATGTCTAAAACACTACGTTATATACTGAGAGAAATGTGTATAATTGGTTTGTTAGTTTCACCATTTCGACATATTTTCTCTACTGGTTAAACATTAAGTATAAGGTGAGGAAAATTAGCTTTATTTGTATGCATTGTTTGAGGAGAAGGTTTATTTGACCTTCACAGATTTAGAGGTTGAGTGTACGTGATGAAGGTTATTCCAGAAACGCATCGTGCTCACTAAATTAGATATCTACGTTTTTATTAAGTAGTAATGGTCAATGATATAAAAAAGACGACCCAACCCTTTATAAAATCTCTATCAAAAACACACACACGTAAACAGACGGAAAATAGAATACAGGTCTTGTTTCTTCTTCTTCTTCTTCTTCTTCTTCTTCTTCTTCTTCTTCTAGGTAAAGGACGAAATTCAATGAATGAATGTTTGTGTCCTGTGATTAAAAACTCCGCAGGCCCTCGGGAACACCGGAGTCTCCTTTGCTATATACAATTAAAAGTTCACTGGAATATATACAATGCTAAAACTATGTACACGGCTCTGGTCACTAGTATGCGTAGAGGGGTTCCGGCAGGTTCTGAATCCTACCCCTGAACTCCTCTAATTTGTCTGCATCAGTGACTGAGGCTGGCAAAAGGTTCCATTCCCTGATGGTGTGAGGGAAAAAGGAGAACTTATAAACATCCTTTTGTGCACTGGTTGGTACAGGCGGTTGGAACCTCTCGTCCTACTGTCCCCGGTTCTGATTACGTCTGTCTGGACATCAACAAGCTCATGTATGATCTTGAACATGACGATGAGATGGTTGTTATATCGTCTTTGTTGAAGTGGTTGCCAGCCGAGGTTCTGTACCATATGCGTCACGCAGCCAGGTGTGCGCTCCGTGTAGTTGTTGTGGACAAACCTAGCGGCTCTCCTCTGCACTTGCTCTAGTTTATGGGTTTCTGCAGATGAGTGTGGGTCCCAGACAGTGGATGCATACTCGAATGTCGGTCTTGCCATTGTGGTGTATACCGCAGCTTTGACTGGTTTGGTGCAGTGTCTGAGGTTTCTCCAGATGAAACCCATTGTCCTGTTAGCCTTGGAGACTGTGCTGTCAATGTGCTTGGACCACTGTAAGTCCTCGCTAATGGTGACTCCTAAGTACTTGGGACTGTCGACAACTTCTAGAGTGTGACAATGTAGAGTGCATTGCGTTGGTATGACATGTCGTTGGTTTGTAGCTATCCTGATGACTGTGCATTTCTGTGGGTGGAAACCCATTTGCCACTCCTCTTCCCATTTTTCAAGTGCTGAAAGGTCTTTTTGCAGCAGGTCTGAGTCGTTCTGGCTGTTGACGTGACGATAGAGGAGTCAGTCATCTGCAAACAAGCGTGCATCCGATGAGGTGGTAACATCCGGCAGGTCATTAATAAATGACAAAAAGAGCAAGGGGCCCAGGACTGTACCTTGAGGTACTCCCGAGAGTACTTCTTTCTCGGAAGACTTCACTCCATCTAGGAGCACCAGCTGTTTCCGGCTACTATGAAATGAAGATATCCAGGCCAGCGTGGTTCCATCAACTTCATAGAACTCATAGAACTTGAGTTTATGTAGAAGCCTGCGATGAGGGACTTTATCAAAAGCCTTGGCAAAGTCGAGTAGTATGACATCGACCTGTCCTTTAGATGTGAGGTTCTGGGCTATCTTCTGTATTGTTGTTACCAGTTGGGTTTCACAGAAACGCTTGCTTCTGAACCCATGTTGTTTATCGGTCAGGATGTTGTACCGGTCAAAGTGACTCATAATGTTGCTGTGGATGATGTATTCAAGTACTTTACAGACAATCGATGTCAAGGATACGGGTCTGTAATTTGATGGAAGATGTTTTTCGCCTTTCGTGAATACAGGAACAATATGAGCATCTCTCCAATCAGATGGTATTTCGCCTTCGGCTAGTGAGTACTGGTATAGTTGCGTTAAAATTGGTGCCAGTTCGTCCGCAGCACTCTTTAGTATAAATAACGGTATACAGTCAGGTCCTGTGGCTTTATGAGGGTTTATATCTTTTAGCAACTTGAATACGCCTTTTGTGTTGATATCAATGTCTTCCATGGAAGGGTATTTACTCTGTCCTTTATCTGGCATTGTACTTGTGTTTTCTTTAGTGTATACTGACTGAAACTGTTCGTTAAGTATTTCAGCTTTAGATGTTGTGTCACTGTGCATAAAGCCTTCCTTGTTTTTCAACGGTGCCACTCCTGTAGATTCCTGCTTTTTACTCTTAATCACTGCCCAGAAACGTTTGGGATTTTTCTTTAGATCAGTGCTGATAACATCATTCATGTATTGCCTATAGGCTGATCGTAATTCCCTCTGAGTTTGTGCTTTGATATTCCTGTATCTTTTCCAGTCTGAAGGGTTTCACTATGAGATGTTCCACTGAAGTACAAATTGTTTATATAGCGAATAAATTCATTGATTGTTGATGAACGTATTCGAGTTTACAAACAAAACAGTTGAGTACTTAACTCGTACAACACAACTAGCGTTTCCCACTTTCGTGCGTAATGTTAAAGGCATTGCAGTAAATACTGGGTCTTTCTTATTTCTATATATCTGGGAGTGAAATACATTAATGTTTTGAAGTTCGTTGTACATAGCAAACCGTGTAAGCACTTTTTCTATAAATTGTCAGTACATATATTACGGACTAAATGTTGCTTTTATTGAATTATTATATTAATGGCTTACTTTCCTCGATACAGTTACATTCATGTATGTGAACATAGTAACATGATCGTAGAATTCCATCACACAATGCTTTCAAATTAATTGATAACGTTATACCATAAGTAATTGCTATAAACGTTCAGGCGCAACACCGAAACACATTAGAAGATTAAAGTAACCCACATGCACTATTTATCTTAGTTTTGGTTATGTATGGAAACGAACGAAACGAAACTTATTTGCAATGATCACTTGGTATGTATACAGGTGGTGCGATGTTGAGTGTAACAAATCTACGTTTAGAAGCTATTGATGGCTGTGTTACTGATTTCATATCCCGTCTATTGACCTTCATGTTGATATATATGTTTCATAACTTAAAGGGATCTGTCGGGGCCACGGGTTTACCTTATGGTAGTTGTATTTAGAATTACCTATGTGTTCAATGCCTTTCACCAAAAAAAGTTACGAGTTTGATTCCTAACCGCGACAGGGTCAGCTAGATACAAATTGATATGATACTGCTTGTCAGTGATTTGTGGTAGGTCTGTCTGTTTCCTCTACTGCTTAAACTGACCGCCATGATATAGTTGAAGAATACGATATATGTTAGAAAAAGAGTTTGAAGATAACAAAGTTGTAATCATAAGCCGTAAATAGAAAAAGTAGGGACAATACAATGGCGATTTAAAAAGGACAAAAAGACAAACAATGATCTACAAAACAAATAGACAGATATTCATATTCAAAAGTAAAAAAAAAGTAATTTGGCCATATACATCCCTACATCAATTATAATGACACCAAATTGACATCAAAGCTATTCTCTCCTCCTTGTTGTATTATTGATTGGAAATCAAACGCCAACATTTTAGTTATAACTTAATTACTACCATAGTATAACGATATCACAACTTTCAACTCTTCATCGAATGAAGCCTCAGGATCCATTAGTTTTTTTCCTAGATAATTAATACTATTAAACTGATGAATTCACATTGACTAAAATTATTATCTGTTAAAGACAACTGTCGCCCAACGTTATGCAATATTATAGAGGAAACTGCCACACACATGAATTTTTAAAGAATCATTAGGAAAGTTGTACGATGTATGCTTTGAAGTCTTTGGCTATCTTTTATCTATTCATGTTTGATTATGCAAAATGTTATTGCCACCCCAAGTTCATCCCCGGTTTTTAGTGGGTTCGTGTTTCTCAATCTTTAGTTTTATGTGTAGTGTTTTGCAGATCATTGTTTGTCCGTTTGATCTTTTTCTTTTAGCCATCGCGTTGTCTGCCCTTCTTCGACGTACGGTTTCTACTTACTTCTTTGGTATCTTTAAACGTTTCTTATGTTCATTAAATGAAACCAGCTATATGTATTCAAACGCTGTCATTGTATTGCGTATGGCTTGTGAGATCATCATCAGCTAGATTCTTACCACTATGTAGGAGGCATAACGAATATGACGTCAGAGGATCAGCATCAGCTAAATTCTTACCACTATGTAGGAGGCATAACGAATATGACGTCAGAGGATCATCATCAGCTAAATTCTTACCACTATGTAGGAGGCATAACGAATATGACGTCAGAGGATCATCATCAGCTAAATTCTTACCACTATGTAGGAGGCATAACGAATATGACGTCAGAGGATCATCATTAGCTAAATTCTTACCACTATGTAGGAAGCATAACGAATATGACGTCGGAGGATCATCATCAGCTAAATTCTGACCACTATGTAGGAAGCATAACGAATATGACGTCGGAGGATCATCATCAGCTAAATTCTTACCACTATGTAGGAGGCATAACGAATATGACGTCAGAGGATCATCATCAGCTAAATTCTTACCACTATGTAGGAGGCATAACGAATATGACGTCAGAGGATCATCATCAGCTAAATTCTTACCACTATGTAGGAGGCATAACGAATATGACGTCAGAGGATCATCATCAGCTAAATTCTTACCACTATGTAGGAAGCATAACGAATATGACGTCGGGGGATCATCATCAGCTAAATTCTGACCACTATGTAGGAAGCATAACGAATATGACGTCAGAGGATCATCATCAGCTAAATTCTTACCACTATGTAGGAGGCATAACGAATATGACGTCAGAGGATCATCATCAGCTAAATTCTTACCACTATGTAGGAGGCATAACGAATATGACGTCAGAGGATCATCATCAGCTAAATTCTTACCACTATGTAGGAGGCATAACGAATATGACGTCGGAGGATCATCATCAGCTAAATTCTTACCACTATGTAGGAGGCATAACGAATATGACGTCGGAGGATCATCATCAGCTAAATTATTACCACTATGTAGGAGGCATAACGAATATGACGTCAGAGGATCATGTATTGGTCTTTTGATTCCCCTCTTCTTCATAGAAACAATATTTCTCTGGAATACTGATGATGACAACGACAAACAACATGCGCAATACAATGACCGGACAAATAAGCACTCAACATAATTTATCGAATAACTCCCATCAAATATAGTTTTCTTCAGTGGATAAACATATACTGGTTTAATGGGTAATTAGCTGCCGGTCAGTGGAAAATTAGTTACACATGTTGGTTAGACCCGTGACATGCTGTTTATTGGAATTTATGATCATTATATACAGAATTATTGCTCATTTGATGTAAAACAACCATCACTTACTTACTATGTTACATATATGAGAAACAAACTATCTACGTAATGTATATACTTACATTCAATGGCATTACAATGAAAACAAATACCACACTGTCGACACTGTTCTAATATTCAATCGTAGAAAGAGGCAAAAATCGATACCACAACATGCACATGCATGCCCGCTCAATTATTGGCTTGATGCAGACAATTCAATAAACAGTGGTGTGATTATCTTCAAACTATTCTTATGGACCTAAATCTCCCTCTAAGTGGAAGATGTGGTCATATAATTTAATATTCCCACGTACACGTCAAGCATATTGTTGTATTATTATAGATATAAGGTAAGAATTATGTGAGTATAACGCCACTTTCTAAAATATTTTTGTAAAATAGTAGCGATTAGTTTTATTAGGGGAGCTAACAAGAGTACCAGTCAGACAACTAACGACATCTCGCAATCTACTGTTATGTGATGATATATAATACCCATAACTATTGGTGGGGGTCGAACTAATAAGATATAAATCAACCATTAATGTTTATCTTGTTATTTTATCACACGTAAGAGATGATATATGACCTATTAATGTGGCTGATATGTTATACCTTAGAACACATATTGGAAGTCATAGCTTTGTGTTCTTTTATCAAAATCGTAGCGACACATGGTTTCATGTACATTATCATATCACAATAATCGGATTGACATTTGCTTTTCTTGTGTGTATACGTTATGTATGTGAAAAGCACTTACATGCCCCCATAATGTGGGGAAGTTTAGACCCATAAACCTAGTTCACCCTGTCACCTGCAACAAGCCACCAACGCGACCATTCCATGCTATTGGTCACAAGAAGCTACTGCAAACTTTATTTTACGTGTAAGGAACGTGACCTTCACTTCGTCCTTTAGAAGTGTATTCGATTCATGTGGCACAACTATAGGATGCCCACGCCCTTTTTCCGTTGACTATTGTTCTGTTTACTTTCAATAGTGAACTTTTGCTATCGCGAAAATGTAAGATCTTGATTCATTGTTATCGTGTAAGTTTGATTTGAATACTTTATTGACAGAGGAAAAGTTCATTTTAACATCTTTTTGTGTCACGTTGCCACCTTTTGAAATATTTTAGGCTTAACCTAAATGGTTTGAATTTTAGAAAAGTCGCAATGCTATATAAAATGTATTTAAGAAAGTGCTTTCAGAGCAATATTGCGTTTTTATATGCAAGTTCAATAAAAAAAAATTGTAAAATGAGCAATACAATTATTAGGAAATCTCTCTTAATAGCTAACCAAAAGTGTATTTAATCTCATAAAATGTTAATGATAGTGTACGGTTAGATGTTTATATCCATTTCAATGACTTAAGTTTCTTTATAGAAATGGAAAATGTTTACGATACGTGAATTATTTTCCTTGAACACGATATTCATGTTCCTCTAAGTTATATAATGTAAAGATAAAACGATAAGCTGTAAAGCTCGACAATTTAAGCAACACGAACAAGTCCTCTGGTAATCCTAGAAAAGTAATGAGCAACAATATATACATCTCCATCAACACGAACAAGTCCTCTGGTAAACCTACAAAAGTAATGAGCAACAATATATACATCTCCATCAACACGAACAAGTCCTCTGGTAAACCTCAACAAGTAATGAGCAACAATATATACATCTCCATCAACACGAACAAGTCCTCTGGTAAACCTACAAAAGTAATGAGCAACAATATATACATCTCCATCAACACGAACAAGTCCTCTGGTAAACTTAAAAAAATAATGAGCAACAATATATACATCTCCATCAACACGGACTTGTACCTCAAAAAGTAATGAGCAACAATATATGCATCCCCATCAACACGAACAAGTCCTCTGGTAAACCTCAAAAAGTAATGAGCAACAATATATACATCTCCATCAACACGAACAAGTCCTCTGGTAAACTTAATAAAATAATGAGCAACAATATATACATCTCCATCAACACAAACCACTCATATGGCAAACCTTTAAATATAAATTGTGGACGATTAAAGCACTGAAGACAGCACTAATGGCTTCTCGCTAAAATCCACACAGTGTCAACCATATTCTCAACTGCAACATGAGCAACTCCTCTGGAAATCCTAACAAATCAATAGCCAATTATATAACCACCCACACCAATGCGAGTAAACCACTCCTCTGGAAAACAAAACTACAAAAAAAGTAATGGTCAACTATATTGTAAACCACAACATAAGTCACTCCTCTGACAAACTTAGAACAGTAATGGTCAACTATATTGTAAATCACAACATAAGCCACTCCTCTGACAAACTTAGAACAGTAATGGTCAACTATATTGTAAACCACAACATAAGCCACTCCTCTGACAAACTTAGAACAGTAATGGTCAACTATATTGTAAACCACAACATAAGCCACTCCTCTGACAAACTTAGAACAGTAATGGTCAACTATATTGTAAACCACAACATAAGCCACTCCTCTGACAAACTTAGAACGGTAATGGTCAACTATATTGTAAACCACAACATAAGTCACTCCTCTGACAAACTTCCAACAGTAATGGTCAACTATATTGTAAACCACAACATAAGTCACTCCTCTGACAAACTTCCAACGGTAATGGTCAACTATATTGTAAACCACAACATAAGTCACTCCTCTGACAAACTTCCAACGGTAATGGTCAACTATATTGTAAACCACAACATAAGTCACTCCTCTGACAAACTTCCAACAGTAATGGTCAACTATATTGTAAACCACAACATAAGTCACTCCTCTGACAAACTTCCAACGGTAATGGTCAACTATATTGTAAACCACAACATAAGCCACTCCTCTGACAAACTTCCAACAGTAATGGTCAACTATATTGTAAACCACAACATAAGTCACTCCTCTGACAAACTTCCAACAGTAATGGTCATCTATATTGTAAACCACAACATAAGCCACTCCTCTGACAAACTTCCAACAGTAATGGTCAACTATATTGTAAACCACAACATAACCCACTCCTCTGACAAACTTCCAACAGTAATGGTCAACTATATTGTAAACCACAACATAAGTCACTCCTCTGACAAACTTCCAACAGTAATGGTCAACTATATTGTAAACCACAACATAAGTCACTCCTCTGACAAACTTCCAACAGTAATGGTCAACTATATTGTAAACCACAACATAAGTCACTCCTCTGACAAACTTCCAACGGTAATGGTCAACTATATTGTAAACCACAACATAAGCCACTCCTCTGACAAACTTCCAACGGTAATGGTCAACTATATTGTAAACCACAACATAAGTCACTCCTCTGACAAACTTCCAACGGTAATGGTCAACTATATTGTAAACCACAACATAAGTCACTCCTCTGACAAACTTCCAACGGTAATGGTCAACTATATTGTAAACCACAACATAAGTCACTCCTCTGACAAACTTCCAACGGTAATGGTCAACTATATTGTAAACCACAACATAAGTCACTCCTCTGACAAACTTCCAACGGTAATGGTCAACTATATTGTAAACCACAACATAAGTCACTCCTCTGACAAACTTCCAACGGTAATGGTCAACTATATTGTAAACCACAACATAAGTCACTCCTCTGACAAACTTCCAACGGTAATGGTCAACTATATTGTAAACCACAACATAAGTCACTCCTCTGACAAACTTCCAACAGTAATGGTCAACTATATTGTAAACCACAACATAAGTCACTCCTCTGACAAACTTAGAACAGTAATGGTCAACTATATTATAAACCACAACATAAGTCACTCCTCTGACAAACTTAGAACAGTAATGGTCAACTATATTGTAAACCACAACATAAGCCACTCCTCTGACAAACTTAGAACAGTAATGGTCAACTATATTGTAAACCACAACATAAGCCACTCCTCTGACAAACTTAGAACAGTAATGGTCAACTATATTGTAAACCACAACATAAGCCACTCCTCTGACAAACTTAGAACAGTAATGGTCAACTATATTGTAAACCACAACATAAGCCACTCCTCTGACAAACTTAGAACGGTAATGGTCAACTATATTGTAAACCACAACATAAGTCACTCCTCTGACAAACTTCCAACAGTAATGGTCAACTATATTGTAAACCACAACATAAGTCACTCCTCTGACAAACTTCCAACGGTAATGGTCAACTATATTGTAAACCACAACATAAGCCACTCCTCTGACAAACTTCCAACAGTAATGGTCAACTATATTGTAAACCACAACATAAGCCACTCCTCTGACAAACTTCCAACGGTAATGGTCAACTATATTGTAAAGCACAACATAAGTCACTCCTCTGACAAACTTCCAACGGTAATGGTCAACTATATTGTAAACCACAACATAAGTCACTCCTCTGACAAACTTCCAACAGTAATGGTCAATTATATTGTAAACCACAACATAAGTCACTCCTCTGACAAACTTCCAACAGTAATGGTCAACTATATTGTAAACCACAACATAAGTCACTCCTCTGACAAACTTCCAACGGTAATGGTCAACTATATTGTAAACCACAACATAAGCCACTCCTCTGACAAACTTCCAACAGTAATGGTCAACTATATTGTAAACCACAACATAAGTCACTCCTCTGACAAACTTCCAACAGTAATGGTCAACTATATTGTAAACCACAACATAAGCCACTCCTCTGACAAACTTCCAACAGTAATGGTCAACTATATTGTAAACCACAACATAAGCCACTCCTCTGACAAATTTCCAACAGTAATGGTCAACTATATTGTAAACCACAACATAAGTCACTCCTCTGACAAACTTCCAACAGTAATGGTCAACTATATTGTAAACCACAACATAAGTCACTCCTCTGACAAACTTCCAACAGTAATGGTCAACTATATTGTAAACCACAACATAAGTCACTCCTCTGACAAACTTCCAACGGTAATGGTCAACTATATTGTAAACCACAACATAAGCCACTCCTCTGACAAACTTCCAACGGTAATGGTCAACTATATTGTAAACCACAACATAAGTCACTCCTCTGACAAACTTCCAACGGTAATGGTCAACTATATTGTAAACCACAACATAAGTCACTCCTCTGACAAACTTCCAACGGTAATGGTCAACTATATTGTAAACCACAACATAAGTCACTCCTCTGACAAACTTCCAACGGTAATGGTCAACTATATTGTAAACCACAACATAAGTCACTCCTCTGACAAACTTCCAACGGTAATGGTCAACTATATTGTAAACCACAACATAAGTCACTCCTCTGACAAACTTCCAACGGTAATGGTCAACTATATTGTAAACCACAACATAAGTCACTCCTCTGACAAACTTCCAACGGTAATGGTCAACTATATTGTAAACCACAACATAAGTCACTCCTCTGACAAACTTCCAACAGTAATGGTCAACTATATTGTAAACCACAACATAAGTCACTCCTCTGACAAACTTCCAACGGTAATGGTCAACTATATTGTAAACCACAACATAAGTCACTCCTCTGACAAACTTCCAACGGTAATGGTCAACTATATTGTAAACCACAACATAAGTCACTCCTCTGACAAACTTCCAACGGTAATGGTCAACTATATTGTAAACCACAACATAAGTCACTCCTCTGACAAACTTCCAACGGTAATGGTCAACTATATTGTAAACCACAACATAAGTCACTCCTCTGACAAACTTCCAACAGTAATGGTCAACTATATTATAAACCACAACATAAGTCACTCCTCTGACAAACTTCCAACGGTAATGGTCAACTATATTGTAAACCACAACATAAGTCACTCCTCTGACAAACTTCCAACGGTAATGGTCAACTATATTGTAAACCACAACATAAGTCACTCCTCTGACAAACTTCCAACGGTAATGGTCAACTATATTGTAAACCACAACATAAGTCACTCCTCTGACAAACTTCCAACGGTAATGGTCAACTATATTGTAAACCACAACATAAGTCACTCCTCTGACAAACTTCCAACGGTAATGGTCAACTATATTGTAAACCACAACATAAGTCACTCCTCTGACAAACTTCCAACGGTAATGGTCAACTATATTGTAAAGCACAACATAAGCCACTCCTCTGACAAACTTCCAACGGTAATGGTCAACTATATTGTAAACCACAACATAAGTCACTCCTCTGACAAACTTCCAACGGTAATGGTCAACTATATTGTAAACCACAACATAAGCCACTCCTCTGACAAACTTCGAACAGTAATGGTCAACTATATTGTAAACCACAACATAAGCCACTCCTCTGACAAACTTCGAACAGTAATGGTCAACTATATTGTAAACCACAACATAAGCCACTCCTCTGACAAACTTCGAACAGTAATGGTCAACTATATTGTAAACCACAACATAAGTCACTCCTCTGACAAACTTCCAACGGTAATGGTCAACTATATTGTAAACCACAACATAAGCCACTCCTCTGACAAACTTCCAACGGTAATGGTCAACTATATTGTAAACCACAACATAAGCCACTCCTCTGACAAACTTCGAACAGTAATGGTCAACTATATTGTAAACCACAACATAAGCCACTCCTCTGACAAACTTCGAACAGTAATGGTCAACTATATTGTAAACCACAACATAAGCCACTCCTCTGACAAACTTCGAACAGTAATGGTCAACTATATTGTAAACCACAACATAAGCCACTCCTCTGACAAACTTCCAACAGTAATGGTCAACTATATTGTAAACCACAACATAAGCCACTCCTCTGACAAACTTCGAACGGTAATGGTCAACTATATTCTAAACCACAACATAAGCCACTCCTCTGACAAACTTCCAACGGTAATGACCAATTATATGGCCAATAAATGGCCAAGCTAGAAGAGCTACTTTTTGCTTGGCAAATCGCAAACTCAAATGCACAAAAATAATGATTAACAATTTTGCAGCACGTCCTTATGAGCAACAATTTGCAAGGGTAGTTAGTGTCCTACCATATGTTTTTCCTATGCGATTAACCGATGTTGGTAACTTGATTTAATCCATCCATCCATCCATCCATCCATCCATCCATCAATCAATCAATATGGTGTAGAAATGGTATTCTAAAGGGCACAGTTCACATGTATCGCATGAAGAACAAAGTACTATGTTCAAATGAATAACATGTTTACACAGTGACAGGATTTACAAGCTATTGAATCACATAGCCCGTATTCTTTATGAATATAGAAACAAGTTTGAATGTTCTATGAGATTCAATGATGTTGTTGATATTGTGCATGGTCGATAGGGCTGCCTTGAACAGTCAGGACAGTGACACACGGTGCATTTATCTGGATAATATTTGATCAGCTGAAGCTAGCAATTATGACATAAACATATGTGACACCCCGATTACACAATTAATATGTTAGAAGTTGATTTGACATTTTGAAGTACAAGACTTTTAGCTACATGATAGGATGGAGTACTAGTATTACGTGATGCACGAGCATTTATAGAAATATTGCAGTGTTATCCTTGGAAAATGTTATTTTGTTAGGATTGACATTACATGTGAAAAAAATATTCTAATATGACGTCCTTCAAACGCTTTGAGTCCAAACCCGTAGGGGAAAAATATTTATCTATGACGAATTACGTCATAGATAGACGTAGCTAGTGTTTATAAAGCGGCTGTTCCATGCCACTGCCTTGTAAAAGATGCCCAATGACGCAATGCACAAAATAAATAAACATGAGTGTTCAACTTAATAATGAAGTGTTTAAAATTAGGAGATCAGAGTATATTATTTGTATTTTTATCTCCATTCTAATTGAATACTGAACATTAAAATGTATTCTTGCATATCCCTGGGTCTAACAATCACACAATTAAAATTCCGCGAAATTTTGTTGACGACTTTGGAACATAAACAACATGACGTCATATGAAGACTTCCAGTGTAAAACGTAAAGATAAGGCTTTTTGGGCTGTGTGTACGCCTCCTCGTCAAAGTGGTATTTCCCCTTTCTTTAGAATTGGTGTTCATGAATGACAACATTTAGAAAATTCAAAACTTATTTACCATCGGCATTGAAACACCTTTCCGGTTGTTATTTCAAAATTCTTTGGAAAAAACGAAATGCTATGTAATATTTAATTGTTTAATTAACAGAACAGCCAAAAACACTGGATGACCTAGGCCGCTTCGATTTGAAAATTTTCCGTAATTGTCCTATTAGAATCGAAATAATTACCGATAGCCATATATTTATATTGTTTTTACCACGGGTTGTCACTTTATGTCTTCATTTTACCCCTCGCTACCGCTCGAGGTAAAATATTCGGCATGAAGTGCCAATCCGTGGTAAAAACAATATAAATATATGGCTACCGGTAATTATTTCTTAATTAGGACATCCGTGGTCATAATTAACAAGAAACTACGAATGAACAATTATTTCTTCGAGATATTTATGAAAGCAATTTATCTTAATTCAAGATAACGAAGTTGTCCGAGTGTGATTCCATATGAAGATTTTGACAATTGATGTAATTTTGTGAATTTTTGTTAATTTTGTGAAATTTTGTTAATTTTGTTAAATGTTTGTTAAATTTTGTCAAGGTATTTTTTGGAGTTCATTTTAATTCAAGGATAAAACTTGTTAATGCGAATTTACTGCAATTATGTTGTCAACACAAAGAAACGTAAAATGATACCGATCCATTGAAATCAAATGTAATTAAGGAATATGAATCGACTTGGTCTTTTCAATAGAGGGACTGACATAATTTGATATAATTATATATAACAGTCATACCATTACATTTTTTATTTTGCTCTCTAATCTTTTGATGAAGGGGTTTTTCCAGAAGCATGTCGTGCGCACTAAATAATATGTCTACGTGTTTAATAATTGTCTACAGTCGCACGTGAAATCTATTCCATCTAATCACTATTCATGCTGTTTCCATTAACAAGGAATGCACGATTAACAGAAGCAAGTGATCTTGTTGTCATTGTGAGCATATCATAATCATACGAGGGATCCTTTCATGTTTTTTTTTGATTTCATGAAAAAAACTACTATTAACTAGAACCATCTGTAGCCAGAATGGTTACCGTGTGTAGTCCCTTCTTTGAAAGCAATTTATCCTTAGTAGTCCTTTCTATGACAAAGTTTAACCAACAGAACAACGTTTTGCTTTACATGTTTTATAAGCACCTGCCTTCGATGAATTCTGTATTTGAATAAGACTGTACTTAGCCACTTGCTGAAGCCACATGGGGGTTTGCTTTGGTTTATGGTGTTTAACACCACTTTCAACAATATGTCAGTTATATCGTGACGGTCAGTTTTATTGGTGGAGGAAACCGGAGAACCAGGCGAAAACCACCGACCTGCCACTAGTCACTGACAAACTTTATCACATAATGTTGTATCGATTTCACCTCGGCTGAGCGGGATTTGAACTCACAACGTTAGTGGTGATAGGCACTGATTGCATTTCTACATTTAGTTAATTATTTTATTTCTCATTGAAAACTACATACAGGGATAAAGTAAGGGGACTGGTGGTACTTCCTTTGTGACTGCATTAAAGAATATTAACTCGAGTTGTGTTCTGGATCTGTGTTATATTTATTGTATTTTGCATTCTGTCAAATCACTCTAATGGCTTTGCCCCTTGTGGGCCGCTCTATAAATAATAGAGTATATATTAGCTTATCTTATCTTGTTTTAGTAAGGTTCGTGTTGCTCGATCTTTAGTTATATGTGTATGTTTTGTATCGTTGTTTGTCATTTTCCTTTTGGCTATTGTGTTGTCTCTCCTTCTTCGGTTTAATGATTCTGATTACCCTTTTGGTATATTCAAACTCTTACCTGATCGTAGTTTGGATACATATTTTGTATAAGGGATTGTGGGTGGCATTGTGGCACAATGGTTAAGGTCACTCACTATAAACCTACCCCCAATAACGTGAGGACGTGCACCGGTACTCGCATGAGTGTTCAGGCTTTCCATTTCAGTTAATGTTGGTAGTCATGATATAGCATTGCCTAAAAGTAGCGATAAACACAAATGACCTTTAACCTTTATTATGATGAAATAAGACGAACCATCCCAAGCTCAAGTACAAAAAGGAATTTTACAGATGGTCTATATCTCATAGTCAAATTGATATTTTGGCATAAAATATGTACTTCAAATTATATTACTTCACGCTTTGTTCGTACATTCGGGTTTTTGTGACATTTTTGGCTTACTATACACTTATGTTATTATTGGCTTGATTCAATCTTTATCTGTTATTTGGAATGATAAATGACTTGATTTGATTTATTCTAGTAATGCTGATGTAAGCACTATTTAGGATTACAGCGAATTAACAAATAGACGTCAGCAGTGTCAAATATGAAACAAACTGACACAAATTTAAGACACAACCAACTTGTAACCGAGGTATCACACACAATATTTGCATATATAATAAGTTAACGACTAGATCGTTGTTGAAGCATGATCCTGAACTGCATCGTTTGTCTGTATATCTATGAACAGTCACGACATAGGTGAAAAGTTGAGAATGATGCTGACTTACTGATTGATTAGCTAATTACACACAAAACAAAGTGATTATCGTGAGGCATACTAATGCATTATAAACCTCGTGGTCGAGTATTGTCGATGCTTTGTGTATTTAACTCCACCTTCATCAATATGTAATTTATATCTTGGAAATTAGGTCTATATCATGGAGGCAACAGAACTACCTGGAGAATACAACCGATCTACCGCCAGTGACGTGTATTGGCATATTTAGAAAAGCCTGTTTTATTCATATACATTTAAATAATCCTATATCCTCCTCCTAGAGACGGGACATCAGTTCATACCTCAATTTAGTTCAACTTCAGATTATGCTATCGTTACTGCGGACAAGGCTTCCACCAATATCGTGTTTGTATGTAAATCATATTACTACGAATGCCTAATCAAGGAATTAGGCATAATTAACAACACCTCTGGTAATACCACATACAAACCAACTTCGTTCGACAAAGATGAAATCTTAGCTAACCACAGATCCTTCATGACCTCTTTAAGCATTCCCTCTGGTAAAGAGTCTGAGGATTTACCCTATTAGTATTGGATACCTAAGTTCCATAAGACACCATATAAAGAAAGTGGGATCATCCACTTGTTCGACGAAAGAATTGTCTATTCACCTGACAAAGATTCTGTCTGCAGTAAAAGAGGGACAACAGAAATATTGTGAAACTGTTTACTCGCGTAATGGCATAAATCACATGTAGATTTTGAAAAACTCAAAATTCAAAAAGGTAAAACATGCTACTCCGAGGAACAAGTGATCAGTATGCTGGAGTTCCTCATCGATAACATATTTGTCTCCTTTGGAGGGACACCGTTTCAGCAGGTCGTCGGCATATCAATGGGTACGAATTGTGCCCCTCTTCTAGCCAATTTATTTTTATACTCATATGAGTCGGAGTTTCTTCAAAAGCTTGTAAAAGATAAGAAGATTCATGAAGCTAGAGTCTTTAATTTCACATACAAGTATATTGATGACGTTTTATCTATCAATAATTCTAGATTTGCAGAATTTCTTCCATTGATATATCCCCAAGAGCTGGAAATTAAAAGAGACCACAGATACAGCTTCGTCCGCATCATGTTTGGACTTATACCTCGAATTTGACGACAGTGGTCAACTCAGTACTAACATTTAAGATAAACTTCAATTTTAAAATCATAAATTTTCCAAATATGTGCAGCCATATACCAGCTTCTCCTGCATATGTTGTTTACATCTCGCAATTGATTCGTTATGCAAGGGCCAGTATCAATTTTTCTGATTTCTTGAAACGTCATCTTTATCTGAGAAACAGGCTACTGGACCAGGGCTATGAAAAGATTCGCCTTATTCGATCTCTTAAAAAGTTTATATTCCGATACCAAGATATTGTCGAAATATATTCTGTCTCTGCAGAGACAATGGTGAACGATGGATTTTCATCAAGTGAAAATGTATAAAGATAAGGTAGTCAACAAAAATGTCAAAGATATTTTTTGTCAATGTGTGACGTAAGAGTGTTTTTGATATTTACTTTCGTAGTTAAAATACTTCAGGGGACTCGTGGTTGTTGATGGAGATGGTTCACGATAGGTGTTCCATCCTTCTCACTGGATTTAGTACTTACCTATTTTGTTCCAGTATTGTTATAAATGCTGTCATAGTGACAGCCGGAACCTTTGAACCGTAATGAAAGCGGGAGGTTTGGCGCCGTAAAATCTGATTCAACCCACCATTTCTTTGGAAATGCCTGTACCAAGTCAGGGTCATTACGGTTTTCCCAGTTTTCCGGTTGTTGACTGATTTTGTGTGTTTATATACTTATGAGTTTTGACTTTCCCTTTGGAAGATTGTTCGGAGTTCGGTTATTTTGTTATTACCCTTATTTTATTACCTTTTTTTGGTGTACTCCAGATACTCCGGATTCCACTACCAATAAAACTGACCACCATGTTATTACTGAAATATTGTTGAAATAAACATAGGAGAATACCGAAGGGCAATCAAAAATGAACAATCCAGATAAAGTGGCAACATAGGGTACACATGACGAAGAAAAAAACACAACACAATATGTGTTGGATACCACTATGCGCAAGCAAACACATATAACGTAAATAAGACATGAACCTTCCTACAAACAACTAGAATATTGTTGTAACTGGCTTAAAAACTTTAATCCTAATCTATTAGCACTAATACTCTTTAATACCATGTGTTTATCACTGTCTTCTTGTTATCTACAGCCGTATGAACTGAAACACTTCTTCTGTTAAGGGGCAGTCGTTTATCTTGGCCATCTCTAACTTTGTCTGTTTAGATTAAGTACTTTAATTTTACACATCATTTGAATTGTTTGGTTCATCAACATAACTATATTATAACTATATAGTATATAGGGAGAACTTATTGTCTAATCCTTAAGAACGCCATTTTATATGTATAGTCACTTTATGTACACTGTAGGAATCGGATAGACAAGGGGATCAATAAATCATGAATATTCCACTCAAAGATATTCTGCATGTATTTCTGTATCAAACGAGACAATTTACAACTTACTACTTGGTATACAACAGAGGTAGGTATTATCTTGTTTGCATAGAAAAAATACATTCTATAAAAAAACATAGTTTTATAAAACTTGGAAAAAACTTTAGATATTTAATGCTTGAGATGAGAAATCGAACCCAAATATTTTCACACTCATATTTGGGTATGAGTATGATGTAGAACAATAATTAAAGTGTTGTTTCTTTACTTTGATTTGTGTCTAAGTGTAATTTAGAATAGTCTTTCATTTCCATTTACATCCAAATCAAACCATACTAATTATATAATAGTTATGCTATTCCTATATATACATGTATATTTACATATTAATGTTAATTTCATTGACAAAAAGATCCGTGGAATCTCAGCTTTTACAACCATTTATTCGTCCAATCGTTTTGATTTATGTTTTGGTTGCATGTACTTTATTTGTCGTCATAAGTGTTTTATTCAATAGACGTCAATATTGTCTGAGAAGTGATATATCCTCGCGGTAATATGCATGTTATTTACTCAACGTAGTAAGTATTTAACCGATACTGACCTATGTAATGTTTTGATGGAAGGAGGGATTTATTTTAATTGATGATTCACAGAGTAATAAGCTGATAAGTCACGTCCAATACTTTTAACGTGGTTTAGACATTTTGTCTGATTCATTAGAAGATAAAGGACAAATGGAGATTCTTTATGAATTGTTAACATTTTTACTATTGGTATCAAACAGATTAGGAATGTCTAGTTTGACAATAATAATATCTAATTTAGTACAGCAGAGAGATGTTGATTGTTGATTTAGCTACAGACCTCTTGAATTTATTAATTCTGATATCGATGCTAGCGTCTTTGAAAATAATACACGATCTCTGAACACAAAGGTATCATGCCAACCCCCCCCCCCCCCCCCCCCCCCCCTCCAACAAAACATGTGGTAAATATTGTTCTTATGAATGTTAGGTAAAGTTGACGCTATAATTGAGAAATGTTATCATGAATGTAATTTAGTATTATAATTCTATAGCAATTTCAATATTGCTTTCACTTCCATCATATGCTTGTATATGATCACCAATAAAACGTTTGGTGTTTGCTGTAGCCAGACCCAATCATCTAAGCTACCACTCCCCAAGTATTTTTCCAAGAATTTCAAAAATATTGTTTTTCATTTTCATTATTTTTAGCAAAAGTTTTGCTGTTGCGATAATGCAATAATGCGATCGCAACGATGAGAACATTTTCTGTTTAATGGAACAAACCACATCTAAAACAACTAGAGTACAAAAGAGATAGAAAAATAGAAGAAAAAGACAAATTTAAAAAGCAATAACGAGACCGGATGCTCGAAAAGTTCATTTGTCCTATTTCTTGCATTTGCCTGAGTGAGTGATTTCTGCTTACGTCAAGTGAGCATGCTACATTTTAATTAGATCTCATAATTCACTAATGTTTCCTATGGTATAGACAAACACGCGTAGTTGATTTTATTGTGCTACCTCACTGACACAACAGTCTACATGTAGACATTTTCCGACATTCGGACACATTACCCTGACGTCAAACAGCCTTTACTCTTACTTCTAAATACTGCAATCTTAGCGAAGAAGCAGCAAATACCATTTTGTTATCTTTAGTTTGATTCGAACAAAGATCGAACCCACAATCTATAGCATGCGAATGTACCCTTCCGGAGCACCTGAGTTCACCTCCTGTTTTTAATGGGATTTATGTTTCTCGGTGTATGTTGTGATTTGCAGTTCATTGTGTGTGATTTGTCCTTTTTCGTTTGGCCATTGTATTGTCTGATCTGTCTTCGATTTACGGCTTCTGACTACCACTCTGGTATCTTCACACTTGTCTTAAGGTATATCATAGCGTGTGTAAGCTATTTAGTGGGGATTTTCCACGGTAAAAGTTTTACAACTCATAACGCTCTATAGAAAATTGTAGAATAATGTTTTTTCTAAAAAAAAAATAAAAATTGAATTTAACCAAGGGTCATGGATATTTTCATAGATTACTTTTGGCCTATTGTAATCACAACCCCCTTCCATTAAATGTCTTAAGAAACTTATATTAGATGTAATTGTCTTCTGTTTCACTCCAGCAATAATCGTGTTTATCTTTGCCAAGACAATATATCCATTCTAGTGATAGGAATAGATTAGATGTCAGATTTCAATATATTATAGGTCATGGTAGTAATGAAGCTCAATCTTTATGGACATCATATAGTATTCTTTCCAATTTAGATTAATGAAAGAAGTAATACAATGAAGAAGCAATACACATTAAGATGTCTAACAGAGAGAAATGAATTATTTACTGCTTTATTTCAGGACGAACAATGTAAATGGATTTAACGTGATTAAAACCAGCAAAGCATGCATGAAGACAATAACTGAACAGTATGGTTTATATTGTAAACAACATAATAACTGAAGGGAGGGTCTAATAGAGGGTCCATGAAGACTATAACTGAACAATGTGGTTTATATTGTAAACAGCATAATAACTGAAGGGAGTGTCTAATAAGGGGTCCATGAAGACAATAACTGAACAATGTGGTTTATATTGTAAACAGCATAATAACTGAAGGGAGGGTCTAATAGAGGGTCCATGAAGACAATAACTGAACAATGTGGTTTATATTGTAAACAGCATAATAACTGAAGGGAGGGTTTAATAGAGGGTCCATGAGGACAATAATTGAACAATGTGGTTTGTATTGTAAACAGCATAAAAACCGAAGGGAAGGTCTAATAAGGGGTTCATGAAGACAATAACTGAACAATGCTATTTATATTGTAAACAGCATAATAACTGAAGGGAGGGTCTAATAGGGGGTCCATGAAGACAATAACTGAACAATGTGGTTTATATTGTAAACAGCATAATAACTGAAGGGAGGGTCTAATAGGGGTCCATGAGGACAATAACTGAGCAATGTGGTTTATATTGTAAACAGCATAATAACCGAAGGGAGGTGTCTAATGGACGGTCCATGAGGACAATAACTGAACAATGTGATTTATATTGTAAACAGCATGATAACTGAAGGGAGGGTCTAATAGGGGGTTCATGAAGACAATAACTGAACAATGTGGTTTATATTGTTAACAGCATAATAACTGAAGGGAGGGTCTAATAGAGGGTCCATGAGGGCAATAACTGTACAATGTGGTTTATATTGTAAACAGCATAATAACTGAAGAGAGGGTCTAATAGAGGGTCCATGAGGACAATTAACTGAACAATGTGGTCTATATTGTAAACAGCATAATAACTGAAGGGAGGGTCTAATAGGGGGTCCATGAGGACAATAACTGAACAATGTGGTTTATATTGTAAAAAACAGCATAATAACTGAAGGGAGGGTCTAATAGACGGTCCATGAGGACAATAACTGAACAATGTGGTTTATATTGTAAACAGCATAATAACTGAAGGGAGGGTCTAATAGAGGGTCCATGAAGACAATAACTGAACAATGTGGTCTATATTGTAAACAGCATAATAACTGAAGGGAGGGTCTAATAGGGGGTCCATGAGGACAATAACTGAACAATGTGGTTTATATTGTAAAAAACAGCATAATAACTGAAGGGAGGGTCTAATAGACGGTCCATGAGGACAATAACTGAACAATGTGGTTTATATTGTAAACAGCATAATAACTGAAGGGGGGGTCTACTAGGGGGTCTATGAAGACAATAACTGAACAGTGTGGTTTATATTGTAAACAGCATAATAACTGAAGGGAGGATCCTATTGGGGTCCATCAAGATACTAACTGTACAATATGGTTTATTTTGTAAACATAATAACTGAAGGGAGGGTCTAATAGGGGTCCATGAAGACAATAACTAAACAATGTGGTTTATATTGTAACAGCATAATAACAGAAGGGAGGGTCTAATAGGGGTCCATGAAGACAATAACTGAACAATGTGGTTTATATTGTAAACAGCACAATAACTGAAGGGAGGGTCTAATAGGGGGTCCATGAGGACAATAACTGAACAATGTGGTTTATATTGTAAACAGCATAATAACTGAAGGGAGGGTCTAATAGGGGGTCCATGACGACAATAACTAAAGAGTGTGGTTTATATTGTAAACAACATAATAACCGAAGGGAGGGTCTAATAGGGGTCCATGAAGACAATAACTGAAAAATATGGTGTATATTGTAAACAACATAATAACTGAAGGGAGGGGTCTAATAGGGGTCCATGAAGACAATAACTGAGCAATGTGGTTTATATTGTAAACAACATAATAACTGAAGGGAGGGTCTAAAAGGGGGTCCATGAAGACAATAACTGAGCAATGTGGTTTATATTGTAAACAGTATAATAACTGAAGGGAGGATCTAATAGGGGGCCCATGAAGACAATAAATGAACAATGTGGTTTATATTGTAAACAGCATAATAACTGAAGGGAGGGTCTAATAGGAGGTCCATGAAGACAATAACTGAGCAATGTGGTTTATATTGTAAACAACATAATAACTGAAGGGAGGGTCTAAAAGGGGGTCCATGAAGACAATAACTGAGCAATGTGGTTTATATTGTAAACAGTATAATAACTGAAGGGAGGATCTAATAGGGGGCCCATGAAGACAATAAATGAACAATGTGGTTTATATTGTAAACAGCATAATAACTGAAGGGAGGGTCTAATAGGAGGTCCATGAAGACAATAACTGAACAATGTGGTTTATATTGTAAACAGCATAATAACTGAAGGGATGATCTAATAGGGGGTCCATGAAGACAATAAATGAACAATATGGTTTATATTGTAAACAGCATAATTACTGAAGGGAGGGGTCTAATAGAGTTCCATGAAGACAATAACTGAACAATGCGATTTATATTATAAACAGCATAATAACTGAAGGAAAGGATCTAATAGGGGGTCCCAAGTAAGAAGTACGAAACAGGTTTTTTTTTGTCTCTTTAAGACTTCGATGTACGTTTGTACTTACCCGACTAGCCACCGTCCTTTAATTATTAAGCACTTATTGACCTTTGCATGACGTATTCATTGACTTATTTTTATGAAGTATTTATTTTCTACCCTTTTGAAGTATTTATTGACATTTACTCTAATTTAATACTTGACTCCATCAAGTTACTTTTATGAAGTATACATCAACCTTTATTATTATGACGTACTTAATGGACTTTGTTCTTATGAAGTATTTATTCACATTTACTCTTTTCTTATCAATTCTTTACTTTTATGAAGCACCTAAAGATCTTTACTCGTTTCAATACTTGTTGAAGATTACCTTTATGTAGTAAACTTGTTGACCGTAACCTTTGAGATACTTGCAAACATTTTCCGTAAGATTTACTTACCCAGCTCTGATATACCTTGGTTTCGTCCACATTCTTCATAAGTAAACTGGTAGCTAAGATGACCAAGCATGGATGACATCGGTGTTATCTATAAACCGGAGTACCGCTAGTAAACCACCGATCTGCCGCAAGTCATTGACAAACTTGATCACATAATGTTGTATCGAGTACACCTCGCCATGATCGGGATTCGAACTTGTATTGTTCCTGTTGACCGCTACCCCTTCAAATCAGGACGATCTCGTTTTGAGATGTAAACTTTGTTACGGCAATGCCATTTATATTTCTTTTCTTTTATTTTCAGATGAAACCTGTATAAATCATAATCTATTTCCATCAGAGATAGAATTATACCATGATCATTCGCTAGATATGAAAATATTAGGTAAGACAATATTGTAGACTCTAATTAAATATTTAGTATGTAGGCAAATATAATTGAAAAAAAAAAGAATCACTTTGACATAAACGGAGAACCAGGTTGAAATTGTTTCTATGATGCAACGAACCTATGTTTTGTCTAAGACAGTATAGAAACAATGGCATCATTAGACACGACGACAAGTCTGAAATACCAAAGCTCTTGAGGAAATAGAAAGGAAGAAGGGCCAAGAAACGAAAGCGACCAACAAATAGGTTTGGGCTTATGGTGTTTAACGCCATTTTCAACAATATTTAAGTTATATCGTGGCGGAAACAGGAGTACCCGGAAAAAATCACCGACCCATCGCAAGTCACTGACAAACTTTATCACATAATGCTATATGAGTACACCTCGCCATGAACGGGGTTCAAACTCACAACTTTAGTGGTGATAGGCACAAATTACACAGGTAGTTGTAAATCCAACTACCATACGATCACGACCACGACGGTCCCTTGTCAACAAATAAATCAAAACGCTAGTATGGAGTGGTTGTGTCAATATTGAAAGAGGCACTACTATGGCACTACTATGGCACTACTATGACACTACTATGGTACTACTATGGCACTACTATGGCACTACTATGGCACTACTATGGCACTACTATGGTACTACTATGGCACTACTATGGCACTACTATGGTACTACTATGGCACTACTATGGCACTACTATGGCACTACTATGGCACTACTATGGCACTACTATGGCACTACTATGGCACTACTATGGCACTACTATGGTACTACTATGGCACTACTATGGCACTACTATGGTACTACTATGGCACTACTATGGCACTACTATGGTACTACTATGGCACTACTATGGCACTACTATGGCACTACTATGGTACTACTATGGTACTACTATGGTACTACTATGGTACTACTATGGCACTACTATGGCACTAATATGGCACTACTATGGCACTACTATGGTACTACTATGGCACTACTATGGCACTACTATGGCACTACTATGGCACTACTATGGCACTACTATGGCACTACTATGGCACTACTATGGCACTACTATGGTACTACTATGGTACTACTATGGTACTACTATGGTACTACTATGGTACTACTATGGTACTACTATGGTACTACTATGGTACTACTATGGTACTACTATGGCACTACTATGGCACTACTATGGCACTACTATGGCACTACTATGGTACTACTATGACACTACTATGGCACTACTATGGTACTACTATGGTACTACTATGGCACTACTATGGCACTACTATGGCACTACTATGGTACTACTATGGTACTACTATGGCACTACTATGGCACTACTATGGCACTACTATGGTACTACTATGGTACTACTATGGTACTACTATGGCACTACTATGGCACTACTATGGCACTACTATGGCACTACTATGGTACTACTATGGCACTACTATGGTACTACTATGGCACTACTATGGCACTACTATGGCACTACTATGGCACTAAAGAGGCACTAAAGAGGCACTACTATGACACTACTATGGCACTACTATGGCACTACTATGGCACTACTATGGCACTACTATGGCACTACTATGGCACTAAAGAGTCACTACTATGGCACTACTATGGTACTACTATGGTACTACTATGGCACTACTATGGCACTACTATGGCACTACTATGGCACTACTATGGCACTACTATGGCACTACTATGTCACTACTATGTCACTACTATGGTACTACTATGGCACTACTATGGCACTACTATGGCACTATTATGGTACTACTATGGCACTACTATGGCACTACTATGGTACTACTATGACACTACTATGGCACTACTATGGCACTACTATGGCACTACTGTGGTACTACTATGGCACTACTATGGCACTACTATGACACTACTATGGCACTACTATGGCACTACTATGGCACTACTATGGTACTACTATGGCACTACTATGGTACTACTATGGTACTACTATGGCACTACTATGGCACTACTATGGTACACATTATTGACATCGGAAGCATGTTTGTAACAAGATGAGACATGGAAACCACAGATGATCAATATATTTTAAAAATAAAATCGTAGATATTGAATTTAGTGCACACGACCCATTTCGGAAATAACCTTCATCTGGTACGCATCAAATTTCCTAGAAAACATTAGAACCTTATAATATTAAGCTAAACGAAAAGTTGAAGATACCAAATCAGGGGCGGATCCAGGATTTCAAGTTAGGGGGGGGGGCGCACTTAAAAAAGATTGAGCCGAGCGGAGTGAGGCGCGAAAATTTTTGGGGTATTTCGTGTGAAAAATCACGATTTTACGCCAAAAAATCATATTTTTTCCAATTTTGGGGGGGGGGGGGGGAGGGGGGCGCCGGGTGCGCCCTCCTTGGATCCGCCCCTGCAAATGAGTAATCAGACCCTAAATCATATAATGACAGATGAGTAATCAGAAACCCTAAATCAAATAATGACAGATGAGTAATCAGAAACCCTAAATCAAATAATGACAGATGAGTAATCAGAAACCCTAAATCTAATAATGACAGATAACACACTTGCCAAAAGAAAGAAAAAAGGACAAAAGGAAAAACAATGGCATACAATTTATGAAATACTACATATCGGCCGTTTCATGGAATATCACATCTATATTACATTGGATTAATATAATGTGTGATAATCATGTTGCCTCCTTGAAATCGGTTATATATTTATCCAAAACCAAATACATATATCAACGTATGACACTTTTTTGTTTTTTAAATAAAGCCCCCTGTGTAGTGGTTATTCAAGAATTCATCCCAAGGGACTATTATCTATGTTAAGATGAATCAGTGAAAACATGTCAATACCAACTATTAAAATAACACACTGTCGGAATGTATCCAAAATCCAGTGATTCTCCACCCTAAGCATAACCGTTATATATCAAAATTTAAGTAGCAAATTATTGTCAGACTAGGAGATCAAAAGGATTTATATTTATTTCCTACAATGGTGTACAACACGGCTATATGAGCACACATGGCGGGTGTCTTATAAGAAACGGAAACTGCCTACCCTTCGCGAGTGCATGGGTTCATCTCCGGGTTTTTCACGGGTCCTTATTTCTCATCTTTTTGGTTTTCTGTGTTGAGAGGTGTTTTGTTTTGTCTTCGTCCTGTGTCTTGTTGCCAATGTTTTCTGTGTTGAGAGGTGTTTTGTTTGTCTTCGTCCTGTGTCTTGTTGCCAATGTTTTCTGTGTTGAGAGGTGTTTTGTTTGTCTTCGTCCTGTGTCTTGTTGCCAATGTTTTCTGTGTTGAGAGGTGTTTTGTTTGTCTTCGTCCTGTGTCTTGTTGCCAATGTTTTCTGTGTTGAGAGGTGTTTGTTTGTCTTCGTCCTGTGTCTTGTTGCCAATGTTTTCTGTGTTGAGAGGTGTTTTGTTTGTCTTCGTCCTGTGTCTTGTTGCCAATGTTTTCTGTGTTGAGAGGTGTTTTGTTTGTCTTCGTCCTGTGTCTTGTTGCCAATGTTTTCTGTGTTGAGAGGTGTTTTGTTTTGTCTTCGTCCTGTGTCTTGTTGCCAATGTTTTCTGTGTTGAGAGGTGTTTTGTTTTGTCTTCGTCCTGTGTCTTGTTGCCAATGTTTTCTGTGTTGAGAGGTGTTTTGTTTGTCTTCGTCCTGTGTCTTGTTGCCAATGTTTTCTGTGTTGAGAGGTGTTTTGTTTGTCTTCGTCCTGTGTTTTGTTGCCAATGTTTTCTGTGTTGAGAGGTGTTTTGTTTGTCTTCGTCCTGTGTCTTGTTGCCAATGTTTTCTGTGTTGAGAGGTATTTTGTTTGTCTTCGTCCTGTGTCTTGTTGCCAATGTTTTCTGTGTTGAGAGGTGTTTTGTTTGTCTTCGTCCTGTGTCTTGTTGCCAATGTTTTCTGTGTTGAGAGGTGTTTTGTTTTGTCTTCGTCCTGTGTCTTGTTGCCAATGTTTTCTGTGTTGAGAGGTGTTTTGTTTGTCTTCGTCCTGTGTCTTGTTGCCAATATTTTCTGTGTTGAGAGGTGTTTTGTTCGTCTTCGTCCTGTGTCTTGTTGCCAATGTTTTCTGTGTTGAGAGGTGTTTTGTTCGTCTTCGTCCTGTGTCTTGTTGCCAATGTTTTCTGTGTTGAGAGGTGTTTTGTTTGTCTTCGTCCTGTGTCTTGTTGCCAATGTTTTCTGTGTTGAGAGGTGTTTTGTTTGTCTTCGTCCTGTGTCTTGTTGCCAATGTTTTCTGTGTTAAGAGGTGTTTTGTTTGTCTTCGTCCTGTGTCTTGTTGCCAATGTTTTCTGTGTTGAGAGGTGTTTTGTTCGTCTTTGTCCTGTGTCTTGTTGCCAATGTTTTCTGTGTTGAGAGGTGTTTTGTTCGTCTTCGTCCTGTGTCTTGTTGCCAATGTTTTCTGTGTTGAGAGGTGTTTTGTTTGTCTTCGTCCTGTGTCTTGTTGCCAATGTTTTCTGTGTTGAGAGGTGTTTTGTTTGTCTTCGTCCTGTGTCTTGTTGCCAATGTTTTCTGTGTTGAGAGGTGTTTTGTTTGTCTTCGTCCTGTGTCTTGTTGCCAATGTTTCTGTGTTGAGAGGTGTTTTGTTAGTCTTCGTCCTGTGTCTTGTTGCCAATGTTTTCTGTGTTGAGAGGTGTTTTGTTTGTCTTCGTCCTGTGTCTTGTTGCCAATGTTTTCTGTGTTGAGAGGTGTTTTGTTTTGTCTTCGTCCTGTGTCTTGTTGCCAATGTTTTCTGTGTTGAGAGGTGTTTTGTTTGTCTTCGTCCTGTGTCTTGTTGCCAATGTTTTCTGGGTTGAGAGGTGTTTTGTTTGTCTTCGTCCTGTGTCTTGTTGCCAATGTTTTCTGGGTTGAGAGGTGTTTTGTTTGTCTTCGTCCTGTGTCTTGTTGCCAATGTTTTCTGTGTTGAGAGGTGTTTTGTTTGTCTTCGTCCTGTGTCTTGTTGCCAATGTTTTCTGTGTTGAGAGGTGTTTTGTTTGTATTCGTCCTGTGTCTTGTTGCCAATGTTTTCTGTGTTGAGAGGTGTTTTGTTTGTCTTCGTCCTGTGTCTTGTTGCCAATGTTTTCTGTGTTGAGAGGTGTTTTGTTTGTCTTCGTCCTGTGTCTTGTTGCCAATGTTTTCTGTGTTGAGAGGTGTTTTGTTTGTCTTCGTCCTGTGTCTTGTTGCCAATGTTTTCTGTGTTGAGAGGTGTTTTGTTTGTCTTCGTCCTGTGTCTTGTTGCCAATGTTTTCTGGGTTGAGAGGTGTTTTGTTTGTCTTCGTCCTGTGTCTTGTTGCCAATGTTTTCTGTGTTGAGAGGTGTTTTGTTTGTCTTCGTCCTGTGTCTTGTTGCCAATGTTTTCTGTGTTGAGAGGTGTTTTGTTTTGTCTTCGTCCTGTGTCTTGTTGCCAATGTTTTCTGTGTTGAGAGGTGTTTTGTTTGTCTTCGTCCTGTGTCTTGTTGCCAATGTTTTCTGTGTTGAGAGGTGTTTTGTTCGTCTTCGTCCTGTGTCTTGTTGCCAATGTTTTCTGTGTTGAGAGGTGTTTTGTTTGTCTTCGTCCTGTGTCTTGTTGCCAATGTTTTCTGTGTTGAGAGGTGTTTTGTTTGTCTTCGTCCTGTGTCTTGTTGCCAATGTTTTCTGTGTTGAGAGGTGTTTTGTTTGTCTTCGTCCTGTGTCTTGTTGCCAATGTTTTCTGTGTTGAGAGGTGTTTTGTTCGTCTTCGTCCTGTGTCTTGTTGCCAATGTTTTCTGTGTTGAGAGGTGTTTTGTTCGTCTTCGTCCTGTGTCTTGTTGCCAATGTTTTCTGTGTTGAGAGGTGTTTTGTTTGTCTTCGTCCTGTGTCTTGTTGCCAATGTTTTCTGTGTTGAGAGGTGTTTTGTTTGTCTTCGTCCTGTGTCTTGTTGCCAATGTTTTCTGTGTTGAGAGGTGTTTTGTTTGTCTTCGTCCTGTGTCTTGTTGCCAATGTTTCTGTGTTGAGAGGTGTTTTGTTTGTCTTCGTCCTGTGTCTTGTTGCCAATGTTTTCTGTGTTGAGAGGTGTTTTGTTTGTCTTCGTCCTGTGTCTTGTTGCCAATGTTTTCTGTGTTGAGAGGTGTTTTGTTTTGTCTTCGTCCTGTGTCCTGTTGCCAATGTTTTCTGTGTTGAGAGGTGTTTTGTTTGTCTTCGTCCTGTGTCTTGTTGCCAATGTTTCTGTGTTGAGAGGTGTTTTGTTTGTCTTCATCCTGTGTCTTGTTGCCAATGTTTTCTGTGTTGAGAGGTGTTTTGTTTTGTCTTCGTCCTGTGTCTTGTTGCCAATGTTTTCTGTGTTGAGAGGTGTTTTGTTTGTCTTCGTCCTGTGTCTTGTTGCCAATGTTTTCTGTGTTGAGAGGTGTTTTGTTTGTCTTCGTCCTGTGTCTTGTTGCCAATGTTTTCTGTGTTGAGAGGTGTTTTGTTCGTCTTCGTCCTGTGTCTTGTTGCCAATGTTTTCTGTGTTGAGAGGTGTTTTGTTCGTCTTCGTCCTGTGTCTTGTTGCCAATGTTTTCTGTGTTGAGAGGTGTTTTGTTTGTCTTCGTCCTGTGTCTTGTTGCCAATGTTTTCTGTGTTGAGAGGTGTTTTGTTTGTCTTCGTCCTGTGTCTTGTTGCCAATGTTTTCTGTGTTGAGAGGTGTTTTGTTTGTCTTCGTCCTGTGTCTTGTTGCCAATGTTTTCTGTGTTGAGAGGTGTTTTGTTCGTCTTTGTCCTGTGTCTTGTTGCCAATGTTTTCTGTGTTGAGAGGTGTTTTGTTCTTCTTCGTCCTGTGTCTTGTTGCCAATGTTTTCTGTGTTGAGAGGTGTTTTGTTTGTCTTCGTCCTGTGTCTTGTTGCCAATGTTTTCTGTGTTGAGAGGTGTTTTGCTTGTCTTCGTCCTGTGTCTTGTTGCCAATGTTTTCTGTGTTGAGAGGTGTTTTGTTTGTCTTCGTCCTGTGTCTTGTTGCCAATGTTTCTGTGTTGAGAGGTGTTTTGTTAGTCTTCGTCCTGTGTCTTGTTGCCAATGTTTTCTGTGTTGAGAGGTGTTTTGTTTGTCTTCGTCCTGTGTCTTGTTGCCAATGTTTTCTGTGTTGAGAGGTGTTTTGTTTTGTCTTCGTCCTGTGTCTTGTTGCCAATGTTTTCTGTGTTGAGAGGTGTTTTGTTTGTCTTCGTCCTGTGTCTTGTTGCCAATGTTTTCTGGGTTGAGAGGTGTTTTGTTTGTCTTCGTCCTGTGTCTTGTTGCCAATGTTTTCTGGGTTGAGAGGTGTTTTGTTTGTCTTCGTCCTGTGTCTTGTTGCCAATGTTTTCTGTGTTGAGAGGTGTTTTGTTTGTCTTCGTCCTGTGTCTTGTTGCCAATGTTTTCTGTGTTGAGAGGTGTTTTGTTTGTATTCGTCCTGTGTCTTGTTGCCAATGTTTTCTGTGTTGAGAGGTGTTTTGTTTGTCTTCGTCCTGTGTCTTGTTGCCAATGTTTTCTGTGTTGAGAGGTGTTTTGTTTGTCTTCGTCCTGTGTCTTGTTGCCAATGTTTTCTGTGTTGAGAGGTGTTTTGTTTGTCTTCGTCCTGTGTCTTGTTCCCAATGTTTTCTGTGTTGAGAGGTGTTTTGTTTTGTCTTCGTCCTGTGTCTTGTTGCCAATGTTTTCTGTGTTGAGAGGTGTTTTGTTTGTCTTCGTCCTGTGTCTTGTTGCCAATGTTTTCTGTGTTGAGAGGTGTTTTGTTTGTCTTCGTCCTGTGTCTTGTTGCCAATGTTTTCTGTGTTGAGAGGTGTTTTGTTTGTCTTCGTCCTGTGTCTTGTTGCCAATGTTTTCTGTGTTGAGAGGTGTTTTGTTTGTCTTCGTCCTGTGTCTTGTTGCCAATGTTTTCTGTGTTGAGAGGTGTTTTGTTTTGTCTTCGTCCTGTGTCTTGTTGCCAATGTTTTCTGTGTTGAGAGGTGTTTTGTTTGTCTTCGTCCTGTGTCTTGTTGCCAATGTTTTCTGTGTTGAGAGGTGTTTTGTTTGTCTTCGTCCTGTGTCTTGTTGCCAATGTTTTCTGTGTTGAGAGGTGTTTTGTTTGTCTTCGTCCTGTGTCTTGTTGCCAATGTTTTCTGTGTTGAGAGGTGTTTTGTTTGTCTTCGTCCTGTGTCTTGTTGCCAATGTTTTCTGTGTTGAGAGGTGTTTTGTTTTGTCTTCGTCCTGTGTCTTGTTGCCAATGTTTTCTGTGTTGAGAGGTGTTTTGTTTGTCTTCGTCCTGTGTCTTGTTGCCAATGTTTTCTGTGTTGAGAGGTGTTTTGTTCGTCTTCGTCCTGTGTCTTGTTGCCAATGTTTTCTGTGTTGAGAGGTGTTTTGTTTGTCTTCGTCCTGTGTCTTGTTGCCAATGTTTTCTGTGTTGAGAGGTGTTTTGTTTGTCTTCGTCCTGTGTTTTGTTGCCAATGTTTTCTGTGTTGAGAGGTGTTTTGTTTGTCCTCGTCCTGTGTCTTGTTGCCAATGTTTTCTGTGTTGAGAGGTGTTTTGTTCGTCTTCGTCCTGTGTCTTGTTGCCAATGTTTTCTGTGTTGAGAGGTGTTTTGTTCGTCTTCGTCCTGTGTCTTGTTGCCAATGTTTTCTGTGTTGAGAGGTGTTTTGTTTGTCTTCGTCCTGTGTCTTGTTGCCAATGTTTTCTGTGTTGAGAGGTGTTTTGTTTGTCTTCGTCCTGTGTCTTGTTGCCAATGTTTTCTGTGTTGAGAGGTGTTTTGTTTGTCTTCGTCCTGTGTCTTGTTGCCAATGTTTCTGTGTTGAGAGGTGTTTTGTTTGTCTTCGTCCTGTGTCTTGTTGCCAATGTTTTCTGTGTTGAGAGGTGTTTTGTTTGTCTTCGTCCTGTGTCTTGTTGCCAATGTTTTCTGTGTTGAGAGGTGTTTTGTTTTGTCTTCGTCCTGTGTCTTGTTGCCAATGTTTTCTGTGTTGAGAGGTGTTTTGTTTGTCTTCGTCCTGTGTCTTGTTGCCAATGTTTCTGTGTTGAGAGGTGTTTTGTTTGTCTTCATCCTGTGTCTTGTTGCCAATGTTTTCTGTGTTGAGAGGTGTTTTGTTTTGTCTTCGTCCTGTGTCTTGTTGCCAATGTTTTCTGTGTTGAGAGGTGTTTTGTTTGTCTTCGTCCTGTGTCTTGTTGCCAATGTTTTCTGTGTTGAGAGGTGTTTTGTTTGTCTTCGACCTGTGTCTTGTTGCCAATGTTTTCTGGGTTGAGAGGTGTTTTGTTTGTCTTCGTCCTGTGTCTTGTTGCCAATGTTTTCTGTGTTGAGAGGTGTTTTGTTTGTCTTCGTCCTGTGTCTTGTTGCCAATGTTTTCTGTGTTGAGAGGTGTTTTGTTTGTCATCGTCCTGTGTCTTGTTGCCAATGTTTCTGGGTTGAGAGGTGTTTTGTTTGTCTTCGTCCTGTGTCTTGTTGCCAATGTTTTCTGTGTTGAGAGGTGTTTTGTTCGTCTTCGTCCTGTGTCTTGTTGCCAATGTTTTCTGTGTTGAGAGGTGTTTTGTTTGTCTTCGTCCTGTGTCTTGTTGCCAATGTTTTCTGTGTTGAGAGGTGTTTTGTTTGTCTTCGTCCTGTGTCTTGTTGCCAATGTTTTCTGTGTTGAGAGGTGTTTTGTTTGTCTTCGTCCTGTGTCTTGTTGCCAATGTTTTCTGTGTTGAGATGTGTTTTGTTTGTCTTCGTCCTGTGTCTTGTTTCCAATGTTTTCTGTGTTGAGAGGTGTTTTGTTTGTCTTCGTCCTGTGTCTTGTTGCCAATGTTTTCTGTGTTGAGAGGTGTTTTGTTTGTCTTCGTCTTGTGTCTTGTTGCCAATGTTTTCTGTGTTGGAGAGGTGTTTTGTTTGTCTTCGTCCTGTGTCTTGTTGCCAATGTTTTCTGTGTTGAGAGGTGTTTTGTTTGTCTTCGTCCTGTGTCTTGTTGCCAATGTTTTCTGTGTTGAGATGTGTTTTGTTTGTCTTCGTCCTGTGTCTTGTTTCCAATGTTTTCTGTGTTGAGAGGTGTTTTGTTTTGTCTTCGTCCTGTGTCTTGTTGCCAATGTTTTCTGTGTTGAGAGGTGTTTTGTTTGTCTTCGTCTTGTGTCTTGTTGCCAATGTCTTCTGTGTTGAGAGGTGTTTTGTTTGTCTTCGTCCTGTGTCTTGTTGCCAATGTTTTCTGTGTTGAGAGGTGTTTTGTTTGTCTTCGTCCTGTGTCTTGTTGCCAATGTTTCTGGGTTGAGAGGTGTTTTGTTTGTCTTCGTCCTGTGTCTTGTTGCCAATGTTTTCTGTGTTGAGAGGTGTTTTGTTCGTCTTCGTCCTGTGTCTTGTTGCCAATGTTTTCTGTGTTGAGAGGTGTTTTGTTTGTCTTCGTCCTGTGTCTTGTTGCCAATGTTTTCTGTGTTGAGAGGTGTTTTGTTTGTCTTCGTCCTGTGTCTTGTTGCCAATGTTTTCTGTGTTGAGAGGTGTTTTGTTTGTCTTCGTCCTGTGTCTTGTTGCCAATGTTTTCTGTGTTGAGATGTGTTTTGTTTGTCTTCGTCCTGTGTCTTGTTTCCAATGTTTTCTGTGTTGAGAGGTGTTTTGTTTTGTCTTCGTCCTGTGTCTTGTTGCCAATGTTTTCTGTGTTGAGAGGTGTTTTGTTTGTCTTCGTCTTGTGTCTTGTTGCCAATGTTTTCTGTGTTGAGAGGTGTTTTGTTTGTCTTCGTCCTGTGTCTTGTTGCCAATGTTTTCTGTGTTGAGAGGTGTTTTGTTTGTCTTCGTCCTGTGTCTTGTTGCCAATGTTTCTGGGTTGAGAGGTGTTTTGTTTGTCTTCGTCCTGTGTCTTGTTGCCAATGTTTTCTGTGTTGAGAGGTGTTTTGTTCGTCTTCGTCCTGTGTCTTGTTGCCAATGTTTTCTGTGTTGAGAGGTGTTTTGTTTGTCTTCGTCCTGTGTCTTGTTGCCAATGTTTTCTGTGTTGAGAGGTGTTTTGTTTGTCTTCGTCCTGTGTCTTGTTGCCAATGTTTTCTGTGTTGAGAGGTGTTTTGTTTGTCTTCGTCCTGTGTCTTGTTGCCAATGTTTCTGTGTTGAGAGGTGTTTTGTTTGTCTTCGTCCTGTGTCTTGTTGCCAATGTTTCTGGGTTGTACATTCTTGATTACCCCCTCTGTTTTCTCTGACGTTTATTTTGAAATAAGATGGTTGTTTATAAACAGGTTTGAAAGCCTTTTTATATGAGTAAAGCGGTCTGCGCATTTTCTTCTTTTTATATTCATGTTGCATAGTTTCGGGTCCATTATTATTAAAAATGGTGTGTCGTATAATTATTATGTCTTAAAGTCACAATCTATTTGGAATAAAGCATATGCCGTTTTGTTTTACTATTAACATCAAAAACATGTCAATTTTTTTTTTGTAGAGGTAAATACTATGGAGGGGGTGAACAACTAAAAACGGAGGTGGGAGAAGAAGGGGTGGGAGGTGAGAGAAGAGGTGGTGGGAGGTGGGAGTGTAGGGGCTGGGAGGTGGGAGAAAGGGGAGAGGGAGGTGGGAGAGAAGAATGTGGAAGAAAAAAAAATAGTTTCTATGTTTCTTAATTTTACCGTATAAGATCTTTTATACAGCATTTAAGATCATTTAACATCATTGGTATCGTAAATGAAACACGGAAAACCGTCATTGGTGTGAAACCTATAATTAATTTGTTTAACATTTTCTACTAAATTTGTGTTTTTTCGAGCCTGCTGGATATTTTATCTTAAGTTTAACCTTTCTAAGACCATATATTTTCTGAAACGTACATGATTTCTCTACGTTCTGTGAAAATATCAAGGGATGTTTAAAGTCTTGCAGTGAAATGCCAGGCTATGGGAAACACCTGCTCTAAAAATAGCTCGGTCATCCCCGGGAAATTCAATATTTATAGGTCATGCATCAAATCCTCCATAGTGGTATTAAAATACAACTAAATGCATCAAATTTGGGCTCAAAATAATCCATATATATTTAACTTCAATTATCAATTTTAATTATTCCATTCCATTCAGTATTTGTCACAAAACAACAAAGCGAAAGGGACTACTTGTTCGGTTTGTTTACATGAACAACTTGAAAATGTTGAATGAGAGTTCACCTCAGTTGGAATAATCATAGAAGAAAATAACATTTTTGGTTAATTTAACTAAAATATTTCTCTCTAGGTTGAATAAATATTTTATTTCAGATAAAAAAATCGCCGTGCAAAACATCCGGTAAAACGTAAACAAACCGAACACGTGTTTTGCTGTTAGAGTCATCTCTCAAAAGGCATGTGACCTCAAAGCGAAAATACCACAAAGACAAGATGGCGGGACTAAGTAGGTGCAATCAGTTAATATCGATTTTTTTTTATTATAATGAGCTAGAAATGAATAATAATAAGTAAGTAAATATGAAAAGTAATAGATAAATATGCAACGAAACGAGTTATCCACATGACTCCGCTCTCACAAAGCGCTTTGATGTGAAAATTACTGTTGAAAGGTGCGACGAATTCTTGGTCGCAGTTCCGCAAATATTTGATAGGGTGAAATCCGTAGCCCTATGGTCCGCCAAAAAAAAAAGAAAAAAAAGGACCATAAAGGGCTACGGTTCCGCAGCTAGGCTGTTAAAAGACCCAACTATCTAGATGATAACTATATTTAATAGGTACAATTAAAACGGTAGGAGAAAATTGATGCTACAGGATGGGAGGTGGGAGATTGGTGGGTGGGAGGTGGGAGGTGGGAGAGAGTACCCTCTGTCCACCCCCTCACTATGATGCTCCAGATGAAGTCTTTCTACTCTGGTAAATTATAATATTTATATAAAATTACAAGTCATAAGGTTTAACCTTGACTGGCGAAATTGATTTCAATTACACGAATTATACATCTGTTATATATAATCTTCCTATCTCTGTTGATGATAGGTGACTATTTGATTAATCATAGTTTATGTACTATATATACTACTTATAACTAACGAAATATGAACCACAGCACTCCGGCAGGTTCTATTACATAATAACAGGTGAAGAAATTACAAACGAGATTCATCACTGTCAAGTTTTCTAAGCCACAAGCTGACATCGTTATAGGAAGTTAAGCTCGGATAATGTTCGAATTAACCAAGATATATAGTGAAATGTATCTGATTTGAAAATTTTAAAAGCGCGATTCCTTTACCGGTAATTTAATTGTAAAATGGGATTGTTTGTCTCATATTCAATTATTTACACATCTATTACAGTAAATTGAAATTAATACTGTTAAAAAGAAATGCTATATTTAATTTATACAGAAATCTGTGAAAACTACATTTCAATTAGAAGAAATAAAACGAAAAACAATAAATACTCCCCTCTCGGAACAATTCTATAATCTAATAGACAATTCACAGAAAGATGTCATTGTATTCACTATTATTTGTGGCGGTCAGAAAGTTGTGATACACATAAAAGATACTCTTTCCATCCTTGCTGTGAACGTATGTTAGTTGGATTAACATCTATGTATGACCATGTCAGCAGTTGCTATTACTTCCAAAGTTGTGTGCTCGATAGCCACCCGTTGCAAGATGTACTCGATGCAATATTTTGTAATAAAGCTTGCTGGTGACTTCCGGTGACAGGTCCGTGATGCACTATGGGTACTCCGCTTTTCTACAACAAATAAACTGACATCCACGACAGGATTGACATTTTATTTTAAAGTGGCGTTAATATTTATAACCTAACATTCAAAGAAATGTTTGAAGATACCAAAGGGGTAATCAGAAACCGTTAATCGAAGGACAGACAATACAATGACCAAAGAAAAACACAGATGAAAGTCACTACACAAACAACTGTTTGTCAACCATTAATGTTCCTGACACGAAATACTGCTCACTTCACTTCATGTCAATGAATGCATGAATCAATCAATCAAACTCTATTGATATTATTCAAATATGAGTGCACTTGATAATTTTAAATGAATGTATGTGAAAATTCTAAAATATATTTTTCTCTCAATCAAATGCATTTAAAAGGGAGACAACTATACTAATTCCTATTAACAAAAGTACATTGGACGCCATCATACTTTACCTACAAGCTAAATATACCAACATAAGTTACCACTCACTAGGACATTATTACTAAGACATCCGCCTTATATTCCCTTCAATGTTATATGTAATCCTGTTGATTCTACTTTTGCAGTATATTCGTGTTTATGTTGTAAATAACGAAGATCTGGAGATTTGTCAAAAAGCCAATTCATTAGCCGAAATATTGTATAAAGATATGTACGTAATAATCCCCGATTTATAGAAATATCGATAGTGGGCAACCAGTTTAGTAATCACAGAAGACACCTATAATAATTTAGTGAACCACATGCATATTGTTGTCATTAAGTAATAAACGTCAGTGAAACGCGAAGGGGCAATCAGGAATGGACAATCTAGAGAAACGCGAAGGGGCAATCAGGAATGGCCAAACTAGAGAAACTGGCAACACCGGGTACACAAGACAAAAGACGAAGACAATCCAGAGAAACTGGCAACACTGGGTACACAAGACACAAGACGAAGACAATCCAGAGAAACTGGCAACACTGGGTACACAAGACACAAGACGAAGACAATCCAGAGAAACTGGCAACACTGGGTACACAAGACACAAGACGAAGACAATCCAGAGAAACTGGCAACACTGGGTACACAAGACACAAGACGAAGACAATCCAGAGAAACTGGCAACACTGGGTACACAAGACACAAGACGAAGACAACCCAGAGAAACTGGCAACACCGGGTACACAAGAAACAAGACGAAGACAATCCACAGAAACTGGCAACATTGGGTACACAAGACACAAGACGAAGAAAATCCAGAGAAACTGGCAACACTGGGTACACAAGACACAAGACGAAGACAATCCAGAGAAACTGGCAACATTGGGTACACAAGACGAAGAAAATCCAGAGAAACTGGCAACACTGGGTACACAAGACACAAGACGAAGACAATCCAGAGAAACTGGCAACACTGGGTACACAAGACACAAGACGTAGACAATCCAGAGAAACTGGCAACACTGGGTACACAAGACACAAGACGAAGACAATCCAGAGAAACTGGCAATACTGTGTACTCAAGACACAAGACGAAGACAATCCAGAGAAACTGGCAACACTGGGTACACAAGACACAAGATGAAGACAATCCAGAGAAACTGGCAACACTGGATACACAAGACACAAGACGAAGACACTCCAGAGAAACTGGCAACACCGGGTACACAAGACGAAGACAAAGACAATCCAGAGAAACTGGCAACACAGGGTACACAAGACACAAGACGAAGACAACCCAGAGAAACTGGCAACACTGGGTACACAAGAAACAAGACGAAGACAATCTATAGAAACTGGCAACACTGGGTACACAAGACTCAAGACGAAGAAAATCCAGAGAAACTGGCAACACTGGGTACACAAGACACAAGACGAAGAAAATCCAGAGAAACTGGCAACACTGGGTACACAAGACACAAAACGAAGAAAATCCAGAAAAACTGGCAACACCGGGTACATAAGACACAAGATGAAGACAATCCAGAGAAACTGGCAACACTGGGTACACAAGACGAGGACAATCCAGAGAAACTGGAAACACCGGGTACACAAGACACCAGACGAAGAAAATCCACAGAAACTGGCAACACTAGGTACTCAAGACACAAGAGGAAGACAATCCAGAGAAACTGGCAACACTGGGTGCACAATACACAAGACGAAGACAATCCAGAGAAACTGGCAACGCCGGGTACACAAGACACAAGACGAAGACAATCCAGAGAAACTGGCAACACTGGGTACACAAGACACAAGACGAAGACACTCCAGAGAAACTGGCAACACCGGGTACACAAGACACAAGACAAAGACAATCCAGAGAAACTGGCAACACCGGGTACACAAGACACAAGACGAAGACAATCCAGAGAAACTGGCAACACTGGGTACACAAGAAACAAGACGAAGACAATCCAGAGAAACTGGCAACACTGGGTACACAAGACACAAGACGAAGAAAATCCAGAGAAACTGGCAACATTGTGTACAGAAGACACAAGACGAAGACAATCCAGAGAAACTGGCAACACCGGGTACACAAGACACAAGACGAAGACAATCCACAGAAACTGGCAACACTGGGTACACAAGACGAAAACAATCCAGAGAAACTGGCAACATCGGGTACACAAGACACAAGACGAAGACAATCTAGAGAAATTGGCAACACTGGGTACACAAGACACAAGACGACGACAATCCAGAGAAACTGGCAACACTGGGTACACAAGACACAAGACGAAGAAAATCCAGAGAAACTGGCAACACCGGGTACATAAGACATAAGATGACGACAATCCAGAGAAACTGGCAATACTGGGTACACAAGACGAAGAAAATCCAGAGAAACTGGCAACACTGGGTACACAAGACACAAGATGAAGACAACCCAGAGAAACTGGCAACACCGGGTACACAAGAAACAAGACGAAGACAATCCACAGAAACTGGCAACATTGGGTACACAAGACACAGGACGAAGACAATCCAGAGAAACTGGCAACACTGGGTACACAAGACACAAGAAGAAGACAATCCAGAGAAACTGGCAACACTGGGTACACAAGACACAAGACGAAGACAATCCAGAGAAACTGGCAACATTGGGTACACAAGACGAAGAAAATCCAGAGAAACTGGCAACACTGGGTACACAAGACACAAGACGAAGACAATCCAGAGAAACTGGCAACACTGGGTACACAAGACACAAGACGAAGACAATCCAGAGAAACTGTCAACACTGGGTACACAAGACACGACGAAGAAAATCCAGAGAAACTGGCAATACTGTGTACTCAAGACACAAGACGAAGACAATCCAGAGAAACTGGCAACACTGGGTACACAAGACACAAGACGAAGACAATCCAGAGAAACTGGCAACACTGGATACACAAGACACAAGACGAAGACACTCCAAAGAAACTGGCAACACCGGGTACACAAGACACAAGACAAAGACAATCCAGAGAAACTGGCAACACCGGGTACACAATACACAAGACGAAGACAATCCAGAGAAACTGGCAACACTGGGTACACAAGAAACAAGACGAAGACAATCTAGAGAAACTGGCAACACTGGGTACACAAGACTCAAGACGAAGAAAAGCCAGAGAAACTGGCAACACTGGGTACACAAGACACAAGACGAAGACAATCCAGAGAAACTGGCAACACTGGGTACACAAGACACAAAACGAAGAAAATCCAGAGAAACTGGCAACACAGGGTACATAAGACACAAAATGAAGACAATCCAGAGAAACTGGCAACACTGGGTACACAAGACGAGGACAATCCAGAGAAACTGGAAACACCGGGTACAAAAGACACCAGACGAAGAAAATCCACAGAAACTGGCAACACTAGGTACTCAAGACACAAGACGAAGACAATCCAGAGAAACTGGCAACACTGGGTGCACAATACACAAGACGAAGACAATCCAGAGAAACTGGCAACGCCGGGTACACAAGACACAAGACGAAGACAATCCAGAGGTACTGACAACACTGGGTACACAAGACACAAGACGAAGAAAATCCAGAGAAACTGGCAACACCGGGTACACAAGACACAAGACGAAGACACTCCAGAGAAACTGGCAACACCGGGTACACAAGACACAAGACAAAGACAATCCAGAGAAACTGGCAACACTGGGTACACAAGACACAAGACGAAGACACTCCAGAGAAACTGGCAACACCGGGTACACAAGACACAAGACAAAGACAATCCAGAGAAACTGGCAACACCGGGTACACAAGACACAAGACGAAGACAATCCAGAGAAACTGGCAACACTGGGTACACAAGAAACAAGACGAAGACAATCCAGAGAAACTGGCAACACTGGGTACACAAGACACAAGACGAAGAAAATCCAGAGAAACTGGCAACATTGTGTACAGAAGACACAAGACGAAGACAATCCAGAGAAACTGGCAACACCGGGTACACAAGACACAAGACGAAGACAATCCACAGAAACTGGCAACACTGGGTACACAAGACGAAAACAATCCAGAGAAAATGGCAACACCGGGTACACAAGACACAAGACGAAGACAATCTAGAGAAATTGGCAACACTGGGTACACAAGACACAAGACGACGACAATCCAGAGAAACTGGCAACACTGGGTACACAAGACACAAGACGAAGACAATCCAGAGAAACTGGCAACACTGGGTACACAAGACGAAGAAAATCCAGAGAAACTGGCAACACCGGGTACATAAGACACAAGATGAAGACAATCCAGAGAAACTGGCAATACTGGGTACACAAGACGAAGAAAATCCAGTGAAACTGGCAACACAGGGTACACAAGACGAAGAAAATCCAGTGAAACTGGCAACACTGGGTACACAAGACACAAGACGAAGACAATTCAGAGAAACTGGCAACACCGGGTACACAAGACACAAGACGAAGACAATCCAGAGAAACTGGCAACACTGGGTACACAAGAAACAAGACGAAGACAATCCACAGAAACTGGCAACACTGGGTACACCAGACACAAGACGAAGACACTCCAGACAAACTGGCAACACTGGGTACACAATACACAAGACGAAGACAATCCAAAGAAACTGACACCACCGGGTACACAAGACATAAGACGAAGAAAATCCACAGAAACTGGCAACACTGGGTACAAAAGACACAAGTCGAAGACAATCCAGAGAAACTGGCAACACTGGATACACAAGACACAAGACGAAGACAATCCAGAGAAACTGACAACACTGGGTACACAAGACGAAAACAATCCAGAGAAACTGGTAACACCGGGTACACAAGACACAAAACGAAGACAATCTAGAGAAACCGGCAACACTGGGTACACAAGACACAAGACGAACACAATCCAGAGAAACTGGCAACCTTGGGTACACAAGACACAAGACGAAGACACTCCAGAGAAACTGGCAACATCGGGTACACAATACACAAGACGAAGACAATCCAGAGAAACTGGCAACACCGGGTACACAAAACACAAGACGAAGACAATCCAGAGAAACTGGCAACACTGGGTACACAAGAAACAAGACGAAGACAATCCAGAGAAACTGGCAACACTGGGTACACAAGACACAAGACGAAGACAATCCAGAGAAACTGGCAACACTGGGTACACAAGAAACAAGACGAAGACAATCCAGAGAAACTGGCAACACTGGGTACACAAGACACAAGACGAAGAAAATCCAGAGAAACTGGCAACATTGTGTACAGAAGACACAAGACGAAGACAATCCAGAGAAACTGGCAACACCGGGTACACAAGACACAAGACGAAGACAATCCACAGAAACTGGCAACACTGGGTACACAAGACGAAAACAATCCAGAGAAACTGGCAACATCGGGTACACAAGACACAAGACGAAGACAATCTAGAGAAATTGGCAACACTGGGTACACAAGACACAAGACGACGACAATCCAGAGAAACTGGCAACACTGGGTACACAAGACACAAGACGAAGAAAATCCAGAGAAACTGGCAACACCGGGTACATAAGACATAAGATGACGACAATCCAGAGAAACTGGCAATACTGGGTACACAAGACGAAGAAAATCCAGAGAAACTGGCAACACTGGGTACACAAGACACAAGACGAAGACAACCCAGAGAAACTGGCAACACCGGGTACACAAGAAACAAGACGAAGACAATCCACAGAAACTGGCAACATTGGGTACACAAGACACAGGACGAAGACAATCCAGAGAAACTGGCAACACTGGGTACACAAGACACAAGAAGAAGACAATCCAGAGAAACTGGCAACACTGGGTACACAAGACACAAGACGAAGACAATCCAGAGAAACTGGCAACATTGGGTACACAAGACGAAGAAAATCCAGAGAAACTGGCAACACTGGGTACACAAGACACAAGACGAAGACAATCCAGAGAAACTGGCAACACTGGGTACACAAGACGAAGACAATCCAGAGAAACTGTCAACACTGGGTACACAAGACACGACGAAGAAAATCCAGAGAAACTGGCAATACTGTGTACTCAAGACACAAGACGAAGACAATCCAGAGAAACTGGCAACACTGGGTACACAAGACACAAGACGAAGACAATCCAGAGAAACTGGCAACACTGGATACACAAGACACAAGACGAAGACACTCCAGAGAAACTGGCAACACCGGGTACACAAGACACAAGACAAAGACAATCCAGAGAAACTGGCAACACTGGGTACACAAGACACAAGACGAAGACAATCCAGAGAAACTGGCAACACTGGGTACACAAGAAACAAGACGAAGACAATCTAGAGAAACTGGCAACACTGGGTACACAAGACTCAAGACGAAGAAAAGCCAGAGAAACTGGCAACACTGGGTACACAAGACACAAGACGAAGACAATCCAGAGAAACTGGCAACACTGGGTACACAAGACACAAAACGAAGAAAATCCAGAGAAACTGGCAACACAGGGTACATAAGACACAAAATGAAGACAATCCAGAGAAACTGGCAACACTGGGTACACAAGACGAGGACAATCCAGAGAAACTGGAAACACCGGGTACACAAGACACCAGACGAAGAAAATCCACAGAAACTGGCAACACTAGGTACTCAAGACACAAGACGAAGACAATCCAGAGAAACTGGCAACACTGGGTGCACAATACACAAGACGAAGACAATCCAGAGAAACTGGCAACGCCGGGTACACAAGACACAAGACGAAGACAATCCAGAGGCACTGACAACACTGGGTACACAAGACACAAGACGAAGAAAATCCAGAGAAACTGGCAACACCGGGTACACAAGACACAAGACGAAGACACTCCAGAGAAACTGGCAACACCGGGTACACAAGACACAAGACAAAGACAATCCAGAGAAACTGGCAACATTGGGTACACAAGACACAGGACGAAGACAATCCAGAGAAACTGGCAACACTGGGTACACAAGACACAAGACGAAGAAAATCCAGAGAAACTGGCAACATTGTGTACAGAAGACACAAGACGAAGACAATCCAGAGAAACTGGCAACACCGGGTACACAAGACACAAGACGAAGACAATCCACAGAAACTGGCAACACTGGGTACACAAGACGAAAACAATCCAGAGAAACTGGCAACATCGGGTACACAAGACACAAGACGAAGACAATCTAGAGAAATTGGCAACACTGGGTACACAAGACACAAGACGACGACAATCCAGAGAAACTGGCAACACTGGGTACACAAGACACAAGACGAAGAAAATCCAGAGAAACTGGCAACACCGGGTACATAAGACATAAGATGACGACAATCCAGAGAAACTGGCAATACTGGGTACACAAGACGAAGAAAATCCAGAGAAACTGGCAACACTGGGTACACAAGACACAAGATGAAGACAACCCAGAGAAACTGGCAACACCGGGTACACAAGAAACAAGACGAAGACAATCCACAGAAACTGGCAACATTGGGTACACAAGACACAGGACGAAGACAATCCAGAGAAACTGGCAACACTGGGTACACAAGACACAAGAAGAAGACAATCCAGAGAAACTGGCAACACTGGGTACACAAGACACAAGACGAAGACAATCCAGAGAAACTGGCAACATTGGGTACACAAGACGAAGAAAATCCAGAGAAACTGGCAACACTGGGTACACAAGACACAAGACGAAGACAATCCAGAGAAACTGGCAACACTGGGTACACAAGACACAAGACGAAGACAATCCAGAGAAACTGTCAACACTGGGTACACAAGACACGACGAAGAAAATCCAGAGAAACTGGCAATACTGTGTACTCAAGACACAAGACGAAGACAATCCAGAGAAACTGGCAACACTGGGTACACAAGACACAAGACGAAGACAATCCAGAGAAACTGGCAACACTGGATACACAAGACACAAGACGAAGACACTCCAAAGAAACTGGCAACACCGGGTACACAAGACACAAGACAAAGACAATCCAGAGAAACTGGCAACACCGGGTACACAATACACAAGACGAAGACAATCCAGAGAAACTGGCAACACTGGGTACACAAGAAACAAGACGAAGACAATCTAGAGAAACTGGCAACACTGGGTACACAAGACTCAAGACGAAGAAAAGCCAGAGAAACTGGCAACACTGGGTACACAAGACACAAGACGAAGACAATCCAGAGAAACTGGCAACACTGGGTACACAAGACACAAAACGAAGAAAATCCAGAGAAACTGGCAACACAGGGTACATAAGACACAAAATGAAGACAATCCAGAGAAACTGGCAACACTGGGTACACAAGACGAGGACAATCCAGAGAAACTGGAAACACCGGGTACAAAAGACACCAGACGAAGAAAATCCACAGAAACTGGCAACACTAGGTACTCAAGACACAAGACGAAGACAATCCAGAGAAACTGGCAACACTGGGTGCACAATACACAAGACGAAGACAATCCAGAGAAACTGGCAACGCCGGGTACACAAGACACAAGACGAAGACAATCCAGAGGTACTGACAACACTGGGTACACAAGACACAAGACGAAGAAAATCCAGAGAAACTGGCAACACCGGGTACACAAGACACAAGACGAAGACACTCCAGAGAAACTGGCAACACCGGGTACACAAGACACAAGACAAAGACAATCCAGAGAAACTGGCAACACTGGGTACACAAGACACAAGACGAAGACACTCCAGAGAAACTGGCAACACCGGGTACACAAGACACAAGACAAAGACAATCCAGAGAAACTGGCAACACCGGGTACACAAGACACAAGACGAAGACAATCCAGAGAAACTGGCAACACTGGGTACACAAGAAACAAGACGAAGACAATCCAGAGAAACTGGCAACACTGGGTACACAAGACACAAGACGAAGAAAATCCAGAGAAACTGGCAACATTGTGTACAGAAGACACAAGACGAAGACAATCCAGAGAAACTGGCAACACCGGGTACACAAGACACAAGACGAAGACAATCCACAGAAACTGGCAACACTGGGTACACAAGACGAAAACAATCCAGAGAAAATGGCAACACCGGGTACACAAGACACAAGACGAAGACAATCTAGAGAAATTGGCAACACTGGGTACACAAGACACAAGACGACGACAATCCAGAGAAACTGGCAACACTGGGTACACAAGACACAAGACGAAGACAATCCAGAGAAACTGGCAACACTGGGTACACAAGACGAAGAAAATCCAGAGAAACTGGCAACACCGGGTACATAAGACACAAGATGAAGACAATCCAGAGAAACTGGCAATACTGGGTACACAAGACGAAGAAAATCCAGTGAAACTGGCAACACAGGGTACACAAGACGAAGAAAATCCAGTGAAACTGGCAACACTGGGTACACAAGACACAAGACGAAGACAATTCAGAGAAACTGGCAACACCGGGTACACAAGACACAAGACGAAGACAATCCAGAGAAACTGGCAACACTGGGTACACAAGAAACAAGACGAAGACAATCCACAGAAACTGGCAACACTGGGTACACCAGACACAAGACGAAGACACTCCAGACAAACTGGCAACACCGGGTACACAATACACAAGACGAAGACAATCCAAAGAAACTGACACCACCGGGTACACAAGACATAAGACGAAGAAAATCCACAGAAACTGGCAACACTGGGTACAAAAGACACAAGTCGAAGACAATCCAGAGAAACTGGCAACACTGGATACACAAGACACAAGACGAAGACAATCCAGAGAAACTGACAACACTGGGTACACAAGACGAAAACAATCCAGAGAAACTGGTAACACCGGGTACACAAGACACAAAACGAAGACAATCTAGAGAAACCGGCAACACTGGGTACACAAGACACAAGACGAACACAATCCAGAGAAACTGGCAACCTTGGGTACACAAGACACAAGACGAAGACACTCCAGAGAAACTGGCAACATCGGGTACACAATACACAAGACGAAGACAATCCAGAGAAACTGGCAACACCGGGTACACAAAACACAAGACGAAGACAATCCAGAGAAACTGGCAACACTGGGTACACAAGAAACAAGACGAAGACAATCCAGAGAAACTGGCAACACTGGGTACACAAGACACAAGACGAAGACAATCCAGAGAAACTGGCAACACTGGGTACACAAGAAACAAGACGAAGACAATCCAGAGAAACTGGCAACACTGGGTACACAAGACACAAGACGAAGAAAATCCAGAGAAACTGGCAACATTGTGTACAGAAGACACAAGACGAAGACAATCCAGAGAAACTGGCAACACCGGGTACACAAGACACAAGACGAAGACAATCCACAGAAACTGGCAACACTGGGTACACAAGACGAAAACAATCCAGAGAAACTGGCAACATCGGGTACACAAGACACAAGACGAAGACAATCTAGAGAAATTGGCAACACTGGGTACACAAGACACAAGACGACGACAATCCAGAGAAACTGGCAACACTGGGTACACAAGACACAAGACGAAGAAAATCCAGAGAAACTGGCAACACCGGGTACATAAGACATAAGATGACGACAATCCAGAGAAACTGGCAATACTGGGTACACAAGACGAAGAAAATCCAGAGAAACTGGCAACACTGGGTACACAAGACACAAGACGAAGACAACCCAGAGAAACTGGCAACACCGGGTACACAAGAAACAAGACGAAGACAATCCACAGAAACTGGCAACATTGGGTACACAAGACACAGGACGAAGACAATCCAGAGAAACTGGCAACACTGGGTACACAAGACACAAGAAGAAGACAATCCAGAGAAACTGGCAACACTGGGTACACAAGACACAAGACGAAGACAATCCAGAGAAACTGGCAACATTGGGTACACAAGACGAAGAAAATCCAGAGAAACTGGCAACACTGGGTACACAAGACACAAGACGAAGACAATCCAGAGAAACTGGCAACACTGGGTACACAAGACGAAGACAATCCAGAGAAACTGTCAACACTGGGTACACAAGACACGACGAAGAAAATCCAGAGAAACTGGCAATACTGTGTACTCAAGACACAAGACGAAGACAATCCAGAGAAACTGGCAACACTGGGTACACAAGACACAAGATGAAGACAATCCAGAGAAACTGGCAACACCGGGTACACAAGATACAAGACGAAAACAATCCAGAGAAACTGGCAACACTGGGTACACAAGAAACAAGACGAAGACAATCCACAGAAACTGGCAACACTGGGTACACCAGACACAAGACGAAGACACTCCAGACAAACTGGCAACACCGGGTACACAATACACAAGACGAAGACAATCCAAAGAAACTGACACCACCGGGTACACAAGACATAAGACGAAGAAAATCCACAGAAACTGGCAACACTGGGTACAAAAGACACAAGACGAAGACAATCCAGAGAAACTGGCAACACTGGATACACAAGACACAAGACGAAGACAATCCAGAGAAACTGGCAACACTGGGTACACAAGACGAAAACAATCCAGAGAAACTGGTAACACCGGGTACACAAGAAACAAAACGAAGACAATCTAGAGAAACCGGCAACACTGGGTACACAAGACACAAGACGAAGACACTCCAGAGAAACTGGCAACACCGGGTACACAAGACACAAGACAAAGACAATCCAGAGAAACTGGCAACACCGGGTACACAAGACACAAGACGAAGACAATCCAGAGAAACTGGCAACACTGGGTACACAAGAAACAAGACGAAGACAATCCAGAGAAACTGGCAACACTGGGTACACAAGACACAAGACGAAGAAAATCCAGAGAAACTGGCAACATTGTGTACAGAAGACACAAGACGAAGACAATCCAGAGAAACTGGCAACACCGGGTACACAAGACACAAGACGAAGACAATCCACAGAAACTGGCAACACTGGGTACACAAGACGAAAACAATCCAGAGAAAATGGCAACACCGGGTACACAAGACACAAGACGAAGACAATCTAGAGAAATTGGCAACACTGGGTACACAAGACACAAGACGACGACAATCCAGAGAAACTGGCAACACTGGGTACACAAGACACAAGACGAAGACAATCCAGAGAAACTGGCAACACTGGGTACACAAGACGAAGAAAATCCAGAGAAACTGGCAACACCGGGTACATAAGACACAAGATGAAGACAATCCAGAGAAACTGGCAATACTGGGTACACAAGACGAAGAAAATCCAGTGAAACTGGCAACACAGGGTACACAAGATGAAGAAAATCCAGTGAAACTGGCAACACTGGGTACACAAGACACAAGACGAAGACAATTCAGAGAAACTGGCAACACCGGGTACACAAGACACAAGACGAAGACAATCCAGAGAAACTGGCAACACTGGGTACACAAGAAACAAGACGAAGACAATCCACAGAAACTGGCAACACTGGGTACACCAGACACAAGACGAAGACACTCCAGACAAACTGGCAACACCGGGTACACAATACACAAGACGAAGACAATCCAAAGAAACTGACACCACCGGGTACACAAGACATAAGACGAAGAAAATCCACAGAAACTGGCAACACTGGGTACAAAAGACACAAGACGAAGACAATCCAGAGAAACTGGCAACACTGGATACACAAGACACAAGACGAAGACAATCCAGAGAAACTGGCAACACTGGGTACACAAGACGAAAACAATCCAGAGAAACTGGTAACACCGGGTACACAAGACACAAAACGAAGACAATCTAGAGAAACCGGCAACACTGGGTACACAAGACACAAGACGAACACAATCCAGAGAAACTGGCAACACTGGGTACACAAGACACAAGACGAAGACACTCCAGAGAAACTGGCAACATCGGGTACACAATACACAAGACGAAGACAATCCAGAGAAACTGGCAACACCGGGTACACAAAACACAAGACGAAGACAATCCAGAGAAACTGGCAACACTGGGTACACAAGAAACAAGACGAAGACAATCCAGAGAAACTGGCAACACTGGGTACACAAGACACAAGACGAAGACAATCCAGAGAAACTGGCAACACTGGGTACACAAGACACAAGACGAAGACATTCCAGAGAAACTGGTAACACTGGGTACACAAGACACAAGACGAAGAAAATCCAGAGAAACTGGCAACACTGGGTACACAAGACACAAGACGAAGACAATCCAGAGAAACTGGTAACACCGGGTACACAAGACACAAGACGAAGACAATCCAGCGAAACTGGCAACACCGGGTACACAAGACACAAGATGAAGACAATCCAGAGAAACTGGCAACACCGGGTACACAAGATACAAGACGAAAACAATCCAGAGAAACTGGCAACACTGGGTACACAAGAAACAAGACGAAGACAATCCAGAGAAACTGGCAACACCGGGTACACAAGATACAAGACGAAGACAATCCAGAGAAACTGGCAACACTGGGTACACAAGATACAAGACGAAAACAATCCAGAGAAACTGGCAACACTGGGTACACAAGACAAAAGACGAAGACAATCCAGAGAAACTGGCAATACTGGGTACACAAGACATAAGACGAAGAAAATCCAGAGAAACTGGCAACACTGGGTACACAAGACACAAGACGAAGACAATCCAGAGAAACTGGCAACACTGGATACACAAGACACAAGACGAAGACACTCCAGAGAAACTGGCAACACCGGGTGCACAAGACACAAGACAATCCAGAGAAACTGGCAACACTAGGTACACAATACACAAGATGAAGACAATCCAAAGAAACTGGCACCACCGGGTACACAAGACACAAGACGAAGAAAATCCACAGAAACTGGCAACACTTGGTACACAAGACACAAGACGAAGAAAATCCAGAGAAACTGGCAACACTGGATACACAAGACACAAGCCGAAGACAACCCAGAGAAACTGGCAACACTGGGTACACAAGACGAACACAATCCAGAGAAACTGGTAACACCCGGTACACAAGACACAAGACGAAGACAATCCAGAGAAACTGGCAACACTGGGTACACAAGACACAAGACGAAGACATTCCAGAGAAACTGGCAACACCGGGTACACAAGACACAAGATGAAGACAATTCAGAGAAACTGGCAACACTGGGTACACAAGACACAAGACGAAGAAAATCCAGAGAAACTGGTAACACCGGGTACACAAAACACAAGACGAAGACAATCCAGAGAAACTGGAAACACTGGGTACACAAGACACAAGACGAACACAATCCAGAGAAACTGGCAACACCGGGTACACAAGACACAAGATGAAAACAATCCAGAGAAACTGGCAACACCGGGTACACAAGACACAAGACGAAGACAATCCAGAGAAACTGGCAACACTGGGTACTCAAGACACAAGATGAAGACAATCCAGAGAAACCGGCAACACTGGGTACTCAAGACACAAGATGAAGACAATCGAGAGAAACTGGCAACACTGGGTACTCAAGACACAAGATGAAGACAATCGAGAGAAACTGGCAACACTGGGTACTCAAGACACAAGATGAAGACAATCGAGAGAAACTGGCAACACTGGGTACTCAAGACACAAGACGAAGACCAACAAAACAAAAAGCACAACACAATATGTGTTGGGCACCGCTATGTGCAAACAAATACAAGCACAAATAATGTAAATAAGACTTGATCTCTCCTACAAACAACTGGAGATAAATACGAACCGAACTTGTCATTCACTTCTGTAGTGATCCCTCTTCTCAAAGAGATCGAAATTAAAATATAAATACCGCCCAGAAAAGTTCTAATAAAAGGTATTGCAGCAAAATTGAGATGTTTGACATTTTTTGAAGAAATAGAATATAAGTACATAGAACAGGTTGAGAAAAATGTGCAAAAATAATTATGAAATTCACCGGAAGTATTGCGTCATAACGGTGAGTTTTATGTCCTTCTTACTTGTAGCCTTTTAGTAAATTATTTATAAAATAAATAAATGACAAATAGGTAATGTTGGTTATATGTTTATGATGTAATAAACATCAAACGTTATAAATCGTAAGATTGGGTAAAAATAAATTCTGCTGGTTTCCGCCATTGTTTATTCAAAAGAAACAGGGAAAAAAAAACAGAAAGTTAAATACAATTCCATACAACAACAAAAAAGATAAAAAAAATCAAGTTTTTATTGTTGATTCTTTTATTTCCATTTCCATAGGAACATTTTGTCACAAAGGAAAGATATGAATCATGTATCATTTCATGACAAAAGAGTAAAATTTGATTAAAATCTTGGTAGATACAATAATTTTAGGCAACATCAACGCAGTCGTACATTGTGTATATTTTTGTAAAAGAACAAAATGTATACATCATTAAAAAAAAAAGCCGATATTGTTAGAGATTCATTTCAGTGAATAACAACAATCACATTATAGTATTTCAATCTGTAACGTTTTTTTCTATAATTACTACATATGTCATCCTCAGTATCAATATCAATATCAATATCAATATCAATAAGCTTTATTTAAAGTCGGAAAACATCAAACATTAAAACATAGCTCTAATGAGCTTTTAAATCCGACATAAGAATATGCATATATAAACAATAAAACAAAAACATGCACACAATATTTGTAAAAAAAAACAAAAAAACCATTGTCATATTAAAATTTTCTATGAAATTTCAAACCAAATTAAAATATGAAAGCAATTTAAAACACAGCAGTAGCAGAAGCATAATTTAAAAGCACATTATATATTGATGTGAATAAAACAAAAAGCATGGATAAAATGAGACAAATAGAAATCAAAATGTTTAAAATCACATGCATCTACATGTATATCTAAAAATATTAAAAAATAAAGCAAAAAAGTATGAAAATATCAGTTCAAAATCAGTTTCTTCTTTCGAGTTCTCTTTCATCGTAGCAATTGAATTATATATGATATATTACATATCGTATTTCAAGATAAAATTCTACTCATTGGAAGTTTTAAGATCTTATTCTACTAAGATATTTTTCCTTTTAAAATATATCTCAAGATATAGTTGTACTACGTCGATATTTCAAGATATAGTTGTACTACGTCGATATTTCAAGATATAATTCTACTCAGTGGAAGTTAATAGATCTTATTCTATTAAGTCGATATTACAAAACCCTTTTTCTTTTTAATATATATCTCAATATGTAATTCTACTAATTCTACTTTTTAAGATCCAATTTTATGTTTCAAATTCTAATTATGCTGAGTATATTTTAAGATCATATCTTGCTAAAGAGAAATTTCTAGATTTAATTAACATTCTCATTTCCTAATTTCCAGAACACTTTCAGTAGAAACTCTACAAAATGATCGATGATTAGTCAGATTGGAGGAGGGGTTGTGGTGTTTAACGCCACTTTCAGTAATATTTCAGTTATATCGTGGTGGAGGAAACCGGAACACCCGGAGACTTGGCGCAAGTTACTGACAAACTTTATCACATAATCAAGTACATCTTGCCATCAGCGGGATTAATGATGATAGGTACTGATTACATAGGTAGTTGTAAAGTCAACTACAATACGATCACGACCACGATGGCCAGTTACATGCAGGTAATGAAATTTAGATGAAATTATATGAATGAACATTTGTTATATAACTTCTGATTGAATGATTCCATTACATATTTTTCAGATTACATGCGCACTGGAACAGCATTCGGAATCATCGCTATAACAGTAATGCTGATTGGTCACATGTTTGCATTTTATGCCCTAAGAAGACCAAGATATATAGTGAAACGTTTAACAGCGTTAATTCATTTTATGACAGGTAAAATAAGTTCATTCCATACAACATCTGTATCATAATGCATAACATAGCATTCAACAAAAACATTTCCTATCAGATATCAAAATTATCCATTTTGTCGAATAATTTACAGGTCTTTCCAAACGTCTTGATAGGTATATAAAATTGATTGTCTATTTACATAAACATAAAAAAATAATCATATTCAACACGACGAAGGCTTAATATTTACGAGTTTTATTATTTCTCATATCTTAAAATTTTAACTAATAACACGTCGTCAAGGGAGGAAATCAAACTCAAAACACTAATGGTGGTAGACACTGATTACCATACGATCACAGCCACGGAGACCCCCGAGATTAATATTATTTGTCTTTCATGTTTACTAATATCCAATATCAATCCATTTCTACACCCATCTGATTTCAACTTAAACCACTAACAAGTCTGAAAATATAAACAATATAAACTAAGTGTCTTCTTTATCATCAAACATATCACCCCGATGAGACGATAAATTACGTCATCATCAAACATATCACCCCGATGAGACGATAAATTACATCATCATCAAACATATCACCCCGATGAGACGATACATTACATCATCATCAAACATATCACTCCGATGAGACGATAAATTACATCATCATCAAACATATCACCCCGATGAGACGATAAATTACATCATCATCAAACATATCACCCCGATGAGACGATAAATTACATCATCCTCAAACATATCACCCCGATGAGACGATAAATTACATCATCCTCAAACATATCACCCCGATGAGACGAAAAATGACATCATCATCAAACATATCACCCCGATGAGACGATAAATTACGTCATCATCAAACATCATCCCGATGAGACGATAAATTACGTCATCATCAAACATATCACCCCGATGAGACGATAACTTACATCATCATCAAACATATCACCCCGATGAGACGATAAATTACATCATCCTCAAACATATCACCCCGATGAGACGATAAATTACATCATCCTCAAACATATCACCCCGATGAGACGATAAATTACATCATCCTCAAACATATCATCCCGATGAGACGATAAATTACATCATCCTCAAACATATCACCCCGATGAGACGATAAATTGCATCATCCGCACAGAGATGTCAAAATACCGCTACATATCATACAATATCTCTAGCGAATAAACAGTTGATGGACACATCGTCATGGTGATGTCTTGAAAATGACAATGCTACTAGCATTCAACACGCATTTCGTTTGTCATAATACAAGTCAAAATATGTATAATAGTAGAAGTAGTTATTAAGATGAAGGTAGATTATTAAAGATAGAGAAATAAATGAAGGATCTAGAGACAAAAACAACAACACGAACACACAGATAAAACATGTTGGGTTTCTGGGTCTCGAAAGATGAGATAATATTGATAAGGATGATGTATGAGTGGTTTAACACTATTTCAATTATATGGCGCCGGTCAGTATTATATGTACTTAAAAAACCCACCGATCTACCAACCTATACTTTATGTATGTATATAACCATAGTTACATAAACAAAATAGGTAGAGTGGCATTGGCACAAACTAGGCTGAAATGTTCGATGAACCACACACTTTTACTTTCCCACCATCAGATAAAGAAATCTATATTTACATTGTGGTATTTTTTTGTTTTTCATGTTAACACTGTTTTAACAACGACATAACTGACATATTTTTGAAAGTGGCGTTAAACTCCATAACCCTAACCCTTTGGTATCCCCAGTGGAGAAAGTCATGTTGAGATACGTCTAGTAGACATCTATATACATCCTTTTACATAGTCTGACGTTAACACTTTTTAAAAAACAAATAAAACTAGCTTAACCCTGCCATTTCTTTTATTGAAGTGCCTGTACCAAGTCAGGAAAGTGAACGGTCATGTAAAGGTGTCGAATTTATCTCTTTCTACGATTTGTCAATATAATTTAGGAAGTGTTCCGACAGACAGTCTGGCGTTTTTGTGTTATTCATATTATTCCCAAGGTATCGTTATGCTCTTTATAGGAAGTCAATTGATCTAACGTTTGACCGACTACAAGTAAAATAAACCTTACTTACCACAGACTTATAAATCACGGCTCTACTTAAGGGGATAATAGATAGTATAATAATGTTAGGATATCTTCCCCAACGCACATAATATTTCATCAAAATGACTATCAATAGACAAAAGTCGACATGAAGATATCTCACAGACGTCAATGATATTGACATTGTAACTTATTTACACCAGACAACAGACGAGGAAGGAAATATATGTCTGTAGATCTGTAGTTCATCAAAGTTAATTCTCAGTGACACGTTATTGAATTCGAACAATTAATGTATTGATATTTGACGTTTAGTATTTGATGTTTACGATTGTAAGATGACGTAACTACATGAATCCATCATTTTGTAATGCCCACTGAAAAAGACACCATTAATTATACAATTTATTAACGTAAAATATTAATTACAATATGCTAAGTTGAAGTCATCACTTCGAAAGTTTTATGGTCGCCACCATGACTTAGAATATCTGCGTCACAAATGCCCACGGATATGTCATTTCCTCATTAATGACTTATCACCGGGTTTGTAACTAGATTAATACGACGGGTGCCACTAGTGGAGCAGGGACTGCCTACCCTTCTGGAGCACCTCAGTTCACCCCCATTTTTAGTGGGGTTCGTGTTACTCGATCTTTATTGTTATGTGTATGTTTTGTAGATCGTTGTTTGTCCTTTTGAACTTTTTCTTTTTGCCATTATGTTGTCTGTTCTTCTTCGATTTACGCATTCTGATTACCCCTTTGGTATCTTCAAACTCTTCTTATCATAAAGTGACAAAAATTACAACCCTTAAAATGTAAATTAATTTTGCAATATTCCTTTATAGATTGACCCCACACCGTCGAACTCAGAGAAGCAAAACATATCACTTCGAGTTATCAGAAAATTCGAGTAATGCGATATATCCATAGCCTATTACTACAACAATAATTTTTTTTTGTCAAATCGACGTATTCAAGAAAACGACTTATGAGGGTTCAAGAACGAAATTACGATTTCCGCATAAAAACGATGTTCCGTCCGTCTTTACCTCCTGTTGTTTGTATGAGGGCGCATGTCTTATTTACGTTATTTGTGTTTATTTGCGTACAGTGATGTCCAACACATATTGTGATTATGTTGTGTTTTGTTCTTCTTCGTCTTTCTTCGTTGCCAGTTTCTTCTGATTGCCCATTTTTGATTGCTACTGCGGTATTCTGTAACGTTTATTTGTATTGTATGTAATTTCCTATGTCTTGTTTAACAGTCTAAAATATACTCGACAATAGTCACCAAATACAATCGAAAAATCGCTGAAACAACGGCAAAATCGATTCCCCTGACACACATATACATGATCGTTCACCTTACTGGCTTGGTAGATACATTTCACACATATACATGATCTCTCAATTTACTGGCTTGGTTGATACACAACACACATATACATGATCTCTCACTTTACTGGCTTGGTTGATACACATCACACATATACATGATCTCTCACTTTACTGGCTTTGTTGATACACAACACACATATACATGATCTCTCACTTTACTGGCTTGGTTGATACACATCACACATATACATGCTCTCTCACTTTACTGGCTTGGTTGATACACATCACACATATACATGATCGTTCACCTTACTGGCTTGGTTGATACACTTCACACATATACATGATCTCTCACTATACTGGCTTGGTTGATACACTTCACACATATACATGATCTCTCACTTTACTGGCTTGGTTGATACACTTCACACATATACATGATCTCTCACTTTACTGGCTTGGTTGATACACTTCACAAATATACATGATCTCTCACTTTACTGGCTTGGTTGGTACACTTCACACATATACATGATCTCTCACTTTACTGGCTTGGTTGATACACTTCACACATATACATTTTCTCTCACTTTACTGGCTTGGTTGATACACTTCACAAATATATATGATCTCTCACTTTACTGGCTTGGTTGATACACTTCACAAATATACATGATCTCTCACTTTACTGGCATAGTTGATACACTTCACACATATACATTTTCTCTCACTTTACTGGCTTGGTTGATACACTTCACAAATATACATTTGCTCTCACTTTACTGGCTTGGTTGATACACTTCACACATATACATGATCTCTCACTTTACTGGCTTGGTTGATGCACTTCACACATATACATGATCTCTCACTTTACTGGCTTGGTTGATACACTTCACACATATACATTTTCTCTCACTTTACTGGCTTGGTTGATACACTTCACAAATATACATGATCTCTCACTTTACTGGCTTGGTTGATACACTTCACAAATATACATGATCTCTCACTTTACTTGCTTGGTTGATACACTTCACAATTATACATGATCTCTCACTTTACTGGTTTGGTTGATACACATCACACATATACATGGTCTCTCACTTTACTGGCTTGGTTGATACATTTCACACATATACATGATCGTTCATCTTACTGGCTTGGTTGATAAACTTCACACATATACATGATCGTTCACCTTACTGGCTTGGTTGATATACTTCACACATACACATGATCTTTCACTTTACTGGCTTGGTTGATACACATCACACATATACATGATCGCTCACTTTACTGGCTTGGTTGATACACTTCACACATATACATGATCTCTCTCTTTACTGGCTTGGTTGATACACTTCACACATATACATGATCGCTCACTTTACTGGCTTGGTTGATACACTTCACAAATATATATGATCTCTCACTTTACTTGCTTGGTTGATGCACTTCACACATATACATGATCTCTCACTTTACTGGCTTAGTTGATGTACTTCACACATATACATAATCTCTCACTTTACTGGCTTGGTTGATACACTTCACAAATATACATGATCTCTCACTTTACTGGCATAGTTGATACACTTCACACATATACATGATCTCTCACTTTACTGGCTTGGTTGATACACTTCACACATACATGATCTCCCACTTTACTGGCTTGGTTGATACACTTCACACATATACATGATCGCTCACTTTACTGGCTTGGTTGATACACTTCACAAATATACATGATCTCTCACTTTACTGGCTTGGTTGATGCACTTCACACATATACATGATCTCTCACTTTACTGACTTGGTTGATGCACTTCACACATATACATGATCTCTCACTTTACTGACTTAGTTGATGTACTTCACACATATACATGATCTCTCACTTTACTGGCTTGGTTGATACACTTCACAATATACATAATCTCTCACTTTACTGGCTTGGTTGATACACTTCACACATATACATGATCTCTCACTTTACTGGCTTGGTTGATACACTTCACTCATATTCATGATCTCTCACTTTACTGGCTTGGTTGATACACTTCACACATACATGATCTCCCACTTTACTGGCTTGGTTGATACACTTCACACATATACATGATCGCTCACTTTACTGGCTTGGTTGATACACTTCACAAATATACATGATCTCTCACTTTACTGGCTTGGTTGATGCACTTCACACATATACATGATCTCTCACTTTACTGGCTTAGTTGATACACTTCACACATATACATGATCTCTCACTTTACTGGCTTAGTTGATACACTTCACACATATACATGATCTCTCACTTTACTGACTTGGTTGATACACTTCACACATATACATAATCTCTCACTTTATTGACTTGGTACAGACACTTCAATAACAAGCGGAGGAGTTAAACTGGCCTCATAAGTAATACAATCTTCTTCACCATGTGAATGATACAAGCTCATGTGAGCTTCTAATTTGAGGAGAAGTCAAACTTAATAATAATCATTCAATGATATGTAAACTATAAGTGATCACCGAATATTGAGTGTTCAATGATATGTAAACTATAAGTGATCACTGAATATTGAGTGTTCAATGCCAAGACATCATGTATATTGAGAAAAGTGAAATTAATGATACAGATAAAATTGAATTATTCTGTTGATAACTTATATTGGTAATAGAAGAAAAATTTGTCCTTGGGCTTTAATTAAGAATCTCATTAGAAGAGACAAGATAAGGGAAATTGACATGATAATATTATTGTAGCATAAACACATTCTATTCGCGTACTTGTGGTGGTATTTCTCTTTTCTCAAGAATTTAGTATTATTTACATAGTTAATAAGCCTGGATTAATGCATTTACTTAACCACTAGGAATATAGACGGATGTCGTGACTACTAAGCTGGTGATATATATTAGTTGTATTATTGACCCAGTGGTAGTAGTACAGGCCAATGGCTTGATTATTAGAGTGGTAATATTCGTGTGGACTAGCAATCCAACGGCAGGGGTATCGACATAGTGGTTGTAATACAGGCCAATGTTCTTATTATTAACTTGGTAATATCTGCTGGACTAGCAATCCACCGGGAGGGGTATCGATCCAGTGGTCGTAGTACAGGCCAATATCCTGATAATTGCGCTGGTGATATCCTCAATGACTAACTGTCCACCAACAGTGGTCTTAATTGTTATTGACCAATTTCCTGACTATTGGGCTTATAATACCCCTGGGACTTAGTCCAATAGCAGACGTGACTACTAGGCTGCTGATGTGCTTGGCGACTACTGGTCAGCGAGTAGGTCTCGCTAAATTGTTCATTTCACATGTATGTAAAATATTTATTGGTTTTCAATAATGGGTAAACGTCTTTATATCTGCTGCTTGTCTTCACAGATACAGCTACATAATGTATATCAAAGTAAAATTATCTCATGCCGCGGGGGGAAATAGCGTTAGTTAATTAATTATCTGTCAAAATGTCTGTAACTTTTTAAAATTAGTATTAATTAATTTCATTCCATCAACAAGGCACTAACTAATGATGGTGGTTGATACCCTAGAGAACTAAGTGAACTTAAATTATGTAATAGGATCATATATTTAGGTTTATCATGGTTTATAGTTACGTTGGAAACCAAAATACCCCCCCCCCCCCACCCCCAAAGACAAAAAAAATAAAATAAAAGTAAATTACAAATATATTATGAAAAGACAGTTTTTAACACTGATGGCCAATTATTCCATCAAATTCAACAATGCGGCCTTAAATCATTGAACACAAGAAGACCACGACGGCAAATGACATTGGTTATTCAGAAAGTCTCTTACAAATGTGGCGGTGTAAAACCTGTTAATTGGATCCTGATTCTCTCCTATTGGTAAATTAAACGACAACACAAATTAAAAAGCCTTACAGAGATTCGCTTGTACCAAAACAGACCAGACATTTTCACAGAAATGAATGACAACATAAACATGGAAATCGAAAGGATGTTGATGTATGGTTGCTCGTTGTACTACAAACTTGTATGACTCTCCCTTTCTTTGTACTCTCCATAGCTCGCCATTGACTCGATTTATTGTTTGTAAGCTTGTCAATATCATAAATATAGCTTACACACTGCTCACTTGACCATGAACAATCGACGTTTTAGATAGATAGATAAAGATAGAGTTCAATAATAAATCACAATTCAGACAGACATAGTAACAACGAAACATAAAAGCATCTATATATATATACGTCTGAAAATTAAACCAAACAGTGTTAGAATTAGATTTTAGAGCAGTCAAATTTTTGTTCTTCCCTCGACGGGATTTGAACCCACACCAGCACCATTCGCTTAGCCTTACGTCCAGCGCCCTAGACCACTCGACTACATCCACTCCCTAAAAAAGGAGCTTCAATAATCGTAGTGTTACCTTGTCTCGTAAGGAAAATCTAGGGATAGACGTAAGACATGTGTATAAGCGTGTGTAGATGGTACATATATACTTTAATATTATAATTTGACAGCAATCTAACTCAGCAATTTTTAATATATTGTATAGGATAATGAAGAATTCATTATACAGTCACAGGAAATAAAGTATATTATACAATATATATATACGTCTGAAAATTGAACCAAACAGTGTTAGAATTAGATTTTAAAGCTGTCAAATGTTTGTTCTTCCCTCAACGGGATTTGAACCCACACCATTGATACACTGCAGCACCATTCGCTTAGCCTTACGTCCAGCGCCCTAGACCACTCGACCACATCCACTCCCTATATATATATCGGGAAAATAATTTAATTTCAGATTCGACAGGTTTGTATATATGTGAGTACACATGGTTACTATATTTTCTTGCTGATAGAATGGTAAATTTGTTATTCTAAGAGTAAGGTTGTTCGTATATAGTAAAAATTGTCATAACCATTTATTGTTTTTGTTTGCAGAAGAATGCATTTAAAGAGAGATAACTCTGATATATATCATGTATATAAATATTATATTAGTGCCTTGTTAATTATTCGTTATTCATTTCAGCTGCATGTGTTCTGGTAGAAAACGAGGTGTTCATCAGGCGCACAGAATATGCAAAATCTAAGCTTCCACTTCGGCTGCCAAAGCAAGCAGAACACTCCTATGGCTACTCGTTTGTCTTATCTTGGATATCGTTTGTTCTCTTTCTTGGAGCAGGAATAATTTTTCTGTTTACATCCCATAAAAAGAAATCTGACAATTTAAATGATCAAATGGACGATTTAGAGATCGACGAACCCGTTGCAATACGAAGGTAGTTCAAAAAGTCGTTTCCCTAACTTCCGGCTGTGAAAGACACCATGGAAATGCTACATGATGCGCTGCATTACATCAAAGAAAGTTAAACATATTGATTAAAAGGTATAATGATGAACGTATAAGGAAAGGACTTAAAATCCAATATGCGGAAAACACGTTTATATCAATACAAGTGACCATGAGTTCAAGGAAAGCAGAAACGTGTTTGCGTTATCCGGATATTAGTCATAAAACAAAGAAACATTATATTCCGAAAAGTTTATTGCTTTAACGTTACATTAGAGCATTAAATTATAACAGTACTATCCTAGTGTACATAAAGTTCTGTGAAACAATCTCCTTGCTCAAACTTCCTGACTATATATACATTCATTTGTATTTGAACATGCTCAAAAATGTTAATGTGGATTTGCAAGTGTTTGGGCAGTTTCATATATTGTTTCCTAATTGCATTTTGAGAGAATTGTGTCCTGCTGGTCTGTGTATCGGTATGCCATTCATCGTTTGAACTTTTACTTTCCATTTTGTTTGGTAATAATACAACCCACGGGAAGGGCTTCACTAATTCATTCATAATTATTAGTGAATGTTTCCATTAATTTTTATCACTTCCAATTATTGTTTCCAGTCGCACTTCCTGTACATACCATCGTTTTATCGAAACACGTCTTTTTTCTAGATATCCTTTTTTTTTGTCTGGAAAATACTTTGGACGAGGATGTCAGTCTTTAAAAAAACCACACGTATGGTAAATATTTACCTACGATGTTTACTGTTGTGTGATTGAGTTATCTTTTGACATTTTGATAATCTACACATTATGATTTGCATTTGATAAATTAATGCTTGATATAATTGTTTTGTACAGTTTTCTTGTTATTATGGCTCACCGTTTCCGTTAATCCGATAGAAGGACAATTACATTATCATGTTAACATTTCTTTTAGTGGTCTACCAGATATGTTTACCTTTCGAGATTTTCTTTACGTTATAGTATTTCTCTATAAGTTAGATCAGTTTTTTTCCTTCCGAAAAGTAACATCAAAGCCACTAGAATTCATTTACGTCTATGACTACTCTTCCAGTTTAGTTGTCAGATTCATCCGCAAAGTGAAAATTAAGTTTTGGAGGATCAAATTGGCGATAACAATAATATGTGGCTTTCATGTGTCAGATATTTCTAAATATATTGAGCATGAAGCTTGCTGACTAGCTCAAAAGTGCTCACTCACAGTAAAGATCATATTTTGTCTCATCGCTGATATTTGACGATATTCATTTTTGTCATTGTTTTATTGTGCAATATCTTGTTTTAATTTCTACAATTATTTATTGGTGTTACTTTTTCAATGTGTTCCCCCTAAAGTACCCCATATTGTACTGTCGGGCGACGGAATTTACAAGAATATGACAATTAATAATGGAAGTACTTCAAACTGATACGAATTCTAATTTTCCGAATCATAATCGTTCCTCCGACTAAATGGATGCTTTAACTCAAATTTGAATCGTGTACTCTATAACGAAATAGTCTGTGAAAATAATATGGAAATTATTGAAATCCGTGATTATATGTGAACGATAAATATATGACTATTTGTGCTTTAGACTACATTATTGAGCATTTCGTTCTGATGAATTTGGTTTTAGTATTCAGAGGTATCTAAGAGCATAAGGACCCATAGCTCTGTATGAGATGTCGACAGCGGTATGCGAATGTAAGAACGACCGGTAACTCTTTATGAGAGGTTGATACATACCTTTTTGTATGTTAAATGTTATAATTTGCACAACATATTTTCGAAAAGATTCCTTTCGTGCATGAACTACCACTAAAACATGCATTCTATTGAATGTTTTGATAGAGATTGCCAAGTTGTACAGGTTTGACACCATAAAATGTCCCGCCATTTTAAAATACTCTTTTATGCAATGTCAGTCTATTGAAATGATTTGTTGTATATATTTTACAAACCTTATAAAAAACTTTATTCAAGCAACATGAATGAAATAAATAATTTGTTTGTTTTTGCATGTTGTGTTTATTTATGATGTGTTTATTCCATTTCTACAATATACCTATATGTGAATCGTCATTTCAGCAACCATTGAATCTTGGGATATCCGTGCACTAAAATTATATTGGTTAAAATGACGTAAACGATATTAATATTGACCAATGAAATAATTGGTACGCGGAAGTAGTATATTACCCATGATTCATTTGTGTCTGAAATTACGAGGTGAAATATTTTGTACATACTTGTATATATTTACTTTATATTTAACTAACCTATTTACGTGCACAATTTCAATTTTATCTATTTTTCTATTTACCAAAGTTCACCACTTTTTACCATTTTTTTCAATAAAAGGAAAAAAAATACTTTGATTATGTTTGTTTTGTTTAGAACAACAAGGCATTTTACACAAATTTACATGAAAATGACAAAGATACATATCACACCTTTAACAATATTCTAAGTATAGCATGGCGGTCATCTTTATTGTTGGAGGAAACCAGAATGCTCGACGAAAACCACACACCTGCCAAAGTCACTGTCCTATTGTGGTATCTAGTGCACCTATCCGTGTGGAGGAATCGAACACGCCAGCTTTCGTGGTCATAGACAGAAATTGCATATGCAGCTGTGTAGAGTGTGTAGCAACCATGCGATCGCGGAAACGACGTTTATATACCAAACTAACAAATGCAACATCCAGAAAAAACACAATTCTAGTTATAAATGATATTAGTTTTTTTGGCCAAGACTTTTGTTTATGATTTGCTAGTATACCAGACTTAACCATGTCCTCCACAGGAAGGGCACTCTGTAAATTCATGATTTTATCTAAATATATGCCACATCGACCTTACTTTATTGAATAATTTATTAAAAAAGTAATGTCTTCAAAGGTTCAAGGACACAACCACCATTTTAATGTTAAACACTTCATCTGGACTTGATAGCATTGCTTTCTTTTCCTGGTTGGGGAGTTATCTATCTTTCACACTTTTCCAATCCTAAATATAGTGGATTGATGTAGGATTTTAGTATCATAAAGCAATGTAGGCCGAAAAACAGAGAAAATAAATTTTAGGGTTGCTGCTATGGGTGTTTATGGTCACTATCAAATACAAGTTTGGAGATATCAAGGGAGGTAATACAGTGAAGGACAGATATCGACAACAACAATGGAAAAACATAAAAAAATGGTCCACAATACACTACTATAAAACTGTAACTACATAAACCTCAGAAAGAATCAAATGCCCTTCATGGGTAAGCATATTCTGCTCCATCAGTGGCACCCATCGTGTTATTAATGCTAAAAATCCGGCGTTAAGATAATATTCTGTGACGAGTCATGATCGAGAAGAAAAAGACTGTATTATTTATTACTGATTAATAAGAAGTTGACTATTGGAATAATGTCATCATGTGTGTCGAAGAGTTTTGTTTCCAATATTCTACTGGTTGAGGACCAATTATCGCTAACTTGCACGTTACTCGGGAGCACACGCAAATTTTCTGGCCATTTTTTGCAGACGACAGTGATAAATGGTGACAAAGCAGACAGCAAAATCCTACATTTGTATCTTGGCTAATTCAAAAGAAATCAGGTAAAACCCCATTAGAAACCATACCTCTTTAAATAAACCTCATTCTACGATGGTCATATATGTGTGTGCTAGGGGTATACATTGTGCCTCATTCTACGATGGTCATATATGTGTGTGTTAGGGGTATATATTGTGCCTGATTCTAAGATGGTCATATATGTGTGTGTTAGAGGTATATATTGTGCCTCATTCTACGATGGCCATATATGTGTGTGTTAGGTGTATGAATTGTGCCTCATTCCACGATGGTCATATATGTGTGTGTTAGGGGCATAGATGGTGCCTCATTCTACGATGGTCATTTATGTGTGTGTTAGGGGGATAGATTGTGCCTCATTCTACGATGGTCATATATGTGTGTGTTAGGGGCATAGATTGTGCCTCATTCTACGATGGTCATATATGTGTGTGTTAGGGGTATAGATTGTGCCTCATTCTACGATGGTCATATATGTGTGTGTTAGGGGCATAGATTGTGCCTCATTCTACGATGGTCATATATGTGTGTGTTAGGGGCATAGATTGTGCCTCATTCTACGATGGTCATATATGTGTGTGTTAGGAGTATAGATTGTGCACCATTCTACGATGATCATATATGTGTGTGTTAGGGGCATAGATTGTGCCTCATTCTACGATGGTCATATATATGCGTGGTAGGGGCATATATTGTGCCTCATTCTACGATGGTCATATATGTGTGTGTTAGGGGCATAGATTGTGCCTCATTCTACGATGGTCATATATGTGTGTGTTAGGGACATAGATTGTGGCTCATTCTACGATGGTCATATATGTGTGTGTTAGGGGCATAGAGTGTGCCTCATTCTACGATGGTCATATATGTGTGTGTTAGGGGTATAAATTGTGCCTCATTCTACGATGGTCATATATGTGTGTGTTAGAGGTATAGATTGTGCCTCATTCTAAGATTTTTCAATTGGATTTTGGAACTGTTCGTAGTGTTGCATTTTTTGTTTTTTTATTACTAAATTAATATCAGTGAACAAACATGATTAGTTAATTTCAGTGTAAATTAACGTTAGAGAATACCAAAGGGGCTATCAAAAATGAACAACCATAGAAACTGGCAACACTGGGTACATAAGACGAAGAAACACACAACGCAATATGTGTTAAACACTACAATACACCAAAAAACATAACGTAAATAAAACATGAGTCCTCCTACAAAAATGATCAATACATCGATAAACAATTGATTTGTAGTTAGTGGGTGGTTGGTTGCTATTTTTGTTCACCAAGGGAGTAATTGGTCATCTAAATCATGATAAAAGCAAGGTATATTTCGATGTGATGATAACAATGTTTTCCTTTATATATCTTATAAAAGCCTAATGGATATGAAATTCTTTTTATAGAACTACATGTATATAGGATATATGTGTATGGGTGTACACAGACATAATTATGCAGATGTATTGAAGACATTATTCAATTATAGCTTTAACTTTACTTGATATTGTTAGTACAAAAATATCCTCGGGCATTTAATGGAAACACCTTCATGTACAAAGATTGTATTTTTCACAGAGAAGCTAGCCACCATTTCAGAGTAAATTTCGATAAGCATGTAACCGAATCACCAATTAAAACTATTTATCTTTATAAACACATCAACAATTGAAATATTTTTATTAGCAAACCAGAAATTCCTATTGTGTTTGAAATCATTAATATAATGTAGACAATTCTTTAAGAATCTCTATTTGTCATTTTTATCCTGCAATGACAGCATTTACCGACCAATATAGCCTGCCTAATATTTTTTTTGATATTGGTCAGTTATAAATAGAACATTTTTTTGATATTGGTCAGTTATAAATAGAACATACAAATGCAAAACGGGGCACATCGGGGGATATTGTTTTCAAATACATACACAAAATTATTTCAAATACTTTTATCATCGTCCAGTAAACGTTTATTTACGATTTAGAATTGCAGGATAAATACAATACATGTGCACTGTCGAAGCATATAGGTAAGTATGTGTATTCGGCGCGAAACGCGGAAAAAGGCTCGGCGAAGCCTCGCCTTTTCCCGCGTTTCTAAGCCTCATACACATATTACCGATATGCTTCGACAGTGCACAAGTATTGTATACTAATAAGTCAGACAAACATGTTTTCTATCACGTTATATATTCATCGAAGTGATTACTTATCATGTATTAAATATTTGGTGCATTTAGATGAGTAAACAACAAGGTATATCACTACATTAGGAAATAAACGTTAGAGAAAACCGAAGGTGTAATGAGGAATGGACGATCCCGAGAGGAACTGGAAACATTGAGTACATAAGAAACAGGACGAAAACAGATAAATACAAAAATACAACACAACGCAGAAAACTAAGCAGATGAGCAATACAGACCACATCAAGCATCGGGAGTGAACCCAGGAGCTGGCGAATAGTAAGAAGATGAGCAATACAGACCACACCAAAACACGGGAGTGAACCCAGGAGCTCGCGAATAGTAAGAAGATGAGCAATACAGACCACACCAAACACCGGGAGTGAACCCAGGAGCTGGCGAATAGTAAGAAGATGAGCAATACAGACCACACCAAAACACGGGAGTGAACCCAGGAGCTGGCGAATAGTAAGAAGATGAGCAATACAGACCACACCAAAACACGGGAGTGAACCCAGGAGCTGGAGAATAGTAAGAAGATGAGCAATACAGACCACACCAAACACCGGGAGTGAACCCAGGAGCTCGCGAATAGTAAGAAGATGAGCAATACAGACCACACCAAAACACGGGAGTGAACCCAGGAGCTGGCGAATAGTGAGAAGATGAGCAATACAGACCACACCAAGCATCGGGAGTGAACCCAGGAGCTGGCGAATAGTAAACAGATGAGCAATGCAGACCACACCAAAACACGGGAGTGAACCCAGGAGCTGGCGAATAGTAAGAAGATGAGCAATACAGACTACACCAAGCATCGGGAGTGAACCCAGGAGCTGGCGAATAGTAAACAGATGAGCAATACAGACCACACCAAAACACGGGAGTGAACCCAGGAGCTGGCGAATAGTAAGAAGATGAGCAATACAGACCACACCAAAACACGGGAGTGAACCCAGGAGCTGGCGAATAGTAAGAAGATGAGCAATACAGACTACACCAAGCATCGGGAGTGAACCCATGAGCTGGCGAATAGTAAACAGATGAGCAATACAGACCACACCAAAACACGGGAGTGAACCCAGGAGCTGGCGAATAGTAAGAAGATGAGCAATACAGACCACACCAAAACACGGGAGTGAACCCAGGAGCTGGCGAATAGTAAGAAGATGAGCAATACAGACTACACCAAGCATCGGGAGTGAACCCAGGAGCTGGCGAATAGTAAGCAGATGAGCAATACAGACCACACCAAACACCGGGAGTGAACACAGGAGCTGGCGAATAGTAAGAAGATGAGCAATACAGACCACACCAAAACACGGGAGTGAACCCAGGAGCTGGCGAATAGTAAGAAGATGAGCAATACAGACCACACCAAAACACGGGAGTGAACCCAGGAGCTGGCGAATAGTAAGAAGATGAGCAATACAGACCACACCAAAACACGGAGTGAACCCAGGAGCTGGCGAATAGTAAGAAGATGAGCAATACAGACCACACCAAAACACGGGAGTGACCCCAGGAGCTCGCGAATAGTAAGAAGATGAGCAATACAGACCACACCAAAACACCGGGAGTGAACCCAGGAGCTGGCAAATAGTAAGAAGATGAGCAATACAGACTACACCAAAACACGGGAGTGAACCCAGGAGCTGGCGAATAGTAAGAAGATAAGCAATACAGACCACACCAAAACACCGGGAGTGAACCCAGGAGCTGGCGAATAGTAAGACGATCAGCAATACAGACCACACCAAAACACGGGAGTGAGCCCAGGAGCTCGCGAATAGTAAGAAGATGAGCAATACAGACCACACCAAAACACGGGAGTGAACCCAGGAGCTGGCGAATAGTAAGAAGATAAGCAATACAGACCACACCAAAACACCGGGAGTGAACCCAGGAGCTGGCGAATAGTAAGAAGATCAGCAATACAGACCACACCAAAACACGGGAGTGAGCCCAGGAGCTCGCGAATAGTAAGAAGATGAGCAATACAGACAACACCAAACACCGGGAGTGAACCCAGGAGCTGGCGAATAGTAAGAAGATGAGCAATACAGACCACACCAAGCATCGGGAGTGAACCCAGGAGCTGGCGAATAGTAAGAAGATGAGCAATACAGAACACACCAAAACACCGGGAGTGAACCCAGGAGATGGCGAATAGTAAGAAGATGAGCAATACAGACCACACCAAAACACGGGAGTGAATCCAGAAGCTGGCGAATAGTAAAAAGATGAGCAATACAGACCACACCAAAACACCGGGAGCGAACCCAGGAGCTGGCGAATAGTAAGAAGATGAGCAATACAGACCACACCAAAACACGGGAGTGAACCCAGGAGCTCGCGAATAGTAAGAAGATGAGCAATACAGACCACACCAAACACCGGGAGTGAACCCAGGAGCTGGCGAATAGTAAGAAGATGAGCAATACAGACTACACCAAGCATCGGGAGTGAACCCAGGAGCTGGCGAATAGTAAACAGATGAGCAATACAGACCACACCAAAACACGGGAGTGAACCCAGGAGCTGGCGATTAGTAAAAAGATGAGCAATACAGACCACACCAAAACACCGGGAGTGAACCCAGGAGCTGGCGAATAGTAAGAAGATGAAGAATACAGACCACACCAAAACACGGGAGTGAACCCAGGAGCTGGCGAATAGTAAGAAGATGAGCAATACAGACCACACCAAACACCGGGAGTGAACCCAGGAGCTGGCGAATAGTAAGAAGATGAGCAATACAGACTACACCAAGCATCGGGAGTGAACCCGGGAGCTGGCGAATAGTAAACAGATGAGCAATACAGACCACACCAAAACACGGGAGTGAACCCAGGAGCTGGCGAATAGTAAGAAGATGAGCAATACAGACCACACCAAAACACGGGAGTGAACCCAGGAGCTGGCGAATAGTAAGAAGATGAGCAATACAGACCACACCAAAACACGGGAGTGAACCCAGGAGCTGGCGAATAGTAAGAAGATGAGCAATACAGACCACACCAAAACACGGGAGTGAACCCAGGAGCTCGCGAATAGTAAGAAGATGAGCAATACAGACCACACCAAAACACCGGGAGTGAACCCAGGAGCTGGCGAATAGTAAGAAGATGAAGAATACAGACCACACCAAAACACGGGAGTGAACCCAGGAGCTCGCGAATAGTAAGAAGATGAGCAATACAGACCACACCAAACACCGGGAGTGAACCCAGGAGCTGGCGAATAGTAAGAAGATGAGCAATACAGACCACACCAAAACACGGGAGTGAACCCAGGAGCTGGCGAATAGTAAGAAGATGAGCAATACAGACCACACCAAAACACGGGAGTGAACCCAGGAGCTGGCGAATAGTAAGAAGATGAGCAATACAGACCACACCAAAACACCGGGAGTGAACCCAGGAGCTCGCGAATAGTAAGAAGATGAGCAATACAGACCACACCAAAACACGGGAGTGAACCCAGGAGCTCGCGAATAGTAAGAAGATGAGCAATACAGACCACACCATACACGGGAATGAACCCAGGAGCTGGCGAATAGTAAGAAGATGAGCAATACAGACCACACCATACACGGCAGTGAACCCAGGAGCTGGCGAATAGTAAGAAGGTGAGCAATACAGACTACACCAAGCATCGGGAGTGAACCCAGGAGCTGGCGAATAGTAAGAAGATGAGCAATACAGACCACACCAAAACACGGGAGTGAACCCAGGAGCTCGCGAATAGTAAGAAGATGAGCAATAAAGACCACACCAAAACACAGGGAGTGAACCCAGGAGCTGGCGAATAGTAAGAAGATGAGCAATACAGACCACACCAAAACACGGGAGTGAACCCAGGAGCTGGCAAATAGTAAGAAGATGAGCAATACAGACCACACCAAAACACCGGGAGTGAACCCAGGAGCTGGCGAATAGTAAGAAGATGAGCAATACAGACCACACCAAAACACGGGAGTGAACCCAGGAGCTCGCGAATAGTAAGAAGATGAGCAATACAGAATACACCAAACACCGGGAATGAACCCAGGAGCTGGCGAATAGTAAGAAGATGAGCAATACAGACTACACCAAGCATCGGGAGTGAACCCAGAAGCTGGCGAATAGTAAACATATGAGCAATACAGACCACACCAAAACACGGGAGTGAACCCAGGAGCTGGAGAATAGTAAGAAGATGAGCAATACACACCACACCAAAACACGGGAGTGAACCCAGGAGCTGGCGAATAGTAAGAAGATGAGCAATACAGACCACACCAAAACACGGGAGTGAACCCAGGAGCTGGCGAATAGTAAGAAGATGAGCAATACAGACCACACCAAACACCGGGAGTGAACCCAGGAGCTGGCGAATAGTAAGAAGATGAGCAATACAGACCACACCAAACACCGGGAGTGAACCCAGGAGCTGGCGAATAGTAAGAAGATGAGCAATACAGACCACACCAAACACCGGGAGTGAACCCAGGAGCTCGCGAATAGTAAGAAGATGAGCAATACAGACCACACCAAACACCGGAAGTGAACGCAGGAGCTCGCGAATAGTAAGAAGATGAGCAATACAGACCACACCAAAACACGGGAGTGAACCCAGGAGCTGGCGAATAGTAAGAAGATGAGCAATACAGACCACACCAAACACGGGAGTGAACCCAGGAGCTCGCGAATAGTAAGAAGATGAGCAATACAGACCACACCAAACACCGGGAGTGAACCCAGGAGCTGGCGAATAGTAAGAAGATGAGCAATACAGACCACACCAAAACACGGGAGTGAACCCAGGAGCTGGCGAATAGTAAGAAGATGAGCAATACAGACCACACCAAACACCGGGAGTGAACCCAGGAGCTCGCGAATAGTAAGAAGATGAGCAATACAGACCACACCAAAACACGGGAGTGAACCCAGGAGCTCGCGAATAGTAAGAAGATGAGCAATACAGACCACACCAAAACACGGGAGTGAACCCAGGAGCTGGCGAATAGTAAGAAGATGAGCAATACAGACCACACCAAACACCGGGAGTGAACCCAGGAGCTCCCGAATAGTATGAAGATGAGCAATACAGACCACACCAAACACCGGGAGTGAACCCAGGAGCTGGCGAATAGTAAGAAGATGAGCAATACAGACCACACCAAAACACGGGAGTGAATCCAGGAGCTCGCGAATAGTAGGAAGATGAGCAATACAGACCACACCAAACACCGGGAGTGAACCCAGGAGCTGGCGAATAGTAAGAAGATGAGCAATACATACCACACCAAACACCGGGAGTGAACCCAGGAGCTGGCGAATAGTAAGAAGATGAGCAATACAAACCACACCAAAACACCGGGAGTGAACCCAGGAGCTGGCGAATAGTAAGCAGATGAGCAATACAGACCACACCAAACACCGGGAGTGAACCCAGGAGCTGGCGAATAGTAAGCAGATGAGCAATACAGGCCACACCAAACACGGGAGTGAACCCAGGAGCTGGCGAATAGTAAGAAGATGAGCAATACAGACCACACCAAACACCGGGAGTGAACCCAGGAGCTGGCGAATAGTAAGAAGATGAGCAATACAGACCACACCAAACACCGGGAGTGAACCCAGGAGCTGGCGAATAGTAAGAAGATGAGCAATACAGACCACACCAAACACCGGGAGTGAACCCAGGAGCTGGCGAATAGTAAGAAGATGAGCAATACAGACCACACCAAACACCGGGAGTGAACCCAGGAGCTGGCGAATAGTAAGAAGATGAGCAATACAGACCACACCAAACACCGGGAGTGAACCCAGGAGCTGGCGAATAGTAAGAAGATGAGCAATACAGACCACACCAAACACGGGAGTGAACCCAGGAGCTGGCGAATAGTAAGAAGATGAGCAATACAGACCACACCAAACACCGGGAGTGAACCCAGGAGCTGGCGAATAGTAAGAAGATGAGCAATACAGACCACACCAAACACCGGGAGTGAACCCAGGAGCTGGCGAAGAAGATGAGCAATACAGACCACACCAAACACCGGGAGTGAACCCAGGAGGTGGCGAATAGTAAGAAGATGAGCAATATAGACCACACCAAACACCGGGAGTGAACCCAGGAGCTGGCGAATAGTAAGAAGATCAGCAATACAGACCACACCAAAACACGGGAGTGAGCCCAGGAGCTCGCGAATAGTAAGAAGATGAGCAATACAGACAACACCAAACACCGGGAGTGAACCCAGGAGCTGGCGAATAGTAAGAAGATGAGCAATACAGACCACACCAAGCATCGGGAGTGAACCCAGGAGCTGGCGAATAGTAAGAAGATGAGCAATACAGAACACACCAAAACACCGGGAGTGAACCCAGGAGATGGCGAATAGTAAGAAGATGAGCAATACAGACCACACCAAAACACGGGAGTGAATCCAGAAGCTGGCGAATAGTAAAAAGATGAGCAATACAGACCACACCAAAACACCGGGAGCGAACCCAGGAGCTGGCGAATAGTAAGAAGATGAGCAATACAGACCACACCAAAACACGGGAGTGAACCCAGGAGCTCGCGAATAGTAAGAAGATGAGCAATACAGACCACACCAAACACAGGGAGTGAACCCAGGAGCTGGCGAATAGTAAGAAGATGAGCAATACAGACTACACCAAGCATCGGGAGTGAACCCAGGAGCTGGCGAATAATAAACAGATGAGCAATACAGACCACACCAAAACACGGGAGTGAACCCAGGAGCTGGCGAATAGTAAGAAGATGAGCAAAACAGACCACACCAAAACACGGGAGTGAACCCAGGAGCTGGCGATTAGTAAAAAGATGAGCAATACAGACCACACCAAAACACCGGGAGTGAACCCAGGAGCTGGCGAATAGTAAGAAGATGAAGAATACAGACCACACCAAAACACGGGAGTGAACCCAGGAGCTGGCGAATAGTAAGAAGATGAGCAATACAGACCACACCAAACACCGGGAGTGAACCCAGGAGCTGGCGAATAGTAAGAAGATGAGCAATACAGACTACACCAAGCATCGGGAGTGAACCCGGGAGCTGGCGAATAGTAAACAGATGAGCAATACAGACCACACCAAAACACGGGAGTGAACCCAGGAGCTGGCGAATAGTAAGAAGATGAGCAATACAGACCACACCAAAACACGGGAGTGAACCCAGGAGCTGGCGAATAGTAAGAAGATGAGCAATACAGACCACACCAAAACACGGGAGTGAACCCAGGAGCTGGCGAATAGTAAGAAGATGAGCAATACAGACCACACCAAAACACGGGAGTGAACCCAGGAGCTCGCGAATAGTAAGAAGATGAGCAATACAGACCACACCAAAACACCGGGAGTGAACCCAGGAGCTGGCGAATAGTAAGAAGATGAAGAATACAGACCACACCAAAACACGGGAGTGAACCCAGGAGCTCGCGAATAGTAAGAAGATGAGCAATACAGACCACACCAAACACCGGGAGTGAACCCAGGAGCTGGCGAATAGTAAGAAGATGAGCAATACAGACCACACCAAAACACGGGAGTGAACCCAGGAGCTGGCGAATAGTAAGAAGATGAGCAATACAGACCACACCAAAACACGGGAGTGAACCCAGGAGCTGGCGAATAGTAAGAAGATGAGCAATACAGACCACACCAAAACACCGGGAGTGAACCCAGGAGCTCGCGAATAGTAAGAAGATGAGCAATACAGACCACACCAAAACACGGGAGTGAACCCAGGAGCTCGCGAATAGTAAGAAGATTAGCAATACAGACCACACCATACACGGGAATGAACCCAGGAGCTGGCGAATAGTAAGAAGATGAGCAATACAGACCACACCATACACGGCAGTGAACCCAGGAGCTGGCGAATAGTAAGAAGGTGAGCAATACAGACTACACCAAGCATCGGGAGTGAACCCAGGAACTGGCGAATAGTAAGAAGATGAGCAATACAGACCACACCAAAACACGGGAGTGAACCCAGGAGCTCGCGAATAGTAAGAAGATGAGCAATAAAGACCACACCAAAACACAGGGAGTGAACCCAGGAGCTGGCGAATAGTAAGAAGATGAGCAATACAGACCACACCAAAACACGGGAGTGAACCCAGGAGCTGGCGAATAGTAAGAAGATGAGCAATACAGACCACACCAAAACACCGGGAGTGAACCCAGGAGCTGGCGAATAGTAAGAAGATGAGCAATACAGACCACACCAAAACACGGGAGTGAACCCAGGAGCTCGCGAATAGTAAGAAGATGAGCAATACAGAATACACCAAACACCGGGAATGAACCCAGGAGCTGGCGAATAGTAAGAAGATGAGCAATACAGACTACACCAAGCATCGGGAGTGAACCCAGGAGCTGGCGAATAGTAAACATATGAGCAATACAGACCACACCAAAACACGGGAGTGAACCCAGGAGCTGGAGAATAGTAAGAAGATGAGCAATACACACCACACCAAAACACGGGAGTGAACCCAGGAGCTGGCGAATAGTAAGAAGATGAGCAATACAGACCACACCAAAACACGGGAGTGAACCCAGGAGCTGGCGAATAGTAAGAAGATGAGCAATACAGACCACACCAAACACCGGGAGTGAACCCAGGAGCTGGCGAATAGTAAGAAGATGAGCAATACAGACCACACCAAACACCGGGAGTGAACCCAGGAGCTGGCGAATAGTAAGAAGATGAGCAATACAGACCACACCAAACACCGGGAGTGAACCCAGGAGCTCGCGAATAGTAAGAAGATGAGCAATACAGACCACACCAAACACCGGAAGTGAACGCAGGAGCTCGCGAATAGTAAGAAGATGAGCAATACAGACCACACCAAAACACGGGAGTGAACCCAGGAGCTGGCGAATAGTAAGAAGATGAGCAATACAGACCACACCAAACACGGGAGTGAACCCAGGAGCTCGCGAATAGTAAGAAGATGAGCAATACAGACCACACCAAACACCGGGAGTGAACCCAGGAGCTGGCGAATAGTAAGAAGATGAGCAATACAGACCACACCAAAACACGGGAGTGAACCCAGGAGCTGGCGAATAGTAAGAAGATGAGCAATACAGACCACACCAAACACCGGGAGTGAACCCAGGAGCTCGCGAATAGTAAGAAGATGAGCAATACAGACCACACCAAAACACGGGAGTGAACCCAGGAGCTCGCGAATAGTAAGAAGATGAGCAATACAGACCACACCAAAACACGGGAGTGAACCCAGGAGCTGGCGAATAGTAAGAAGATGAGCAATACAGACCACACCAAACACCGGGAGTGAACCCAGGAGCTCCCGAATAGTATGAAGATGAGCAATACAGACCACACCAAACACCGGGAGTGAACCCAGGAGCTGGCGAATAGTAAGAAGATGAGCAATACAGACCACACCAAAACACGGGAGTGAATCCAGGAGCTCGCGAATAGTAGGAAGATGAGCAATACAGACCACACCAAACACCGGGAGTGAACCCAGGAGCTGGCGAATAGTAAGAAGATGAGCAATACATACCACACCAAACACCGGGAGTGAACCCAGGAGCTGGCGAATAGTAAGAAGATGAGCAATACAAACCACACCAAAACACCGGGAGTGAACCCAGGAGCTGGCGAATAGTAAGCAGATGAGCAATACAGACCACACCAAACACCGGGAGTGAACCCAGGAGCTGGCGAATAGTAAGCAGATGAGCAATACAGGCCACACCAAACACCGGGAGTGAACCCAGGAGCTGGCGAATAGTAAGAAGATGAGCAATACAGACCACACCAAACACCGGGAGTGAACCCAGGAGCTGGCGAATAGTAAGAAGATGAGCAATACAGACCACACCAAAGACCGGGAGTGAACCCAGGAGCTGGCGAATAGTAAGAAGATGAGCAATACAGACCACACCAAACACCGGGAGTGAACCCAGGAGCTGGCGAATAGTAAGAAGATGAGCAATACAGACCACACCAAACACCGGGAGTGAACCCAGGAGCTGGCGAATAGTAAGAAGATGAGCAATACAGACCACACCAAACACCGGGAGTGAACCCAGGAGCTGGCGAATAGTAAGAAGATGAGCAATACAGACCACACCAAACACGGGAGTGAACCCAGGAGCTGGCGAATAGTAAGAAGATGAGCAATACAGACCACACCAAACACCGGGAGTGAACCCAGGAGGTGGCGAATAGTAAGAAGATGAGCAATATAGACCACACCAAACACCGGGAGTGAACCCAGGAGCTGGCGAATAGTAAGAAGATGAGCAATACAGACTAAACCAAACACCGGGAGTGAACCCAGGAGCTGGCGAATAGTAAGAAGATGAGCAATACAGACCACACCAAAACAAGGGAGTGAATCCAGGAGCTGGCGAATAGTAAGAAGATGAGCAATACAGACCACACCAAACACCGGGAGTGAACCCAGGAGCTCGCGAATAGTAAGAATATGAGCAATACAGACCACACCAAAACACCGGGAGTGAACCCAGGAGGTTGCGAATAGTAAGAAGATGAGCAATACAGACCACACCAAACACCGGGAGTGAACCCAGGAGCTGGCGAATAGTAAGAAGATGAGCAATACAGACCACACCAAACACCGGGAGTGAACCCAGGAGCTGGCGAATAGTAAGAAGATGAGCAATACAGACCACACCAAACACCGGGAGTGAACCCAGGAGCTGGCGAATAGTAAGAAGATGAGCAATACAGACCACACCAAAACACGGGAGTGAACCCAGGAGCTGGCGAATAGTAAGAAGATGAGCAATACAGACCACACCAAAACACGGGAGTGAACCGAGGAGCTGGCGAATAGTAAGAAGATGAGCAATACAGACCACACCAAACACCGGGAGTGAACCCAGGAGTTCGCGAATAGTAAGCAGATGAGCAATACAGACCACACCAAACACCGGGAGTGAACCCAGGAGCTCGCGAATAGTAAGAAGATGAGCAATACAGACCACACCAAACACCGGAAGTGAACCCAGGAGCTCGCGATTAGTAAGAAGATGAGCAATACAGACCACACCAAAACACGGGAGTGAACCCAGGAGCTGGCGAATAGTAAGAAGATGAGCAATACAGACCACACCAAACACGGGAGTGAACCCAGGAGCTCGCGAATAGTAAGAAGATGAGCAATACAGACCACACCAAACACCGGGAGTGAACCCAGGAGCTCGCAAATAGTAAGAAGATGAGCAATACAGACCACACCAAAACACGGGAGTGAACCCAGGAGCTGGCGAATAGTAAGAAGATGAGCAATACAGACCACACCAAATACCGGGAGTGAACCCAGGAGCTCGCGAATAGTAAGAAGATGAGCAATACAGACCACACCAAAACACGGGAGTGAACCCAGGAGCTCGCGAATAGTAAGAAGATGAGCAATACAGACCACACCAAAACACGGGAGTGAACCCAGGAGCTCGCGAATAGTAAGAAGATGAGCAATACAGACCACACCAAACACCGGGAGTGAACCCAGGAGCTTGCGAATAGTAAGAAGATGAGCAATACAGACCACACCAAACACCGGGAGTGAACCCAGGAGCTGGCGAATAGTAAGAAGATGAGCAATACAGACCACACCAAAACACGGGAGTGAACCCAGGAGCTCGCGAATAGTAAGAAGATGAGCAATACAGACCACACCAAACACCGGGAGTGAACCCAGGAGCTCGCGAATAGTAAGAAGATGAGCAATACAGACCACACCAAACACCGGGAGTGAACCAGGAACTGGCGAATAGTAAGAAGATGAGCAATACAGAGCACACCAAAACACCGGGAGTGAACCCAGGAGCTGGCGAATAGTAAGCAGATGAGCAATACAGACCACACCAAAACACAGGAGTGAACCCAGGAGCTTGCGAATAGTAAGCAGATGAGCAATACAGACCACACCAAACATCGGGAGTGAACCCAGGAGCTGGCGAATAGTAAGAAGATGAGCAATACAGACCACACCAAACACCGGGAGTGAAACCAAGAGCTGGAGAATAGTAAGAAGATGAGCAATACAGACCACACCAAACACCGGGAGTGAACCCAGGAACTGGCGAATAGTAAGAAGATGAGCAATACAGACAACACCAAACACCGGGAGTGAACCCAGGAGCTGGCGAATAGTAAGAAGATGAGCAATACAGACCACACCAAACACCGGGAGTGAACCCAGGAGGTGGCGAATAGTAAGAAGATGAGCAATACAGACCACACCAAACACCGGGAGTGAACCCAGGAGCTGGCGAATAGTAAGAAGATGAGCAATGCAGACCACACCAAAACACCGGGAGTGAACCCAGGAGCTCGCAAATAGTAAGAAGATGAGCAATACAGACCACACCAAAACACCGGGAGTGAACCCAGGAGCTGGCGAATAGTAAGAAGATGAGCAATACAGACCACACCAAACACCGGGAGTGAACCCAGGAGCTGGCGAATAGTAAGAAGATGAGCAATACAGACCACACCAAACACCGGGAGTGAACCCAGGAGCTGGCGAATAGTAAGAAGATGAGCAATACAGACCACACCAAACACCGGAGTGAACCCAGGAGCTGGCGAATAGTAAGAAGATGAGCAATACAGACCACACCAAAACACGGGAGTGAACCCAGGAGCTGGCGAATAGTAAGAAGATGAGCAATACAGACCACACCAAAACACGGGAGTGAACCGAGGAGCTGGCGAATAGTAAGAGGATGAGCAATACAGACCACACCAAACACCGGGAGTGAACCCAGGAGTTCGCGAATAGTAAGCAGATGAGCAATACAGACCACACCAAACACCGGGAGTGAACCCAGGAGCTGGCGAATAGTAAGAAGATGAGCAATACAGACCACACCAAAACAAGGGAGTGAATCCAGGAGCTGGCGAATAGTAAGAAGATGAGCAATACAGACCACACCAAACACCGGGAGTGAACCCAGGAGCTCGCGAATAGTAAGAATATGAGCAATACAGACCACACCAAAACACCGGGAGTGATCCCAGGAGGTTGCGAATAGTAAGAAGATGAGCAATACAGACCACACCAAACACCGGGAGTGAACCCAGGAGCTGGCGAATAGTAAGAAGATGAGCAATACAGACCACACCAAACACCGGGAGTGAACCCAGGAGCTGGCGAATAGTAAGAAGATGAGCAATACAGACCACACCAAACACCGGGAGTGAACCCAGGAGCTGGCGAATAGTAAGAAGATGAGCAATACAGACCACACCAAAACACGGGAGTGAACCCAGGAGCTGGCGAATAGTAAGAAGATGAGCAATACAGACCACACCAAAACACGGGAGTGAACCGAGGAGCTGGCGAATAGTAAGAAGATGAGCAATACAGACCACACCAAACACCGGGAGTGAACCCAGGAGTTCGCGAATAGTAAGCAGATGAGCAATACAGACCACACCAAACACCGGGAGTGAACCCAGGAGCTCGCGAATAGTAAGAAGATGAGCAATACAGACCACACCAAACACCGGAAGTGAACCCAGGAGCTCGCGATTAGTAAGAAGATGAGCAATACAGACCACACCAAAACACGGGAGTGAACCCAGGAGCTGGCGAATAGTAAGAAGATGAGCAATACAGACCACACCAAACACGGGAGTGAACCCAGGAGCTCGCGAATAGTAAGAAGATGAGCAATACAGACCACACCAAACACCGGGAGTGAACCCAGGAGCTCGCAAATAGTAAGAAGATGAGCAATACAGACCACACCAAAACACGGGAGTGAACCCAGGAGCTGGCGAATAGTAAGAAGATGAGCAATACAGACCACACCAAATACCGGGAGTGAACCCAGGAGCTCGCGAATAGTAAGAAGATGAGCAATACAGACCACACCAAAACACGGGAGTGAACCCAGGAGCTCGCGAATAGTAAGAAGATGAGCAATACAGACCACACCAAAACACGGGAGTGAACCCAGGAGCTCGCGAATAGTAAGAAGATGAGCAATACAGACCACACCAAACACCGGGAGTGAACCCAGGAGCTTGCGAATAGTAAGAAGATGAGCAATACAGACCACACCAAACACCGGGAGTGAACCCAGGAGCTGGCGAATAGTAAGAAGATGAGCAATACAGACCACACCAAAACACGGGAGTGAACCCAGGAGCTCGCGAATAGTAAGAAGATGAGCAATACAGACCACACCAAACACCGGGAGTGAACCCAGGAGCTCGCGAATAGTAAGAAGATGAGCAATACAGACCACACCAAACACCGGGAGTGAACCAGGAACTGGCGAATAGTAAGAAGATGAGCAATACAGAGCACACCAAAACACCGGGAGTGAACCCAGGAGCTGGCGAATAGTAAGCAGATGAGCAATACAGACCACACCAAAACACAGGAGTGAACCCAGGAGCTTGCGAATAGTAAGCAGATGAGCAATACAGACCACACCAAACATCGGGAGTGAACCCAGGAGCTGGCGAATAGTAAGAAGATGAGCAATACAGACCACACCAAACACCGGGAGTGAAACCAAGAGCTGGAGAATAGTAAGAAGATGAGCAATACAGACCACACCAAACACCGGGAGTGAACCCAGGAACTGGCGAATAGTAAGAAGATGAGCAATACAGACAACACCAAACACCGGGAGTGAACCCAGGAGCTGGCGAATAGTAAGAAGATGAGCAATACAGACCACACCAAACACCGGGAGTGAACCCAGGAGGTGGCGAATAGTAAGAAGATGAGCAATACAGACCACACCAAACACCGGGAGTGAACCCAGGAGCTGGCGAATAGTAAGAAGATGAGCAATACAGACCACACCAAAACACCGGGAGTGAACCCAGGAGCTCGCAAATAGTAAGAAGATGAGCAATACAGACCACACCAAAACACCGGGAGTGAACCCAGGAGCTGGCGAATAGTAAGAAGATGAGCAATACAGACCACACCAAACACCGGGAGTGAACCCAGGAGCTGGCGAATAGTAAGAAGATGAGCAATACAGACCACACCAAACACCGGGAGTGAACCCAGGAGCTGGCGAATAGTAAGAAGATGAGCAATACAGACCACACCAAACACCGGGAGTGAACCCAGGAGCTGGCGAATAGTAAGAAGATGAGCAATACAGACCACACCAAAACACGGGAGTGAACCCAGGAGCTGGCGAATAGTAAGAAGATGAGCAATACAGACCACACCAAAACACGGGAGTGAACCGAGGAGCTGGCGAATAGTAAGAAGATGAGCAATACAGACCACACCAAACACCGGGAGTGAACCCAGGAGTTCGCGAATAGTAAGCAGATGAGCAATACAGACCACACCAAACACCGGGAGTGAACCCAGGAGCTCGCGAATAGTAAGAAGATGAGCAATACAGACCACACCAAACACCGGAAGTGAACCCAGGAGCTCGCGATTAGTAAGAAGATGAGCAATACAGACCACACCAAAACACGGGAGTGAACCCAGGAGCTGGCGAATAGTAAGAAGATGAGCAATACAGACCACACCAAACACCGGTAGTGAACCCAGGAGCTCGCAAATAGTAAGAAGATGAGCAATACAGACCACACCAAAACACGGGAGTGAACCCAGGAGCTGGCGAATAGTAAGAAGATGAGCAATACAGACCACACCAAATACCGGGAGTGAACCCAGGAGCTCGCGAATAGTAAGAAGATGAGCAATACAGACCACACCAAAACACGGGAGTGAACCCAGGAGCTCGCGAATAGTAAGAAGATGAGCAATACAGACCACACCAAAACACGGGAGTGAACCCAGGAGATGGCGAATAGTAAGAAGATGAGCAATACAGACTACACCAAACACCGGGAGTGAACCCAGGAGCTTGCGAATAGTAAGAAGATGAGCAATACAGACCACACCAAACAACGGGAGTGAACCCAGGAGCTGGCGAATAGTAAGAAGATGAGCAATACAGACCACACCAAAACACGGGAGTGAACCCAGGAGCTCGCGAATAGTAAGAAGATGAGCAATACAGACCAAACCAAACACCGGGAGTGAACCCAGGAGCTCGCGAATAGTAAGAAGATGAGCAATACAGACCACACCAAACACCGGGAGTGAACCAGGAACTGGCGAATAGTAAGAAGATGAGCAATACAGACCACACCAAAACACCGGGAGTGAACCCAGGAGCTGGCGAATAGTAAGCAGATGAGCAATACAGACCACACCAAAACACAGGAGTGAACCCAGGAGCTTGCGAATAGTAAGCAGATGAGCAATACATACCACACCAAATATCGGGAGTGAACCCAGGAGCTGGCGAATAGTAAGAAGATGAGCAATACAGACCACACCAAACACCGGGAGTGAAACCAAGAGCTGGAGAATAGTAAGAAGATGAGCAATACAGACCACACCAAACACCGGGAGTGAACCCAGGAACTGGCGAATAGTAAGAAGATGAGCAATACAGACAACACCAAACACGGGAGTGAACCCAGGAGCTGGCGAATAGTAAGAAGATGAGCAATACAGACCACACCAAACACCGGGAGTGAACCCAGGAGGTGGCGAATAGTAAGAAGATGAGCAATACAGACCACACCAAACACCGGGATTGAACCCAGGAGCTGGCGATTAGTAAGAAGATGAGCAATACAGACCACACCAAAACACCGGGAGTGAACCCAGGAGCTCGCAAATAGTAAGAAGATGAGCAATACAGACCACACCAAAACACCGGGAGTGAACCCAGGAGCTGGCGAATAGTAAGAAGATGAGCAATACAGACCACACCAAACACCGGGAGTGAACCCAGGAGCTGGCGAATAGTAAGAAGATGAGCAATACAGACCACACCAAACACCGGGAGTGAACCCAGGAGCTGGCGAATAGTAAGAAGATGAGCAATACAGACCACACCAAAACACGGGAATGAACCCAGGAGCTGGCGAATAGTAAGAAGATGAGCAATACAGACCACACCAAAACACGGGAGTGAACCCAAGAGCTGGCGAATAGTAAGAAGATGAGCAATACAGACCACACCAAACACCGGGAGTGAACCCAGGAGCTGGCGAATAGTAAGAAGATGAGCAATACAGACCACACCAAACACCGGGAGTGAACCCAGGAGCTGGCGAATAGTAAGAAGATGAGCAATACAAACCACACCAAACACCGGGAGTGAACCCAGGAGCTGGCGAATAGTAAGAAGATGAGCAATACAAACAACACCAAACACCGGGAGTGAACCCAGGAGCTGGCGAATAGTAAGAAGATGAGAAATACAGACCACACCAAACACCGGGAGTGAACCCAGGAGCTGGCGAATAGTTAGAAGATGAGCAATACAGACCACACCAAACACCGGGAGTGAACCCAGGAGCTGGCGAATAGTAAGAAGATGAGCAATACAGATCACACCAAAACACCGGAGTGAACCCAGGAGCTGGTGAATAGTAAGAAGATGAGCAATACAGACCACACCAAACACCGGGAGTGAACCCAGGAGCTGGCGAATGGTAAGAAGATGAGCAATACAGACCACACATAACACCGGGAGTGAACCCAGGAGCTGGCGAATAGTAAGAAGATGAGCAATACAGACCACACCAAAACACCGGGAGTGAACCCAGGAGCTGGCGAATAGTAAGAAGATGAGCAATACAGACCACACCAAAACACGGGAGTGAACCCAGGAGCTGGCGAATAGTAAGAAGATGAGCAATACAGACCACACCAAACACCGGGAGTGAACCCAGGAGCTGGCGAATAGTAAGAAGATGAGCAATACAAACCACACCAAACACCGGGAGTGAACCCAGGAGCTGGCAAATCGTAAGAAGATGAGCAATACAGACCACACCAAACACCGGGAGTGAACCCAGGAGTGCGCGAATAGTAAGCAGATGAGCAATACAGACCACACCAAACACCGGGAGTGAACCCAGGAGCTCGCGAATAGTAAGAAGATGAGCAATACAGACTACACCAAACACCGGAAGTGAACCCAGGAGCTCGCGATTAGTAAGAAGATGAGCAATACAGACCACACCAAAACACGGGAGTGAACCCAGGAGCTGGCGAATAGTAAGAAGATGAGCAATACAGACCACACCAAACACGGGAGTGAACCCAGGAGCTCGCGAATAGTAAGAAGATGAGCAATACAGACCACACCAAACACCGGGAGTGAACCCAGGAGCTCGCAAATAGTAAGAAGATGAGCAATACAGACCACACCAAAACACGGGAGTGAACCCAGGAGCTGGCGAATAGTAAGAAGATGAGCAATACAGACCACACCAAATACCGGGAGTGAACCCAGGAGCTCGCGAATAGTAAGAAGATGAGCAATACAGACCACACCAAAACACGGGAGTGAACCCAGGAGCTCGCGAATAGTAAGAAGATGAGCAATACAGACCACACCAAAACACGGGAGTGAACCCAGGAGATGGCGAATAGTAAGAAGATGAGCAATACAGACTACACCAAACACCGGGAGTGAACCCAGGAGCTTGCGAATAGTAAGAAGATGAGCAATACAGACCACACCAAACACCGGGAGTGAACCCAGGAGCTGGCGAATAGTAAGAAGATGAGCAATACAGACCACACCAAAACACGGGAGTGAACCCAGGAGCTCGAGAATAGTAAGAAGATGAGCAATACAGACCACACCAAACACCGGGAGTGAACCCAGGAGCTCGCGAATAGTAAGAAGATGAGCAATACAGACCACACCAAACACCGGGAGTGAACCAGGAACTGGCGAATAGTAAGAAGATGAGCAATACAGACCACACCAAAACACCGGGAGTGAACCCAGGAGCTGGCGAATAGTAAGCAGATGAGCAATACAGACCACACCAAAACACAGGAGTGAACCCAGGAGCTTGCGAATAGTAAGCAGATGAGCAATACAGACCACACCAAACATCGGGAGTGAACCCAGGAGCTGGCGAATAGTAAGAAGATGAGCAATACAGACCACACCAAACACCGGGAGTGAAACCAAGAGCTGGAGAATAGTAAGAAGATGAGCAATACAGACCACACCAAACACCGGGAGTGAACCCAGGAACTGGCGAATAGTAAGAAGATGAGTAATACAGACAACACCAAACACCGGGAGTGAACCCAGGAGCTGGCGAATAGTAAGAAGATGAGCAATACAGACCACACCAAACACCGGGAGTGAACCCAGGAGGTGGCGAATAGTAAGAAGATGAGCAATACAGACCACACCAAACACCGGGAGTGAACCCAGGAGCTGGCGAATAGTAAGATGATGAGCAATACAGACCACACCAAAACACCGGGAGTGAACCCAGGAGCTCGCAAATAGTAAGAAGATGAGCAATACAGACCACACCAAAACACCGGGAGTGAACCCAGGAGCTGGCGAATAGTAAGAAGATGAGCAATACAGACCACACCAAACACCGGGAGTGAACCCAGGAGCTGGCGAATAGTAAGAAGATGAGCAATACAGACCACACCAAACACCGGGAGTGAACCCAGGAGCTGGCGAATAGTAAGAAGATGAGCAATACAGACTACACCAAAACACGGGAATGAACCCAGGAGCTGGCGAATAGTAAGAAGATGAGCAATACAGACCACACCAAAACACGGGAGTGAACCCAAGAGCTGGCGAATAGTAAGAAGATGAGCAATACAGACCACACCAAACACCGGGAGTGAACCCAGGAGCTGGCGAATAGTAAGAAGATGAGCAGTACAGACCACACCAAACACCGGGAGTGAACCCAGGAGCTGGCGAATAGTAAGAAGATGAGCAATACAGACCACACCAAACACCGGGAGTGAACCCAGGAGCTGGCGAATAGTAAGAAGATGAGCAATACAAACCACACCAAACACCGGGAGTGAACCCAGGAGCTGGCGAATAGTAAGAAGATGAGAAATACAGACCACACCAAACACCGGGAGTGAACCCAGGAGCTGGCGAATAGTTAGAAGATGAGCAATACAGACCACACCAAACACCGGGAGTGAACCCAGGAGCTGGCGAATAGTAAGAAGATGAGCAATACAGATCACACCAAAACACCGGAGTGAACCCAGGAGCTGGTGAATAGTAAGAAGATGAGCAATACAGACCACACCAAACACCGGGAGTGAACCCAGGAGCTGGCGAATGGTAAGAAGATGAGCAATACAGACCACACATAACACCGGGAGTGAACCCAGGAGCTGGCGAATAGTAAGAAGATGAGCAATACAGACCACACCAAAACACCGGGAGTGAACCCAGGAGCTGGCGAATAGTAAGAAGATGAGCAATACAGACCACACCAAAACACGGGAGTGAACCCAGGAGCTGGCGAATAGTAAGAAGATGAGCAATACAGACCACACCAAACACCGGGAGTGAACCCAGGAGCTGGCGAATAGTAAGAAGATGAGCAATACAAACCACACCAAACACCGGGAGTGAACCCAGGAGCTGGCAAATCGTAAGAAGATGAGCAATACAGACCACACCAAACACCGGGAGTGAACCCAGGAGCTGGCGAATAGTAAGAAGATGAGCAATACAGACCACACCAAACACCGGGAGTGAACCCAGGAGCTGGCGAATAGTAAGAAGATGAGCAATACAAACCACACCAAACACCGGGAGTGAACCCAGGAGCTGGCGAATAGTAAGAAGATGAGCAATACAGACCACACCAAACACCGGGAGTGAATCCAGGAGCTGGCGAATAGTAAGAAGATGAGCAAAACCGACCACACCAAAACACAGGAGTGAACCCAGGAGCTCGCGAATAGTAAGAAGATGAGCAATACAGACCACACCAAACACCGGGAGTGAACCCAGGAGTTGGCGAATAGTAAGAAGATGAGCAATACAGACCACACCAAAACACGGGAGTGAACCAAGGAGCTGGAGAATAGTAAGAAGATGAGCAATACAAACCACACCAAAACACGGGAGTGAACCCAGGAGCTGGCGAATAGTAAGAAGATGAGCAATACAGACCACACCAAAACACCGGGAGTGAACCCAGGAGCTGGCGAATAGTAAGAAGATGAGCAATACAGACCACACCAAAACACGGGAGTGAACCCAGGAGCTGGCGAATAGTAAGAAGATTAGCAATACAGACCACACCAAACACCGGGTGTGAACCCAGGAGCTGGAGAATAGTAAGAAGATGAGCAATACAGACCACACCAAACACCGGGAGTGAACCCAGGAGCTCGCGAATAGTAAGAAGATGAGCAATACAGACCACACCAAACACCGGGAGTGAACCCAGGAGCTCGCGAATAGTCAGAAGATGAGCAATACAGACCACACCAAACACAGGGAGTGAACCCAGGAGCTGGCGAATAGTAAGAAGATGAGCAATACAGACCCCACCAAATACCGGGAGTGAACCCAGGAGCTCGCGAATAGTAAGAAGATGAGCAATACAGATCACACCAAAACACCGGGAGTGAACCCAGGAGCTCGCAAATAGTAAGAAGATGAGCAATACAGACCACACCCAAACACCGGGAGTGAACCCAGGAGCTCGCGAATAGTAAGAAGATGAGCAATACAGACCACACCAAAACACGGGAGTGAACCCAGGAGCTGGCGAATAGTAAGAAGATGAGCAATACAGACCACACCAAACACCGGGAGTGAACCCAGGAGCTGGCGAATAGTAAGAAGATGAGCAATACAAACCACACCAAACACCGGGAGTGAACCCAGGAGCTGGCGAATAGTAAGAAGATGAGCAATACAGACCACACCAAACACCGGGAGTGAACCCAGGAGCTGGCGAATAGTAAGAAGATGAGCAATACAAACCACACCAAACACCGGGAGTGAACCCAGGAGCTGGCGAATAGTAAGAAGATGAGCAATACAGACCACACCAAACACCGGGAGTGAACCCAGGAGCTGGCGAATAGTAAGAAGATGAGCAATACAAACCACACCAAACACCGGGAGTGAACCCAGGAGCTGGCGAATAGTAAGAAGATGAGCAAAACCGACCACACCAAAACACAGGAGTGAACCCAGGAGCTCGCGAATAGTAAGAAGATGAGCAATACAGACCACACCAAACACCTGGAGTGAACCCAGGAGTTGGCTAATAGTAAGAAGATGAGCAATACAGACCACACCAAAACACGGGAGTGAACCAAGGAGCTGGAGAATAGTAAGAAGATGAGCAATACAAACCACACCAAAACACGGGAGTGAACCCAGGAGCTGGCGAATAGTAAGAAGATGAGCAATACAGACCACACAAAAACACCGGGAGTGAACCCAGGAGCTGGCCAATAGTAAGAAGATGAGAAATACAGACCACACCAAAACACGGGAGTGAACCCAGGAGCTGGCGAATAGTAAGAAGATTAGCAATACAGACCACACCAAACACCGGGTGTGAACCCAGGAGCTGGAGAATAGTAAGAAGATGAGCAATACAGACCACACCAAACACCGGGAGTGAACCCAGGAGCTCGCGAATAGTAAGAAGATGAGCAATACAGACCACACCAAACACCGGGAGTGAACCCAGGAGCTCGCGAATAGTCAGAAGATGAGCAATACAGACCACACCAAACACCGGGAGTGAACCCAGGAGCTGGCGAATAGTAAGAAGATGAGCAATACAGACCACACCAAATACCGGGAGTGAACCCAGGAGCTCGCGAATAGTAAGAAGATGGGCAATACAGATCACACCAAAACACCGGGAGTGAACCCAGGAGCTCGCGAATAGTAAGAAGATGAGCAATACAGACCACACCAAAACACCGGGAGTGAACCCAGGAGCTCGCGAATAGTAAGAAGATGAGCAATACAGACCACACCAAACACCGGGAGTGAACCCAGGAGCTGGCGAATAGTAAGAAGATGAGCAATACAGACCACACCAAACACCGGGAGTGAACCCAGGAGCTGGCGAATAGTAAGAAGATGAGCAATACAGACCACACCAAAACACGGGAGTGAACCCAGGAGCTCGCGAATAGTAAGAAGATGAGCAATACAGACCACACCAAACACCGGGAGTGAACCCAGGAACTCGCGAATAGTAAGAAGATGAGCAATACAGACCACACAAACACCGGGAGTGAACCCAGGAGCTCGCGAATAGTAAGAAGATGAGCAATACAGTCCACACCAAAACACCGGGAGTGAACCCAGGAGCTGGCGAATAGTAAGAAGATGAGCAATACAGACCACACCAAACACCGGGAGTGAACCCAGGAGCTGGTGAATAGTAAGAAGATGAGCAATACAGACCACGCCAAACACCGGGAGTGAACCCAGGAGCTCGCGAATAGTAAGAAGATGAGCAATACAGACAACACCAAAACACGGGAGTGAACCCAGGAGCTGGCGAATAGTAAGAAGATGAGCAATACAGACTACACCAAAATACGGGAGTGAACCCAGGAGCTGGCGAATAGTAAGAAGATGAGCAATACAGACCACACCAAACACCGGGAGTGAACCCAGGAGCTCGCGAATAGTAAGAAGATGAGCAATACAGACCACACCAAAACACGGGAGGGAACCCAGGAGCTCGCGAATATTAAGAAGATGAGCAATACAGACCACACCAAACACCGGGAGTGAACCCAGGAGCTGGCGAATAGTAAGAAGATGAGCAATACAGACCACACCAAACACCGGGAGTGAACCCAGGAGCTGGCGAATAGTAAGAAGATGAGCAATACAGACCACACCAAACACGGGAGTGAACCCAGGAGCTGGCGAATAGTAAGAAGATGAGCAATACAGACCACAGCAAAACACGGGAGTGAACCCAGGAGCTGGCTAATAGTAAGAAGATGAGCAATACAGACCACACCAAAACACGGGAGTGAACCCAGGAGCTCGCGAATAGTAAGAAGATGAGCAATACAGACCACACCAAACACCGGGAATGAACCCAGGAGCTCGCGAATAGTAAGAAGATGAGCAATACAGACCACACCAAAACACGGGAGTGAACCCAGGAGCTGGTGAATAGTAAGAAGATGAGCAATACAGACCACACCAAACACCGGGAGTGAACCCAGGAGCTCGCGAATAGTAAGAAGATGAGCAATACAGACAACACCAAAACACGGGAGTGAACCCAGGAGCTGGCGAATAGTAAGAAGATGAGCAATACAGACTACACCAAAACACGGGAGTGAACCCAGGAGCTGGCGAATAGTAAGAAGATGAGCAATACAGACCACACCAAACACCGGGAGTGAACCCAGGAGCTCGCGAATAGTAAGAAGATGAGCAATACAGACCACACCAAAGCACGGGAGGGAACCCAGGAGCTCGCGAATATTAAGAAGATGAGCAATACAGACCACACCAAACACCGGGAGTGAACCCAGGAGCTGGCGAATAGTAAGAAGATGAGCAATACAGACCACACCAAACACCGGGAGTGAACCCAGGAGCTGGCGAATAGTAAGAAGATGAGCAATACAGACCACACCAAACACGGGAGTGAACCCAGGAGCTGGCGAATAGTAAGAAGATGAGCAATACAGACCACAGCAAAACACGGGAGTGAACCCAGGAGCTGGGTAATAGTAAGAAGATGAGCAATACAGACCACACCAAAACACGGGAGTGAACCCAGGAGCTCGCGAATAGTAAGAAGATGAGCAATACAGACCACACCAAACACCGGGAATGAACCCAGGAGCTCGCGAATAGTAAGAAGATGAGCAATACAGACCACACCAAAACACGGGAGTGAACCCAGGAGCTCGCGAATAGTAAGAAGATGAGCAATACAGACTACACCAAAACACGGGAGTGAACCCAGGAGCTCCCGTATAGTAAGAAGATGAGCAATACAGACAACACCAAACACCGGGAGTGAACCCAGGAGCTCGCGAATAGTAAGAAGATGAGCAATACAGACCACACCAAAACACGGGAGTGAACCCAGAAGCTGGCGAATAGTAAGAAGATGAGCAATACAGACCACACCAAAACACCGGGAGTGAACCCAGGAGCTCGCAAATAGTAAGAAGATGAGCAATACATACCACACCAAAACACCGGGAGTGAACCCATGAGCTGGCGAATAGTAAGAAGATGAGCAATACAGACCACACCAAACACCGGGAGTGAACCCAGGAGCTGGCGAATAGTAAGAAGATGAGCAATACAGACCACACCAAACACCGGGAGTGAACCCAGGAGCTGGCGAATAGTAAGAAGATGAGCAATACAGACTACACCAAAACACGGGAATGAACCCAGGAGCTGGCGAATAGTAAGAAGATGAGCAATACAGACCACACCAAAACACGGGAGTGAACCAAGGAGCTGGCGAATAGTAAGAAGATGAGCAATACAGACCACACCAAACACCGGGAGTGAACCCAGGAGCTGGCGAATAGTAAGAAGATGAGCAATACAGACCACACCAAACACCGGGAGTGAACCCAGGAGCTGGCGAATAGTAAGAAGATGAGCAATACAGACCACACCAAACACCGGGAGTGAACCCAGGAGCTGGCGAATAGTAAGAAGATGAGAAATACAGACCACACCAAACACCGGGAGTGAACCCAGGAGCTGGCGAATAGTAAGAAGATGAGCAATACAGACCACACCAAAACACGGGAGTGAACCCAGGAGCTCGCGAATAGTAAGAAGATGAGCAATACAGACCACACCAAACACCGGGAGTGAACCCAGGAGCTCGCGAATAGTAAGAAGATGAGCAATACAGACCAGACCAAAACACCGGGAGTGAACCCAGGAGCTGGCGAATAGTAAAAAGATGAGAAATACAGACCACACCAAACACCGGGAGTGAACCCAGGAGCTGGCGAATAGTAAGAAGATGAGAAATACAGACCACACCAAACACCGGGAGTGAACCCAGGAGCTGGCGAATAGTAAGAAGATGAGCAATACAGACCACACCAAAACACGGGAGTGAACCCAGGAGCTCGCGAATAGTAAGAAGATGAGCAATACAGACCACACCAAACACCGAGAGTGAACCCAGGAGCTGGCGAATAGTAAGAAGATGAGCAATACAGACCACACCAAAACACCGGGAGTGAACCCAGGAGCTGGCGAATAGTAAGAAGATGAGCAATACAGACTACACCAAACACCGGGAGTGAACCCAGGAGCTGGCGAATAGTAAGAAGATGAGCAATACAGACTACACCAAAACACGGGAGTGAACCCAGGAGCTGGCGAATAGTAAGAAGATGAGCAATACAGACCACACCAAACACCGGAAGTGAACCCAGGAGCTCGCGAATAGTAAGAAGATGAGCAATACAGACCACACCAAACACCGGGAGTGAACCCAGGAGCTGGCGAATAGTAAGAAGATGAGCAATACAGACCACACCAAACACCGGGAGTGAACCCAGGAGCTGGCGAATAGTAAGATGAGCAATACAGACCACACCAAACACGGGAGTGAACCCAGGAGCTGGCGAATAGTAAGAAAATGAGCAATACAGACCACACCAAACACCGGGAGTGAACCCAGGAGCTCGCGAATAGTAAGAAGATGAGCAATACAGACCACACCGAAACACGGTAGGGAACCCAGGAGCTCGCGAATAGTAAGAAGATGAGCAATACAGACCACACCAAACACCGGGAGTGAACCCAGGAGCTGGCGAATAGTAAGAAGATGAGCAATACAGACCACACCAAACACCGGGAGTGAACCCAGGAGCTGGCGAATAGTAAGAAGATGAGCAATACAGACCACACCAAACACGGGAGTGAACCCAGGAGCTGGCGAATAGTAAGAAGATGAGCAATACAGACCACAGCAAAACACGGGAGTGAACCCAGGAGCTGGCGAATAGTAAGAAGATGAGCAACACAAACCACACCAAACACCGGGAGTGAACCCAGGAGCTGGCAAATCGTAAGAAGATGAGCAATACAGACCACACCAAACACCGGGAGTGAACCCAGGAGCTCGCGAATAGTCAGAAGATGAGCAATACAGACCACACCAAACACCGGGAGTGAACCCAGGAGCTGGCGAATAGTAAGAAGATGAGCAATACAGACCACACCAAATACCGGGAGTGAACCCAGGAGCTCGCGAATAGTAAGAAGATGGGCAATACAGATCACACCAAAACACCGGGAGTGAACCCAGGAGCTCGCGAATAGTAAGAAGATGAGCAATACAGACCACACCAAAACACCGGGAGTGAACCCAGGAGCTCGCGAATAGTAAGAAGATGAGCAATACAGACCACACCAAACACCGGGAGTGAACCCAGGAGCTGGCGAATAGTAAGAAGATGAGCAATACAGACCACACCAAACACCGGGAGTGAACCCAGGAGCTGGCGAATAGTAAGAAGATGAGCAATACAGACCACACCAAAACACGGGAGTGAACCCAGGAGCTCGCGAATAGTAAGAAGATGAGCAATACAGACCACACCAAACACCGGGAGTGAACCCAGGAACTCGCGAATAGTAAGAAGATGAGCAATACAGACCACACAAACACCGGGAGTGAACCCAGGAGCTCGCGAATAGTAAGAAGATGAGCAATACAGTCCACACCAAAACACCGGGAGTGAACCCAGGAGCTGGCGAATAGTAAGAAGATGAGCAATACAGACCACACCAAACACCGGGAGTGAACCCAGGAGCTGGTGAATAGTAAGAAGATGAGCAATACAGACCACGCCAAACACCGGGAGTGAACCCAGGAGCTCGCGAATAGTAAGAAGATGAGCAATACAGACAACACCAAAACACGGGAGTGAACCCAGGAGCTGGCGAATAGTAAGAAGATGAGCAATACAGACTACACCAAAACACGGGAGTGAACCCAGGAGCTGGCGAATAGTAAGAAGATGAGCAATACAGACCACACCAAACACCGGGAGTGAACCCAGGAGCTCGCGAATAGTAAGAAGATGAGCAATACAGACCACACCAAAACACGGGAGGGAACCCAGGAGCTCGCGAATATTAAGAAGATGAGCAATACAGACCACACCAAACACCGGGAGTGAACCCAGGAGCTGGCGAATAGTAAGAAGATGAGCAATACAGACCACACCAAACACCGGGAGTGAACCCAGGAGCTGGCGAATAGTAAGAAGATGAGCAATACAGACCACACCAAACACGGGAGTGAACCCAGGAGCTGGCGAATAGTAAGAAGATGAGCAATACAGACCACAGCAAAACACGGGAGTGAACCCAGGAGCTGGCTAATAGTAAGAAGATGAGCAATACAGACCACACCAAAACACGGGAGTGAACCCAGGAGCTCGCGAATAGTAAGAAGATGAGCAATACAGACCACACCAAACACCGGGAATGAACCCAGGAGCTCGCGAATAGTAAGAAGATGAGCAATACAGACCACACCAAAACACGGGAGTGAACCCAGGAGCTGGTGAATAGTAAGAAGATGAGCAATACAGACCACACCAAACACCGGGAGTGAACCCAGGAGCTCGCGAATAGTAAGAAGATGAGCAATACAGACAACACCAAAACACGGGAGTGAACCCAGGAGCTGGCGAATAGTAAGAAGATGAGCAATACAGACTACACCAAAACACGGGAGTGAACCCAGGAGCTGGCGAATAGTAAGAAGATGAGCAATACAGACCACACCAAACACCGGGAGTGAACCCAGGAGCTCGCGAATAGTAAGAAGATGAGCAATACAGACCACACCAAAGCACGGGAGGGAACCCAGGAGCTCGCGAATATTAAGAAGATGAGCAATACAGACCACACCAAACACCGGGAGTGAACCCAGGAGCTGGCGAATAGTAAGAAGATGAGCAATACAGACCACACCAAACACCGGGAGTGAACCCAGGAGCTGGCGAATAGTAAGAAGATGAGCAATACAGACCACACCAAACACGGGAGTGAACCCAGGAGCTGGCGAATAGTAAGAAGATGAGCAATACAGACCACAGCAAAACACGGGAGTGAACCCAGGAGCTGGGTAATAGTAAGAAGATGAGCAATACAGACCACACCAAAACACGGGAGTGAACCCAGGAGCTCGCGAATAGTAAGAAGATGAGCAATACAGACCACACCAAACACCGGGAATGAACCCAGGAGCTCGCGAATAGTAAGAAGATGAGCAATACAGACCACACCAAAACACGGGAGTGAACCCAGGAGCTCGCGAATAGTAAGAAGATGAGCAATACAGACTACACCAAAACACGGGAGTGAACCCAGGAGCTCCCGTATAGTAAGAAGATGAGCAATACAGACAACACCAAACACCGGGAGTGAACCCAGGAGCTCGCGAATAGTAAGAAGATGAGCAATACAGACCACACCAAAACACGGGAGTGAACCCAGAAGCTGGCGAATAGTAAGAAGATGAGCAATACAGACCACACCAAAACACCGGGAGTGAACCCAGGAGCTCGCAAATAGTAAGAAGATGAGCAATACATACCACACCAAAACACCGGGAGTGAACCCATGAGCTGGCGAATAGTAAGAAGATGAGCAATACAGACCACACCAAACACCGGGAGTGAACCCAGGAGCTGGCGAATAGTAAGAAGATGAGCAATACAGACCACACCAAACACCGGGAGTGAACCCAGGAGCTGGCGAATAGTAAGAAGATGAGCAATACAGACTACACCAAAACACGGGAATGAACCCAGGAGCTGGCGAATAGTAAGAAGATGAGCAATACAGACCACACCAAAACACGGGAGTGAACCAAGGAGCTGGCGAATAGTAAGAAGATGAGCAATACAGACCACACCAAACACCGGGAGTGAACCCAGGAGCTGGCGAATAGTAAGAAGATGAGCAATACAGACCACACCAAACACCGGGAGTGAACCCAGGAGCTGGCGAATAGTAAGAAGATGAGCAATACAGACCACACCAAACACCGGGAGTGAACCCAGGAGCTGGCGAATAGTAAGAAGATGAGAAATACAGACCACACCAAACACCGGGAGTGAACCCAGGAGCTGGCGAATAGTAAGAAGATGAGCAATACAGACCACACCAAAACACGGGAGTGAACCCAGGAGCTCGCGAATAGTAAGAAGATGAGCAATACAGACCACACCAAACACCGGGAGTGAACCCAGGAGCTCGCGAATAGTAAGAAGATGAGCAATACAGACCAGACCAAAACACCGGGAGTGAACCCAGGAGCTGGCGAATAGTAAAAAGATGAGAAATACAGACCACACCAAACACCGGGAGTGAACCCAGGAGCTGGCGAATAGTAAGAAGATGAGAAATACAGACCACACCAAACACCGGGAGTGAACCCAGGAGCTGGCGAATAGTAAGAAGATGAGCAATACAGACCACACCAAAACACGGGAGTGAACCCAGGAGCTCGCGAATAGTAAGAAGATGAGCAATACAGACCACACCAAACACCGAGAGTGAACCCAGGAGCTGGCGAATAGTAAGAAGATGAGCAATACAGACCACACCAAAACACCGGGAGTGAACCCAGGAGCTGGCGAATAGTAAGAAGATGAGCAATACAGACTACACCAAACACCGGGAGTGAACCCAGGAGCTGGCGAATAGTAAGAAGATGAGCAATACAGACTACACCAAAACACGGGAGTGAACCCAGGAGCTGGCGAATAGTAAGAAGATGAGCAATACAGACCACACCAAACACCGGAAGTGAACCCAGGAGCTCGCGAATAGTAAGAAGATGAGCAATACAGACCACACCAAACACCGGGAGTGAACCCAGGAGCTGGCGAATAGTAAGAAGATGAGCAATACAGACCACACCAAACACCGGGAGTGAACCCAGGAGCTGGCGAATAGTAAGATGAGCAATACAGACCACACCAAACACGGGAGTGAACCCAGGAGCTGGCGAATAGTAAGAAAATGAGCAATACAGACCACACCAAACACCGGGAGTGAACCCAGGAGCTCGCGAATAGTAAGAAGATGAGCAATACAGACCACACCGAAACACGGGAGGGAACCCAGGAGCTCGCGAATAGTAAGAAGATGAGCAATACAGACCACACCAAACACCGGGAGTGAACCCAGGAGCTGGCGAATAGTAAGAAGATGAGCAATACAGACCACACCAAACACCGGGAGTGAACCCAGGAGCTGGCGAATAGTAAGAAGATGAGCAATACAGACCACACCAAACACGGGAGTGAACCCAGGAGCTGGCGAATAGTAAGAAGATGAGCAATACAGACCACAGCAAAACACGGGAGTGAACCCAGGAGCTGGCGAATAGTAAGAAGATGAGCAATACAAACCACACCAAACACCGGGAGTGAACCCAGGAGCTGGCAAATCGTAAGAAGATGAGCAATACAGACCACACCAAACACCGGGAGTGAACCCAGGAGCTGGCGAATAGTAAGAAGATGAGCAATACAGACCACACCAAACACCGGGAGTGAACCCAGGAGCTGGCGAATAGTAAGAAGATGAGCAATACAAACCACACCAAACACCGGGAGTGAACCCAGGAGCTGGCGAATAGTAAGAAGATGAGCAATACAGACCACACCAAACACCGGGAGTGAATCCAGGAGCTCGCGAATAGTAAGAAGATGAGCAAAACCGACCACACCAAAACACAGGAGTGAACCCAGGAGCTCGCGAATAGTAAGAAGATGAGCAATACAGACCACACCAAACACCGGGAGTGAACCCAGGAGTTGGCTAATAGTAAGAAGATGAGCAATACAGACCACACCAAAACACGGAGTGAACCAAGGAGCTGGAGAATAGTAAGAAGATGAGCAATACAAACCACACCAAAACACGGGAGTGAACCCAGGAGCTGGCGAATAGTAAGAAGATGAGCAATACAGACCACACCAAAACACCGGGAGTGAACCCAGGAGCTCGCGAATAGTAAGAAGATGAGCAATACAGACCACACCAAAACACGGGAGTGAACCCAGGAGCTGGCGAATAGTAAGAAGATTAGCAATACAGACCACACCAAACACCGGGTGTGAACCCAGGAGCTGGAGAATAGTAAGAAGATGAGCAATACAGACCACACCAAACACCGGGAGTGAACCCAGGAGCTCGCGAATAGTCAGAAGATGAGCAATACAGACCACACCAAACACAGGGAGTGAACCCAGGAGCTGGCGAATAGTAAGAAGATGAGCAATACAGACCACACCAAATACCGGGAGTGAACCCAGGAGCTCGCCAATAGTAAGAAGATGAGCAATACAGATCACACCAAAACAGCGGGAGTGAACCCAGGAGCTCGCGAATAGTAAGAAGATGAGCAATACAGACCACACCAAAACACCGGGAGTGAACCCAGGAGCTCGCGAATAGTAAGAAGATGAGCAATACAGACCACACCAATCACCGGGAGTGAACCCAGGAGCTGGCGAATAGTAAGAAGATGAGCAATACAGACCACACCAAACACCGGGAGTGAACCCAGGAGCTGGCGAATAGTAAGAAGATGAGCAATACAGACCACACCAAAACACGGGAGTGAACCCAGGAGCTCGCGAATAGTAAGAAGATGAGCAATACAGACCACACCAAACACCGGGAGTGAACCCAGGAGCTGGCGAATAGTAAGAAGATGAGCAATATAGACCACACCAAACACCGGGAGTGAACCCAGGAACTCGCGAATAGTAAGAAGATGAGCAATACAGACCACACAAACACCGGGAGTGAACCCAGGAGCTCGCGAATAGTAAGAAGATGAGCAATACAGTCCACACCAAAACACCGGGAGTGAACCCAGGAGCTGGCGAATAGTAAGAAGATGAGCAATACAGACCACACCAAACACCGGGAGTGAACCCAGGAGCTGGTGAATAGTAAGAAAATGAGCAATACAGACCACACCAAACACCGGGAGTGAACCCAGGAGCTCGCGAATAGTAAGAAGATGAGCAATACAGACAACACCAAAACACGGGAGTGAACCCAGGAGCTGGCGAATAGTAAGAAGATGAGCAATACAGACTACACCAAAACACGGGAGTGAACCCAGGAGCTGGCGAATAGTAAGAAGATGAGCAATACAGACCACACCAAACACCGGGAGTGAACCCAGGAGCTCGCGAATAGTAAGAAGATGAGCAATACAGACCACACCAAAACACGGGAGGGAACCCAGGAGCTCGCGAATATTAAGAAGATGAGCAATACAGACCACACCAAACACCGGGAGTGAACCCAGGAGCTGGCGAATAGTAAGAAGATGAGCAATACAGACCACACCAAACACCGGGAGTGAACCCAGGAGCTGGCGAATAGTAAGAAGATGAGCAATACAGACCACACCAAACACGGGAGTGAACCCAGGAGCTGGCGAATAGTAAGAAGATGAGCAATACAGACCACAGCAAAACACGGGAGTGAACCCAGGAGCTGGCTAATAGTAAGAAGATGAGCAATACAGACCACACCAAAACACGGGAGTGAACCCAGGAGCTCGCGAATAGTAAGAAGATGAGCAATACAGACCACACCAAACACCGGGAATGAACCCAGGAGCTCGCGAATAGTAAGAAGATGAGCAATACAGACCACACCAAAACACGGGAGTGAACCCAGGAGCTGGTGAATAGTAAGAAGATGAGCAATACAGACCACACCAAACACCGGGAGTGAACCCAGGAGCTCGCGAATAGTAAGAAGATGAGCAATACAGACAACACCAAAACACGGGAGTGAACCCAGGAGCTGGCGAATAGTAAGAAGATGAGCAATACAGACTACACCAAAACACGGGAGTGAACCCAGGAGCTGGCGAATAGTAAGAAGATGAGCAATACAGACCACACCAAACACCGGGAGTGAACCCAGGAGCTCGCGAATAGTAAGAAGATGAGCAATACAGACCACACCAAAGCACGGGAGGGAACCCAGGAGCTCGCGAATATTAAGAAGATGAGCAATACAGACCACACCAAACACCGGGAGTGAACCCAGGAGCTGGCGAATAGTAAGAAGATGAGCAATACAGACCACACCAAACACCGGGAGTGAACCCAGGAGCTGGCGAATAGTAAGAAGATGAGCAATACAGACCACACCAAACACGGGAGTGAACCCAGGAGCTGGCGAATAGTAAGAAGATGAGCAATACAGACCACAGCAAAACACGGGAGTGAACCCAGGAGCTGGCTAATAGTAAGAAGATGAGCAATACAGACCACACCAAAACACGGGAGTGAACCCAGGAGCTCGCGAATAGTAAGAAGATGAGCAATACAGACCACACCAAACACCGGGAATGAACCCAGGAGCTCGCGAATAGTAAGAAGATGAGCAATACAGACCACACCAAAACACGGGAGTGAACCCAGGAGCTCGCGAATAGTAAGAAGATGAGCAATACAGACTACACCAAAACACGGGAGTGAACCCAGGAGCTCCCGAATAGTAAGAAGATGAGCATTACAGACCACACCAAACACCGGGAGTGAACCCAGGAGCTCGCGAATAGTAAGAAGATGAGCAATACAGACCACACCAAAACACGGGAGTGAACCCAGAAGCTGGCGAATAGTAAGAAGATGAGCAATACAGACCACACCAAAACACCGGGAGTGAACCCAGGAGCTCGCAAATAGTAAGAAGATGAGCAATACAGACCACACCAAAACACCGGGAGTGAACCCATGAGCTGGCTAATAGTAAGAAGATGAGCAATATAGACCACATCAAACACCGGGAGTGAACCCAGGAGCTGGCGAATAGTAAGAAGATGAGCAATACAGACCACACCAAACACCGGGAGTGAACCCAGGAGCTGGCGAATAGTAAGAAGATGAGCAATACAGACTACACCAAAACACGGGAATGAACCCAGGAGCTGGCGAATAGTAAGAAGATGAGCAATACAGACCACACCAAAACACGGGAGTGAACCAAGGAGCTGGCGAATAGTAAGAAGATGAGCAATACAGACCACACCAAACACCGGGAGTGAACCCAGGAGCTGGCGAATAGTAAGAAGATGAGCAATACAGACCACACCAAACACCGGGAGTGAACCCAGGAGCTGGCGAATAGTAAGAAGATGAGCAATACAGACCACACCAAACACCGGGAGTGAACCCAGGAGCTGGCGAATAGTAAGAAGATGAGCAATACAGACCACACCAAAACACGGGAGTGAACCCAGGAGCTGGCGAATAGTAAGAAGATGAGCAATACAGACCACACCAAACACCGGGAGTGAACCCAGGAGCTCGCGAATAGTAAGAAGATGAGCAATGCAGACCAGACCAAAACACCGGGAGTGAACCCAGGAGCTGGCGAATAGTAAAAAGATGAGAAATACAGACCACACCAAACACCGGGAGTGAACCCAGGAGCTGGCGAATAGTAAGAAGATGAGAAATACAGACCACACCAAACACCGGGAGTGAACCCAGGAGCTGGCGAATAGTAAGAAGATGAGCAATACAGACCACACCAAACACCGGGAGTGAACCCAGGAGCTCGCGAATAGTAAGAAGATGAGCAATGCAGACCAGACCAAAACACCGGGAGTGAACCCAGGAGCTGGCGAATAGTAAAAAGATGAGAAATACAGACCACACCAAACACCGGGAGTGAACCCAGGAGCTGGCGAATAGTAAGAAGATGAGAAATACAGACCACACCAAACACCGGGAGTGAACCCAGGAGCTGGCGAATAGTAAGAAGATGAGCAATACAGACCACACCAAAACACGGGAGTGAACCCAGGAGCTCGCGAATAGTAAGAAGATGAGCAATACAGACCACACCAAACACCGGGAGTGAACCCAGGAGCTGGCGAATAGTAAGAAGATGAGCAATACAGACCACACCAAACACCGATAGTGAACCCAGGAGCTGGCGAATAGTAAGAAGATGAGCAATACAGACCACACCAAAACACCGGGAGTGAACCCAGGAGCTGGCGAATAGTAAGAAGATGAGCAATACAGACTACACCAAACACCGGGAGTGAACCCAGGAGCTGGCGAATAGTAAGAAGATGAGCAATACAGACTACACCAAAACACGGGAGTGAACCCAGGAGCTGGCGAATAGTAAGAAGATGAGCAATACAGACCACACCAAACACCGGTAGTGAACCCAGGAGCTGGCGAATAGTAAGAAGATGAGCAATACAGACCACACCAAACACCGGGAGTGAACCCAGGAGCTGGCGAATAGTAAGAAGATGAGCAATACAGACCACACCAAACACCGGGAGTGAACCCAGGAGCTGGCGAATAGTAAGATGAGCAATACAGACCACACCAAACACGGGAGTGAACCCAGGAGCTGGCGAATAGTAAGAAGATGAGCAATACAGACCACACCAAACACCGGGAGTGAACCCAGGAACTCGCGAATAGTAAGAAGATGAGCAATACAGACCACACCAAAACACGGGAGGGAACCCAGGAGCTCGCGAATAGTAAGAAGATGAGCAATACAGACCACACCAAACACCGGGAGTGAACCCAGGAGCTGGCGAATAGTAAGAAGATGAGCAATACAGACCACACCAAACACCGGGAGTGAACCCAGGAGCTGGCGAATAGTAAGAAGATGAGCAATACAGACCACACCAAACACGGGAGTGAACCCAGGAGCTGGCGAATAGTAAGAAGATGAGCAATACAGACCACAGCAAAACACGGGAGTGAACCCAGGAGCTGGCGAATAGTAAGAAGATGAGCAATACAGACCACACCAAAACACGGGAGTGAACCCAGGAGCTCGCGAATAGTAAGAAGATGAGCAATACAGACCACACCAAACACCGGGAATGAACCCAGGAGCTCGCGAATAGTAAGAAGATGAGCAATACAGACCACACCAAAACACGGGAGTGAACCCAGGAGCTCGCGAATAGTAAGAAGATGAGCAATACAGACCACACCAAAACACGGGAGTGAACCCAGGAGCTCGCGAATAGTAAGAAGATGAGCAATACAGACCACACCAAACACCGGGAGTGAACCCAGGAGCTGGCGAATAGTAAGAAGATGAGCAATACAGACCACACCAAACACCGATAGTGAACCCAGGAGCTGGCGAATAGTAAGAAGATGAGCAATACAGACCACACCAAAACACCGGGAGTGAACCCAGGAGCTGGCGAATAGTAAGAAGATGAGCAATACAGACTACACCAAACACCGGGAGTGAACCCAGGAGCTGGCGAATAGTAAGAAGATGAGCAATACAGACTACACCAAAACACGGGAGTGAACCCAGGAGCTGGCGAATAGTAAGAAGATGAGCAATACAGACCACACCAAACACCGGTAGTGAACCCAGGAGCTGGCGAATAGTAAGAAGATGAGCAATACAGACCACACCAAACACCGGGAGTGAACCCAGGAGCTGGCGAATAGTAAGAAGATGAGCAATACAGACCACACCAAACACCGGGAGTGAACCCAGGAGCTGGCGAATAGTAAGATGAGCAATACAGACCACACCAAACACGGGAGTGAACCCAGGAGCTGGCGAATAGTAAGAAGATGAGCAATACAGACCACACCAAACACCGGGAGTGAACCCAGGAACTCGCGAATAGTAAGAAGATGAGCAATACAGACCACACCAAAACACGGGAGGGAACCCAGGAGCTCGCGAATAGTAAGAAGATGAGCAATACAGACCACACCAAACACCGGGAGTGAACCCAGGAGCTGGCGAATAGTAAGAAGATGAGCAATACAGACCACACCAAACACCGGGAGTGAACCCAGGAGCTGGCGAATAGTAAGAAGATGAGCAATACAGACCACACCAAACACGGGAGTGAACCCAGGAGCTGGCGAATAGTAAGAAGATGAGCAATACAGACCACAGCAAAACACGGGAGTGAACCCAGGAGCTGGCGAATAGTAAGAAGATGAGCAATACAGACCACACCAAAACACGGGAGTGAACCCAGGAGCTCGCGAATAGTAAGAAGATGAGCAATACAGACCACACCAAACACCGGGAATGAACCCAGGAGCTCGCGAATAGTAAGAAGATGAGCAATACAGACCACACCAAAACACGGGAGTGAACCCAGGAGCTCGCGAATAGTAAGAAGATGAGCAATACAGACTACACCAAAACACGGGAGTGAACCCAGGAGCTCCCGAATAGTAAGAAGATGAGCAATACAGACCACACCAAACACCGGGAGTGAACCCAGGAGCTCGCGAATAGTAAGAAGATGAGCAATACAGACCACACCAAAACACGGGAGTGAACCCAGGAGCTGGCGAATAGTAAGAAGATGAGCAATACAGACCACACCAAAACACCGGGAGTGAACCCAGGAGCTCGCAAATAGTAAGAAGATGAGCAATACAGACCACACCAAAACACCGGGAGTGAACCCATGAGCTGGCGAATAGTAAGAAGATGAGCAATACAGACCACACCAAACACCGGGAGTGAACCCAGGAACTGGCGAATAGTAAGAAGATGAGCAATACAGACCACACCAAACACCGGGAGTGAACCCAGGAGCTGGCGAATAGTAAGAAGATGAGCAATACAGACTACACCAAAACACCGGGAATGAACCCAGGAGCTGGCGAATAGTAAGAAGATGAGCAATACAGACCACACCAAAACACGGGAGTGAACCAAGGAGCTGGCGAATAGTAAGAGGATGAGCAATACAGACCACACCAAACACCGGGAGTGAACCCAGGAGCTGGCGAATAGTAAGAAGATGAGCAATACAGACCACACCAAACACCGGGAGTGAACCCAGGAGCTGGCGAATAGTAAGAAGATGAGCAATACAGACCACACCAAACACCGGGAGTGAACCCAGGAGCTGGCGAATAGTAAGAAGATGAGCAATACAGACCACACCAAAACACGGGAGTGAACCCAGGAGCTCGCGAATAGTAAGAAGATGAGCAATACAGACCACATCAAACACCGGGAGTGAACCCAGGAGCTCGCGAATAGTAAGAAGATGAGCAATACAGACCAGACCAAAACACCGGGAGTGAACCCAGGAGCTGGCGAATAGTAAAAAGATGAGAAATACAGACCACACCAAACACCGGGAGTGAACCCAGGAGCTCGCGAATAGTAAGAAGATGAGAAATACAGACCACACCAAACACCGGGAGTGAACCCAGGAGCTGGCGAATAGTAAGAAGATGAGCAATACAGACCACACCAAAACACGGGAGTGAACCCAGGAGCTCGCGAATAGTAAGAAGATGAGCAATACAGACCACACCAAACACCGGGAGTGAACCCAGGAGCTGGCGAATAGTAAGAAGATGAGCAATACAGACCACACCAAACACCGAGAGTGAACCCAGGAGCTGGCGAATAGTAAGAAGATGAGCAATACAGACCACACCAAAACACCGGGAGTGAACCCAGGAGCTGGCGAATAGTAAGAAGATGAGCAATACAGACCACACCAAAACACGGGAGTGAACCCAGGAGCTCGCGAATAGTAAGAAGATGAGCAATACAGACTACACCAAAACACGGGAGTGAACCCAGGAGCTGGCGAATAGTAAGAAGATGAGCAATACAGACCACACCAAACACCGGGAGTGAACCCAGGAGCTCGCGAATAGGAAGAAGATGAGCAATACAGACCACACCAAACACCGGGAGTGAACCCAGGAGCTGGCGAATAGTAAGAAGATGAGCAATACAGACCACACCAAACACCGGGAGTGAACCCAGGAGCTGGCGAATAGTAAGATGAGCAATACAGACCACACCAAACACGGGAGTGAACCCAGGAGCTGGCGAATAGTAAGAAGATGAGCAATACAGACCACACCAAAACACGGGAGTGAACCCAGGAGCTCGCGAATAGTAAGAAGATGAGCAATACAGACCACACCAAACACCGGGAATGAACCCAGGAGCTCGCGAATAGTAAGAAGATGAGCAATACAGACCACACCAAAACACGGGAGTGAACCCAGGAGCTCGCGAATAGTAAGAAGATGAGCAATACAGACTACACCAAAACACGGGAGTGAACCCAGGAGCTCCCGAATAGTAAGAAGATGAGCAATACAGACCACACCAAACACCGGGAGTGAACCCAGGAGCTCGCGAATAGTAAGAAGATGAGCAATACAGACCACACCAAAACACGGGAGTGAACCCAGGAGCTGGCGAATAGTAAGAAGATGAGCAATACAGACCACACCAAAACACCGGGAGTGAACCCAGGAGCTCGCAAATAGTAAGAAGATGAGCAATACAGACCACACCAAAACACCGGGAGTGAACCCATGAGCTGGCGAATAGTAAGAAGATGAGCAATACAGACCACACCAAACACCGGGAGTGAACCCAGGAACTGGCGAATAGTAAGAAGATGAGCAATACAGACCACACCAAACACCGGGAGTGAACCCAGGAGCTGGCGAATAGTAAGAAGATGAGCAATACAGACTACACCAAAACACCGGGAATGAACCCAGGAGCTGGCGAATAGTAAGAAGATGAGCAATACAGACCACACCAAAACACGGGAGTGAACCAAGGAGCTGGCGAATAGTAAGAGGATGAGCAATACAGACCACACCAAACACCGGGAGTGAACCCAGGAGCTGGCGAATAGTAAGAAGATGAGCAATACAGACCACACCAAACACCGGGAGTGAACCCAGGAGCTGGCGAATAGTAAGAAGATGAGCAATACAGACCACACCAAACACCGGGAGTGAACCCAGGAGCTGGCGAATAGTAAGAAGATGAGCAATACAGACCACACCAAAACACGGGAGTGAACCCAGGAGCTCGCGAATAGTAAGAAGATGAGCAATACAGACCACATCAAACACCGGGAGTGAACCCAGGAGCTCGCGAATAGTAAGAAGATGAGCAATACAGACCAGACCAAAACACCGAGAGTGAACCCAGGAGCTGGCGAATAGTAAAAAGATGAGAAATACAGACCACACCAAACACCGGGAGTGAACCCAGGAGCTCGCGAATAGTAAGAAGATGAGAAATACAGACCACACCAAACACCGGGAGTGAACCCAGGAGCTGGCGAATAGTAAGAAGATGAGCAATACAGACCACACCAAAACACGGGAGTGAACCCAGGAGCTCGCGAATAGTAAGAAGATGAGCAATACAGACCACACCAAACACCGGGAGTGAACCCAGGAGCTGGCGAATAGTAAGAAGATGAGCAATACAGACCACACCAAACACCGAGAGTGAACCCAGGAGCTGGCGAATAGTAAGAAGATGAGCAATACAGACCACACCAAAACACCGGGAGTGAACCCAGGAGCTGGCGAATAGTAAGAAGATGAGCAATACAGACCACACCAAAACACGGGAGTGAACCCAGGAGCTCGCGAATAGTAAGAAGATGAGCAATACAGACTACACCAAAACACGGGAGTGAACCCAGGAGCTGGCGAATAGTAAGAAGATGAGCAATACAGACCACACCAAACACCGGGAGTGAACCCAGGAGCTCGCGAATAGGAAGAAGATGAGCAATACAGACCACACCAAACACCGGGAGTGAACCCAGGAGCTGGCGAATAGTAAGAAGATGAGCAATACAGACCACACCAAACACCGGGAGTGAACCCAGGAGCTGGCGAATAGTAAGATGAGCAATACAGACCACACCAAACACGGGAGTGAACCCAGGAGCTGGCGAATAGTAAGAAGATGAGCAATACAGACCACACCAAAACACGGGAGTGAACCCAGGAGCTGGCGAATAGTAAGAAGATGAGCAATACAGACCACACCAAACACCGGGAGTGAACCCAGGAGCTGGCGAATAGTAAGAAGATGAGCAATACAGACCACACCAAAACACGGGAGTGAACCCAGGAGCTCGCGAATAGTAAGAAGATGAGCAATACAGACCACACCAAACACCGGGAGTGAACCCAGGAGCTCGCGAATAGTAAGAAGATGAGCAATACAGACCAGACCAAAACACCGGGAGTGAACCCAGGAGCTGGCGAATAGTAAAAAGATGAGAAATACAGACCACACCAAACACCGGGAGTGAACCCAGGAGCTCGCGAATAGTAAGAAGATGAGAAATACAGACCACACCAAACACCGGGAGTGAACCCAGGAGCTGGCGAATAGTAAGAAGATGAGCAATACAGACCACACCAAAACACGGGAGTGAACCCAGGAGCTCGCGAATAGTAAGAAGATGAGCAATACAGACCACACCAAACACCGGGAGTGAACCCAGGAGCTGGCGAATAGTAAGAAGATGAGCAATACAGACCACACCAAACACCGAGAGTGAACCCAGGAGCTGGCGAATAGTAAGAAGATGAGCAATACAGACCACACCAAAACACCGGGGGTGAACCCAGGAGCTGGCGAATAGTAAGAAGATGAGCAATACAGACCACACCAAAACACGGGAGTGAACCCAGGAGCTCGCGAATAGTAAGAAGATGAGCAATACAGACTACACCAAAACACGGGAGTGAACCCAGGAGCTGGCGAATAGTAAGAAGATGAGCAATACAGACCACACCAAACACCGGGAGTGAACCCAGGAGCTCGCGAATAGTAAGAAGATGAGCAATACAGACCACACCAAACACCGGGAGTGAACCCAGGAGCTGGCGAATAGTAAGAAGATGAGCAATACAGACAACACCAAAACACTGGAGTGAACCCAGGAGCTCGCGAATAGTAAGAAGATGAGCAATAAAGACTACACCAAAACACGGGAGTGAACCCAGGAGCTCGCGAATAGTAAGAAGATGAGCAATACAGACCACACCAAACACCGGGAGTGAACCCAGGAGCTCGCGAATAGTAAGAAGATGAGCAATACAGACCACACCAAAACACGGGAGTGAACCCATGAGCTCGCGAATAGTAAGAAGATGAGCAATACAGACCACACCAAAACACCGGGAGTGAACCCAGGAGCTCGCAAATAGTAAGAAGATGAGCAATACAGACCACACCAAAACACCGGGAGTGAACCCATGAGCTGGAGAATAGTAAGAAGATGAGCAATACAGACCACACCAAACACCGGGAGTGAACCCAGGAGCTGGCGAATAGTAAGAAGATGAGCAATACAGACCACACCAAACACCGGGAGTGAACCCAGGAGCTGGCGAATAGTAAGAAGATGAGCAATACAGACTACACCAAAACACGGGAATGAACCCAGGAGCTGGCGAATAGTAAGAAGATGAGCAATACAGACCACACCATAACACGGGAGTGAACCAAGGAGCTGGCGAATAGTAAGAAGATGAGCAATACAGACCACACCAAACACCGGGAGTGAACCCAGGAGCTGGCGAATAGTAAGAAGATGAGCAATACAGACCACACCAAACACCGGGAGTGAACCCAGGAGCTGGCGAATAGTAAGAAGATGAGCAATACAGACCACACCAAACACCGAGAGTGAACCCAGGAGCTGGCGAATAGTAAGAAGATGAGAAATACAGACCACACCAAACACCGGGAGTGAACCCAGGAGCTGGCGAATAGTAAGAAGATGAGCAATACAGACCAGATCAAAACACCGGGAGTGAACCCAGGAGCTGGCGAATAGTAAAAAGATGAGAAATACAGACCACACCAAACACCGGGAGTGAACCCAGGAGCTGGCGAATAGTAAGAAGATGAGCAATACAGACCACACCAAACACCGAGAGTGAACCCAGGAGCTGGCGAATAGTAAGAAGATGAGCAATACAGACCACACCAAAACACCGGGAGTGAACCCAGAAGCTGGCGAATAGTAAGAAGATGAGCAATACAGACCACACCAAAACACGGGAGTGAACCCAGGAGCTCGCGAATAGTAAGTAGATGAGCAATACAGACTACACCAAAACACGGGAGTGAACCCAGGAGCTGGCAAATAGTAAGAAGATGAGCAATACAGACCACACCAAACACCGGGAATGAACCCAGGAGCTCGCGAATAGAAAGAAGATGAGCAATACAGACCACACCAAAACACCGGGAGTGAACCCAGGAGCTGGCGAATAGTAAGAAGATGAGCAATACAGACCACACCAAAACACGGGAGTGAACCCAGGAGCTCGCGAATAGTAAGAAGATGAGCAATACAAACTACACCACAACACGGGAGTGAACCCAGGAGCTGGCGAATAGTAAGAAGATGAGCAATACAGACCACACCAAACACCGGGAGTGAACCCAGGAGCTCGCGAATAGTAAGAAGATGAGCAATACAGACCACACCAAACACCGGGAGTGAACCCAGGAGCTGGCGAATAGTAAGAAGATGAGCAATACAGACCACACCAAAACACCAGGAGTGAACCCAGGAGCTGGCGAATAGTAAGAAGATGAGCAATACAGACCACACCAAACACCGGGAGTGAACCCAGGAGCTGGCGAATAGTAAGAAGATGAGCAATACAGACCACACCAAAACACGGGAGTGAACCCATGAGCTGGATAATAGTAAGAAGATGAGCAATACAGACTACACCAAAACACGGAAGTGAACCCAGGAGCTGACGAATAGTAAGAAGATGAGCAATACAGACCACACCAAACACCGGGAATGAACCCAGGAGTTCGCGAATAGTAAGAAGATGAGCAATACAGACCACACCAAACACCGGGAGTGAACCCAGGAGGTGGCGAATAGTAAGAAGGTGAGCAATACAGACCACACCAAACACCGGGAGTGAACCCAGGAGCTGGCGAATAGTAAGAAGATGAGCAATACAGACCACACCAAACACGGGAGTGAACCCAGGAGTTGGCGAATAGTAAGAAGATGAGCAATACAGACCACACCAAAACACGGGTGTGAACCCAGGAGCTGGCGAATAGTAAGAAGATGAGCAATACAGACCACACCAAAACACGGGAGTGAACCCAGGAGCTCGCGAATAGTAAGAAGATGAGCAATACAGACCACACCAAACACCGGGAATGAACCCAGGAGCTCGCGAATAGTAAGAAGATGAGCAATACAGACCACACCAAAACACGGGAGTGAACCCAGGAGCTCGCGAATAGTAAGAAGATGAGCAATACAGACTACACCAAAACACGGGAGTGAACCCAGATGCTCGCGAATAGTAAGAAGATGAGCAATACAGACCACACCAAACACCGGGAGTGAACCCAAGAGCTCGCGAATAGTAAGAAGATGAGCAATACAGACCACACCAAAACACGGGAGTGAACCCAGGAGCTCGCGAATAGTAAGAAGATGAGCAATACAGAACACACCAAACACCGGGAGTGAACCCAGGAGCTGGCGAATAGTAAGAAGATGAGCAATACAGACCACACCAAACACCGGGAGTGAACCCAGGAGCTGGCGAATAGTAAGAAGATGAGCAATACAGACCACACCAAACACCGGGAGTGAACCCAGGAGCTGGCGAATAGTAAGAAGATGAGAAATACAGACCACACCAAACACCGGGAGTGAACCCAGGAGCTGGCGAATAGTAAGAAGATGAGCAATACAGACCACACCAACACACGGGAGTGAACCCAGGAGCTGGCGAATAGTAAGAAGATGAGCAATACAGACCACACCAAACACCGGTAGTGAACCCAGGAGCTGGCGAATAGTAAGAAGATGAGCAATACAGACCACACCAAACACCGGGAGTGAACCCAGGAGCTGGCGAATAGTAAGATGAGCAATACAGACCACACCAAACACGGGAGTGAACCCAGGAGCTGGCGAATAGTAAGAAGATGAGCAATACAGACCACACCAAAACACGGGAGTGAACCCAGGAGCTGGCGAATAGTAAGAAGATGAGCAATACAGACCACACCAAAACACGGGAGTGAACCCAGGAGCTCGCGAATATTAAGAAGATGAGCAATACAGACCACACCAAACATCGGGAATGAACCCAGGAGCTCGCGAATAGTAAGAAGATGAGCAATACAGACAACACCAAAACACGGGAGTGAACCCAGGAGCTCGCGAATAGTAAGAAGATGAGCAATAAAGACTACACCAAAACACGGGAGTGAACCCAGGAGCTCGCGAATAGTAAGAAGATGAGCAATACAGACCACACCAAACACCGGGAGTGAACCCAGGAGCTCGCGAATAGTAAGAAGATGAGCAATACAGACCACACCAAAACACGGGAGTGAACCCATGAGCTCGCGAATAGTAAGAAGATGAGCAATACAGACCACACCAAAACACCGGGAGTGAACCCAGGAGCTCGCAAATAGTAAGAAGATGAGCAATACAGACCACACCAAAACACCGGGAGTGAACCCATGAGCTGGCGAATAGTAAGAAGATGAGCAATACAGACCACACCAAACACCGGGAGTGAACCCAGGAGCTGGCGAATAGTAAGAAGATGAGCAATACAGACCACACCAAACACCGGGAGTGAACCCAGGAGCTGGCGAATAGTAAGAAGATGAGCAATACAGACTACACCAAAACACGGGAATGAACCCAGGAGCTGGCGAATAGTAAGAAGATGAGCAATACAGACCACACCAAAACACGGGAGTGAACCAAGGAGCTGGCGAATAGTAAGAAGATGAGCAATACAGACCACACCAAACACCGGGAGTGAACCCAGGAGCTGGCGAATAGTAAGAAGATGAGCAATACAGACCACACCAAACACCGGGAGTGAACCCAGGAGCTGGCGAATAGTAAGAAGATGAGCAATACAGACCACACCAAACACCGGGAGTGAACCCAGGAGCTGGCGAATAGTAAGAAGATGAGAAATACAGACCACACCAAACACCGGGAGTGAACCCAGGAGCTGGCGAATAGTAAGAAGATGAGCAATACAGACCAGACCAAAACACCGGGAGTGAACCCAGGAGCTGGCGAATAGTAAAAAGATGAGAAATACAGACCACACCAAACACCGGGAGTGAACCCAGGAGCTGGCGAATAGTAAGAAGATGAGCAATACAGACCACACCAAACACCGAGAGTGAACCCAGGAGCTGGCGAATAGTAAGAAGATGAGCAATACAGACCACACCAAAACACCGGGAGTGAACCCAGGAGCTGGCGAATAGTAAGAAGATGAGCAATACAGACCACACCAAAACACGGGAGTGAACCCAGGAGCTCGCGAATAGTAAGTAGATGAGCAATACAGACTACACCAAAACACGGGAGTGAACCCAGGAGCTGGCGAATAGTAAGAAGATGAGCAATACAGACCACACCAAACACCGGGAATGAACCCAGGAGCTCGCGAATAGTAAGAAGATGAGCAATACAGACCACACCAAAACACCGGGAGTGAACCCAGGAGCTGGCGAATAGTAAGAAGATGAGCAATACAGACCACACCAAAACACGGGAGTGAACCCAGGAGCTCGCGAATAGTAAGAAGATGAGCAATACAAACTACACCAAAACACGGGAGTGAACCCAGGAGCTGGCGAATAGTAAGAAGATGAGCAATACAGACCACACCAAACACCGGGAGTGAACCCAGGAGCTCGCGAATAGTAAGAAGATGAGCAATACAGACAACACCAAACACCGGGAGTGAACCCAGGAGCTGGCGAATAGTAAGAAGATGAGCAATACAGACCACACCAAAACACCAGGAGTGAACCCAGGAGCTGGCGAATAGTAAGAAGATGAGCAATACAGACCACACCAAACACCGGGAGTGAACCCAGGAGCTGGCGAATAGTAAGAAGATGAGCAATACAGACCACACCAAAACACGGGAGTGAACCCATGAGCTGGAGAATAGTAAGAAGATGAGCAATACAGACTACACCAAAACACGGGAGTGAACCCAGGAGCTGACGAATAGTAAGAAGATGAGCAATACAGACCACACCAAACACCGGGAATGAACCCAGGAGTTCGCGAATAGTAAGAAGATGAGCAATACAGACCACACCAAACACCGGGAGTGAACCCAGGAGGTGGCGAATAGTAAGAAGGTGAGCAATACAGACCACACCAAACACCGGGAGTGAACCCAGGAGCTGGCGAATAGTAAGAAGATGAGCAATACAGACCACACCAAACACGGGAGTGAACCCAGGAGTTGGCGAATAGTAAGAAGATGAGCAATACAGACCACACCAAAACACGAGTGTGAACCCAGGAGCTGGCGAATAGTAAGAAGATGAGCAATACAGACCACACCAAAACACGGGAGTGAACCCAGGAGCTCGCGAATAGTAAGAAGATGAGCAATACAGACCACACCAAACACCGGGAATGAACCCAGGAGCTCGCGAATAGTAAGAAGATGAGCAATACAGACCACACCAAAACACGGGAGTGAACCCAGGAGCTCGCGAATAGTAAGAAGATGAGCAATACAGACTACACCAAAACACGGGAGTGAACCCAGATGCTCGCGAATAGTAAGAAGATGAGCAATACAGACCACACCAAACACCGGGAGTGAACCCAGGAGCTCGCGAATAGTAAGAAGATGAGCAATACAGACCACACCAAAACACGGGAGTGAACCCAGGAGCTCGCGAATAGTAAGAAGATGAGCAATACAGAACACACCAAACACCGGGAGTGAACCCAGGAGCTGGCGAATAGTAAGAAGATGAGCAATACAGACCACACCAAACACCGGGAGTGAACCCAGGAGCTGGCGAATAGTAAGAAGATGAGCAATACAGACCACACCAAACACCGGGAGTGAACCCAGGAGCTGGCGAATAGTAAGAAGATGAGAAATACAGACCACACCAAACACCGGGAGTGAACCCAGGAGCTGGCGAATAGTAAGAAGATGAGCAATACAGACCACACCAAAACACGGGAGTGAACCCATGAGCTCGCGAATAGTAAGAAGATGAGCAATACAGACCACACCAAAACACCGGGAGTGAACCCAGGAGCTCGCAAATAGTAAGAAGATGAGCAATACAGACCACACCAAAACACCGGGAGTGAACCCATGAGCTGGCGAATAGTAAGAAGATGAGCAATACAGACCACACCAAACACCGGGAGTGAACCCAGGAGCTGGCGAATAGTAAGAAGATGAGCAATACAGACCACACCAAACACCGGGAGTGAACCCAGGAGCTGGCGAATAGTAAGAAGATGAGCAATACAGACTACACCAAAACACGGGAATGAACCCAGGAGCTGGCGAATAGTAAGAAGATGAGCAATACAGACCACACCAAAACACGGGAGTGAACCAAGGAGCTGGCGAATAGTAAGAAGATGAGCAATACAGACCACACCAAACACCGGGAGTGAACCCAGGAGCTGGCGAATAGTAAGAAGATGAGCAATACAGACCACACCAAACACCGGGAGTGAACCCAGGAGCTGGCGAATAGTAAGAAGATGAGCAATACAGACCACACCAAACACCGGGAGTGAACCCAGGAGCTGGCGAATAGTAAGAAGATGAGAAATACAGACCACACCAAACACCGGGAGTGAACCCAGGAGCTGGCGAATAGTAAGAAGATGAGCAATACAGACCAGACCAAAACACCGGGAGTGAACCCAGGAGCTGGCGAATAGTAAAAAGATGAGAAATACAGACCACACCAAACACCGGGAGTGAACCCAGGAGCTGGCGAATAGTAAGAAGATGAGCAATACAGACCACACCAAACACCGAGAGTGAACCCAGGAGCTGGCGAATAGTAAGAAGATGAGCAATACAGACCACACCAAAACACCGGGAGTGAACCCAGGAGCTGGCGAATAGTAAGAAGATGAGCAATACAGACCACACCAAAACACGGGAGTGAACCCAGGAGCTCGCGAATAGTAAGTAGATGAGCAATACAGACTACACCAAAACACGGGAGTGAACCCAGGAGCTGGCGAATAGTAAGAAGATGAGCAATACAGACCACACCAAACACCGGGAATGAACCCAGGAGCTCGCGAATAGTAAGAAGATGAGCAATACAGACCACACCAAAACACCGGGAGTGAACCCAGGAGCTGGCGAATAGTAAGAAGATGAGCAATACAGACCACACCAAAACACGGGAGTGAACCCAGGAGCTCGCGAATAGTAAGAAGATGAGCAATACAAACTACACCAAAACACGGGAGTGAACCCAGGAGCTGGCGAATAGTAAGAAGATGAGCAATACAGACCACACCAAACACCGGGAGTGAACCCAGGAGCTGGCGAATAGTAAGAAGATGAGCAATACAGACCACACCAAACACCGGGAGTGAACCCAGGAGCTGGCGAATAGTAAGAAGATGAGCAATACAGACCACACCAAACACCGGGAGTGAACCCAGGAGCTGGCGAATAGTAAGAAGATGAGAAATACAGACCACACCAAACACCGGGAGTGAACCCAGGAGCTGGCGAATAGTAAGAAGATGAGCAATACAGACCACACCAAAACACGGGAGTGAACCCATGAGCTCGCGAATAGTAAGAAGATGAGCAATACAGACCACACCAAAACACCGGGAGTGAACCCAGGAGCTCGCAAATAGTAAGAAGATGAGCAATACAGACCACACCAAAACACCGGGAGTGAACCCATGAGCTGGCGAATAGTAAGAAGATGAGCAATACAGACCACACCAAACACCGGGAGTGAACCCAGGAGCTGGCGAATAGTAAGAAGATGAGCAATACAGACCACACCAAACACCGGGAGTGAACCCAGGAGCTGGCGAATAGTAAGAAGATGAGCAATACAGACTACACCAAAACACGGGAATGAACCCAGGAGCTGGCGAATAGTAAGAAGATGAGCAATACAGACCACACCAAAACACGGGAGTGAACCAAGGAGCTGGCGAATAGTAAGAAGATGAGCAATACAGACCACACCAAACACCGGGAGTGAACCCAGGAGCTGGCGAATAGTAAGAAGATGAGCAATACAGACCACACCAAACACCGGGAGTGAACCCAGGAGCTGGCGAATAGTAAGAAGATGAGCAATACAGACCACACCAAACACCGGGAGTGAACCCAGGAGCTGGCGAATAGTAAGAAGATGAGAAATACAGACCACACCAAACACCGGGAGTGAACCCAGGAGCTGGCGAATAGTAAGAAGATGAGCAATACAGACCAGACCAAAACACCGGGAGTGAACCCAGGAGCTGGCGAATAGTAAAAAGATGAGAAATACAGACCACACCAAACACCGGGAGTGAACCCAGGAGCTGGCGAATAGTAAGAAGATGAGCAATACAGACCACACCAAACACCGAGAGTGAACCCAGGAGCTGGCGAATAGTAAGAAGATGAGCAATACAGACCACACCAAAACACCGGGAGTGAACCCAGGAGCTGGCGAATAGTAAGAAGATGAGCAATACAGACCACACCAAAACACGGGAGTGAACCCAGGAGCTCGCGAATAGTAAGTAGATGAGCAATACAGACTACACCAAAACACGGGAGTGAACCCAGGAGCTGGCGAATAGTAAGAAGATGAGCAATACAGACCACACCAAACACCGGGAATGAACCCAGGAGCTCGCGAATAGTAAGAAGATGAGCAATACAGACCACACCAAAACACCGGGAGTGAACCCAGGAGCTGGCGAATAGTAAGAAGATGAGCAATACAGACCACACCAAAACACGGGAGTGAACCCAGGAGCTCGCGAATAGTAAGAAGATGAGCAATACAAACTACACCAAAACACGGGAGTGAACCCAGGAGCTGGCGAATAGTAAGAAGATGAGCAATACAGACCACACCAAACACCGGGAGTGAACCCAGGAGCTCGCGAATAGTAAGAAGATGAGCAATACAGACCACACCAAACACCGGGAGTGAACCCAGGAGCTGGCGAATAGTAAGAAGATGAGCAATACAGACCACACCAAAACACCAGGAGTGAACCCAGGAGCTGGCGAATAGTAAGAAGATGAGCAATACAGACCACACCAAACACCGGGAGTGAACCCAGGAGCTGGCGAATAGTAAGAAGATGAGCAATACAGACCACACCAAAACACGGGAGTGAACCCATGAGCTGGAGAATAGTAAGAAGATGAGCAATACAGACTACACCAAAACACGGGAGTGAACCCAGGAGCTGACGAATAGTAAGAAGATGAGCAATACAGACCACACCAAACACCGGGAATGAACCCAGGAGTTCGCGAATAGTAAGAAGATGAGCAATACAGACCACACCAAACACCGGGAGTGAACCCAGGAGGTGGCGAATAGTAAGAAGGTGAGCAATACAGACCACACCAAACACCGGGAGTGAACCCAGGAGCTGGCGAATAGTAAGAAGATGAGCAATACAGACCACACCAAACACGGGAGTGAACCCAGGAGTTGGCGAATAGTAAGAAGATGAGCAATACAGACCACACCAAAACACGGGTGTGAACCCAGGAGCTGGCGAATAGTAAGAAGATGAGCAATACAGACCACACCAAAACACGGGAGTGAACCCAGGAGCTCGCGAATAGTAAGAAGATGAGCAATACAGACCACACCAAACACCGGGAATGAACCCAGGAGCTCGCGAATAGTAAGAAGATGAGCAATACAGACCACACCAAAACACGGGAGTGAACCCAGGAGCTCGCGAATAGTAAGAAGATGAGCAATACAGACTACACCAAAACACGGGAGTGAACCCAGATGCTCGCGAATAGTAAGAAGATGAGCAATACAGACCACACCAAACACCGGGAGTGAACCCAGGAGCTCGCGAATAGTAAGAAGATGAGCAATACAGACCACACCAAAACACGGGAGTGAACCCAGGAGCTCGCGAATAGTAAGAAGATGAGCAATACAGAACACACCAAACACCGGGAGTGAACCCAGGAGCTGGCGAATAGTAAGAAGATGAGCAATACAGACCACACCAAACACCGGGAGTGAACCCAGGAGCTGGCGAATAGTAAGAAGATGAGCAATACAGACCACACCAAACACCGGGAGTGAACCCAGGAGCTGGCGAATAGTAAGAAGATGAGAAATACAGACCACACCAAACACCGGGAGTGAACCCAGGAGCTGGCGAATAGTAAGAAGATGAGCAATACAGACCACACCAACACACGGGAGTGAACCCAGGAGCTCGCGAATAGTAAGAAGATGAGCAATACAGACCACACCAAACACCGGGAGTGAACCCAGGAGCTGGCGAATAGTAAGAAGATGAGCAAAACAGACCAGACCAAAACACCGGGAGTGAACCCAGGAGCTGGCGAATAGTAAGAAGATGAGCAATACAGACTACACCAAACACCGGGAGTGAACCCAGGAGCTGGCGAATAGTAAGAAGATGAGCAATACAGACCACACCAAAACACCGGGAGTGAACCCAGGAGCTGGCGAATAGTAAGAAGATGAGCAATACAGACCACACCAAAACACGGGAGTGAACCCAGGAGCTCGCGAATAGTAAGAAGTTGAGCAATACAGACTACACCAAAACACGGGAGTGAACCCAGGAGCTGGCGAATAGTAAGAAGATGAGCAATACAGACCACACCAAACACCGGGAGTGAACCCAGGAGCTCGCGAATAGTAAGAAGATGAGCAATACAGACCACACCAAACACCGGGAGTGAACCCAGGAACTGGCGAATAGTAAGAAGATGAGCAATACAGACCACACCAAAACACCAGGAGTGAACCCAGGAGCTGGCGAATAGTAAGAAGATGAGCAATACAGACCACACCAAACACCGGGAGTGAACCCAGGAGCTGGCGAATAGTAAGAAGATGAGCAATACAGACCACACCAAAACACGGGAGTGAACCCATGAGCTGGAGAATAGTAAGAAGATGAGCAATACAGACTACACCAAAACACGGGAGTGAACCCAGGAGCTGGCGAATAGTAAGAAGATGAGCAATACAGACCACACCAAACACCGGGAATGAACCCAGGAGCTCGCGAATAGTAAGAAGATGAGCAATACAGACCACACCAAACACCGGGAGTGAACCCAGGAGGTGGCGAATAGTAAGAAGATGAGCAATACAGACCACACCAAACACCGGGAGTGAACCCAGGAGCTGGCGAATAGTAAGAAGATGAGCAATACAGACCACACCAAACACGGGAGTGAACCCAGGAGTTGGCGAATAGTAAGAAGATGAGCAATACAGACCACACCAAAACACGGGTGTGAACCCAGGAGCTGGCGAATAGTAAGAAGATGAGTAATACAGACCACACCAAAACACGGGAGTGAACCCAGGAGCTCGCGAATAGTAAGAAGATGAGCAATACAGACCACACCAAACACCGGGAATGAACCCAGGAGCTCGCGAATAGTAAGAAGATGAGCAATACAGACTACACCAAAACACGGGAGTGAACCCAGGAGCTCGCGAATAGTAAGAAGATGAGCAATACAGACCACACGAAACACCGGGAGTGAACCCAGGAGCTCGCGAATAGTAAGAAGATGAGCAATACAGACCACACCAAAACACGGGAGTGAACCCAGGAGCTCGCGAATAGTAAGAAGATGAGCAATACAGACCACACCAAACACCGGGAGTGAACCCATGAGCTGGCGAATAGTAAGAAGATGAGCAATACAGACCACACCAAACACCGGGAGTGAACCCAGGAGCTGGCGAATAGTAAGACGATGAGCAATACAGACCACACCAAACACCGGGAGTGAACCCAGGAGCTGGCGAATAGTAAGAAGATGAGAAATACAGACCACACCAAACACCGGGAGTGAACCCAGGAGCTGGCGAATAGTAAGAAGATGAGCAATACAGACCACACCAACACACGGGAGTGAACCCAGGAGCTCGCGAATAGTAAGAAGATGAGCAATACAGACCACACCAAACACCGGGAGTGAACCCAGGAGCTGGCGAATAGTAAGAAGATGAGCAAAACAGACCAGACCAAAACACCGGGAGTGAACCCAGGAGCTGGCGAATAGTAAGAAGATGAGCAATACAGACTACACCAAACACCGGGAGTGAACCCAGGAGCTGGCGAATAGTAAGAAGATGAGCAATAC